>CM057389.1:23260833-23992500 GCA_030015415.1 Cynopterus sphinx | reverse complement strand
GATGTAATCAAATTAAGACCAGGTCATATTAGACTACAGAGGGTCCTAATTCAATGACTATTATCCTTAGAAGAAGGAAATGTGGACACCGAATCACAAAGAGAAGAGAACAGATAAAGATGGAGATCGAGATTGAAGTGATGTGTCCAAAAGCCAAGAATACCAGCAAGCATCAAAGCTAGGAAGAAACAAGGAAGGATTCTCCTCTAGAGCCTCCAGAGGGAGCCTGGCCCTGCTGACACTTTGATTTCAGAATTCTAACCTCTAGAACTGTGAGAGGATAAAACTGTATTGTTTTAGGCCACCCTGTTCATGGGGATTTGTTATAGCAGCCCCAGAAAACCAGCACAGAAGTTAACCCTGACTTTGGGCTGTTTTGGCCTAAGCAAGAACATATGTTGGTTTGAACTTGAAGTTACATTCGCGTCATGTGATGTGGAGGTGGTGCACCGGTCACATGGCACTGGGAACATGTCCAATACTTCCTCCTGCCCAGTCCAGGAAGGCACTGAGAAGGATGAGAGAGACAGAGGGTGGCAGATGGAGCAAGGGAGGCAGAACCGAGTGCTGGGTGTGGCTTGGGCTTAATAACAAAGCTGGGCCAATACGACAAGGACGAACAACGAACGTTCAAGATGGTGATGCAGGAGCCCTTGTTACTAGATCTGAAGACCTGAAGGACCTTTTCTTTCCCCACTCATCCAGAAAGGGGTCATGAAAGGCAAACCGACTTAGTCCTGTATTTAGATTTTGAACATCTGTTAGGTTTGGACCAGCTAAAACCCACTGAATAGCAGCTGGCTCCAGTTTTATATTTTATACAATGCCAAAGATACTGTTAGTGGGTTCACTAAAGGGTTCAATTAACCGAAGCAAATGCTTAGAATCATTGGGGAGATAATTACTTGAAATATACACCCTGAAATGTATGAAATTAATCAATAATACAAATCCATGCCAAGAAAATATTCTTGTGAAAGCAGAAACTAAGTTGGGGATAATAGAACTGAACAGCATCTCAAACTTGCCTTTCATTATTGGACTGGTTTCATGGTGGAAGCACCCATTGCTAGGTTGTTTCTAAAAGAAATAAACACTTCAAAGACAATAATCTTAACAATAATTGTGACGTTCTCTTCTACCAATCACCTTTCAATGAAGCCAGTGAGATGAAATAATTAAATGTTGCCAAAGCTTCCCCCTTATTAGGGTGACCAGCACATTGCCGTTTGCCTGGGAATGTCTTGGTTTTAGCACTGGAGTTCTCATGTCCCATACCCCCTCGGTGCTGGGCACACCAGGACAGTTTGTCACTCTACCACTAACAAACGAGAGTAATGGATTACTGAGCAAGCAACTCAGCAAAAGCTACATTCAAAGAAGAATCTTGTGAGGTGAAAAGAGCCAAGGGATGAGTCTAAACTGAGGCTATCAGGCTGCAGATCAAAGGTCACTCTTCAGGCACATTTACATTGGTGACCACTGGCTTCTCACTGACCACTTCTCGCTCTACCTCGGCTCACTTGTCACTATGGCAGGGCTCAGCTATGGGCTCTCTCTTTCTGTCCATGCTTACGTCCCAGGTGGTCCCTCCTAGTCCATGGTTTTAAGGGCCACATCAAAGCTGAAGACCTCAAACCTCTTTCTCTAGTTTTTACATCTTCCCAGGCCCATATACCCAAAAAGTGACATAACATCCCCACTTGAGATCTAACTGAAATTTTAGCTTAACATGCATTAGTTTGCTGGGGCTGTGATAACATAGTACCATGGAATGGAGGCTTAAACCACAGATCTTTATTCTCCCATGATTCTGGAAGCTAGAAATCTGAGATCAAAGTATAGGCAGTGTTTTTCTTCTAAGGCTGTCTTAGATGGCTGTCTTCACATCATCTGCCCTCCGTGTGTGTCCGTGTCCTAAGATCTTTATATAAGGACATGAGTATCGAATTAGGGCCCACCTTAATGGCCTCATTTTAACTTAATCATCTCTTTAAAGACCTATCTCCAAATACAAGTCTCATTCTGAGACTGAGGGTTAGAACTTCGACATATGAATTTTGTGTGAACACAATTCAACACATAATACAGAACTTTGATCCACCAACCTCACCCCCACGATATACCCTTAAAATACCCCTAGGCTTCTCAGCTCAGAATAAAAACATCACCATGCATCAAACAGTTTTTGCTAGATACAAAAACCAGGAATTATTCCCAAGTGCCCTTTCTCTCCCACTTCCCACCTATCTTAAGCCATAAGCACATCACATTGCCTTTCCTCCATCTCCATTGCTATTACCACCCATTTCAATCTACCATCACATCTTGGGTTACAACAAAACCTAACAAGTCTCCCTGCTTTGGCTCCTACCCCCTAAAATCCATTGTTAGCAAAAGCAAACATTTTTTAAATGTAAAAAAGAATATCCCACTTCCCTGCATAAAGCTCATCAAGAGCTTCCCATTGCCCTTAGAAAATGTCCAAACCCATCACCCTGGCCTCCAGCCCCTGTGGACCTGGGCAACCTCACCTTAACCACTTCCCCTTTGGCCGCTATACCAAACGCACTTACATACTGACCACTCTGTTCCATCCACACCTAAAGCTCATCTCCCAGCATTTTTTTACTAACTGTTCCTTCTGCCTAGAACACTCTTTCCCCTGCTGTCCTTGTGACTTGTTCCCTCTTGTCATTCATAATTTAGTTTAAATCCTATTTCTTCAAAGAGGTTTTCCCTGTCCATCCAACAAAGCGTGGTCCTACCATCATTCTATACTATATGAGTGGTCATATAATTCTACTTATTTAGAATTCTATTGCTAATTTTCTATAATTCTACTTTAATTCTATTTTAAGAGTAGAAAAAATGAGTGTTTATTGCATCCCCATATTTCTAAAACCTAGAAGAGTGGATGGCACAGAGTAGGTACTTGGTAAATATTTGCTATTTCTATTGAAAAAATTAGTCACATATCCAAGGCTACTCTTTCTCCAGCATGATGTAGGGAAAGACATATTAGACATAAGGATTACTTCTCCAGTGATTCCAGAGAAGCACAGTCACAGCCCTGAAAACATGGGCACAGTGGGGAGTCATAAATATGTAGGGATTTGAAGAGACTGACCATTCCCAGATAGCTAACCTAAGCTATAGTCTTAGCTTACCTAAGTCATAGTTCACCATCGTCTAAGATAGCACAAAATGGTAAGACTAAGAGTTAGGAACAAAAAAGAAAGTAGGATGGAAGGAGGAAAAAAATGGAGAAAGGCAAAAACATTAGTTTAGTCACTGCATCTAACATTCATACCACACATGCTGGTCTGTATTTTCCACCTACTATCTCATTCATCTGCACAGTAGGCCTGTGATCCAGGGCTTTTAGTCACAATCAGGGGCCTTCACACCAAGTTGGAACCCCAAGGGTTATTCTATTATCTCTTGCTGCTGTGTTTATGCCCTCTGTAGCTCATTATCATCTGATGTTTATTCTAGATCTCTTATTCATGATAAGGTGGGCACAGAGATACTATTTCAACAGAAGTTGAGTAGGTCATGAAGACCAAGGCCAGGAGTACCAGATGCCTGCCTGAGGCTGGATATAGCTTATTTGTTAGCACCCATGCTCTGGCAATAATCAATAACCTCTTATTCTGGATGCTCATCAACTTATCCTATCATTTTTGCCACACAAAAAAAAATAATAATCCTACTCTCTGACTCAATAGCATCTGTCTGATAACCGAAGAAAACAGTCTGCAGCCCTGACAGGTACACAGGTCATTATTTCCAAATGTGAAATTATGACATAATAAAGCTTCACCCTAGCTCTTTCTTCTTTCCCTGGACTCTCCCACCCTCACTCCTCAGGCAACATAATTCAGAATTCAGTGCAAAGGCAGAGCCACAGAACAGGCCATATACTGCACAGTTAACATGATATAAATGGTGCTTTCTGCACAGCCATGTGCAGTACCCCTGGTAAAGGCATGTGAGATAGTAAAATAAGTATAGTCTGTGCTTGAGGTATGAGCCATAGGAGGGGATGAATATATCTAAGAAGATTTGCATTAGGACAAGGTCAGAAGAAGACTGAGAATGAAAAAAAAGACTGGAATGACCTCTGTTTGTCCTTCCAGGTCCCTAAAGACTGATCTCCATATACTAAATTTACTGGGCTCTATTGCTTTCTGGATTCTAGATGGGTTCAGGCAATGGGAAGTACAACAGAAGATTGGAGGTCAAGATAAAAGAGAGATTGATGTATTTATCCTTCTAATTCTTCCCTACCTGATTACAGTTTAACTGGTCCATTCCTCTACCCAAGGCCTTGGATGCTGTAAGGCCTCCTTCTCCTATAGCTACTACTTTCTCTGCTTTCAGGAACTATTTCTCCCATTACCCTTTTAGGCCTGAGGATTTTAACAGCTTCCAGCAATTCCTGACCATGAGGTGCTTTTCTATCCCTCAACTGCTTTCCTTAACCATGGTGACATCCTATAAATAATTCCTTAATTAAGCTCTCTTCAATCACCTACTTTATACTTTCATTGACTTAGCCATCATTAATTGAGCAACTCTGTTAAGGCTTGTGTCATATACTCCAACAGAAACAAAGACGAACAAAACTGGTCCTTCCCTATAAAAAGTTTTCAGAACATATGGATGGTGTTACGGGCATCTTTCTTCTACTTCTGACACCAGACCCTGTTCTTCCATGAGAAATGATCCCAAAAATTGGATGTTAACCATCCACTCTCCCGACCCCGATACGGAGATTGCCACATGACCCAGGCCTTGCCAATCATGATATTCATCCCTCCACCACAGTGATTGGTTCAGGGATGGCCACACAAACTAGACTTGGCCAATCATGGTATCCACTCCCTTACCAGTGATTAGACCATGGTTGGCTATATTTCCAAGTCTGGCCAAGCACTCATGACTCCCCTACCTTAGTAACTGGCGCAGAAATGAGCATGTGACCCAAGACCCACTAATCCCTCCCTTGTAATTTTGTCAGAGCTCTGTAGAAGGTTTTTGTTTTTTTCTAGGATTGCTAACTGTGAATATGATGTATGCCTGGAGCTGCTGGCTATCATCTTAGCTTCCACATAGACAGAGCCTGCTGAAAATTAGATTGACACAGCTGAAAGCAGAGATGAGAGGTTGAAAGTGAGAGGAAGACAGATTTCTAACATTCTTTGAACACCTCAGTCCAAATAGGTTTAAATTCCAGTCCTGGAATTTTGGGGTTTTTTGAGCTATCTTTCTCAATTTGAATTAGGTATCTACCATTTGCAAATGAAACAGTCCTGAGTGGTAAAAATGGCCTGCCTTGCTAAATCCATGCTACACCAATATTTCAAGGCAATTCCGTAACACAGTTACAAACCACATCTTTGGGGGCTCAGGGTGAGAGCAAGGAGAAAGAACATTCCAAACTACAATACACTTAGATGAGACAAGAATCTTGGATCTCAATTTGAAGGGCTTTCCCCTACATGTCTTAAAATTTAAATATATTAATTTTAATATATGTAAATAGGATGAGATAGGTTCTTATCAAGAGACAACAGGTTCATATCATATACAGAAATATGATTTAATGGTTAAGCTTATCTGAAATAAAAAATGTACCCACACACATTAAAACTGGCATGTTCTCTTAAAACTGCGAGCATATTGAAAATAATAAAAAGGAATTATAGCAGGAATTCAGTAATTCAGATGAAGGTTTGCTGTATTCGTTTTAAAATCTACATTACAAAACAACTTTTGAAAATGCAATCATAAAGCTTTTAAGAAAACTGGAGCAATTCCTGTAAGTACTTGAAAACAATTTGTTTTCTTAGAGTTTAATGTTCTCTAGTTGCACTCTTGATTTCAAAAAGTCATGTCCACAACTGCATTAGTACAAACGCTAAATAAATACCAGCAATGTAAATTCTAGCCCAGAATCTACTTAAATAACCAAATTTTGAGTTGACAACAAGATTTTGTTCACATAATAATAAAATGGAATTTCCATAAACCTATGTCAGTTTATAACACTTAGGCTGATGTTGTCATTAATAAAAAACAAAAATCAGAAACAGTAATCTCTCAAAAAGAAGAGCAAAATTTATTTTGACCTTTTTATTTAGCATCCAGTAGGAAAAATTACACTTTTCTTAACTTAATGCAATCTAAAAATTCAGAAATAAAATCTAAATTATTTTTATATTTTCCTTTATCAACACCTATGAGAAAAAGTTCTCAGCATAAAAGCACACTTAAGAAAGATGAACAAGCTTTATTCAGATAAAAAAAATACATTACAAATTTCCTTCTTAAACAGGAGCTTATCATAACTAAATTTGAGATTGAATAAATCACAAAATGTTGCTACTAGATATTTTTATTAATGAGGTTTTGAAAATCCCACAGTAACTATTTTACAATTTTAAAGAATCCAAGTCATTTTCATGAGATGTCTTGAAGAAGGTTTTTCAATGCTTCCTAAAGAAGTTCATTAAGGTGAAACCCAGCCCTGTTTTGCCTTGAGGAGGCCAGTAAAAGAAAGCAAAGCTAGACACTTTAGCTAGGAAACTGCCAAGAAAACTGCCAAAAAACACAAAAACTTAAGGGACTGGAACAGATATTTTCACACTCATGTTCATAGCAGCATTATTTACCATAGCCAAAAGGTGGAAGACAAGTGAATAGGTAAACAAAATGTGGTATATGCATGCAATGGACTATTATTCAGCCTTAAAAAGGAAAAATATCAGACACATGCTACAATATGGATGAACCTTGAAGACACAATATTAATTGAAATAAGTCGGTCACAAAAGGATACATACTACATTATTTCACTTATTGAAGGTACCTACAGTAGTCAAATTCATAGAGACAGAAAGTAGAATGGTGACTGCTAGGGGCTGAGGGGAAGGGGAAATGAGAAGGTGTTTAATGAGTACAGTTTCAGCTGGGAAAGATGAAAAAGTTTTGGAGACGAATGGTGGTGATGGTGGCATGATAACGTGAATGAATGTACTTAACACCACTGAACTGTACATTTAAAATGGCTAAAATGATTAGTTTTATGTTATGTATATTTTACTGTCAAGAAAAATGCAAACACTTATAGAGGCAGGCAGGCTTGTGGGTAAGTGAAGCAAGTCAGGGTTTGTGACTGTAGGATGAGAGGAGATGTGCATGCGTGTGTGTGTGTGTGTGTGTGTGTGTGTGTGTGTGTGTCCATCCTCCCTCAGGAGAGCGGGCATTTCTCAGTTCACTGATTGATGTCATGTGGCAACTGAACCCAGCTTTATGGGCAGATATTAAGATTTTTCAAGAGAAACCTGAAATCCATGTCTTTATGAGACATCTATTTTCTTTTTTAAGTTGATACATTTTAAAAGTTTTTAAAACACTATATGTCAAATAAAGCAGTGGTACCCAACTTTTTTGGCACCAAGGACTGGTTTCATGGAAGACAATTTTTCCACAGACCAGGGGATTGGAGGAGAGAAGGTTGGTTTCAAGATTATTCAAGTGCATTACATTTAGTGTGCATTTTATTTCCATTATTACATGGTAATATAAAATGAAATAATTATGCAACTCACCATAATACACAATCAGATGCCACCAGATGCAGCTGTACAACTGAGGTACATCAACTCACTTACCATAGTCAAGCCTCCCACCAGATGCAGCTTAATTGTCTTTTGCCACTCACTGATGGGGTTTTGTTATGAGTCTGCAAGCAAATGATTTATTATGGTCTCTGCACAGTCAAACCTCTCTGCTAATGTTAATCTGTACTTACAGCCTCTCCCCAGCGCTAGCATCACCGCCTCATCTCCACCTCAGTTCATCAGGCATTAGATTCTCATAGGAATGCACAACCCAGATCCCTCCATGTGCAGTTCACAATAGTGTTCACGCTCCTCTAAGAATCTAATGCCTGATGATCTGAGGTGGAGCTGAGGTGATGCAAGCACTGGGTTAGCAACTGCAAACAATTGAAGCTTTGCTAGCTCACCAGCCACTCACCTCTTGCTGTGCGGCCCAGTTCCTAACAGGCCATGGATCAGTACCAGATCGCGGCCCCAGGGGTTGGTGACCCCTGGAATAAAGTACGTCTGCCGGTCTCTAACATATAGCTTTTGATTTAGACAGTGAACAGCATTCTCTTTCTGTACAAAGGCCACACGATCCTGTGGAGGAAGCTGAGCCCTGAACAGCATCAGCTCCTGCAGAGGAATTATATCCAACCTGTGTGGCCAGCCTATGCCTCCACGAAGGAAGGCACAGAGTGCACACGCATCGTAACCTTGTTCTAGGAAGCTACAAACAAGTGGAAATGGGATGTTTTCATATGTGCTTAGCTAGGCTTTTGTGTATCTAAAATGAGAACCTTTAGAATTCATGCACATCTAAGAATAGAAAGTACACTTACTTTCTTTTGAAGAAAAGGTGGATTACAGATGTGAGCAGCATTTAACTCAATCACATGAGAGACAAGCTATCAGTATTAACACTTCTAACTCCTGAAAATGGGTCTATGTGAGCCTCAATTTTAAAACTAAATCAATGTCTCAATTTTCTGCCTCATGAAATTAGAGAGCAGGGGTGATAACTTCAAAATAATAAAACACCTATGTCAGTTAGAATAAACTAACATGAGTCATTATTAAATAAATGCAATTCTAGAACAGAATGAATAGCTCTTAAAATTCGTCTTTTGTTTTTCAAAATAACCAATTTTATTTTGTTTGCGTTTATCTTATTATTCCTATTCTGTAGATGAAGCAAAGAATGTCTTCAGTGTAAGAATGCTATTTGAATTGATTGCTAGGCACTAATATTCAATCCAATTTAACAAATGTTTTTTAGTACCTTATATGCTCAGTATTATGATGGGCATAGTGGGTAATACTTAAGAATTCTGTCCTTTCACTTTCTCCACCATTAACACTCCACCCAAACAACCTAGCTTATATCTCGAACAGGGAAACAAGAATAGCAAATATAAAACAACTGGAGGACAAGAAAGGGCATAATCTGCCCTGTAACTCCCCTTGGCTTCCACCTGGTGGAAACATTTTGTGCCATAATATCTTCAGCCCTTCTGGGAGTCATTTTATTAGGGGATAAGTGTGAAAGCTGGAAGAGACACCAAAAGAGCATTCAGGCATCTTCTGCCGTCAGTAGGTAAGGATTTTATTTGTGTTACACAGAAAAGGCATCTGAGGTTTAGCTAAGGAATTTTCCCAAAAGCACATAGTAAACGGGAGATGAATCGGAACCCAGATCCCTGCTTCCAGGGCACGACCCCTCCTTCCCCAGTCCTCTGGCCATTGCATGGCT
The DNA here is from genome assembly GCA_030015415.1 of Cynopterus sphinx. Classification (NCBI taxonomy): domain Eukaryota; kingdom Metazoa; phylum Chordata; class Mammalia; order Chiroptera; family Pteropodidae; genus Cynopterus; species Cynopterus sphinx. Next base: position 23,983,134 of record CM057389.1, on the reverse strand, counting down.
AGTAGCGAGTACTCTTCATTCATTCGAGAAGCATTTAATGAGCAACTTCCTTCAGTGTGTCAGGCTCTGCCCAGTCCTTCCAGATGTGTGGAACTCAGCTTGTCACATTGTGCAAGTTTAAAGGCAAGAACAAGGAGGAGGAGAGAAAGAGGTGGGCAAGTTCTCTGTTTACAGCTTGGCCTCACAATGCCTGTGCCTCCAAGGGGTCACCACAGGTCTAAGGCCTGGTCTTTGGATCTGCACATTCAGGAATTTGATTTTATCAGTTCCATCAGGGATGATGAGACTCTGGGGGACTGGCTCACGCCAACCAAATGCTCAAGACACTGAGTGATAAACCAGAAGGCCAGTTTACTTATGCACAATGAGAAACGCATTTTTAGGTGGGCCAGGATATGCTTCTATTCTGCTTTGAAGCCCTCTTGGGGAAACTTCTTGCAAGAAGAGCCTCCTTAAAAAATGCAAACTCAGAGGAAGGAGCCTTAGTGAAATGGGCTCTAGACAAACCACACAGCTACTCACAAAATGCATACTATGCCTTCCCTCCATTGTTCACACGTTTTCAGCCTGTGATTGCCACCTCTCTTCCCCCCAAACACACTCTACCCCATTTTCTGTCAGTGAAAATAACATTAATTACTTATTGAATGCCTACTACTGGCTAAGCATAGCCCTAGTAATTCCACACGCATTATTTCATTTAACCTCCCCAACTCTGTGAGATAGGTACTGTCATCACTCTTCCTTTTAAAAAATGAAGACTCAGAAGGGTTAACTTGCTCATAGTCATACAACTAACAAGCCACCCCAGGATTCAGTAAGTCAGACCCCAGGGCCCACACTCCTAACCATTAAGCTGCCCTGCCTGCAAGGCACTCCAGTTCCCTCAATGCCCTTTTAATGTGGCGCTGCTTCTGGCGAAGCCTTTATTGATCTCCTGACCAGATATGTTCTTGCCATCCTCCAAGCCTCATTGCGCCTCTAGCTTTTTGCTGCATGTGTAAAGCTGTTCACATCTTTATTCCATCCCTACCTCCTTATTCAGGACTTAAGGCATATCTATCTCTGTTAGTCTGTTCAAGCTGCCATAGCACTACCACAGGCGGGGTAACCTAAACAATAGATTCTGTGTTTATTTTCTCAAGTTTTGAAGGCTGGAAGTCCAAGATCAAGATCCCATCACAGTAGGTTTCTTGTGAGGAACTCTTTCTGGCTTACAGACAGTCACCTTCTTGCTATGTCTTCACATGGCCTGTTCTCTGCACATACATGAAAAAAGTCAGATCCCTGGTGCCTCTTCCCTTTCTTTGAAGGACACTATTCCCATCAGATTAGGTAACCAACCTTAATTATGACCTCCTTTAACCTTAGTTACCCCCCTAAAGGATCGATCTCCATATAGTCACATTAAGGGTTAGTGCCTCAATGTATGAATTTGTGGGGAACACAATTCAGTCCATGGCATCATCCAATAATGAATTATATTATAAAGCAAACCATGTTATTGAAAAGTTCCAGCAAATGTCTTTAAAGCTTCCATTTGCAACTAATCATATTAATTTCTGGTCATATCAGGGGCTTATCCATAGCAGAGACACCAGGTAAATCCCACCTTCCTTGCCTACACTACATGATTCATCCTTGAAGCAGGTAGAGGGACAGTGTGAAGATTCAGCAGAAGTCTAGCTGGCCCCCTATCACACAATACTGATGAGGAAAGTCCTCATGTCAGATGCTTGCCTGGCTTCAAAGGCAGTACTGCAGAGTTGGTAGAGGAATGGGCTCTGGAGACAGACTTGGACTTTAATCACCAACAGGTTCTGTGACTTTAGGCAGGTGGATTACCCTCTTTGAGCATCAGATGCCTGATTTTTGCTTTTTTGATCAGCCTCTTGCCTTCGTTCAGGGAAAGGATGAAGGTGATACTGATGAGGCAACCAAGGGCAAATGGCTGGTGGAAGGTAACTGGATATCTGCTTAATAAAAAGTAATAAATGTCCTGTATGGTCTCCAACCTTTCTGGCACCAGGGCCTGGTTCCTAACAGGCCAAGGACTGGTACTGGTCCACAGCCTGGGGGTTAGAGACCCCTGCTATATGGCATCAGGCCAGGGGTCCTTCCTGGGGTCATTTAAATCACTCTCAGTTAGAAAACGGCCTTACGGCTAAGAATGGTAGCCACTGGAATACACTGTGGTGGGGACTGTCAGAGCATGGCCAAGCATAGTAGAGAGACGCCAAGTGGATGGGGCTTCACCAGAAAGGGCTCACTCACTGGTAGGAGCAGAGGGACCTGTGTTCAGTGGATGTGGCCACACGAGTCTCCACCAGAGTAACCAGCGGTATAATTTGCATAGTGTTCTTGGCTGTATGGCCTCCAAGTCTGATTCTGGTACTCCCAGAAATTCTGTTAGCTGCTTAACATCCTTTAAAAAAATCTCTTTGTGTGTAAACTCGCCAGAGTGGGCACTGTTGTTTGCAGTTGAGAACCTTAAACCAATATGAAACCAAATATTATACCATTAAGTGAAAGGCAAGAAAGAAGAAATGTATTTTGATATACGAGGAAACTTTTTTAACTTTATAATACAAAATTTTAAATAGGGAAAAGAAATTAAGTCAAATGTCTGCAAACCTTTGGCAGAAAAAGAAGCTGATCATTTGTTCTAAAGAATATCTGGGACCACTGTGTTAGGTACAGTAAACAAAGAGATGTGGCATTCTATTAGCACAGAGTTATATCTACACACACACACACACACACACACACACACACACACACACACACACACACTATTACTCAAGACTTGAGATTATATTGAATCAACCTGTATCTTGAGAGCAAAAGAACTAGCTAGTTTAACCTTTCCTGGTCTTGATTTAAGAGAGAGTTAAAAACCAAAAATTATTTCCCAGTGGGTATTAATATCATTGACATATAAACAGAGAAATTTAATCATTACCTAGATAAACTGGATCTTAAATCCTAGACACTGGTAAACATTTACACAAAGCCTTTATATAATTTACCAAAGTTATATCAATGCCAGAACAGCTTAGACTTTAAACAGAGAGCACATCACAAGAGCCCTTCAAGTTTTATCCTTCCACTTGATCAAAAATTGAAAAAAAAAAACTATCCTGCAATTGGTTTTCTCAAAAAAGATGTAAGTCTTAATAACAATTTTGTTATTAATAGCATCATCATTTAGAATTAAAGAAATAAAAAATATAGAAAGTCTAGGCCTCTCTAAACACTCTAGATTTCCTAGGTCTTTGAATTTGTCACGTACAAATAAGATAAGGCCAGATGACCCAAGGACATCTATAACCTTGATTATAGATGTCCAGTCCAGTTATTTATAACATACCTATCCCGAAAGTGTTCCGAAGAGGATATGGGTTGTTTTTGCCTGGTCAGCATCCATTCTTATTTCTTTGGGTACTAACATCTGAATTGTCACTGTAGACCATGCTCCTTCATTCCTAGTTCTTCCTTCTCTAAGAGTTGGCAGTGACCCAGAGCTAACCAATCATCCTGGCTGCCATGTTTGCTTGAGAGACTGGCACAGAACCAATTCAGGGCACTGAGAATCAAACCTGGGAATTTTCCTGGAACTATAGGAAAAAAGAAGCTCTCCACTGCGGTAGCTCACCAAACGATGAGCCTGGAACTTCTATCAGTGTTTTAATATCATGAAGGGAGGGCCTACCTAAGGATGCAAACAACCCAGAAAAATGCAGAGTCAAGAGACAGATTTCTGATAAGATTGTTTGAGACCTAGATCCAGCCAAGCCTTTGCCTTTACAGTTAAAGAAACCAATTAATTTGATTTTTTCTAAGCCCCTTTGAATTAGGTTTCTATCATTTACAACCTTAAGAGTGTTAACAGATCTTTCAAGATTTTATAAAGATAGTGGAAATGTTAAGGTATTTAAAAGCTTTAAAGTATAAAATGAGCTTGTACCAGAGATATTAAATTCCTGCTATGAACAACTTCTCATTCCAGTGTGCGCTGCCTTACCCACAAGGCCCTGCTCAGGGAAATGGTGCTGGAGAAGTCTGTGCACAAGGCAGACACCAACAGACCTGGGATAAACAGACAACACAAAGGCAGCTAATTATTTTGCTGGCCAGCCTCCAATGGCTGTGGGGCCTGGCTCTATGAGCTGAACTAATAGGAAACTCTCACTTAGGAGTATGAACCAGGAGATGCTGAGGTCTCACACTGTAGCCTTATGGGGCCATATGTAAAATGAAACAACAGAAGATAGGAGAGAAAAAGAGAGAGGCCAACTGAGCTGAAACCACATGACCTCTGAGAGAGATAATGACTCCATTCCCAATGTTCCAATCCTTGGTTTCGGTGCCCATGAGACTCAGCCATACTTTGTTTCACAGGCGCAGAATCCTTTCAAGGGGCAGAGCATACAGTGGTTAGAACATGGCTCCTGAGTGACCACCTGGGTGTGAGTCCTGACTCCCACTGACCACCTACAGACCATGGGCCACATCTCTAAGCCTGCTTCTCGTCAGTAGAATGGGGATAATAACTCTCCCTCCCAGAGCAGGGAAGAAGAAGTCATGAGATAACATACTCAGAACAATGTAATGATAGGGGTAGCCGTTATCATAATGAGCCCTAGTACTTGAATTAGTATGAATGATGTCTGAGCCCTTGACATTGAGAGCGTCCAAAATAAAGCAATAATTTATTAAATGATTAACTTAAAATATTTTATAAAATAAAAATAAAACTGTTGATGTATGGATATCACCACAGTGTAAAATCCTCTTTGACAGGGCAAAACATGAGCCATGGGTGGTACATGAAGTGGTGATCTGGTGGCACGTGAAAGTGGCACACTAGGCTGCCAGTCAAGATGGCAGAGTAGGTAAACGCTGAGCTTGCTTCCTCTCATGACCACACCAAAATTACAACTAAACTATAGAGCAGCCATCATTGTGTCACCTCAAGTCTAGCTTATGACTGGGGATACGCAGAAGACACCATCTCCAAACTGGTAGGAGGGGCAAAGACACAGAACAGGGTGGTCCCATACCCACCTGTGGTGGTAAAAAAATCAAGAGAGCTATTTTGGCTGCGGAGGCCACACTAGAGGAGCACGGGGTCTCCAGCCACATCAGGCTCCCAAGCCCAGAGTTCCAGTGCCAGGAAGAAAAGTCTCCATGACTTCTGGCTGTGAAAACTAGCAGAGATTGTGGTCAAGTGAGACAGACGACGGCTGGAATCACAGACATTCCTCTTAAGGGGCCCATGCATAGACTTACTGGCTGAAAGACTCACTTGCTCTGAGCTCCAGCTCTGGGGAAGCTGCTTAAAAGGCACCAGCAACATGCAGGGAGAAACTGAATTGTCTGTCTTTAGGGCAAGGGCTGAAGAGACAGCTTTATTCCAGACTGATGTGCCTGCAGAATCCATAAATCGTTGTTGAGCCCTCCCCGCTTGTAGCATGCAGACACAGACAGCCACCACATCTGAGTCTCCATCAACCTGACTAACACTGGTCACCCTGCCCTGGTAAGTCCCTGAGACCACACCACTACCACCACCCCCAAACTTGTTGAACCACCCAAGCTGCTTCCAGTGGCTTTTCCAGACAAAAAGTCTGTCTTGGTTCATGCTACAGACTTTCCTAAAACCTCTCAAAGGTTTCCAAAACCCAAACAAGCAGCATCTGACCAGAGGGGGCCCCGTATCTCTTGCTGAGCAGCCTAAGTCCAGCACTAGCAGCAGCCGGCCTCAGTTTGCAGCTTGGCCTATTGAGGCACCTCCAAGCCAGGCCAGGTGGCTCCATCTGCAGATTGCTTGGTGACTCTTGCCAAGTGGCCCCAGATTGGGCACAGGCTGCAGCTGAACCTGGTCTGCACCATGGCCCTTCCACAGAGGCCCCAGGGCCAGCACATCGGTAGCAAAGCTCTGACCTAGCCAGAGCACTACCCAGGGCTGCATCAGAGGACAACATGCCAAAAGGGCAGACTTGGAAGGCACCAGAGCCCTGATAAAGCCAATCCTTCTCTGTAGTGTCAACTCCTGACCAGCCAGTCCTCACAATCAGCCCAAGGTTTAATCCTTCCACACAGATGTACAAAAAGCAACCAAGGCTCAACTACTACTACTACACAACTCACACAAGGGACACACCTGGAGCACTCAGCTCAAGTGACCAGGGAAAGTTGTGCTGCTGGGCCCCATAGGACACCTACTGTATAAGGCCACTCTACTAAGACCAAGAGAAATAGCAGCCTTACCTGAAACACACAAACATACACAGGGAGGCAGCCAAAATTGTGAGACAATGAAACATGTCCCAAATAAAAGAACAGAACAACGTCCCAGAAAAAGAACTAAACAAAATACAGATAAGCAATGAACCAGATGCAGAGTTCAAAACACTGTTTATAAAGAAGTTCAATGAACCTAGGGGACAAGTAGATGAATTCAGTGAGAACTTCAACAAAGAGATAGAAAATATAAAAGTGGAGACAGAAAACAAAACAAAAGCAAAAAAAATCAGAAATGAAGACTACAATAACTGAAATGAAGAATATCTTAGAGGGAATCAACAGTAGATTAGATGAAGCAAAAGATCAAATCAGTGATTTAGAAGTTAAGATGCAAAAGACACATAATTGGAACAGCAACAAGAAAAAGAATCCAAAAAAATGAGGATAGTTTAAGAGGCCTCTGGGACAACATCAAGCACACCAACATTTTTATCATAGGGGTTACTAGTAGGAGAAGAGAGAGAACAAGAAATTGAAAACCTATTTCAAAAAATAATGACTGAAAACTTCTCTAACCTGGTAAAGGAAATAGACATACAAGCCCAAGAAGCACAAAAAGTTCTAAACAGGTGAACCCAAGAGGCCCGCACCAAGACACAGCATAAATAAAATGCCAAAGGTTAAAGACAAAGTGACATCTTAAAAGCAGCAAGAGAAAAGCACTTACTTACATACAAGGGAGCTCCCATAAGACTGTCAGCTGATTTCTCAACAGAAATTTGCAGGCCAGAGGGATGGCCACAAAGTATTCAAAGTGACGAAAAACAAGGACCTACAATCAAGATTACTCTACTCAGCAAAGCTATCGTTTAGAATCGAAGAACAGATAAAGAAATTTCCAGACAAGAAAAAGCTAAAGGAGTTCTTCACCACCAAATCAGCATGAAGAAGGAAGAGGTGAAGGAGGAGGAGGAGGAGGGGGAGGAGGAGAGAAAAAGATCAAAAATGTGAAGAATAAAATAGCAATAACTACATATCTATCAAAAATTACTTTAAATGTGAATAGAATGAGTGCTCCAATCAAAAGATAAGGTGGCTAAATGGATAAGAAAACAAGACCCTTATGTATGCTGCCTACAAGATATTCACTTCAGATTGAAAGACACGCACAGATTTAATGTAAAGGGATGGAAAAAGATGTTTCATGAAAATGAAAACAAACAAAATAAAGCTGGGGTAGTAATAACTATACTAGACAAAACTGACTTTAAAACTAAGACTATAACAAGAGACAAAGAAGGACCCAATAATCACACTTTGGGGTATTCATCCAAACAAACCTAAAATACTGCTTCAAAGGAGCATGTGATTCCGTATGTTTATTGGAGCATTATTTACAGTAGCCACGATATGGAGGCAATTTGGGTGTCCATCAATAGATGAACAGATAAAGACAAGGTGGTACATATATACAATGGAATATTACTCAGCCTTAAAAAAGAATGAAGTCTTGCCATTTGCAGCAACATGGATGGACAGGAGTAAGTCTGACAGAGACAAATGTCATATGATTTCACTTACATGTGGAATGGAATCTAACTAACAAAATAAATAAACAAACAAAACAAAACAAATTTATAGATACAGAGAACATTTTGATGGTTGCCAGGTGGGAGGCAGGTTGTGAGAGGTGGGTGAAAAAGGGAAAGGGATTAAGAAGTACAAATTGGTAGTTACAAAACAGTCATAGGGACATGTAGTATAAGAAATATAGTCAATACTATTGGAGTAATTATGTATGGTATCGGATGGGTCCTAGGCTTACCAAGGCGATCACTTAGTAATATATATAAATGTCTAATCCCCATGTTGTACACTTGAAACTAATATAATATATGCCAACTGTAATTAAAACTTTTAAAATTATTAAATAAATAGACAAATAAGTTGAAAAACAAAAGAAAGTGGACACACTGTTCTCATCCTTATTCTGTATTGTGCCCTATTTCTCTTGGGCCTCTCACTGACCCCTCAGGATTAGTTAATTCCATGTACTGGGGCTGACAGGCTAACTTCCAAGACTTCTCTCTCTGTCTCAACTGCTTTGAGGCTCAGCCGTTCTTCGATGGCATTCTGTAGCTCTTTGTGCTTACAGGGCAGGTGCTCAGGTTTGCAGTGCATGTACCCTGCAGAAGATGCAACTGGTGTAGAAGTCAGCAGTGTCTATAGGCTGTCCTGGCTTTTTTGGCATGAAGGAAACAGCTCAGTCGAATCCAAAAGCCTTCTCTTATTACTCAAACTGCTGTCCTGTGATTGCAGGACTTCCTGTTTCCAGCAGGCCTGCCCTTCTGAGGCTGGAAAATAAATTCACCTAGAGATTGGGGGGCTTTACTCTTTAACTGTTTTGTCCCTTCTGGGAAAATTACACAAGCAACTGTACTAATTTTGTTCATTTCCAAGTATTATTTAATTGTTCTGAACTGCTATGCTATGCTATCCAGCCTTTAAAAAGCTGATTTTGCTAAAGAAAAATAATACAAATCACCTTTCAAAGTTTCTTTTTATTCAGAAAAAAATTCTCTATTTCCACAGGAAAAAAAAAACATATATTCACAGGAATATTTTTTACATGTGTCCCCCAAAATGCATTAAGAAGAAGCCTACAGAAGTCCTGTGAAAGGAACAGAAATTTTATTTCTTAAGGTAAGAAAGAAGGGCCTTTCACAAAGGCCCTGGTATATTTGGTTTGGTATTCTTTACTAAAAGGCAATAATCAAGGAATTAAACCTATATTGCAAGGTCTTTCTCCCTCTCTTCTTTTGATAGAAACAAGATGTGAGCTTTTTTAGTACAGTTGCTACTCTAAAAATCAGGGGACTAATGTCTTCTTACAGCTGGAACAAGGAGTTGGGGACAGAAAGGCAGGACACATTTGGCATGCTCCAATGTTCCAGACAAGAAGGCATTCCCATGAGTGGGTTTAGCCACTTTTTAACTTTACAGTCAGTCCCTTGACTTCTTAGCTGATCACATCCTAAGTTTCTCTCTAACCTGGAAATGTTTAGAAAGTATACTATATTTGCCCTGAACAACAATGCCCTACGCACTGGCTTATGTCACCCTAAAAGCCATCCTAACTCCAGAGTTCCTGAGGCATCACATAATTTTGTCCTATGGGTCCTACACAGGCCAGATACAACTTGTGACTTTCCTTTATGGAAATGCACTCTGAGTTTCAAATAAGACATAGCATCTCAGTGCTTTTGACCCTACAGGACTGTCACTGGTGCCAAGACATCAGTGGCAGCCAAGGCCTGCCCTCCTTCCCTCACCCCACCCACAATGACCAGCAAAAGGAACCCAACAAGGGTAAGAGTAGGGACAGGAGGGGTCCTTCCTGTTCCTTCTGTGGGTCCCCACTTGGCCACCAGCAGAAAAGGCAGAAAGCAGGAACTTGAGGCCAATAGGGTGGAACCCAGGGCCACAGAGTGCAGGATGGGGGAGGGAAGGAGAATTCTCTGAGGCTTCGGCTGGCCGGTTCCCCCAGCTCAGCCAGGGACTGCCTGTGCTCTTAGCTTTCGTTTCCACTGTTGGTTGCTAAGAGCTATACATAATGCAAAAGTAAATAGTTACACAGTGCAGTTTGGGATACACAAAACACACATCAATCAGCCAAGAAAAAAAATAACTCTCAAAGTTTCTAAGTTTATTTTTAGATCCTGGTTGACCAAATGAGTAACCTAAATGTCCGAAGGAAGAGAAGCTGGGATTGAAAAGTGTATTTAGAAACAGGAGACTGATACTGCAGATCTCCAGGCTCATCTTAGCTTATAAAATATACATCAGTCAAGTCCTCAGGTGTTTTAAGTCCCTCACAGTAGTGCTTTGAATAGAATACAGCATCCAATGCTCTCTACTCACAATATCTGCTCAACAGAAAACATCATCCCCTGTCGTTGAGGTTTCAAGACAGTGGAGTAAGTGTAATGCAAAACACTGACATCCTTTAGTAAAGGATTCAGTTTAATAAAAGCAACTAAAACAATGCTAAAGAAATAAGTGTACATCCATTGAGGAGAGGAAGTATTTTATTCACCTTGTAATTCCCATGACATCTGGCACAGTGCCTCAGACAGGGCAGACATGCAATAAATGTTTCTTGAATAAATAATAATAATAATAACAACAACAACAACAACAACAACAACAATAATAATAATAATAATAATAATATGGTGGTGGTGGTGATGATAACAACAATAACAATAGTACCAGAAGAGCTCTCATTTTCAGATAAAACTATCATTATGACCTTCCTAAGATTCCCCATATGGTGATCAAATTACCCAGCCAAACCTGAAGTTTCAAAAATGAATATATCACTATAAAAGAGAATGAGAAAGACAACCAGAATAACAGACAGGATAATATAAAATAATGAACTATCAGACTGGAAAGTAGGATTAACACCAAATGAGTCATGGAGGTTTGCTTGGCTTCTTCACCTATAAAATGAGATTACATTTTTTTGCCCTGTCCCACCTCTCAGCAATACAGTGGAGACGGACGAGAAATCATTAGGAGAAGCACTTCTCCTTCTCAGACCCTGCACCACTCACACTACACCTGAGAGCAGCATGATGATGTGCAGGTTACAGGGCAAAGATCTGGGCCCCGGGAGGACCAAGTTTTTCTTGGCATAACCCACCTAATTCCAGGTAAATGTGAAATCTTCCTTCCTTAGAAAAAAACCTTTCTGATTATAATGCCACTAGTATATAGTAGGGGCGGGAAATGCACATATAAGAGAAGTCACTTGCTTTATGGAAAGTTTTTTTTTAAAGTATCATTCAATAAAGGGTGATGGGACAATTGGTTCATAAGTTAACAAAGAAAGATAATCAGTTAAAATCCTCATTTCCTCCTTACTCCACACCAAAATAAATTATAGTTAAATTAAAAAATATGGGTTTTTTTTATGCTAAGAATTTTTTAAAGCCAGTAGAAAACAGAGCTGAGTATCAAAACTTCTGGGGAAAAAAAAAAAAAACAGAGCAGGCTATCCTACCAGTGGAAGAAATTATAGATTTAACAATGTAAAACAATGTGAATGGGCAAGCAGTAAGTGAGGAAATGATTGTAGCAACTGTGACCAAAGATATCTTACAATATGCTAGTAAAGATCTTATGTCCATGATCTATATTTTAAGTGAAAAACAAAGCAAGTTGGTTATAAAACATGAGCCCCCCTTGTATCTTTCAAAAGACGTGTATTTGTAAGCACAAACAAGAGGAAAGGTGGGGAGACACATCCCAGGCCTTTAACACGGCTACCTAGGAGGCGTGGGAGTATAGATAGGCCAGGGAAGGGTTTTTTCACCTGTACCTTTATCCTGAATTGCAACTTGAAAAAATAAAATGAAAATCTTAATTTTAACTGATGAGAAAAACATCTAAAGGGGAAAGAACATGTAACAGAAAATTAGGAGAGGAAGAAATATAACTGGCATATACTATGAAAAAGAAATGTTCAGCCTCAGTAGTGACCAAAGAAATATAAATGAAAATAAAGTATTTTCTGTTACCAGATTAGTAAGAATATTGTAAAGTGATGACATCCAAGGCTAAGGAAAAGAAGACAAAACCAACACAATCACACAGTATGAATTGCTTTAACCCATTTGGAAAGCAAATGGCAAAATGAGTCAATATTTTTTTCAGTATTCAAAATGTCAACCTATTAAATCCACTGGAAATATATCTTAGGATATAATCTTACACAGAGTAAAAGGTATTACAAAAAATGATAGTAGCAAAAAAAGTACTTAAAATTTTGACCAAATGATCAATAAGGAATAATAGCTCAGTAAGTGGGGTTTTTTTTTCACACCAACCAATTCTCCAAGTCTCTGGACACCTTCTAGGTTATCCTATAACTCAATTCTGACTACTAATTACCTGGAGTTAACTCAGACCTCACAGGGTAAGTGTTCAGTCTTACAAGACTGCTCCCGCCCCCTGCAGACACCAGTTGCAAGTCCCAGGTTGTCCCTGGTCCTTCTGACCAATCAATTATAAATCAGGGGTTCTAATCACTCCCTCCGTAGGTTGAATAATTTGCTAGAATAGCTCAAAGGACTCAGGAGAACAGTTTACTTACTGGTTACCAGTTTAAAGCAGTCCCTCTTTATCTGCGGGAGATATGTATAAAGACCCCCAGTGGATGCCTGAAACCATGGACAGTACTGAACCCTATATTTACTATGGATTTTCCTATACATACACACCTATGATAAGGTTTGACTTATAATTTAGGCACACTAAGAGATGAACAATAACTAATGACATAGCACAATTATAATATTCTATAATAAAAGTTATGCCAATGTATTATCTCTCACAATATTTTACTATACTGGACTCACCCTTCTTCTTGTAGTGACATGATGATAAAATGCCTACGTGATGACATGCTTTTGCAGTTTGAGGTGTGACAGCAAACTAAGATGAATTTCTTTTTCCTTCTTCACAAATTAACAGATAGATTTGTTCTTACCATAGAGCTTAGCAACTCCAGCATATGATTTTTTCTTTCTTTATAAGTAGAGAACTTTCACTTTTCACTTAAAAAAAAGAAAGCATTTCATGTCTTCTCTTTGACATATCCAAATTGCCAGCATCATTCTGCTGTACTTTGGGGCCATTACAAGTTAAAAAAAAAAAAAAGGTTACTTGAACACAAGCATTGTGATAATGCTACAGTTGATCTGATAACTGAGATGGCGACTAAGTGACAGGCAAGGAGCATATACAGTGTGGAGATGCTGGACAAAGGGATGGTCATGATGTAGATAGGATGCAGCAGTACTTGAGAGATTTCATCATACTACTCAGAATGCTGTGTAGTTTAAAATATATGAATTGTTTCTTTCTGTAGCTTTCCATTTAATATTTTCTGACAGCAGATGACCATGGGTACCTGAGACTACAAAGCAAAGCAACGGGTAAGAGGAACTATTGTATTATAAAAGGGTACAACTCAGAAACAGCCAAATGGAAGAGATGCAAAAGGCAAGGTGTGGGGAAAGGGGTGTTGGGTTCCTATCCCCTCTCAGAGCACGCACAGCACCCTCCCAGCATCATGATGTGTTCAGCAACCTAGAAGCTCTCCAAACCCCACTGTCTAGGAATTTTATGGAGGTTTAATAATATAAGCACAATTGATTAAATCATTGGTCATTGGTGACTGAATTCAACCTCCAGTCTCATTCTCCTCCCTGGAAGTCAGGTATGGGGAGGGTACCTAAAAGTTCCAACCCTCTAATCACACAGCTGGTTCATCTCACAACCAATGTCCATCTTCCAAGTGTCACCTCATAGGGTAAATTCAGATTTGGTTGAGAGGGGCTTATTATAAATAAGAAAAGATGTTCTTCTTACCCCTATCACTCAGAAATCCCAGGGATTTTAGGACCTCTGTGCCAGCAACTGGGGACAAAGACCAAATATATATCTCTTACTATATCACAGTATCACAGTTTGGGGCATATGGTTAAATGAAAAAAATTTTTTTTTAATTATATATAAATATGACTGTATTAGTAGGGAAGAAATTTCCTCTATAAAAATAATAAAAAAGAAATGTTCCAAGTATTGACTCTGGTTGCCTTTGAATATGTGGATTATGAGAGATTTTTTACTTTCTAATTTTCTATATATTGTGGAGATTTTATTTCATGATAATACCTCATTTTCATAATGTCAGGGATGAGGATATGGAGGGAACAGCACTCAAGCTCTGGGAACATATTCTTTAAACGACTGGATTAGAAAAACACAAGGCACAACCTTCCTGCTGCTTTCCCAGGAAACTTTAGGGGCCAGAACTGACTTCTGATTCTCATCGCTCGTCTTTAGTCTCACACGGAATGGCCATCGTTTCTTCCAAAGAGTGAGTTGGTGGGGGCTCCACATGACAGACTTCCCACATCCCTAGCCTCCCCTCCCAACAAGTCACAGAGCAAAATTCCATCAAAGAGCTCCTACTTTAAATGTCCAATTAGACGTTTTAGATCACACATCTAAAAAGATGTGTGTGTCTGTCTGTCTGTCTTGTCCTTCTGTCTGTCTGCTTCCTCCCTCTTCCTCTATCTTTAAGGGCAGCAAGATAAACTCCAGGGCAATGATGTAGCAATCTGTTCCACTTATCAAAAGATAAATCTATTTGTGAAAATAGAATAACAATGCAAAAGAGTAAGAACTAAAGGAACGACACCTCAATATTAAACAATTTTAAATAACAACAGAGTAAAGTCTATCTCTTCTCTCAAACTTGCCGTATAATCCAAATTAGTCATCTTGGATTTTTATCTGCAGTATTTCAGGCCCTATCTCTAATACTGAATTAGGCTAAATATTTCCCCTTCAAGTGTATACGATAGCCAGATAAATGCTCAAAATCTTTTATACAACACTACAGAGATACGTCATATGTGTGTGTGTGTGTGTGTGTGTGTGTATTTATATGTAGGTATGTATGTATGTATATACACACATATATATTTACATAAATCTTTACAAAATTCTTCACATAAAAATAATCAAAGACAATATCCCAGAAGACCAAAAAAATTCACATAGATTATAGAGGCTCTGTTCATCCCTCTTGTGACCAAATCAAAATTGTGACAGAAACAAAGAGCAGTAGCAAGGAAAAATCGCCAGGGATCTAGAGGAACAAGCCATACAATTAGGGATAAATCCAAGAAAGCATCCTGCCACAGCAGAAGGTAGGATGGGGCGAGGATGTGGGTGACCTGGTCTCCAGCGGCTGAGTGAGACGGAGGCTGCAGCAGCAGCTGGCGCCTCTTAAAGGAGCTGCATCTGTGAGCAGATTTTCTTGGTGACTGACCTGCTTGCTCTGAGCACCAGTGCCAATTTAGCTGCACAAAGGGGGAACCAGGGACTTACAGGGAGACATTGTCTGAGTGAGGGCCTAGGTGAGACTCGCTCTGTACAGAAGTGCTGATGGTATCCATTTTTTCCTGTTGAGCCCTCCCTGCTCCAAGTGTGCAGACATAGCACTACCATAGCCCTGACATCTTCAAACTGGATAAAAGAGGTCACTCCACCCAGAGGATTCCCTGAAACCCCACCTCCCCCAACTCACGGCCCCACCCAAGCCACAACTAGGGATATCTTCAGGGAGTGAGGTGCTCCTTGCTGAGCAGCACCTAGACTCACACTGCTGGCAGCTGGCCTCAGTTTCTAGTGTGGCCTTTTGAGGCAACTATAAGCACAGCATCTATGGATTGCTTGCTGGATCTTAACAGGTGACCCCAGAGGGGTAGAGACTTGGGCTATATCTGGCCTGCAGCTGAACCCCTCTCAGGACTGTGCCACCAGAAACCTACTTCAAAATTCCACAGTAATAAGATTAGGAGACTTAGGAGCTTTGTTCAGGAGCATAGAAACAGACACAGAAAAGAACCAAAATGAGAAGACAAAAAAGCAGAAGCCCTATGAGAGAACAGAACAGAGATCCAAATATAATGGAGTCAAGTAATCTAACAGATGCAGAGTTCAAAACACTGGTTATAAAGATGCTCAATGAACTTGTGGGAAGTGTAAAGAACTTCAATAAAGAAAAAAAACATAAAAACAAATATGAAAATTATAAAAGTGAACCAGTCAGACATGAAGAACACATTATCTAAAATGAGAAATATATTAAATGGAATAAACAAAGTAAACAGAGAAAAGCATCAAATGCTCTATCTAGAGGATGGGAAAGCCAAGGACACGCAGGCAGAAGGCAAGAGATAAGATGCCAAGACTATAAAAAGAATTTAAGGAACATATGGGACACTATTAAGGCTCCAAATACCTGTCTGGTCAGTGTAACTGAAGAAAATTAAGATCTTGAACTGCTGTTTGAAGAAATAATGTTGGAAAACTTCTCTTACCTGGTGAAGGAAATGGACATACAATCCCAGGAAGCTCAGAGAATCCCAAAAATCAGGAATCCAAAGAGGCCCACACCAAGACACATCATAATTAAAATGCCAAAGGTTAAATACAAAGAAGGAATATTAAAAGCAGAGAGAGAAAAATAGAAAATTACTTATAAGGGAACACCCATAAGACTTGCAGCAGATTTCTCAAATGAAACTGTGCAGGACGGAAGGGCTTAGCAAAAAATATTTGACAGGATGAAGACCCGAGATCTACAACCAAGAATAATTTATCCAGCAAAGCCATCATTTAGAATTGAAAGACAGATAAAGAACTTCCCAGATAAAAATAAGCTGAAATAATTTATCACCACCAAGTCAGCAGTACAGGAAATGTTGGAGGAACTTCTTTAATAAGAAAAAATACAAAAGACTCACTTCAGATTAAAAGACACACACACCGACTAAAAGGAAGGGGATGGGAAAACAAATTCCTTTGATGGACGCAGAAGGTATTTAAGTCAGACAGAGAAAGATAAACACTATATGATTTCACTTATATGAGGAATCTAAGGAATAAAAAGAACAAACTAATCAATAACAAATACAGTGGACAATTTGGTGATGGACAGAGGAGAGGGAGCTCGGGGGGCTGGAGAATGAGGTTAAGGGTTAAAGAAGTACAAATCAGTAGCAGACAGATTGTCACAGGGTTGGGGAACACGGCATAGGGAATGCAGTTAGCACTGATATGCTGGTTAGGTGGAGGGTCAGGAGAGGGAGAGAGCAACTGGGTCTTTTTACAAACTACATAGATGTCTAACCAATGTACTGTATACTTGAAACTAATTAAAATAAATAAATTTTAATAAGTAAAAAATGATAATATTCCAAATGTTAAGACTGAGTGTCTTTGAATTATGGGTGATAACATTACAATTATGCTCCTAAAAGTGTGAGGGTCAATTAGAGATTTTTAGTTTTAATACCACTATAAATACATCTTAGGGTATTTGCTACTGAAAGAAATTCTTTGAAATGTTTATAAAAGAAAAAAACTTAGTAAAGAAAATAATAATCCCCCTAATTCATCTCTTTAGTAAATTCAAGTATTTGCATATCTTGTATAAAATTATCTTCTGAAAGATGGCGCACTTGTACCTTTGACATTAAGGAACAGCCACAGCAGTAACATGACCTCTATATGCAAGATGTTGCACCTCATCCTTAACCGCATTTGCCGACTTAACCTTCTCAGTCTTCACAACAACCCCATGAGGCAGGTCTGATTTATTGCCCAGTTGTCTCCTGAAGATAAGAGCTCCGGAGGTCGCACAGCTACTAAGTGGCATTCTTTTTTTCTCATACCAAAAATAAGCTTTGCCTAAGTTTGGCTTGGACAACCTGTAAGAAAAACAACTGTTATCGACTAACCAAACAAATAGACTATCAATACAGATGTAGTAATTCTGAATGAAGTAGGTACCGAATTACTGTGTCAATCTTCAAACAGTTAACCAGTCCCCAAATTAGAACTAGAGGAAGGAAGTCATACATGGCCTTCCAACAATAGAAACAGAAAAAAAATAAACCAATTAAATGGTCTGGTGGAGAAGAAGAAAGGTATAGAAAGAACTAAAAATAGTTTCCATCTATCTTTGCTTTAATAATAGTATATTAGCATGCATTCTCCTGGAAATGTCACCTAGGCAACCAGAAATACAGAGATGCTCAGAAAAATTATGTATATAAATCTATTTTTGCCATCCTTTGAACATAAATGATCACTATTGCAAGAACAATAATTAGGAAACTATATAAGGAAAAAACAGAGATACAGAAGAAAGTTTTAAAAGTAGGTACCCAGAGTAAAGTAGAAGAGTAATAAGGTATAAAAGTAGATGTCTGTATAAGAAGCCCGGACTCATTGCCTTAAATTTGGGCCAACAATCTACTAAGAGTGTTAAACATATTTTTTCTATGTTCTTTAAATCTCATGTTTTTATATCATAAACCAAGAGCAGACCAATACAAATTTTCAAACATATTGGGAAAACTCTCAAGTTCCACTTAACTTGGGTTACCATATGTTCCTATTCGCCTAGGAAAGCTTTTGTTTTGGTATAATTATTAAACAAACACTCTTCTTTCACTCTCAAGGGTATACAGATGTGAATAATAAATTATATGGTGACCTTATATTTGACCCAGACATATTTCTTGACAACTTAACAATGTGCCAGCTACTAGGTTGGGCTCTTAGATTAGTACCAAAAATAATCATAAAAGAGAATAATCTCTGATCTTCAGAACACTACAGTGTAGCTGAGAAAATAGAATACCCAAAACAACAGTGAAAAAATGATAATCATATTTTTATCTGTTGCCTAGGCTCTAAGTGTCTGAGTTCAGATCAGAGACAAAAGAGAGTGTATCCCCTCAGCTGGGACACTCCATAGAACTGATGGTAAAAGTAAGTGTGCTCCTTAAGCACTTACTGTACACCAGGCACTGTGCTAAGCATGATGCCCACGTGATCTCACTCCATGCTCAGAACAACCCTATAAGGGAGAGTCATCATTATCCTCATTTTACAGATAAGATGCCCCTTTCTAAGTCATGCCAGAGGATTCAAATACCCAACTCCCAAGCGCATGTCCTCTACTACTCTGAGGTGGACATACCGCTTCCTCGTTGCCCAGCCTTGCAGGAGCTGACACAGCAGGCACATGTCATCAGAGCCATCAACTTCTCTTTCTGCTCTGCAGCAATGCAAGGTGTGTTCGGACCCCCGCAAAGGGCCGTTGAATCATTTAGGCCCATGGCAGGAAACAGAGTGCTTTTTAATCCTACTGAGGAGTCCTACTGAAGAAGCTACTGAGAAGAGAGCAATAAAGAGTTTAGGAAAGCAGTGAAGGATTGTGCAGGAATAATGCACAGGGAAGTCATTAGCATCTGAGGTCTGAGTGCACCAGGGGAGGAAGGGGCTAAGGGAGCCCAAAGAGGGTGGCTGTATGGAGAAGACGCCGGAAGGAGCGTCCTTCATCTGTGGCCTTTGGCACAGATGAAGCCAACCTGCCACATGCAAGCCAGCAGGACGGAATGGGGAAATAAACACCCTACCTCACTTTCCTCCCACTCTCCCAACAGTGGGATGGACCCACCTGTGGCTGAATTATACCAGAAATCAGAGGACAAAGATGGTCATTAACACTAATGGTAGAGATCAACCTGTCAGGGCACAGAACCAAGCAGATAAGGGACGAGAGAGGATGAGGAGGAGCCAAGAGACGTCTAGTTTGCTTGCTGTGTCCTTGCCCCTACAGAATAGTATACTTCAACTGAGGCAGAATAAACTGTCCTGGTCATTCCTGTGGGATCAGGAATGTGCTAGGTGAGCAAGAAGGTGCCATCCTCAACGCAGATGCAAGGCAGGGCACCACACTTAATCCGACACTCTGCTGACCCCATCTAAAAATTCTTAATAATTTTTTGACAAGGGTGCCACATTTTAATTTTACACTGGGCCTCACAGATTATGTAGCCACTCTTGTGCAGAACAAACCATTTTCTTCAGCTGGTGGGACTAATTCTGTAAGTATCACAGTTTTCCAGTATTCCAAGTGATTCCAGGTGAGTATTCTTTATTCAAAGCCAATGGATCCAGAGTTAATCCTAACTAGAGTGACAATGATACAGCAGAATGTGTGACATGATAAAGTGAAGGGACATTTTACCATTTTTTCTTTCCTCTCCTCCTTTGAAGTCATACCGCAAAGTGGCTGAGAAACCAAACTTAGCTGCCCCTGGAGAAAAATGCACCTGAATTACAGCCTCTCGCCAGCACAGAGGGAATGGACTTGGGCTCTTACTCAGTTAATAATTTGTGCCCTGGGGTGGAGTTTGAGAGCTATAGCCTTCACATCAGCCAGGTAACTGCCAAAGCTACCATTGACCTTGCCTCCTGAGCCTGGTGTACATAGGCCCCAGACTGGGACTCAGTATTGCAAACACATGTGTACGAGGCTTGCTGATGGGCTAGTGACGTTTATGAACTATATTTCTAAGTCAATGCTTTCTGAAAGCCTGGAAACTTGAGTCTATACTGCTTCTGCTTCCTTCTCCCAAAAGTCTCCAAACTCTAGCCTTCCTCTGATTAATTATACTCTTAATAACAGCTGGGAGAAGCCCAGGTGAGAAGCCAGAAAAGGACCTGTGGCTGCTCTTTCTCTCATTCATTTCCTCCACGTCCACTGGGCAAAGCAAAGCACAGAAAGCTTCTGGCCCAGGCAGAATCACACTGGTTTTTGACAGCCTCTCACTTACTCCTTCATTTTAGAAATAAGGGATGGTAGACTTGAAGCATTTCGTTTGCTTCATTGTTTAAAGTTAGAATAAATTTTCAATCACTCAAATCAAAAGCATTTCTAAAACCTCTACTGTATCAAGGAACCTAGAATCCAGGTGATAATCAACTCTAGGGGGACTGTAACAGAATCAGAGGATCGAGGGCTGCAGTGGACATTCATGAGCCCTGTGATGGGGTGAATGGTGTCCTGCAAAACGGTGTCTACATCCTAACCCCTGGAACAAGTGAACGTGACCTTATGTGGAAAAAGAGTCTTTGCAGATGTAATTAAGTTAAGGCTCTTGAAATAAGATCAATCTGGATTATCCAGGTGGGACCTAAATACAATGACTAGTGCACTTACAAGAGACACACAAAACAGAGGACACCACGTGACCATGAAGGCAGCCATGGGAGTGCTGCAGCCTTGAGCCCAGGAATGCCTATAGCCACTAGAAGCTAGAAGAGGCAAGCAAAAAATTCTCCCCAAGAGTCTCTGGAGGAAACTTAGCCCTGATGATACTTTGATTTCAGACTTCTCGCATCCAGGTCGGTGAGAAAATAAATTTCTGTTGTTCTGAGCCACCCAGTTTGTGGTAATTTGTTGCAGCGGCCCCAGGAAACCAATACGAGCTCTCAGCCACATCTCTCACCCATGGCCTCAGCTTCACAACCACCTGGAATGGAAAATATGAGGCCTTTCAAAGCAGCCCAATCCGTTTTCACAGTGGGCCTCGTTCTGGCCCCAGAATGAGTCTTTTCCTCAATGCAGAACTTCAGGTAGTTGGAGACTGTAATAATCCAACTCCTACAGAGCTTTTTCTGGCTAGAGAGCCCTCAGTAATGCCTCACGGAAGGTGGGCTTTCTCCCCACCCTGGACACCACCCTTTGCATCCCCTCCAGCCAGGACAGTACAGAGGGAATGACCATCTCTCTTGTGCTGAACACTCTTCTTCCAGGGCAGCTCAAGGTCCCACTCATGTGTCAGCAGCTGGTTACGCTGGCATCCCCTTTGGAGCTTACGACTCAGGGCAAAGCAAAACAAACCTACATCTTTTCTGCATGTGTTTCAAAGATATATTGTCAACCCCATCAATTATATAGAAAATACTTTTATCTAAATGTAATCAATCTGCTATGAAACACAACTGTGAAATGTATGTTTTTTAGTAGGAAAAAAGGGTGGGGGTAATTCTAAGCAGTTATTCATACATTTTGACAGCCAAGCTAAGCTTGTACAGATCAGATTTTTCCCAAAGAATCAAAACACATAGGTTGGAGAAAACCTAACATTTCAGATGCCATTAGATATGTAGAAAAAAATGCTCCTGGGCTCAAATCCCATCTACACAATTTACTGACTACTGACCTTGGGTAGGTCACACAACCTCTTGATGCTTCAGTTCCCCTAAAATAAGGATAATCCTAATGCTCCCTCACGCTGGATTCTCTCTGCTGGTCCCTCCAGATCTACACTCCTCTGCTCTGGACCCTGGGAGGCTGATATCTTTGTACATGGTAGTCCCCACATCAACAAGCTTTCTTACCCTCTGGGGAAGAGAGTGGCTGGGGACTCATTCACCTGGTGCCTCCCCGACAGGGCACAGTGTGGCTGTAGTTGTATTCTTCTACTGAAGACCAATTCCAGAAACTGTCCTCTACATCCTGCTTTCAGGGTTGAGGTAGTAGAGGACTGCACACACTGCTAGCCACTCTTGCTAATGTCCCTCTTTGTGATTAGCTCCTTCATCAAACTATCTTCAGTTATACCCTCTGAATGTGTCATCTGCCTCCTCAGCTAATAAACCCTTCAACGTATTTAGAACACAGCCTTATTCATAGAAAGGGCACAAAAGCATTTGTAATTATTATTGTTATTAGCAACAGCAGGCAACTTGTCCAAAGCATCCTTGGCCAGGAGATAACTCAGTTTCATATTTGTTTTCCTCCCTAAGTCAAATACCATTTAGTGGTGGTAATAAATATAATATTCTCAGTTGTATAGATGTGGAGAAAACTATTACGTTCTCTTTCACCTGGATAATTAAAATAACCCCCATACTCCTCTTCTGCCTTTCTCACCTCCCTTTTCTGATCATGCCATTGCCACATGCAACAAATATTCAGTAACTCCTCGTACCTCTCTGAATTAAATTCAGACTCCACCACTATGCTCCACAATTCAGTCCTAAACTGCTTTAAGAATGTCTTAAACATTTCACAACCACTAGGATGGCTATTGAGAGAGAGAGAGAGAGAGAGAGAGAGAGAGAGAGAGAGAGAGAGAGAAGAGAAGAGAAGAGAAGAGAAGAGAAGAGAAGAGAAGAGAAGAGAAGAGAAGAGAAGAGAAGAGAAGAGAAGAGAAGAACAGAACAAGTGTTGGTGAGGTTGTAGAAAAATTGGAATCCTTGTCCGTTGTTGGAACTCTTGTCTATACTGGGCATGTAAAATGATGCAGTTGCTATAGAAAACACTATGGCAGTTCCTCAAAAAATAAACATAAAATCACTATATGACACAACAGTTCCACTTCTGGATATATATCCAAAAGAACCGAAAGCAGGAACCAGACAGATATTTGTACATCCATGTTCATAGCAGCATTATTCACAATAGCTAAAAGGTGGAAACAAGCCCCATGCCCATCAACATATAAGTGAATAAGCAATACAATGGAGTATACACATAAAATGGAATGTTATTTGGTTTTATAAAGGAAGGAACTTCTGACACATGCTAAATGAATGAACCTTGAAGACATTATGCTAAGTGGAATAAGCCAGTCACAAAAGGACCAATTTTGTATGATTTCACTTATATGATTATGTAGTTGAATGCAGAGAGACAGCAAGTAGAATGAATGGCGCTTGCCAGGGTTTGGGGGCAGGGGAGATGGAGAGTTTCTGTATAATGGCAGTGGGGTTTTAGTTCGGAAAAATGAAAAAATTCTGGCACTGGACAGTGGTGACAGCTGCACAACAACGTAAATGTGCTTACCGTACTTAATGCCGCGGTTAAAGGGTAAGGTTAAAATGGAAATGTTTACATTCTGTACATTTAGCCACAATAAAAAAAAAATGTGTCCCCGAAATATTTATCTTGACTATCCCACAAAGCACGGCACTGGAGATACGTCATTGGACAAAGTGGAAGGTCGCTGTCCCCATCCAGGGAATCTGCTCCGGCACTTCCCCACACAGAGCCCTCATTCCAGTCACTCTGTCCCCTAATTATGTCTTGCACTTTCAAGTTGAAATATAAATTCCTTAAAGGGACTAGATCTTATTCATCCTATGTCCCTAGAACTTACCACGATACTGAACATGTAGAAACGGCTCAAAAGTATTGGTTGAATTAAGTCAGTACAGTATAGCCAAAGAAGTCTGTATCTTCTTTTTTCCTCATACCTTCTAGCCAGTCAGTACTTAACATTTCTTGAAGTTAGTTAGCTACATTTCAGAAAGAAAAGAACATAGCTTCACGCTAAACTCACTTGATATTGTTCTGTTCACAGGTGATTCTCTCAAGTGCACAAATTGTGGGTTTCAAATCAGAACTCCACTGTCTGCTACCCACGCGTGCGTGGGCAGGTTACTGAGTGCCTCCAAGCCTGTTCCCCTCATCTATGAAGCGAGATGCTAGCTGTACTACGTTGGATGTCTGTTGCTTTGCAACCTAAAATCTATTGGCTCACTTTCTGGTGACAGTGTAACAACATTCTGCTGGGGAAACACTCATGCTCCTGCTCCTTAGCCCATGCATGGCTCAGGGAGGAAACCTGTCACCAAGCCCAAGCCCTAAGAACATGTGGGACTCGGGCCACAGGAACAGGCATGGGATCCAATCAAAGCCAGTGAGCCACAGCCGATCACTGTGATCAACATAACAGGCTCCCACTTCCTGGCTGGATTTAAAGCCCAAACTGGGTAAGGTCTGGAGCTTAGGGTCATCCTATAATAAAATGGAGCTAAAAATGGAGCCCACTCCAAGAAATGTTGAGAGAGTAATCAGGTCCTGGGGAAGATGGCTGAGCCCTGGGTTGAGCCACACCTGAAGTATCTTCCTCTGGACTGAGAAGTTACCAGAGCTAAAAAAGAAAATTTCCTTTTTTTATTTAAAATAGTTTGACACTTGTAACAGAATTGAGTCCTAATTCAAATAAATATCTCCTGAAAAAAAATATTACAAAAATTACATGAGATCCTCATGCATGTTCACAGTACACACTCGATAAATGCAAATTACTAATGTTAACTGTGCTGATAGTTTATGGTTGTAGAAATTTTTTGGCTTCTTCTAGGGATCCGTTTTAACTCACACTCTCTGTCCCTGATTTCCGCTTTCATTGTCCTTCAATGATATGCTCTGTCATGGTGACAGAGATAGCGGGATGGTGAGGACGCACTTGTCTGCCACCACTTCCTAATGCCACACCCTGGCAGACATCACTGATTGACCACAGCCCTCTTTCCTACTGAGTATAGACCGAGGCCTGGATTTCTATGCAACCCAACTCTCGTGACAGCTATTACTAATCAATCAAAGATGGCATGCAAAGTAAAACTAATTGTCTCAGCCCAGAACAACAGCTGGCGGTTTTTCTATAAAGAACTAGATAGAATTGTAGGCATGGTCTCCATCACATATACTTCTTTGTGTTTTGATTTTTTTGTTTATTTATAAACCGTTTAAAAATGTCAAAAGAATTTTTGCTTTCTCAACTGTACAAAACCCCCTGCTCTGGAGCCTTGAAACCAAACCCAGAGGCTGGCCCAGAGGACCAGGCACCCGCTCATCTCCCTCTGCAGAGGGGTCCTGGGAGCCCAGTAAGGGAGCTCTTGGAAACACTGCCTCAGTGGACCCACAGAACACACTGAATTGCCTGCAAAGTAGCAGGAGAGCCTTGATGGTGGGAGAGTTCCTGTTCTCATCATACCAATGCCAGGCAAGCAGAAATCCACAGTCTGGAAGAAGCTACAACCCAAGGAAGAGCTACAGTGCTCATGCGTGTGCTGACCTTCACCTCTGCCTCCGGAGAACCAATTCACCTCAGAGAGCTCCATCTCCCACCACCAAATCTGAGATGTCTGACCTTTTTATAAAGGACATAAGGAAAGAATTCAGATCACTGCATTTCTCCATTTTTAGTCTGACCTCTTACACTTAAAAAAATACCTCTGAAATTGTTCCAAGATAGTATGCCACATTCCTTTGACTAGCCTTTGATTTTTTAATATTTCCCAAAGTTTTTTATTAAGGTAGTATATATAAAGACTTGTTTGGTCCTCCTCTACTATTCTCCATGTTTGTTTCTGGCTTTAGTGAAAAGAACTGAACTTTGCTTGACTGGTGGTCATTTTTGTTCATTCAACAAACTTTTACTGATACCCTCAAATCCATCCCTCAAGGCACTTGCCAGTAGGGAAGACTGATATCCAGATGATGATATAGCATCATGAGAAGGGTATCTACAGGGTAAGTGCCAGCATGAAGCAACGACAGCTCAGTCAGTGTAGGGAGGGATGCCAAGAGGCCTGCTGGAAGGCAGTGTCGCTGCAGCTGAGTAGGGATGAATGCATAGGAGTTGGCCAGAAAAGGAAGGATGAGAGGATGACAGGTGCTGAGATTCAGTGGCTTAAGCTGAGGCTACACATGCGGAGGCTTGGGAGATGAGGCTGGAGAGGAAACAAAGGTGTGGTTATAAAATCCCTTGGAGTCCAAACTCGAACCTGAAAGCCCCAGAAAACCTCTGAAGGAAATTAAGCAGAATGACTGGCTTAGGTTTTTATTTTCCAAACGAGCATTCTAGTTGCAGTTTGGAGAATAAACTGGAGCAAGAGTGTCCTGATTCAGAGCAAAGAGCCAGGTGTGAAAGCAGGTGGAGCAATTCAGGCAAGAAAGAAGTTATGAGGTCATGAACTAAATCAGTGACAACAAGAAAAATAAGAGCTCACATTTGTGTGGCACTTACTAATGACGAGGCACTTTGTCAAGTGCCCTCTGTGTATTAACTCATTTTATCTTCACGACAAGCCTGAGATAGATTTGATACTATTTATCAACCTCATGTCACAGATCAGGAAACACAGAGAGGTAAAGTAAGGAGCCCGAGCTCTGGGAGATATTTGTGTCCCAGGCAGATTCTAAACCCAGCAGTCTGGGTTCAGAGTTCATCTCCTCGCCGCCCACTCTCCTAGCATACTCCTAGAGAGGGGCATTCGGGACTGGATGCTGAGTGCTTGAGATGAAGGAGACTCCGGAGCAATTTCCCGGGGTCTGTCTTGAGTACTCAGACATTTCAGCTTCTTGAGCCTCCTCCTCTGAAGGAAGCCCCTCCCCAAGTCTATACTTAGCTCCCAATGGTACCCCATACACCCACACTCCCATCATCACACCTCCACCCCCTTCTCCTTTTCAGTCCTTGCATCTTGCATTCGACCCCAAACACAGAGTGAAAATCCTCATGAGCGTTGCCAAATGGGTCTGAGGAACCCGGACAGAGAACCCTCCCTGCTCCTGGTTAATTCCGCCGTTTAAGTCTGTTATTCTCGAATCAGACAGAACTGGGAAAACTTCGAGCAAGCTTGTGGGGTTTTCCTTCTCAGAAGGCAAGACCTTGACAGCCCTCCTAGTGTTTCACACTAGTTTTTCCACGAACAGATCGCGTGCAGCGTGGAGCACACTTGGTCCGCCTGGTCTGCAGCCTCCGACAGACCCGCGGAAAGCAAGCGGCCCTCGCTGGGGGAGCCTCGCAGCGCCAGACGGATTTCTCTCCCCGGGCATGGAAGTTGAAGCCGGCGTCCGCAGCAAGAAACTCGTGTGTTTCCTGCGGACAGGGCGACCTCCCGCCCCTCCCGGGCTGATACAGCCCACTCTGCACATCCTGCCTCTCTGCAGCTAAAAATAAATCGGTATGCACCGAGCAGCACTCACACACGTCCCCGCAGCACGCCCTCCGCGAGTCCCCTGGGGCGAGAGACGCAAAACGTTCGGGTCCTGAGTCCCAAACGCAGACCGCTTCCCCCGGTGGGTTCGACCAGCGCCCTGCAGCCGCCCCCAGAGCCCCCTCCCTCCCCGGGGCCCCCGCCTCTCGCACGCGCCTCCCGGGCCGACCCCGCAGGCCGGGCCCCGGCGGGGGTGCTGGACCGCGCCCCGCGCGGGGCAGGGATGCTCGGCGCGCCCCGCGCCGCCAGGCTCGCGAACGCCCCCTCCCGACCCCGCGTCCCGCGCGCATCCCGCGCGCCCCGCGCGTCCCTCCGCGAAGTTGCTCCCTCGGCTTCTGCCCCCCGTTCTCGGGGTCTTCGGTTTTGTTCTCTTTTCCCTCAGAGACGTGGGGGGGGGGGTACGGGGAGGACAGGGGAACTGACAGAGTGAGCTGAATCCGGGAGGGGCCGGCCGGAGGGACAGGTCCCCCGCCCCGCGCGCCCCCCGCGCCCCGCGCCCCCCGCACCCCGCGCCCCCCGCACCCCGCGCCCCGCGCCGACTCCGCTCCGGCTCCCGGGAGGCCGCGGGCCGCGCTGCGACTCACCGGCTCGGCCGCTCCCGGCGTCTGTGTCGCCGCGCGAGGCGGCGGCAGCGCCCTCCCCGCCCCCCGCACCCCGCCCCCCTCCCCGGTTGCGGCCCCGCGGGCCGCCTCCCAGGGGGCCCCGCCGAGGCGTGCGGGCGGCAGGTGCCGGGGGCAGCCGCCGGGCCCTAGCCCGCCGCCCAGGCTCCCGGGCAGGACGGCGCTTCGCGGAGGGAGCCTCTGTTTCCCTGCTCCGGCCGTGGGGAGGCCAGATACAAACCTCAGCACCTTCTTCCAGGCTTCGATTGGGCGGGGGAGGGGGCAAGGTGGAGGGGGGAGACTGGGGTCCCTGCTGGTTGCAGTGAAGTTCAAGAGGGCCTTGGAAGGACACGAGGGTCTGCTCGTGCCTAGCCAGTGTGTTCTCTATCCAGAGCCTTCTGCGAATTGTCTAGGGATGGCTTCACGACAACTCAGGAGGAGGGCATCTGAGGGGGAACCCCCTTGCCCCACGTCCACCCCACCCTCCACTCCAGAATGTCACCGAATGTTTTACCTCCACTGGAGATGATCTGAAGTGAATGTCTTGTCAACTCAGTGAACCAGTATTTACCCAGTGGCTGCCAGTACATATTCCTGTCTTGCTCTGTTGGCCACTCATGACCTGTCAAAAAGCCACTGTAACTTCTAATGTTTGTCAATCCCAGTGACATTTCCAGAACCCCACATCAGGTCTTAAAAGCAACTTAGAGTCATTCATTCATTAAAAATCTTGCTGGTTAAAAACAAAAAGTCACCATGTAAAGCTATAAGGCCACCATGACCTGTCTATGTTCGCTATAATGATTACGAAATCTTTTAATATGATTAGTAATAAAAATGACAATTACATTTAAGTCCAAACAGCTGCCAACTTTGATTTGAAAATCAGGAAAAAGGTTCACCTGACTGAAAACCACCTCTTAGTTCTGCCTTCAATTTCCACATCATTTATTCACTTCAGACAGGACTTGAAAAATCAAGTTATCTGAGAAGCCAGTAAACCATCATTGGACACTAAACTTTTTCTTGAAATGGATTAGCATACTAATTTAAGGGCTTGCCTCCCTAGGTGCACACACACTGGAATCACCTAAGGAGTTGGGTTTTTGTTTTGTTTTAAAATAGTAGATCTGGGCCCCATCCACTGCCATAACTCTGTACCCCCACCTTGAGATTCTGATTTAACTGGTCAGGGGTGCAGCCTTTCATAGGGATTTTTTTTCCTTGGGCCCTGGAAGATTCTGATGTACAGCCAGGATGGAAACCTGGGATTAGCCAATCATCAAACCGGGCCTAAGGCGATGGGACACAAAACAAGGAAGTTTTGAGGCTGGGAAAGGTCTGAGCAAGTGTTGCCAACTCAAGTGTCCCTAAGGTATTAAGATGCAGTGACAAAGAAGTAATTTAGGCTGGGTGTAATGGGGCAAACTGGGAAGGGCAGCCTCATTTTTTTTACATGAGAAATGCAAGTCCAATTGCAGCCATTTAGTTGGGGTTTTATTATTATTATTATTATTATTATTATTATTATTATTATTATTTGTTTGTTTGTTTTTTCTGGAGAAGCCAGAAGTCTACATTTAATATGAACTCTACTCATTTTAAAATATTGGTAACTAATTTTTTTAATTCTTTAAATGCCCCATAGGCCAAGACAAAAGAGTACGTAGACCACAAAGGGTCCCCAGGTCATAATTTGGTCAGCTCTCGTTTGAACAGTGTAGGGCTGGTCACTGCTACATACTCTGCAGGAAGAATTCTGATGGGTCAAAGGTAGTAGTGAGAAGGTGGCAGTGCTTTACTAAGATATAATTATATAGCACACAGTTTAATGTTTTTATTTTATTCTCAGAGTTTTACAACTATCACCACAATCAATTTTAGAACCCCCAAAAGAAATGGCATATCTGTAATGCAGGGAGGAAACAAGAGAATTAAAATGTTAATCAAGCCACAATCAGAGACTGCAGTATACTGTCAGCCCTGTAGCCAGGCCAGGAGGACACCTTCAGAACAAAGAAAGATTTCTCCTGGGATTGCTAACAACCCATTCGCCACACCTGTGAAGGGGAAACAGGAACCAAGTCATTCTCTATGGCTAAAACCACGGGGAACCAGTGGATTAAAGGCTGGGAACCACCAGCAGTCCTTTCTACATATTCTTAATTTTTCCCACTACATACCCTTCTCCTTCCTCACTGTACGTCCATATCAAAGGAAATGGATTAACAAAGTCTTTTAAACAGTAACTCACAGGAATGAAAGAATGTTACATAAACTGAATCCCCTGAACACTGGAGGGCCCACACCTACTTACTGTCTTTTCATATTTCTCTTGGTCCCTCTCATTCTCTGCCTCTGCGAGGAGAACACACTGTTTGTGGAGTGTTATCACTTTTCTACTAAACTTTCGTTTTGGCTTTAGCTTTGGCGTGTGCGTTGAATTCTTTCCACACTCTCTGCCAAAGGACCCTTTTCTCTGTCCAGGGCTTGGTCTCCCCATCACTTGAGGGGAAGTTTGCCCTGTCCTGTGTCACCTCTTAGCACTCTCCATTTTTTCTTCTAACCCCCAGCCCCTGGTGACCACAAATCTACTTTCTGTCTCTACAACTGATTTGCCTACTCTGAATATTTCATGTAAATTAGTCTTCATACAATATGAAGTCTGTTGTGACTCTTTTCTTTCACTTAGCATAATGTTTTTAAGGTTTACCTGTCATCAGTACTTCATTTCCTTCTATGAACAAATAATATCCCATGATACAGAAATATCATATTTTGTTTATTAATTTATCAGTTAATGGATATTTGGGCTGTTTCCACTCCTTGGCTAATATGCTGCTATGAATATTCATGTATAGATTTTTATGTGGATGGATGTTTTTATTTCTCTTGGGTGTATATCTAGGAATAGAAATGCTGTGTCATATGGTAAATCTATATTTAACATTTTGAAGAATAGCCATGCTTTTTTCCAAAGCTGCTGTACCATTCTACTTTTTCACCAGCAACATATGAGGGTTCCAATTTCTCCACATTCTAAACCAACACTCACTTATTTGTCATTTTTAAAGTTATACCATCCTAGTGGGTGTAAAGTGGTATCCCATTTGTGGTTTAATTTGCATTTTTCTAATGGCTAATATGTTGCTCTTCTTTTCATGTGCTTATCTTCTTTAGAGAAATTTTTTTTCAGATACTTGGTCTACTTTTTAACTGGGTTATTTGTGTTTTTATTATTCATGTGTAAGAGTTCTTTATAGGTTTCTACTATAAGTCCCTTATCAGATATATAATTTGAAAATATTTCCATTCTGTGGGTTGTCTTTTTGTTTTCTTTGTGGTATCTTTCAAAGAGCAAACATATTTCATTTTGATGAAGCACAAACTATGTGTTCTTTTGTTGTTTGTACTTTGAATGTTATCTCTAAAAGGCTTTGCCTAATTCAAGGTCACAAAGATTATGCCTGAATATCAGGCCTTACTCTTTAAAATGTTCCTCAGTTGTGTGATATTGGAAACTGGGAACACAGAGACCACAGGCCTTAGGCTAGTGGTCAGACTCTCCTGCATCCAGAGGTCTAATTTGCTGGGACTGCTCTCTTACCGTGGCGCTTTGTCAACTTTGGGCGTCATATTGTAAGTTTCTGTTAAGGAAGCAACTAAGTGTATAAAGTTTAGACAAGCTGGGCCAACAATAGCATGTATTTATTCATCCACTCCACAGATATTTCCTGAGGGCCCTCTATGTGCTTGAAATAGTTCTAGGTTCTCAAAATATAGCACTAAAAAAGACAAATGAGATCCGTGCTCTGGTGAGGCTTATAGTTTAGTGAGAGAGAGAAAGAGAGAGGGAGAGGGAGAGGGAGAGGAAGGGGAAGAATACTTAGATTATTCTGGAAATACAAAGAAATCTAATGTGGGTGGAGCTTAGTGGGTGTCTTTGGCTAACCTCCCTGGAAAGTAGAGCCTGAGCAACATTTTGAGTTCATTTTTGCATAAGGTACAAGGTATCAATCAAGGTTCATCTTTTCACTTATGGATATCCAATTGTTTCAGCACCAGTTACTGAAAAGACTATTTTCTTCTCCACTGAATCATCTTGCATCTTTGTCAAAATTCAGTTGACCCTACTTATGTAGATTTATTTCTAGACTCACTATTTTGTTCCAATGATCTATGTGCCTGTCCTTCTGCTAGTCCCACATTGTCTTGATCACTGTCGGTTTTCAATGAGTCTTGAAATCAAGTGGTGTAATTCCTCCAACTTTGTTGTTTTTGTTGTTCTTAAACTGTCTTGGCTGTTCTACTTCCTTTGTCTTTCCACATGCACTTTAGAACAATGTCAATATCCACAAAATTCCTACTGACATTATAATGTTGAGTGTATTGAATCTATAGACCAGTTCTCTATTCAACAGCAAATATTTATTCAGTGTTTTCTACATTCCAGACACAGTTTTAGGCTCTCTCCATATAAAAATTAAAGTTTAGTAGATGTCCTTGCTAACCTTTGAGAGAATCTCACACATAAGCCTGTGTTACAATGCAATGTAAATGCTCTAATGGAAGTAAGGACTTGCTTTACTTACTCTTAATTTCCTAGATCCTTGTAGAAGGAGAGAACATCTGCCTACTGAATTCTGTGCCTTAGATACTCACAGCCACCTAAAGCCAGTCTTTTCTGGATTTTTGCCCAACAGAGGAGTCTTTCTCCTGGTTATGGAGCCTCACAATTTGTGGACTCCTTTTGAGATAATTTGAGGCTGTCAAATTAATTAGGACTTTTTAATTTCTCCTCAGATCTCTTTTTTCCTCTTCACCTTCATCTCCAATCAGTAATGACCATATCTTCACATTCTACATCTGGATCTTGTTATTTCCTCCTACATGTATATTTAATAATATAGCTTCACGAAATTATAGCCCATGCCCACTAGCTAAGGATATACTGATATATCTCATGAAAATCACATCACTGGGGGAGTGGGGTTATTAAAGTGGATTATCCACTGCTGCCAACACAGTACTGCTACTTCAGTGCTACTCTTCATCATCAAAGTACATCTGTGAAGAAGTAGGTGTTCTTCACCGTGGTAGCTGAATGATCAGTTATTTTAATGTTCTCATTAATAATGATTTTCTAAAATAAATAGTTTTCCTTGACTAATACATTTAACAAAATTTTTTTGTTTAATCTGAAACTTTTTCATAAAATACAAATGGTAGGGCATCCCAAAGTTTAAAAAAATATATTATGCAAGTGAGAAAATTATGCAAGTGAGATAACTTTGTCCATAACTTGTTTTTCTTATGGTTAGGAATTGACTCATTGTTCACTGTTAATGGTAACACACTTCAACCGAGTCATTTATTTGGAAGCCTTTTCTGTCCCAGGCCAGAGGGGTTTATACAAAGATATGTAAGTTAGTTTCCCTACTGTCAGGAAACTGTTTAATAGAGAAAACAGATGGTGACATCCAGGTGTGCTACGGTCCAGGAAAGACAGGTTTCTGTGGATGTTCAGTCTATTAATGCAGACCCAAGGTGAGCGGTCACATTTAAATCCCAAAATACAACTAGTTACTATTCACTGAGTGTTTACTATGTGCTGGGCACTATTTTAAGCAAATATCACATATTAGTGCACTTAATCTTCACCAAAAGTCTATGAGGAAGGTACAACTATTACTCCATTATCAAATGAGGTTTTTAAAAAGATTAATGACTTGCCAGAGCAAGCACAGCCCTGAAGATGCTAGGTGGGAATCTAGAATAGGTCATTACACATAACAATGTCTCCCTTGGGAGACGACCTATTCTAATCTCCAAGACCTATGAATACATTACTTTACATGGAAAAGAAGAATTAAGGTTGCCGATAGAATTAAGATTGCTAATCTATTGGCTTTAAATAGGAGGATTATTTTAGATTACTCAAATGGGCCAATGCAATCCAGGGGTCCTTAGAAGTAGAATAGGGAGGCAGAAGGAAATATGAGCTGCAGAAAATAATCAGAGATGCAGTACTGTTGGCTTTGAAGACAGAAGAAGGGACCTCTGAGTCAAGGAAGATGAACAGCCTCTGGAAGCTGGAAAAAACAAGGAATCAAATTTTCCCCTAGAGTCTCCAGAAAGGAACGCAGCTCTGCTAACAGCTTGACGTCAGCCCAGCAAGACCCGTTTCAGACTTCTAAACTGCAGAACCGTAAGAAAATAAATTTGTGTTGTTTTAAGCTACCAAATTTATGATAATTTTCAAAAAGATTTTTATTAAAATCTTAATATTATATTAGTTTCAGGTGTACAGCACAGTTATTCACTAAAGAAGTGATCCTCATAAGTGCAGCAACCATCTGACACTGTACAACACTACCACAATTTCATTGACTATTCCCTGTGCTGTACACCACATCCCTGTGACTTGTTTGTTTCATACCTAGAAATTTAAATCTCATATTCTCCTTCACCATTTTTCTCCCCCTTTTAAAGTTTTTGAATTACAGTTGATATTCAACATTATTTTATATTAGTTTCAGGTGTACAGCATAGTGGTTAGACATTTATATAATTTACAACCCCCTGACTAGTCCAGTACCCACCTGGCACCATACTGAGTTATTACATGTTACTGACTATATTCCTTATGCTTTACTTTACATTTACATAACTATTTCATAACTACCAGTTTGCATTTCTTAATCCCTTTACTTTTTTCACCTCACTGTGATAGTTTATTACAGCAGCCATAAGGAACTTATAGGTAGGCCCAGGTCTTTCTCATTTTAGAGCTCAAAGCCTTGATTCCAGAACCCTCTTCCCAAATTTTAACATAGAAGAACATAATCCAACATTTCTGCATATATTGCTTGGAATATTTGGCCCTGGATTCCTTACCTTATTCTTATTTACTATAAAAGGCAGTACCAGCCCTCCAACTCTGCTGCATCTCTGCGAGACCCTACTTGTACTTTCTCCCTATCGCCTTGGTATTGCTCAGTGCATCTTCAATTCATCTGGAAACTAGAAGGATTCATTATGTACTGATTTTCTCCTAGAACATTACCAAAAATGGCAAAGAGAACAGTAAGCAGAGTCATGATCAGAAGGGAGCAATATTTTTATCGAACACCGTGACTACCCCCATCAGTCAGGCAGCCATCTCACCCAGTCCAGCAACTTTTGTGTAGGGTGAAGTACAGCCTAAGTATTTGACAGGAGGCAGAGATTTGCTGCATTCCTTTATGCCTCGAAATACATTTGGTCTGGTTCAAGGTAAGACATTCTAAAGGAGGAGGAAAATAGATTCTCTCCTGCATATTCAGGCAGCTGCCTTGCCTGCAATTCTCCAAGAATGATTCGAGAGGAACCCAGCTCAGCATACAGCAGACCTTGTTTGCTGGTCTCCTGTTGGCTGCAGAGCTGCTGAGACCGTGAGAGCAAGTAAAAAGGGAGGCTCTCTCCTCCCTGCTTCACAGGCTCCAGCTGCTGATCATATTATCATCTTCTCAGTTTATCGCTCCACCTTCAACACTTTCTCTAGGTCTCTTGTCATGTGGCACCCAGGACGAAGTGCAATCAATTAGGAAGTTTCTTCTGACAGATAGCCAAAGGTGACAAGCACCAACCTCAAGGTCACAGTGATTGTGCTGGAATTTCAAGAGCTTATTGTTACATAATCAGGAATTTTGTGACCCATCGAAAGTATTTACACAGCAGAAATAGGTAAATGCTACAGATCAGAAATTCTCCCCACTCACTTCCTGGCCCACGCAGATTTATTGGGACACCGAGTCACACTGGCTGTGCCCCTTTTCAGATATTGTGTCTTATTTTCTTGCTTTTGAAAGCCAGCACCATGGTTGAGACTGCCACTCAACTTGCAGGCCATGAGAGCATAAAAGAAAGGACAGTCAACCACTGAGACAAATACAGCCTTTGAGCTCAAGTACTGGCTCTTCAGTAATTCCTTAAACCTCAAAGAGAACAAGAGCTGCCTCACCAAATACTGATGACATAATGGCTATAAAATCTACCAGTTTACATCGGTACAGCAGAGGAAAGAGCATATCAGGTTAAAATCAAAGACTTCATGAAGAAATTTTTTGGGCCTTTATTCCTTGTCTTATTAATAATTACTTAGTACCTCCTATGTGCAAACTTCTGTGCCAGGCTCTGTGGGGACACAAAGATGAATCTGGATGTGGACCCTTCTCCTAGAAGAGCTGGCAACTTCTCAAGGCCTTCAAGAAGGACCAGGGCATCTGAGCTCTCCTTCGGGCATTGCGCCAAGATCACTTTCCTTGATCCCTGCTCCTACCTCCACCTTTAGCTTCTCTGCTCCTTGGCACCCCAATTTGACCTGCTCCTTGGATTATATTTTCTATTCCTCATATTTATAGACTTCATATCTCAAGTCCAGGTGTCCTCTCCCCATGTCCCAGCCCTTCCATGCAGCTCTCAGCTCATGTGTCAGTCCCTCAGATAGGTTTTTCTTACCACACCTTAATGTTGCCCCTATACACATATGCACACAGAATTCCAGGTATTCTTTATCACATCATCCAATTTATTTCTTTCATGGCAGTTATCATAATCTGTACTTAGGTCATTCATTATTTGTTTTTTATTTTTTTATTGTCTGTTCTACCATTACCAGCTGCCACTAGATAAGCGCTCTTAACAGCAGGGATCTTACTTGTCTTATTCAATACCATGTCTCTAATACTTATCCTTAAGCTTGTGCTTTCAATAATAAATGTTTAATTAATTAGTATAAATAGAAATGAAGTACAATTATTGGGCCTCAGAAGAAGGTATGATTACATCCAAATGGAAAAACCAGGAAAAGACTTTATAGAAGAGGTAGGTTTTGAGCTGAACCTTGAAGGAGGGATAGGATTTGGAAGGCAGAAGATACAGAGTGAGAAATAGCATGCAGTAGTAAGCACAGAAACCAGGAACCAGCAGAAGAAGAGACAACAAGATTGTTCCAAAAAGATTGGACAGGTAGCCATTGGCATCAGTTCAATCGTATATTCATAACTTATGATTTTGGAGAGATTTTTTGTAATTTGCCTTTTCTTAAGACAAGGATTTCAAAACTGAGTTCTGCATAATCCACATCCTGCACAGCTAGGCTGGTGATGGGGTGGAGAGGGAGAAGGAGAGGACTTCCCTTCCCCACCTTCCACCCCCGTTCCTGCAAGCCCCCATCTAGCAACTCTGCTTTCATCTATTGTATCTCTTTATGCTTTTAAGCAAGGTTTGATTTGGGGGAAAGATCCCATCTTTCTTTGTCTTTTCTACACAATGATTAAAATATTTCTTCATGTGTCTTTTGTTTTTGTATTCAACTCTCATGGGAAAATATGAAATTCTCTTTTTTCCCCTCTGAAATAAAATTTACTTTCAGAGATTTTGATACCTATACCATATATAGATTTTTCAGGGTAATGAATCATTCTTTTAAGAACATAACATTTTGAAATATAGATTCTTTCATCTTTCCTACAGATTCTATGAGCCATACATAGATGTATTTGCAAAGAATGCTTATGACTATGTTGAAAGACAAGACTATGTCATGGACATGTTTAAAGTAGAAATTAAAAAAATATATTTAAATATCTAGGTAGAAAAATGTTTCTGCTGGGTACTGGGACAGTGTGCTGAATTTTAAGACTAAATAGAAATAAATAGAGTAGCTTTAAACTATTCTGAACTGCATTCAAAAAGATAATTATTAAAATTCAAAATGCAATTATCAAATCTGACATTTTTGTGTTGCATTCTGTCTCTGACAAGTTTGGGTCCTGCTTGTGATTATTTTTAAATCAAAAAGAGAATTAATGATTCATACCCTGTGATTCAAATACCACGTCTTCACAGATCATGCATTATATTTTTATTTAAAAATACCCCTACACAAACCCTTATCTGCCATGGCCTGATGAAGAAACATTTCATTTTATCTTGACTAGTATTAAGAATTTTTACTCAAAAAGATTCAGGGATACTGCTATTGATTAATCTTCACATGGTATTGGAGGTTGCATCCTTGTGACAGCAAATTCTAGGGTAATTAAAATTGTATGACTATAAGTCTCTTCCATCTAGGAGCCCATTTATTTCAAGAAATTCTAATAAACAAAATATTTTAGAGTTTAGATACAATGGGATTTGGTCAATATTTGTCATATCTTGATGAGAAGTTATGGAAGGAAAACTGAAAATATGACATAGAGATACAAATTTAAGATTAAAGGTCATGATATTTCCAGGACTCTCTTGTACTATCAAACTACACAACCTCATATTAGAATGCCTTGGTTTCTGGTTCTAATATCCTAAGAAGTGTAGCAATGGATTCATTTCTATCAAATCCATACACACAATCATTTAAAAGCAGCTGGCTTAATAGAATGGTGGAATGGCCTGCTGAAGACTCAATTATAGCTCCAGCTGAGCGACGACACTCTAAATGGATAAGGCAAGATGCAGTTATGCTTTAGTTAACAACCAAAATAAGGTGAAGTTTCCTCAATAAACAGAATATACAGGTCCAGGAAACAAGAGGTGGAAATTGAAGTAGCTTCTCTCACTTTTGCGCTGAAGAACCTACTTACAAAATTTTTGCCTCCCCTCCCTGCACACTAATGGCCGCACGTGGGGTGAGGAGCATTATATCTGGATCCCAAAGGTTTCTCTGAGGTGCTTCTTAATATTCAAGAATAAAAGTTAATGAAAATTGGCAAAAAAAAAAAAAATCAGGGCTACTGAGGATGCAAATCTTTCAGGAATGAGGGTTTGAGTCACCCCAACAGGTAAATAACTTTGACCAGCTGAGATTCTGACTGAAGTTAAGGAGAATGTGGAATAGTAATGGAAGTAGCCTCCTTGTGACCATTTATGGGCATGAAGATACTAACAATTAGGCATATTTTGTTCCATGTTTGATGTGTGTGTATGTATATGTGTATGTGTATGTGATAACATAATACCTACTATAATAATTACTACATATATATTTGTAATTACCCTTACTCTTATTTTTTCCCTTATTGTTATATACAAGGATTGATGATGGCAATTAACTTCACGATTCATCATTAGGTAAAAAAAAAAAAAAGAAAGAAAGAAAACTCAGCATTGTGACTGAATTTTGAAAAGTAATTAACATAGTTCGGAAATGTCTACTGTGATTGTCTCAAAAAAGATCGACTCGACAACTTTTGGAACTTTTTATTTCTCCGTTTTGGGGAAAAGGTAAGGAATGTTTTGGATTGTACAAAAGTTAGTTGCATGTTGTTAAATAGAAGAAAAGATGTTTTTGTTATTGTATAGGGGTTTAAAGTTGTGTAGAAGAGTAGTTATGCATACGGAGCAGCCAAAAGGATAAACCATGTCAGTTAATAAACCACTTCTCTCGGTTCCAACCCACTCTCTATACTCTACCACTGGAGACTTCAACATTCCTCCTGTAATTAATAGAACAAACAAGTAGGCAGAAATTCATCAAGGATATAGAGGTCCTAAATAATACTTCTGACTTGATCTAATTGATGTTTCAGAACACAACCCAACAACAGCAAGTGTATATGGAAACTTAACCATGATAGACCATATTCTTGGTCATAAAACACACTTTAGCAACTTTTAAAATATTGAAATCGTGCAAAGTATGCTCTCTGACCGTAGGAGAATTAAAGTAGAACTCAATAGCAGAAATATATCTGGAAAATTCCAAGGTATTTATAAATTAAGTGCCCAAATATTTGGAAATTAAATAACGCATTTCTAAGATACCTATTTGTTAAAGAGGAAGTTCAAGGGAAGTTAGAAATATTTTGAGAGAGAGGTGTTGGTATTTCTGACTATAATAGTAGATTCATCTATCCTTAAAGTTCTCTCATTTTTTTGTTGTTGCATATACTTCATAGCTCTGTTATTAGGTACACAAACATTGAGAATGTTTAAATAACTAAATAATTTAGGATGTTCGTGTCCTTTCAGTTGACCAATTTATTATGATAAAATGATTATTATCTCTGATAATAGTTTTTGCTATGAAATCTGATATTAATGTAGTCACTTGGGTTTTTTTATTAGTATTAACATGGCATGTGTTTTCTTCATCTTTTTTTACTTATTTATATCTTTATATTTAAAGTTGTTTGCTTGTAAGCAAAATACAGTTGGGTTTTGCCTTCTCATCTAATCTAACAATCTCTGCCCTTTAGTCAGAGTGTTTATACTATTTATATTTAATGTGATTACAGATATATGAGGGTTTAAATCTACCATTTTGCTATTTGTTTTCGTCTATCATTGCTATTCTTGTTTTCTGCCTTTTAGTTTGAGTATTTTTCGGGATTTAATTCTGTCTCTTTTGTTGGCTTATTAGCTATACCTCTTTTTATGTATCATTTTTTTATGATTGCTTTAGTAATTTTACTGAATGGTTTTAGATTGCTTTACTGATTGCTTTTTAGTGATATCTCACTATCACAGTAATAATATACCCTCAAGTAATGATATATCACTAATATAATATGCTTATAATACACTTAACATATAGTATAATATTACAACAATATACTATTTCCTTTTCCTCAGGCTTTGTGAAACTATTTTCATTTATTTTACTTCTATATGTGCTATAAACCTCACAACCCAATAATATTTTTTAAACAACTAATTACATTTTAAGGTATTTAAAAAACATGAAAACTCTATTTTATATTTATTCATACATTTTCAATTTCTGGTCCTCTTTATTCCTTTGAGTAGATCTAGATTTCTATTTGATATTATTTGCCTTGTACCCAAAGGACTTCCTTTA
The DNA here is from genome assembly GCA_030015415.1 of Cynopterus sphinx. Taxonomy (NCBI): domain Eukaryota; kingdom Metazoa; phylum Chordata; class Mammalia; order Chiroptera; family Pteropodidae; genus Cynopterus; species Cynopterus sphinx. The sequence goes on along the minus strand of CM057389.1, from coordinate 23,942,196 downwards.
ATATTTCTTATAGCGAAAGTGTGTTGTTAAAGAATTCTTTCAAATTTGTATATCTGAAAAAAATTTTATTTTACCTTCATTTCTTTACTTTAAAACTGTTGTTTCATATAGTTTTTGCCTGCCTTTTAGATGATTAAGGAAAGAGACTAAGCCCAGTCTCTGTTTCTCAACCATGGCCAGAAATGGGAGTATAATAATAAAACTGAAAAATAGTTGCATATGGTAAAAAATTTCAGAAAACACAAAAGAGTATATGATGTTGAAAAGTAAGCCTGCTTTACACCACTTATCACTAGTGCTTTCAATTCCCCAGTCCCTCTTTTCAGATGTGGTAATACCAATTTTTTATAAAATGTCATAGAAATATTCTATGCATCTGTTAGCATATACTGAGTGAATGTTGTGCACGAGATGTTGTAACCCTATTTTGTTATGCTTAACAGCATGTCTAGATGATGGTTTCATATCAGCATACATAGTTCTACTTCCTTATTTTTTTTATGGCTGCAGAGTCTTTCATTATAGATATGTAACATGATTTATTTAATCAATTCTTGATTAATGAATATTAAGTGAGTTGTCAGTCCTCTGCTATTATAAACAATGCTATAATAAATATTTTTGCACATGTATCTTTGGGCACATATATAATAATATCTGTAGGATAAATTCATAAAATTAAAATTTTTAGATCAAGGGATTATGCATTTTAAAATGATATATGTGTTGTTAAAAAGTTCTCAGAAATGACTGTACTAATTTATATTGCCATCAACTGTGTTATGAGAAAGGGAAGTGTTGAGTTTTGATGTTGCAGAAAAAAATAAGCAGGAATACTGAAGCTTTGAATAATGACAAAATGAACTCAGTGATTTCAAAAAGCTTAGAGAGAAGGAAGTAAACAGATAAAGAAAGGATATACTGAGTTCAGGTTGCATAATTTAAATAAGGTTACATTTATGATAAGAAAATCTGAAGCTTAAGTTAGTTTTCCTACTACATATATGATGACTACATGTCATTATACTTTTTGTACAAATCCATAGAATATACACCACCAGGAGTAACTTTAAGGTAAACTATGCACTTTGAGTGATTATGATGTATCAAGATAAGTTAATCTTTGTTAAAAAAGAAAAAAAAATGTACCATTCTGGTAAGTTATGTTGATAATGAGGGAGGCTATGCACATGTGGTGGCTGGGAGAATATGGGAAATCTCTGTACGTCGCTCTCAATATTGTTGCAAACCTAAAGTTCCTCTAAAAAATAAAGTCTTAAGAAAAACTAAATTACATATATTTAAAAGTAAAGAATGAAAAAGACGTACTGTGAGGGAAATATTGGCAAAATTTATATCTAAGGGCTTTTACCTAGAACAACAACAACAAAAAAAACTATTATACTTGAATAAGAAGAAACTTTAGTAAAAAAAAAAATTGGGACAAAATAATTAGACAGGCACTTCACTGAAGAATATATATGGATAATAAATACGTACATGATAAGATACTTGATATCATTAGTTATTAGAGAAATACTTCTCAAAACCATACATAATAATATATAACCCATATCCACCAAAATAACTAAAATTAAAAAAGCTGAACATACCAAATGTTGATGAGAATATAGAGCAACTGGAACTCTCATTTATAGCTGGAAGATTATAAAATGATAAGACATTTTTGGAAAACAGTTTGATGATTTCTTAAAATGCTAAACATAAACCAATTATGTAATCCAAACTTTCCACCGGCCCACCCTGATATATTGTGGAAGGAGACTGACTACACAAGGGCCAAATCTATCTTACAGACCAATGTGTCCTCGGAACCTAGCACAGTGCCTAACATATAGTGAGCATTTGACAAATGCACATCAAATGAATATTTGTAACAACAGCTCTAGAGAAAAAATCTGAGGCAGAGTTTCAAATTCAGAAGGAGGCAGCATAACAATGATGAAACCATAGGAGTAGATGAGAGACCTCAGAGGAAACACACAGAGTGAAAATTCCAGGCTGGAATCTGGGGGACACAAACACTGAAAGTATAACTTGAGAGAAAAGATGGAATTAATACTGAAACAGCCCAGCCATAGTGGTAGGTATAGAATCAGCAGAGAAGAGTTCAGTAGATGCTGAGGGAAGAGACAGGTTTTAAAAGGAAGAGGTGGCCAGGAGCTTCAAATACTACAGAAATGTTAAATAAGATGAGGCCAAAGGGCTTTCCAGTGTGGAGTGGTTAGGGCAGAAGTTGGATTGTATTGGATCAAGAATTAAATGAGAGATGAGAAAGTAATGTAGGGTGGGTGTGGACTAAACTTTGGAGGATGTTAGCAGCAAAGTGAAGAGGATAAAGAGGTTGGAAACACAAAGAAATTAAGCTTTGCCAAGAGCTTCCTATGGGTTAAGAGATTTGCTAGGTTCTGTATGTACATTATTTTATTACATCTTCATAGCTCCCATTTTATAGATGAAGAAAATGAGGCTTAGAAAGATCAAGAAATGTGCTAAAAAGTCCTAACTGATATAAGAAGGTTTCTCTCTCTGGATAGGGATGACTTATACATGTTTTCAGGTTGAGAGGAGGCTAGTTGAGTAGAAAATTAACTAGAAGATAATAACATAAGAAAAATAATAGTGCAGATTTATTTATTTATTTATTTAGCTGAGGTAATACATACTGTCGTATATTTTATTCCTGTTACATACACATCTCTATTACCATCCAGAGAAAGTATCTCTAAGGCAGAGTAAGAACTCAATATTCCAAAGATGATTATATGTCATGGCCTACTTGCTGAAGGCAAAACTCATTCTAGAATATCTTTCTTGATTCCTAGAACTCTTTCACCCCATTTATGCATGTGGCTAGCTTCCGCTTAGGCCTCAAGAATTAGCTCAATGGTGTCAGTCTCTGCAATGGTGTCTCTTAGTTTTTCTCAACCCTCGCTTACCTCTGCAGTAAATTATGGGCCTCTCCTCTGTATTACATAATGTCTCCTGCATGTGGGGCTCAGAGCCCTGTTAACAACCACCATGTACTCATTTGATTGCCAGAATCACCACGAGGGTACCTCCCAACTGAGGTGAGCCCCATAAAACCATGAGGGAGGCAAAGTAAATGCAAGGAAATGAGAGCTGGAAAGAAACTAGGTAACTGCTGCCCTCTCAGATACCCTCTCTTCAACTCTGCATCTGCTAATGAAAGAGTCTGTAATTTACTGCTCTGAAATAATGAAAAGCGGTAGAAGAGACTCACTCTTTTTTGATGTCTAGGGGCTGCTTTTATTAACAGCTTTTTTGGTCTGGCTACAGTTATCCAGCTTTGAGGCTAATGGGAAAATAAATTGCACCTAATTTACATGAAGTTGGAGGCTTAGGAAAAAACACTTTCATCTGACTGCACACAGTATTGTGGAAGGAGAGAAACAGGCACGTATATGCAATTATTTTCTAAGCTCCCATTTATGTAAGGGAAAAACATAATATTTCTGAGTTCTTACTTCTACCTGGTGTGCTGCTGAAAAGGAAGGGATCTGTGCTTTTCTTTGTCTGTGGGTTGTTCTTTCAACAATTCTCCTGACATTTTCTCTCAACTCAAGAAAGGGAGCACAAATTGCAAGAAGTCATGGCCAGGCAGTCAGATGGAATGCAGGCAAATTTTTTTTCTGGACCTTAATAGTAAGTTACTACATTGTACATTTTTAAAATATATTTTAGCTCCCTCCAGCTAGTTAAAATGAAATCTAAGAGCAAGCCATCAAATCCATATACAGTCAACTGTCTTTCAAATTGATTTTTTCTGTAATTTGTCAACTTCAATATTCACTGCCATTAGCATAAAGTTTGAGAAACTGGGAAAGGATGTTCAAAACATTACAGAACATGACACAGATAATATGTGAAACTGACTATGAATTATTGAAGGAGAATCATGCTACTATTTGTTATGCTAATGTATACCCAGAAATCATTCATTGAGATGGACATTAAAAGCAAAGATAAACTAGGAGCACCATCTCTCTTAGTTCAGGTTCTCTAGAAAGGTGAACCTGATACAAGGATTAAGGTATTGATGATCTCTTTGAGAATTACAAGCCCAGGAGGAGGTAAGGGTGAAGAAAAGTAGAAGTGAGACCAAAAAAAGATGTGAAGCAATTCTAGGTGAGTCATTATTATGTCAGTTAGTCCTTTACAAGTAACAGAAAGATGTAGCCAATCATTCTACAGGTTTATGTGAGACTACGGGACTTTTCTAGGAGGGCTGCAGAAAGGAACTGTACCTCAGAGAAGTCTAAAGAAGGAAGAAAGAAAATGGAATTTAGTTCACTCCCATCTCCATTTTCTATTAATTAAAAAGTCTATCCCATGGAGAGCATATTTCCCTGCACGGCCAGGTGGTGTCATCCAGCCCCCTGGTGGCACTGGGAAAAAAAAATTCCACACATGCAGGATAGCATTCCATCCAGGTCTGGAAGAGAAAAGAGGGACTCAGTGCAGATGAGTTCTGTGTGTGGAGTGTGAGGTCCATGAAGGCCTGAGACTTCAACATGGGGGGGCCCTGCAAAACCCTCACTACTTCTCATTGAAATGTGCCCCTGATCAAGGCTGCATGAGGGGCAGTTCAAGTTGGAAAGCATGCCTATCAATAAATATCAAAGAAACACATTAAAAATTTGATATTCATTTAGGCTCTGTGGAAGATACAAACACTCCAATTCTGGACATTAGAATTTCAGGGCAGAGTAAGAAGAGATGGCTGCACAGAGGAGAGGCCCCAGAAGTATGCAAAAGGATTCGCTGAACTCCTCTGGCCAAAGGTTGATGTATTTGTTATCTGTTGCTGCTTAACCCCAACATTTATCATCTTGCAGTTTCTGTGGCTCAGAAATCCATTCATGGGCCCTCTCCTTCAGGACTTTCACAAGGACTTTTCTGCAATCAGCCAGGGTTGAGGTCTCACCTGAAGCTTTAACTGAAAAGGATCTTCTTCCAAATTCACTTACTTGGTTGTTGGCAAAGATTCAGTCCCTTGAGGGCTGTTGGACCGAGGACCTCATTCAGTTGGCTGAATGACCTCAGTTCCTTCAGTGTTGGCCTGAGTTTACCCTTAGTTCCTTGCCACATGGGCCTCTCCCATATGGCAACTTGCTCATCAAAGCCACTAAGTCTGTTAGCAAGACAGAAGTCATGACATGCCATAACCTAATCACAAAAATGACATGTCATCACTTTTGCTGCATTCTGCTGGCTAGAAGCAAGTCACTAGGTCCATCTCTTACCCCAGGGGAGAGGATTATGCAAGGGCATGAAAATTAGAGAATGAGGGACCATTGAGGGCCATCTTAGAAGGCAGTCTAACACATGGACTTGCACATGAGAAATTGAATATTGTAGGGTTGACAGCTGGGAATGCTCAAATAAAGAGACCTCACTGTTAGCTAAAAAATCCCCAAGTATTTATAAATTAAACAACACACTTGTAAATTGCTCATGGAAAAAATTCTCAGGAAAAATTAGAAAATATTTTAAACAGAGTGATAATGAAAATACAACATATAAAAAAGTGTAGGCTGCTACTAAAGCTATCATAGTTATAACCTTAAATATTTAGATGAAAAAATAAGAAAAGTTTAAAATTAATGACATATCTTGAAACTTAAAGAACATAGAAAAAGTCAAATTAAACCTAAATAATTAGAAAGAACAGAATAAAGATATAAGAGAAATCAAAAAAAATAGAAAAAGTCAAACAATACAGAAAATTAATAAAACCAAAAATTGAGTCTTTGAAGAGATCATAACTGACAAATCTCTAGCGAACTTAATCTAAGGAAAAATAGAGAAAACCCAAATTATCAATATCAGGATTAAAAGAGGGACTATCACTACAGGAAACATACCTTGAAAGTACATTAAGCTCTTCCAGTCAAGATGGCAGAGAAAGTAAATGCTGTGCCTGCCTCCTCTCACAACTGCATCAAAATTACAACTAGACTACAGAACAGCCGTCACTGGGAGTCACCTGAAGTCTAGCTGAACAGAAGTCTTACAACTAGGGACATGCAGAAGAGGCCACCTTGAAAATGGTAGGAGGGGCAAAGATGCAGAACAGGCTGGTCCCACACCCATGTATGGCCACTGAGAATAGGAATTAATGTCTTGGCTGTGGGGGTCCCACACTGGGTTCCCCACCCCAGGGTTCCAGGGCTGGGAAAAGTCGCCACAACTGCAGGCTGTGAAAACCAGTGGAAATTGTGGCCAAGTGAGACCGAGAGCTGAGGAGTAGCAGTGTTCCTCTTAAGGACTCATGTGCAGACTTACTGACAGACTCACTCGCTCTGAGCTCCAGTGCTGGGCAGCAGCTTGAAAGGTGCCAGGGACACACAGGGAGGAACTGAGTTGTCTGGCTTCAAGGCAAGGGTTGGAGGGGCAGCTTTCTCCCTGACAGCAGTGCTGGCAGAGGCCATTGTTCCTTTGCAGAGCCTTCCCCCTCCTGGTTTGCCACCATATCTGAGTCTCCATCAATCTGGCTAACACTGCTTGCCCCACTCTGGGGATTTTCTGAGACCCTCTCAATGTTTTCCATACAAATGTCTCATCTTGGCTCATGCTGTGGACTTTCCTAAAAGCTTTCAAAGTTTCGCAAAACCCAGACATGAAGCATCTGGCCTCGGCAGGCCTCCTCATACCTGTTGCTGAGCAGCCCCGAGCTCAGCACGAGGGGCAGCCAGCCTCAGTTGGTGACTTGGCCCCTCAAGGCACTTCCAAGCCCAGCATGGGTGGGGCCATCTGCAGATTGCTTGGTGGCTCACTGCAGGTGGCCCTGGGCAGGATATAGGCTGCAGCTATACGTGGCCTATGGCAGGGCCCCTCCCAGGAGGCCCCAGCCTATACACCTGGTGACTGGCTTGGTCTGAGCTGGAGCACCACCCTGGGTCATATTTGAAGGTTACACGCCCAAAGGGCAGAGAGGGCAGGCACCAGACCCCTGCTAAAGTAAATATTGCTTTGCAGGGTCAGCCCTTGAATAACAGCTCCTCCACTGGTCACAGCCCGTCATCACAACCAATCAGCCCAAGGGTCAGTCCTTCCCACTGACAAGCAAACAGCAACCAAGGCGCAACTACAATGGAAGGACACACACACAACCCACACAGGGACATACCTGAGGCATCCAACACAGGTGACCAGGGAAGATTGTACCACTGGAACTCACAGGACACCTACTATGTAAGGCCACTCTACTAAGACTGGGAGACATAGCAAGCCTACCTAATACATAGAAACAAACACAGAGAGGCAGCTACAATGGGCAGACAAAGAAACATGTCCCAAATGAAAGAACAGAACAAAGCTCCAGAGGAAAGAACTAAACAAAATGGAGACAAGCAATCTACCAGATGCACAGTTCAAGACACTGGTTATAAAGATCCTCAATGAACTTAGGGGAAGAGTAGATGAAGTTAGTGAGTACTTCAACAAAAAGATAGATAACGTAAAAATGGAGATAGAAAGCACACACACACACAAACACTCAAGAATGAAGTATACAATAACTGCAGTGAAGAATACACTAGGAGGAATTAACAGTAGATTAGAATAAGTAAAGGATCAAATCAGAAATCTAGAAGATGCAGAAAACAACCAATCAGAACAGCAACAAAAAATTATCTAAAAAAATGAGGATAGTTTAAGGGGCCCCTCGGGCAACATCAAGCATAACAACATTTGCACCGTAGGAGAAGAGAGAGAGTAAGGAATTGAAAACCTATTTCAAGAAATAATGACTGAAAACTTCCCTAATCTCATGAAGGAAATAGACATACGAGCCCAAGAAGTACAGAGAGTCTCAAACAAGATGAACCCAAAGAGATCCACACCAAGATATTAAGATGCCAAAGGTTAAAGACAGAGACAATCTTAAAAGCAGCAAGAGAAAAGCAATTAGTTACCTACAAGTAACAAGATCAGTGTTGCCAAGAGTTTATGGAAGGGAGGGATGAACAGTCAGAGCACAGAGGATTTTAGGGCAGTGAAAATACTCTGTATGGTACTCTAGTGCTGGATACATGTCATTATACATTTGTCCAAACCCATGGAATGTGCAAAACCAAGAGAGAAACCTACTGAAAACTATGGGCTTTGGGTGACTATGATGTGTCAAGGTATGTTCATCGGTTGCAAAAAATGTACCCCTCTGGTGGGGGATGCTGACAATGAGGGGGCTGTGCGTGCATGGGGGCAAGAGGTATATGAGAAATCTCTGTACCTTTATTCAGTTTTGCTGTGAACCTAAAACTGTTCTAAAAAATAAAATCTATTTTTAAAAAGCTCACGTATTTTCTGACCCAGCAATTATACTAAGAACTTATCTCACAGATACACCTCTCCATGCACACAAACAACAATTTCTAAGGAATTTTGTTATAATATTTTTATAACAAGAGACCAGAAACATTTTAATGCCCATCAATACAGAGCTGGTTAAATAAATTATGGTATCCCCGTACAATAGAATATAAAGCAGTCATTTAAAAGAACAAGGCATTGTGGAAAATAGTACGGCAATTCCTCAAAAGTTAAACACAGAACTGCCATATGGTCCAGCAAGTCCATTTCTGGGTATATGCCCAGAAAATATGAGGCAGGGACTCAAACCAATACTGGACACTCACATTCATAGCAGCATTACCCACAGTAGCCGAAAGACGGAAATAATCCATGTGTCCATGGCGAATGAATAGATAAACAAGATGTGATATATACATATAATGGAATATTATTCATCCTTGAAAAAGATGAAAATAATCATACCGCTACAAAACACGTGAACTATGAAAAACGCTAAATGAAATAATCCAGCCACAAAAGGACAAATACTATAGGATTCCATTTATATGAGGTATCTAGAGCAGTGCAATTCTTAGAGAAAGAAAGTAGAGTGATGATTGCCAGGGGCTGAGAGGAGGAGAGATGGAGAGTTAGAGTTTAAAGGGTATGGAGTTTTAGTTTGGGAAGATGAAAAAGTCTGGAGACGGATGGTAGCAAAGGCTGCACAGCAATGTAAAGGTGCTTAATGCCACTGAACTATACACCCCTAAATGGTTAAAATGGTAAATTATATGTTACATATATGTTGCTACCAAAAAAAAGATACTACCCCAAATTGGGATCATTTAATGATGCAACAGAAATAAATAAAAACTCAAGTTCAGAAACAGAAAGAAAAAGTCATTTCTGTGTGTACTGATATGAAACAATGATGAATATTTTAAATTAAAAAAAGGAGGACAGAGCAATGTGGAGTATGACTGCCATTAGTTTAAAAAGAAGAATATTTTTGCATGTGTGTGTCTGTAATTATGACCTATTTATAAGTACGAGATGCACACACACACACACACACACACACACACACACACACACACCTGTCTATGATAGAAGACTTGTGAAAGGAGTTACAGGTAGCTGAAAGAGCCAAGTCTCTGAAGGGGAGACCTGCTGGCTGGTGGTTGGGGGCATCAGAAAAGTCACTTTTAAATATATATCCTTTTGTAATTCTTTGACTTTTGAACCATGTGCATGTATTAACCATTCAAAAATTTTAAAATTGCGTTTTTAATAAGAATTAATTTGGTGACTTTGTGGGATGTGCAGGCTTTGGTAAGGCAAAAAGGTCAAACATCATCAGCCCAGCTGATGAAATAAATTGTAAAAAGAGGCAGAAAAGGGAACTTCCGCGTTTTTCCTGAAGCAAGGCAGATTAATCACTTTGGCCCCCTAAGAATGGCTTCCGGCAGGCACAGCGGGATGGTCCCAAAGTGGGATGATTGATTGGAACCAGACTGCAATTGGTTGGCAGACTGGATTTTATCTCGGAGGCAGAGCAGAGCCATGAGAAAGATTCTGGCAGGGAAATGACAAGATAATGAGAAAGGGCACTGGGGAAGATAAATCAAGCTGCAGTGTGGGTTTAACCTCCCGGGCATGTGAACGGGCAGCTGCGGGAGGTTTGGCAGGTTGAGAATAGCAGAAAATAACCAGGAGGACAGATAATGGGAATCAATGAGGATAGCAGAGTCCTGCAGAAGAGGCCTGAGGCAGAAGCCCTGGAGGAGGCAATGAGAACAGAGGCAAGCAGAGAGGTCCAAGAGGAAGATGCAGAGAAAAGGAGGGCATGATTTCTCAACAGGGTCACTGTCTTTGAAACATAGCCATGCCTCAGATTCAACTAGAGAACTTTTAAAAATATATAGATTCATAGTTTCCCTCTTAAATTTTCTAAACTGAAAGTGGAGGAGTGGGAGAGGCAGTAGAAATACAGATATTTCTACCATCTCCACCACTGGCCTCCGAGTCTAGACTACCATCATCTCCTACTCGAAAATGGCAGGTACAGACTTCTATGCTCTTGCACAGGACAGCCAGAATGATCCTCTAAAAACCAAAGTCAGATCTTGTCACTCAGCTGCTCAAAACTTTCAGTGCCTCCCTGTCTCACCCAGTAGAATATTCTCAATCTTTTCCGTGGCCTAAAGGCCCTCTTAATCTGCACCCAGCTTCCAAGTCCTGCTCTCATCTCCTAAACTTCCCTCCACCCCAACCTTTTCATCTTCAGCTGTCGGCCTCATTGCTGTTCCTTAGGGAAAGAATGGTCTGCTCCTCCGTCAGAACCTGTGTACCTGCAATTCCTTCTACGTAATGGCTCCTTGCCCAGACATCCACATTCCGCCTTCTGGGACTTCTTTAAGTCATATGTCACCTTATCAAAGAGGTCTTCTCTGACAACCTGTCTAAAATAACATGTTTCCATTCCTATCATCTCGGTGACCCTCACTTTGCTTTATTTTCTTTCCTTCATAGAACTTGTGACCATTTGACATATTACGTGTTTATGTGTTTATCATTTATCCCCCCGCACTCAATGTAACATCCACATGAGCCAGAACCCTGTTTTCTTTACTGCTGTATCCCCATGTCTAGAGTACAGGTTCGTTGTAGTACATGTTAGAGACATAATAAATATTTTAAAATGAATAAAAATGTGTATAAGCTCCCCCAAGTGAGTCTTATGCAGCCAATTTGGTGTGCCACTACTGGGGTAGCTAATCTAAAGTAAATTCTCAAATATCGAAACATGGATTTGGCACAGCGTTTCTCTCAGTAGCACTGCTTATATCGACATCCAGGGAACAGACACCGCACAAGTCTCTTCTTTTAAAGCTATGCCTTCCGTTAGCATGGGGTAGGGCACCAGCGCTGGGCACATCAGGGAGCAGATCTTCTGCTCATCTTATTCCCTGTCTGGTTCTCCAAGGCAGCCACATCCCCCTGTGCTCACCTGGATGGCAACAGGCCTGCTTCCTTCCAGTCCTTGTCAAGGAAGATGCGTCAGTTCATCACAGGAGCCACAGACAGAGTGAAGAATTTAAGAATTGCTGAATGCAATTCTCTTTGGTTGTGAAATTTGTCTCTTCTGGCTTTTAATTTTTTTCATTTGATAGTCTTAGAACTTAAATGATGTATCAGAAGTAGCACAACAAAGAATAGAATCATGTTGGAGGGACAGTTAAAGGGCAGTTAAATAAATGCACTTTCTATGTAATTAGAGTCTCATCATTTACAAAAGATGTTCACATATCTTGTTCCACCCCAAACCTTTCAACAACCCTGTGATAAAGACAATGCCAGCATCAAGGCCCTTATTTGGTAGGTAAGAAAACCGGGGCTCATAAAAGTTGATTGTCTTTCTGATTAAAAAAATAAGCCAATAATAAACACCTCACCAAAGAAGATATACAGATGGCAAATAATCACATGAAAAGATGCTCCACATCACGTCATCAGGGAAATGTAAATTAAAACAACAATAAGACACCCTACACACCTATTAGAATAGCCAAAATCCAGACCACTGACATCAAATGCTGGCCAGGATGTAGAGCAATGGGAACTCACATTCGTTACCAGTGAGAATGCAAAATGGGACAGCCACTTTGGAAAACAGCTTAGTGGTTTCTACAAAACTAAACATACTCTTATTATATGACTTAGCAATCGCACTCCTTGGTATTTACATAAAGGTGTTGAAAACTTATGTCCACACAAAAACCTGCACATGGATGTTTACAGCAGCTTTATCACAATTGCCAAAACTTAGCAGTAGTGAAGCTGTCCCTCAGTAAGTAAATAGGTAAATAAATGGTGGTTCACCCAAACAATGGAATATTATTCAACATTAAAAAGAAATGAGCTATCAAGCCATGAACAACATGGAGCAATCTTAAATGCATATACACTATGTGATTCCAATTATACGATATTCTGAAAAAAAGCAAAACGACGGAAACAATACCAAGATCAGTGTTGCCAAGCACTGGGGAGAGGGGCATGGATTAATAGGCAAGGCACGGAGGATTTTTAGGGCAATGAAATCATTCTGGTTTATGCTATCATAGTGGACACGTGTTATTATGCAGTTATCCAAACCCATAGCAGGTACGACAAGAGTGAGCCCTAATGCAAACCAGAGACTTAGGGTGATTGCGACGTGTCAATGTAGGTCCATCAACTGTAATAAATGTACTACTCTGTGGGGGATGTTGATATTGGGGAGGGGCTGTGTGTATGTCGAGACAAGGGGTATAGGGCAACTCTCCGTATATCTTCCTGCTTTGGCTATATACCGAAACCTGCTCCAAAATAGTTGTCTTTTAAAATTTTTGAGTGAAAATTTAAAAAGTAAGCTGTCTTTTTAAAATGACTCTGCCAGAGGGTAATATTTTTCAAACTCAGACCCTTCTGTTTCCAAATCTCAACTTTGTTCCACTGCACTATGTGGGTATAAAGAATTAACTTGAATCTGTCTCGGATCATCTATAACAATATCGCTACAATCGTCATCCTTATAATGAATATCTGTAGAATACTTACATTGTGCTAGGCTCACGCTACATGTTTTATGTGCATTATCCGATGTAAGCCTCAAAAGACCCCAAAATGAGACACTATTATTACTTTAATTTTCAAAGAGGAATTTGAGAACAAGAGGTTGAGAAACTCTTCCTTAGGTAACAAAGGCAGGTAGAGGCCAAAGTGGGTTTTAAACTAAGTTTGGCTAATTCTAGAGTCAAGCTCCACCCATAGTCTCACATTTTCTGTACTAAAAAGTTAGTGTCATAAAGATAAAACATTAACGTCACCAAGGTTCAAGTTCTCGTGCTCTCTTTGCTATACTATGAGAAAAGTCTGTCTCCAAACTTTCTCCATGTCTGACTACCTCCCCTCTCCCAATTCTGTCTCCATGCTAAAATCTAAGTAATCTTACCAAAAGGCCATTGGACAGGGAGAATGCCCTATTTAAAAAATCTCCACTGATTCCAAATCACTTTTATGACAAAGATTAAATACCATATCATTCCATTATATGCCCTTCAAGTCCTAACCTGCTGTTCCAGCCTCATTCTTACAGTTTCATTCCACTCAACCCATGTTACATTCCCCTCATGGTGTCCCGGCATCTTTGTGCTTTTTTAAACAATGTTCTCTCTGCATGAGATACTTGTACCTGTCTCTTCCATCGGGCAGACTTCTACTCATCTGTACTAGTAGGTATAAGCTAGGTTGTGCTGTGGAGATAGACAATAAACTCTCAGTGACATAAAATTAAAGGTGTATTTTTCACTCACAGTGCATGCTCATTATGAGTCACCTGGGGGTCCTACTCTGATTCCTTCTTACTCCAGACCCCAGGCTTATAGAGCAACTCCCATTTTGGAGTGTTGTCAGGCACAGAGAGAGAGAGAGAGAGAGAGAGAGAGAGAGAGAGAGAGAGAGAGAGAAGGGGGAAGGAAAGAAGGGAAGAAGGAAGGAAGGAAGGAAGGAAGGAAGGAAGGAAGGAAGGAAGGAAGGAAGGAAGGGAGGGAGGGAGGGAGGAAGAAAAGGAGGGAGGGAAGGAGGAAGAGAGAGAGTAAAGGAGGAAGGGAAGGAGGGAGGGAGAAAAGAAGGCCAAAGCAAGTCACATGCTTGGGTTCAGTCGCAGAGTCAGCAGATAGTTAGATTTGGTTAGGTTTGGAATGCACAAGGAGAGCATGATAGAGAAAGAGAGCCAAGGGAGGATTGTTTAAAATGATAAACCTTGATGTCTACGGATAAGAAGTGAGGTCATGATGGGGTGTTTAATAATGGTGGGGCCAGTGAACTGAAGACCTCTGTAAGATTTAAGATAAATAGTCTCTGGAGGAATTCCATATTTACTGGGAAAGACATGAGTAAACAGGTTTTAGGGGCATAATTCAACCCATAACAACTATCTACTACTTTTCTTGTTTATTTAAATAGATATTTTTTCTTTGTAGATTTTTTATAGCTTTATCTAAATATAATAGACAATTAGTTGCTCATATTTACAGTGTACAATTCAATGACTTTTCTCAGTTCTAGTTGCCATGTAGTAATATATTAGTTTCAGTTGTACAGCATAGTGATTAGAGATCTATATAACTCACAAAGTGACCACCCTAATAAATCTAGTGCCCCTCACCCCCTTACATATTTATTACAATATTATTTTGATTTCCCCCCAACTAGACTATAAGCAAGGACTTTTGTCTTTTTCGCCATTATATCCACCATGGCTAGAGCAGAGCCCAGCACATGGTAAAAAGCTGATATGAGTGAGTGAGTGAGTGAGTGAGTGAGTGAGTGAGTGAGTGAATGAATGAGTGAGTGAGTAGTGGGTGCCTTCTCCTTCCACAGCACTCTTGAGGAAAGCTGATAAATAACCCAGTCACTCCAGCATGATGGTTAGTCTTCCCCACTGTATGTTAGTGCCTTTTTTCCATCGAGAGTTGTAGTTCATTTTCCCTCCCTCGGAACCTAAGCACATCCTAGGACTGTTCTGATCAATAGAACGCAGTAGAAATGCATTCTGGGACCTCTCAGCCCAGGCCTTAAGACTAGAAGCTTCCATTTTCCTCTTTTTGGAGCTCAGCCTCCACGCTACAGAAACAAGACAAATAGAGAGGCTCTATGAAGGAGAACCAGGTTCTCTGTCTCACAGCTCCAGCTGAGCTCTGAGCTGACAGCCAGCACCAACTGCTAGTCGTGTTAATGAGCCATCTTAGACATTTTGGCCCAGTCTCACCTCTGTAGCCCCAGATAACATCACACAGAACAAAACAACCTCCTAGCTAAGACAAATCAACCAATAAAATCTCCAAAAATAACACAGTGGTGGTTGTCTTAAGCGACAAAGTCAGGGAGTGATTTCTTCCACAGTGATAGATTACTGAAACAGAAGCTGGCAACTCGCCTTGTGATGTTGCTATAAGAAAACCTTAAAACATGTAAGACTGGCTTTGGGAGCAGAAATGGAGTAGAGGCCAAAAGATGCTCAAGAGGACTATTAGTGAAGGCTGGCAGAATAGGGAGGCAAAGGGCGTGTAATTCATATACTAGGAGAAATTTTACTGCACCTGTTGCCTGTGATGACATCACAAAATGCCCCATGATCTTATGGATCTGATGATATATCCAGGAAAAAATGTCAAAAGTGCCAATTCTTTTAGCTTTATATGCTATGATAAAATATAAGCAGAAAGGGGTGAACTAAATAAAGAACTAATTATCTACGGCTGTGTTACCAGGAACAAGACTGATCCTATCTGATCTCGAAAGCTAAGCAGGGTCAGGCCTGGTTAGTACTTGGATGAGAGACCACCTAGGAAGACCAGGTGCTATAGGCATAACAAATAAAAAAAATAAGGGATTGTAAGCTGACAAGGTCCTTTGCATTCTGTGAGATAAACCAAGGCTTGCCTCATCTAAAAAAAAAAATAATAAATAAATAAATAAATAAATAAATAAATAATAAAAAAGGGAGAAAGAAAAAACCAATTGAGCAGAATTTAGAAGAAATGTAAAGGGATTGTAAGCTGACAAGGTCCTTGCATTCTGTGAGGTCAACCAAGGGTTGCCTAAATAAATAAATAAATAAATAAGGAAAGGGAGGGAGGGAGGGAGGGAGGGAAAGAAAAGAGAAGAGAAGAGAAGAGAAGAGAGGAGGAGAGGAGAGGAGAGGAGAGGAGAGGAGAGGAAAAGAAAAGAAAAGAAAAGAAAAGAAAAGAAAAGAAAAGAAAAGAAAAGAAAAGAAAAGAAAAGAAAAGAAAAGAAAAGAAAAGAAAAGAAAGAAAAACTAACTGAGCAGAATTGAGAGGAAATATAAAGGGTCCAGGGAAGTCTTCAAGGCAGCAAAATGTTCTCAATGTAAAAATCGGCCTTAAGGCAAAGATTAAGCCTAGGGTGCTGCCAGGAAAACATACCTTCAATGTGAAATTCAGATCAAAGGTGCGGCTCTAAGAGCTTTTGCAACAACCTTAGGAAGATTTAAGTTGATGCCTGGGAGGCCCTTAAGCCAGACAAAAGTACTTCTGAAAACCTTAAGGACATGACTTGTACCCCGCAGCAGCAGAGCTTCTAATGACATTAGGCTGTCATTCCGCCGCACCTCAAAGCAACTTGATGCCTTTGAATCCTTAGTAAACCAGCAAAAATAAAGAATGAGGTTCGCAATCTAACCTAGATGTGGCTTCAGGGAAACATATTGTTATTAAAGCTACAAAATTGTTTGTCTTTCTAGAAAGCAGTCTGGCAATAGGTAACAAAATATATCTTTTTTCCCAAGTAATTCATCTCTAAGGATATTGACCTAAGGAAATGACCCCAAAAAGATAATTTTAAACCCATTGGTCTAAACAAGCCTTCAAAGTCACATTATTTATAGTAGAAAGAAACTAGAAACAACCCAAACGTCCAAAAATAGAGATATGGATGAGCAAACTGTGGTATATTTACAGAATGGACTGTTCTATAATCATTAAAAAGACAAGTTTATAGGTTGTGTTGACTCAAAGTTATGTTGGCTTGAAATACTATGATTAAAAGAGCAAAATACAAAACGGTAAGTGTAAAACTATTTCAACTACATAAAAATAAACACTGTCTATGTATTTTTAATAAAACAAAGAAAATGTGCATGTAACAATTTAATGGCTAGTATGTTTTAAGTAATAGTGTTTGACATACTCGTTTGAAAGGGTGAAGTGGATACTTTTGAAAATTACTAGAAAAGAGTTAAGGGAAATTAGGACATAAATATTTATACATCTGGGACATATTTATTAATATTTGTGTATATGCGACCTTGTACTAAGCCCTGAGTTAAACACAGCAAATAGAATAAAGGAAGAGTAAGATATGGTCTCTGTGTTCAACAAACGTTCAAAAAACATAAGAGCACAATAAATTATAGTTTATATGAACTTTTTTGTTTAGTTCTGTGGAAAAGACCAAAGAGTTTTTTAATTTGTATTTTGAGAAGCTCTAAGTTTTAAAACACTTGCTAGAATTCTGTGAGCATTTTGTAAATGGAGTTAGGCTTCAGGCAATTGTATGAAATTGTTGACTTTTAACTGTTATTTTATTTTTTTAAAAAATGATTTTTGACTATTGCTTTTGTTTAAAAGTATTCTTTTAAAGCACTTGAACACTGTGGAAGAAAAAAAAGAAAAATGTTAAAAAAAACACATCACCTAAAATCAATCCCATTCCTGAGAAACAGTTATCATTAACATTTTGTAACTATCATTTTAGCCAGGTTTTTAGTCAGGATTCAATCAGAGGAGCGGAACCAGTAGGAGATATTTTCATAGGTTTATTTCAAGGAATTGGTTTACACGATTATGGGAGCTGACTAAACCTGAAATCAGCAAGACAGGCCATTGGGAAGGCAAGGCTGGACCTCACTGGCCCGGACTGAGGCAATTGTACACAGGTAGAGCTTCTTCTTCCCCTGGGAAACCTAAGCTCTGCCCTTCAGCGGAATCAGGCCCAACCAGGTTACCTAGGAAAATCTCCCTTACCTAAAGCCAACTGATCATGGATTTTAATCTTACCTAAAAATTACCTGCACAGCAACACCTAGATTAGTGTGTGATTAAATAACTGAAAAGTTTAGCCTGGTCAAGTTCATATGTCAAAAAGACAGTATACTAGTATACCCCTTGTCAACTTGGCACCCATACACATCTCCTTCGATCATACTTAATCTCCACATAAAGACAGTAACAAGTCATACAACTGGTTGACACAACTATCTGTGTACAACTGAAATGATGCTAACGCTTTCCTGGAAGAGGATGCAAAGTCCTTAGGTGTTGTTCACTCTTCTCCTTTGATATTATGTAACTTAAATACTGGGATAAACAGTTAACTTTTACTAATACATCTTACATTAAATGGTAAAGGCATAAGAGAGGGGAGAAAACAAAAATATTTGCTTACTATAGATACAAACATGTTCATTAAAAAGGCAAAGAAGGAACAGTCATAGCAATTAGTCCTTATTTCTGCAACTGGGCACCTGTATTTATAACTATATCATTCTGCGTCACATTTCATATTCTCTTAGTCCCCAGTAAGCACCTTAGCTAGCCACAGTTCTTTACCTGGTGGAGTGACCTAAGCCTTCATTTTTAAGGTCTGGAGGCAGTAGCAGTCCAGCCCAGATTGGGTTGTTGTAGTTTTCCATGAACTTTAATCACAGATCATGGTGATATCCTTAAGGGATCTCCTGTGTTCCACACATACCTTCCTTATCTGCACTGTATAATGGGTGCCCAATTTCTCCTTGGTAATTACGATCAGTCATCCCAGCCATTACAGTAAATTCTTTTTTGTCTAATGATTTGGAGGCTCTAAAGTGAAAATGAGTACTCTAAAGTGAAAAGAGGAGAGTCTTAGTTTCTAAGTCCATGGAATCATTGTCCTGTCTCTGGGTAGAAACATTCCTCCCTTTGGAACTTTGACCTCTAGACTAGCAAAACCTAAGGACATGGGGAATGGGAAGCAAAAATTTTGCGAGTGGATCACCGACCAGTTCCATGTCTACCCTTTGATTCCTGGACTCGTAAATTCTAGCTATCGGAAAAGTAGATCCATACATCAGTCTCTGACTTAGAACATACGCAGAAACCTGGAGGACATTCCCCAGCCCTGTGAGGAATTGCCACTTAGCTGGTGCTGCAACTGACCCTTCGAAAGGCCACCCATTATTCCTTCAAGCCAGTTGCTTCAGGATGATAGATATTAGTGGCAAAATGGTGGCACTTAATCATCAGAAGCAAGGTAGACATGGTTAATATCATGGACAACAAAGTCAAAACCATCATCAGAATAGTCTGACTCACAGAGACTCATGCTTTTCACTAGCTGATCATGGGGTTCCATGAAGTGTTTTAGTAGTTGCCAAAGGATGAAAGAGTTTGGGAGTGACTACTAATGGGTACAGGGTTTTGGGAGGGGCAACAAAAATGTTTCTGAAATAACAATGTGGGGATGGCTGCAGAACTACTTACTAAAAATTTCTAGACTGTGCACTTTAAAAGAGTGAATTTTATAGTATGGAATTTATGATATGTGATAAAACAAATAATTGACAATGTCTTTACTTTTTAAAAACATGTGTTTGACATAGATTAGTTAACATAGTTTCATAGAAAATTAGAAAGTACAAATAATACAAAAAAGAAAATGAAATCACTTGAAAAAAAGAATAAAAGAATAAGACGCAATGTCAACTTTGAAGGAACTTACATTTTGATATTTAATATCTTAATATACTAGCAAAAGCTAATCTGATATAAAAAATGCTATTAAACCTATGACCTGTACACTTCAGGGATTAATTGTTTCTGAATGATCCTTCCCAAGACATGCACGGGGGAATAAACTGCCAGCTAGCCTTCCAACCTCACAACCACCCATTATAATTAATGGAGAAGATTCCAACAGTGGTCCTGTCTAGGGAAGAAAAACAGATCCACCCTTCTGGCAATGGCCTGTGCCTTAGGTTGACTCCTGAAGTGTTTGCTGAACCGTAGGTGATTTGGCAGAGAAGACGGAGGCAAGAAATATTGATGAATCTAACTCTAGTCAGAGGACTTTGTTAAGATATTTTTGCCTTTTGTCATTTTTGTAACTTAACATATGATGCTCAGCAATCCCCATTATTGGTTTGTTGCTCCTCCCCATGCTCTTTAGCCCAAAGACAACGTGTGAGGTTTGAGAAAACCTCCCTCAACTTCCTAGGTATTCACAGCACATCGTGGCCCACCCAGTAGCTCTTCTGGCTGAAGGCACTTTAGCAAGGCCCGTGACATATCTGTCATTCTTCAAGAAACCTAATAACACCTTTGGTAGGTGGGGCCAAGTCCAATGTCCTGCTAGGTCACCTTCGAGACTATTCTGAAGTTGAAGTCTTTTTCTAATATCAAAATAGGACATTCTAGAGCTTCAGAGATTGTTGTCTCCTGAGAAGCTGAGAAATGATTATCTGTAATCACTTTTCTCTATTCTCTCTCCATGCCTTCCCCTCGCTTTCGTCCGCCAGTTATGTGTCTCAGCAACTTCTATCACGTCTATTCCGTGGGAGGCAGCCTGGAAGCTGTTCTTCATAGAGAACCTGTCTAATTACTTAATTGTGCATTTTCAATTGAGGATGCTGTGCTCACAATTTTGTTTTTTGATTCATCCTGCTTTCACTTTTGTAATACAAAAATGCAGTTCAAGAGCATATCCCTTCCCCTGTCCCTTCAAATAGTGTTTTTGTTTTGATGGGTAAGCTAAGCACAGGAAGAATTACCTGGCTTTCATCATGAGAAACATCACAAAATCTCAACCAAGTATTATTTGGTAGAAAGAAACAAAAGGAGAGAGAATTGGTGGAGCAACACTGTGGGAGGGGGTGGGAAGAGCCAAACCTCTAAGCTTCAAAGGCCCTATTTCCTAATGTTCACTTCCCACTCATCCCTTTAAATATCTATTCTTTTGTGTTTCTGCATCCTTGTAATCATTTCACGTCAATAGGAATTGCATTGTGAATTCACACCTTTAATGTCTCAGTTCTATGACTAGGTGAGCTCATAGAACCTGAAAGATCTCCTAAGAGGAGAGATAGGGGATGAAAGGGAAGTAGGAGACCATGGGTGGTTCTCCCAGAGGAAGGGGAAGCTGACAACTTAGCACCTCTAAAGGCCTAAAAGAGGATTTGAGTGTTCAATACCCTGAATTAAATTTAGCAAGTGGGGTCTTTGCTGGGGCTCTAATTGCACCTGGGTCTAATGGAATGAATGAGACACTATATTCAGGCTTGGGGTATGGGAAGCAGAATCACTCCAGTAGTTGGGCTGATTGCATCAGGATCACCTGGGGCAGGGCTTTTAAACTTTTCACACTCACACATACACACACACCAAGCAATCCTAGAAAGGGTCTTAGTACAGAAGGAGAGAAAGAGGTTTAAAAAGCTCCCTAGGTTATTCTGCTGTATCCCTTTATTCATAACCCAGACATTTCTCTTGCTTAACATGAAAAGGCACAGGACACTGTCCTTTCCTTCTCACCTGCTGCTTCCCTGGATGTGCCATTTACAACAGTAAGCACGAGTTAAACTGACTTAAAACTAGGGAATATAGTTACTCCCTACAACCTAGATCAGGTACAAGGAGATGATTCCCATTTTCTCCATTTCTCTGTCTCCACTCCCTTAGTCTTAGCTTCAGCCTCTCACCCCATGTAGTTGTAGATGGCAGTTCCAGCAACTACATCTTCTCTTTCACATTCAACAAGAGAGTAAGAGTCATTTTCCTGGGATTCCTAGTTACTATGTCATTGCATGTCATCGACTTATTCTTAAACTAATCACTATGACCAAGAGCATGTGATAAGATGTTTAGCTGATCAAGGCCCACCTCTGGACCTTTGGTTTGAAGACAGTCTCATCCAAACCACAAAACTGGGAATGGGAGAAGTCATTTTCTAAAGGAAATTTGAAATGATTTTGTCAGGAGAGATGGATGCCAGGCATTAAACCACTGGTGGCCGCGGCATTAACCAAAAGGCATTAAATGAGGCATTTACCTTGTGTGCATTAACCAAAGCAAGCAGCTCAGGAATCGCTCGGAGCATTGCTGGATTGACCTCATGTGGTTGTTTTGATAAACATGCCATCTTTCACACATATCAGTCTAAGGCTCATAGAAAATAAATGTCCAGAAAACTTGGCCCCTGACCTCAAGGAACCTACAATTAGGTCAACAAATATATGTTTTCACTTCTGTAAAAAGAAAAGAAGCTGATCCATATGACTAGATATTTCCTTTTTTGGAATTCAACCCTTAATGACCCAGAAATGTTTTTAAAGTAAGTTTTTTTAAATGGTTCATTTTCTTAAACCGGGTATTTAACATCATTCGTTTTTAATTTCCCTCTGAGCTTGCCACCTGTTAAAGTTGTGTGAGCTGTCCCCACAGAACCACCAAATGCACTTACTTTCATTTAGGCATGTTTAGTAACAAGATGAAAGAGCAATGGTTAGGAGGCAGAACACCTGGGTTTCACTCACTTCTCTGCCATCACTAGTGATGGGAGGCTGGGTAAGTGGTTTTATTCCCCAAATAGGAAAGAGCTTTTTAAACTTTGTAGTATGGCAATGCCACCCTGAACAAGCCTGATCCCAACTGATCTCGGAAGCTAAGCAAGGTCAGGTCTGGTTAGTACTTGGATGGGAGACTACCTAGCAAGATTGGGTGCTCTAGGCATAAAAAATAAATAAATAAAAATTAAACTTTGTAACAACTTGGAAATCAAGGGAATATTGTTTCTCTAAGTAAGTAACCATTTCCAGTTTAAAAGAGCTACAGAGAAAAAGGAACTTTCGTTTTCAGAAAAATAAATATACTCATCAGTGGTTATCTATTGTGTACCCACTACATGCAAGCACAGTGCTAGGCTCTAGGAATAGAAGATACAAAAGGCCCAGCTCCTATTCTGGATGAGCTCCCATGTTACTCAGGGAGACAGACAGGTAAATCAATAATTACATTGCAGTGTACTCCATGATATAGCTCAGATATGTATGGGCTGCTATTCCAATTGAAAAGCTGCACGTGAGTCTTGACAATTGAGGATGAGTTCATCACATGAACAAGGCAGAAAGGATTGGGGTCAAGCAAGCATTTCAGGCAGAGAGAAAAGCACATGTCAAGGTGTGATGAAGCACGGTGTATATGCTCCTTATTCTGTTTGCCTCCTCTTCTATCCACCCTGCTCTGTGCCCTGGGGCTGGCCTCTTTGGAATGTGTCTCTGGGGTTTCCTTGCCTTCCGGCTTCTAACTGAGTTCAGCCAATGGGCTGCATCAAGTGGAGAATGGAGGGAAGTGAGAGACAAAGTTCAGATAATTATCCCCCCCAGCTCCCTCCCTGCAAGACCCCATCCCTAGGATGACCCATTTTACTCTGGGTCCTGGGAACAGCTCCCTCACATTGTCCCTTCAGGCCTAGAGGTGGTAATGACCTTCCATTCTTATTTCCCTTAACTCTGTCTACACATTTCTAAATAGTCTAGTAAACTCTTCAATTACCCCTTTTGTGTGTATAATGTTTCCTGCCAGGGTCCTGGCTGATATATGTGCAGATTATGCAAAAACTGCAGGGACTAGAACAGGTCATTTATGTCTGCACATGGTGAGAGCAATGAGGACAGAAAGTGGGCAGGGACCTGGTCCTTTGGAGACCTGGATTCTCTTTAAGGCGTGAGTGAAGATTTTATCTTGAAGGTAATGGGAAGCCTATGGAAAGCCACTTCCTAAATCATTAGCTTACATTTAAAAAGTCATTTGTCATCATTATGGGTAATATATGCAATATGCATAATTCAAAAGCAGCTATTTGCATGCTACTAGGCCTTAGTAGACATAAAGTGTCACATCTTAGCAAAGGTGGAGCCTGAACACCAAATGATCATGCAACCAGAGCTGCTCATCAGGAAATAGGTTCTGTCAAAGATGAGCAATCCATCATAAGGTTGAAGTGGTGAATCCAGGATCAGGAATCAGCAGGGTCAGAAGGTATTAGTAAGCAGCAGAAGCAGAAGGCCCAGAATCCCTGTACTTCAGTTCACGTCTATGGCTACAAGCAGGGAGAGGGGAGGCTTATTACCAGGTGCAAGAGGAGGAAACTAGGCTGATCTTGGTTCATGGATGGGTCGGCTTGTGCTATGTACTGAATTGTGTCCCCCTCAAAAGCATATACTAAAGCCCTACCCTTCAGTGTGATAGTATTTAGAGATGAGGCCTTTGGGGCATAGTTAGATTAAGATGAGATCATGAGGGTAGGTTTCCCATGACATGATTACTGCTTGTATAAGGAGAGACACCCCACATCCTGCTTTTGTTCTCTCTTTCTATGACGTAAGGACACAGTGAGAAGGTAGCTATCTGCAAGCCAGGAAGTCAGTATTCACTGGAACCTGACCATGCTAGCAACCTGATCTTGGACTTCCAGCCTCCAAACCTGTGAGAAACAAATACCTCTTGTTCGAGCCACCCAGTTTGTGGTATTTTGTTATGGCAGCCTGAGCAGACTAATACAGCTGGGAATGTCAATGAGAGTCTGCAGCTGATTTCTGACACCACTTAGTTATGGCTGTGGAAGATAAGGAAACCTTCCCAAGGGGCGGAGTTCCAGACCATGCACCAAGTCACCCACTGTGCATGGACAAAGTGATCTGAGGTAGAATATACATGGACTCAGAGGAAGTGGCAATAGCTTGTCTGGTTGGTTAGGGAACTGGAAAAAGAAAGATGAAAATATTAGGGTCAAAAAGATCTCAGAAAAAGACATATGGACTTATGGTAGTGGGCAAAATGTCAATGTATTACATGCTAACACCTGACAAAAGTGATCCACAATGGAAGATGTCCTAAACAACCAAATAGACAGAATAATTGGCCAGGGGTCACTGGCCACCCACTGCTGGCACATTGGGCTCATGTATGATAGTCATTGGGGCAGGTATAGAGGTTATGCCCAACAATGTGGACTACCACTCACCAAGCTGATCTAGCTACTGCCACTGCTGAATGTCCAACCTGCCAGCAACAGAGCTAAGCCCTCGAATATGACACCATCTCTCACAGACACCAGATGTTTTTACCCTGAAAGAGG
Source organism: Cynopterus sphinx (assembly GCA_030015415.1). Classification (NCBI taxonomy): domain Eukaryota; kingdom Metazoa; phylum Chordata; class Mammalia; order Chiroptera; family Pteropodidae; genus Cynopterus; species Cynopterus sphinx. Next base: position 23,917,122 of record CM057389.1, on the reverse strand, counting down.
CAGCAATTTATTGTGACTGAGAGCAACACAATTTTGGATAGAATTTTGCCTTTTCTTCCTGCAGGGCCTTGGCCTAGAAACACCAACCAAAGACTTGCAGAGTGTTTGACCCACCTATGAGGAATATCACACAACATTGCCCCAAAATGAGAGACTCACTCTTCAGGAAAGAATGTAGAGCAATGAGAACATGACAATGGTGCTCATTTGTCTTATCACATTGCATGACCACTGGAAGCCATCAGCCTGACGCCAATAGAATAGTCTCTTAAAGACACATCCGAGGTGCTAATCCAGGATGCTGAACAGAAAGGATTGGGTGACATTCTGAATCAATGACCGTGGAATGCATGTAACTATGTCCCAATTGGTAGAATACATACGTTCAGGAGACCCAAAAATCCTCACTAATCAGAACACAAGGTCAACCGGAATCCTGAGAATTTGGGCAAACTTACTATAAGAAGGAAGTCAATTCATTTATATTCAGGATTTTTTAAAAAAAAATAAAAAATGAACGAATAAAACAAACAAACAAACTCATAAACACATATAACAATATGGTAATTACCAGAGGGGAAGGTGGTGGAGTGAGGACAAAGAGTGTAAAGGGGGTCAAATTTATGGTGACAGAAAGAGACTAGACTTTGCGTGGTGAACACACGATGCAGTATACATATGAAACTCTACAGAATTGTACACTTGAAACTTATATAATGTAATTAACCAGTGCTACCCCCAATAAATTTAATTGAAAAAAGAAGCAAGTCAATCTGCATGATGCAAGTGGGGCTACAAGGGATTCTGTGGTACTCCACCTAGATCTCCTCTTTGGGGCCAATACTGTATTCCCGTAGCTGCTAACATCAGCCACTGAGAACTCACAGCTGTGTCTCTCACTGAACATTGTCTTCAGCCACAGGGATATGCCTTGCCCAAGGCTGTGCCCCTGCCCAAAGGGCAGCTCACAGCCATGACTGGTTGATGCAGTTACAAAGGTCAGACCCCTTTGTCCATATAGGACAACTATTAAGGACTTTCCCACCTTCAGGCTCCTCAAAAGATGAGCTGAAGTCTCAGTTGCTATGACACGTTTGGTAGTTTCTCACTTTAACCAATCCTGCTTTCTTGTGTCCTTACAAGTAAATGTCCCAGGACCACTCTCTTTAAAATATCTTTTGTATGCAACTCTCTGTCTTAGAATCTTTTTCCAAGGGAATACAATATAAGATCTGAAGCTTCCATTCATTCTAACAAAGTAAATACAATGGAAGAGAAAGCAAAGAATTACTTTAATTTAGGCTTAGTACTAGGTGTAATTAGACTTTCATTTTGAATTGAAAAAATAGATTGTGCATAGTGACTGGAATTCTCATGGCCACCTCCACCAGCTCTTCCTTGGCATGCTAGGCATGCACAAGTGTCGGTCAAGCCACCCGGTCTATGGTATTTTGCTGTGGCAGCCTATGTAAACTCACATGGGCAATCCAGAAATATCCCAGCATGGAAAAGAGGACTTAGTTCTAGCAACAGGAGAGAAGAGAAGGTTGAGTGTTTTGCAATCCACATGGGTTTCATAAATTCAAAGTCTACTGTTTATCACCACTAGAAATTTATTTGTGGCTGCCTCTTTCATTAAGGGTTTTGCAGTGGCAAATGGGAGTGGATAGGAGTATCAGCCCCTAAGTTACATATCCTGTGGCAATAAATGACTCTAAGCACCTCAGTGGCTTACGACAACAAAGATTTGTGCTTCCTTTATTCTGTTTATCCAGTAGGGTTAGCTGTTGCTCTGATCCAATTAATTTCACTTTGGGACTCAGGCTAATGGAGAAGTCTCATTGTGGCTTTGTGAACCATACATGCTGGCTCTTACAGTTTCTGCTCAGAAGTTCCCCACATTATATTAGCCAAAGCAAGTCTCACGGCCACTTCTGAGTTTAACAAAGCAGGGATGTATAATCTTCCCATGACCAGAGACATCTAGAGCTACAAAATTATGGGGAAATGGTAATATAGCCTACCACAGTGAAGTGGTTTCTTTTGCTCCTCAAAGAGTGGTCCATATACTCAGAAATTCAACCAAAGTGGACCTATAACTATAATGCTCTTAGTACTTTTATATGCCTGGGATTTAAAGATTAACAATACAAAACCTTTAGTCCAAAGACACCAGATATTTTGGATGTGTGATAGACATCCTATGATCTTTCTCATAAAAGAGAATTATTTCATTGTTTCAGCATGTGATAAACATATTGCTATTTCTAACAATCAGAAAAGTCACATCTCAAAATCTGAAATGTAAGGGAACAAGTTAGGTAGATGTACACCCTTTTCCTGTAACATCTCTGAAATTCTTAAATACGTGAATGAAGGAGGGAAAAGAGAAGAAGAAGGGAGGAAGGGAGAGAGAGAAGGAGAGAGAAAGAGGAGAGAGAGAGAGAGAGCTCTAACTAGAAATAAATTCAGCACCATGTCTAACACTGGAAAGTCCTAATATGACTTGCAAATTCTGCAAGAAACCACCATGGACAGTTCCCATGGAGGGCCTCTGTTGCAGAGACAGCAGCCATATATTTTAATTCTAATGGTTGCAGGTGTGGGATTTGGGAGTAAACAACTAAGTTTTATCATCTTTCCACATAAAAGGGCCAACTGCATCATGGAAAGTCATTCCCGGTTATCTAATAATACAGAAATACTTGGGATATAAACAGTTATCTCCAAGTCATAAGCATTTGGGCAGGTTTGCCTCTTCAGGTGTCAGAGAAATGTCTATAAGGTGATCCTGACAAGGCAGAGGAAAATAAAAAGGTTGTCACTGCTTCTGTCTTGATCCTTGGAATCAAGGTGCAAGATTCAGGCCAGTGACTAACTCAAAAACGAATCTAAGCTTGTGGAGTTGCATGACTTATTCTATTCCAGCAAAGTTAGTAGTCTTTGGAGTCAAGCATGCCTGAATCTGAATCCTGTCTCTGCCTAACCTCTCTGAGCCTTGGATTACTCATCTATAAGTGGGGAACACATTAGCACTTGTTTATACAGTTGTGAGGAAGATTAAATGAGATAATATTCCTGGCACTTGGTAAGCCCTTCATAAGGTATAGCCATTATCATTAATCATCATCATTATCATGTTTTATCTTCTTCATCTTCACCATCATCATAATGAGCCAATGCATTGAAAGAATTAGGGAGGTACAAAGGTATCTCAATCATGAAACATTCCTCAGACTGAGGAGGTTAATGTTTATTTTCACAAAATATTTATGTTGTAATTATACATCCTAGATTCTGATTTCAAAAGCATTGAGATAAACTGCATTAAGGATTAACAGATTAATGATTGACTGCTTTCTTTAAAATTGTTTCCAAATTGTGGGATATTATAATACTAATTTTTTTTCTATTAAATTTAGCATCAATCACAACACCACAAAAAATGAGTGTCTTCATAATTAAACTATTTCCATTCTCACAAGAAGTGTCTGAAATTTGGGATTTCATGAACTGAGATTTCTTTGTCCTCATTCAGAAAGAAAGCATCTGCTCTCCAGTAACAATGTGGAAAAATTACCACAGAAGTCAGTCATTTTGTATTTCCTCCTTGGATAAATTTGCAAAACCTCATAACTTTTTAGGATTTCCTCAGAGGGTAGGGGGGGAACAAATTTTAAATTTGTTTAAAAAATGTTGCCTTCTAAATGTAATTGCTACCAAGCTATTTTATTTGTATAATGGCTCCAAAGCACAAGAGAGGTGATGCTGGCAATTTGTATATGCCAAGGAAGAGCCACAACGTGCTTCCTTTAAGTGAAAAGGTAGGTATGTATAGGGAAAAAACATAGTATACAGTATCAACAATGATAGGGTTGGGAATGCCACCCTCTTTTGCAGTCAAAAATCCAGGTATAACTACAGCAGGCCTCCACATACACAGATTCCTAGCCATGGAGTTGACCCTTGAATAACGTGGGTTAGAACTGCACGGGTCAATTGAAAAATTTGCATATAAATGGACACAAACAGTTCAAACCCATGTTTCTCAAGGGTCAACTGTATAGGATTCAGTACTATCTATGGTTTCAGGCATCCACTGGGGATCTTGGAATATATTCCTCATGGATAGGGGAGGAAAACTATACTGGGGTGAAAAACAAAACCTCTCAACCCAGAATTTACACCCAGCAAAACTGTCTTTCAAAAACAGAAGTAAAATAAAAACTTTTTTTCAGATAAAACTTGTCTGAACACTAAGGATTCAAAAATAAATAAGAAACAAGTCTTACCCTCAAAAAGATCATGGAGCCTAATCAGGAAGGTATACTGATAAAAAGAATTTCAATATGATGTTGCAAGTGATAGGAAAGATAATTAGTTCGATGTGAATGACATCTGTGTCTGTAGGGCATCTAGTGAGTACAGAAGTGTGGGTCTGGAGTTCAAGCAAGAGGAAGTCTGGGAGTCCCTGACATGCGATTGGCAGTAAAGGCCCTGGAAACACATGAAATCATTCTGCAAGAGTATATCGTAATGGAAGAGAAAGAAGATGGCCCAATGATGGAACAGGAGATCATCAATGCTAGAAAATACCAAGAGGGAGAGTTGCACTAGGCTTTATTTTCATCTGCTCTCTTAAAATGTCCACAAGCCAAGAAAAAGAAGGAGGGGGCAGATAAAAGGGAGAGAAAGAATGAACCCAAGTTGAACTCTCAGCAATGCCGGACATTGTTCTCTCAGCACTTTACATATATCATCTTATTTAATCCTCACAGCAGCTCTGCCAGGCAGGTGTTTTTATCCTACGTAACAAATGAAGAAAGGAGGCACAGAGATTAAATAATAACCTCAGTGTCACATAGTAAGTGGTAGAGCTGGGATCCTGAGCCAGATATTTGGCTCAAGCCCCTTCTTCTTCCCACAATACTATACTGCCTCCAGAAAAAGTAGGGAAGAATCACCACCATCTCTATAATTGCTCATCCCTCAGTCACAGCGGAATTCTAAAATATAAAGGGGCAATATGTATCCCAGGGTTTTTTTAAAGACTGAAAGTGGTTCCTGACGGAGGATTTCCGGCATCGACTCTCTGTGAGATACAGGCACGTCTGTGCACTCAGGGTGTCCACCCAGCCCGGTTCTACATTTGGTTTCCTACTAAATGGCCATGCTGGGCCTAAGGTCAAACTTCTTCATTCCACAGAATCTGGTACGTATCTGCAGAACTCCCACAGCAGAACAGTACAAGTAATCCAATCCTAGGAGAATGGGATTTTTCATGGAATTTTTAAAAAATATATAAGATAGGGGGGATTAAAGAAGGCGAAAAAAAGAAATATAAATAAATAAATACATAAGTAATATATGGTATTTGTTTCGCCATACACATAATTTCTATCAGTCACAGAGAGCAGAATTTGGCTCCGAAACACTGGTTCTACACAACCAGACAAGAAAGTTTATAAAGGGAAACAGTAAAATGTAATAAATTAAGAGTGTGTTTGGTGGCAGGAGGGACAGTCTTCTTAACAATGTTCTGTCCCAAAGATATTTTTTCCTGCCAGAGGTGATAGGATCAGTGTGTTGAAAGTTAGGACTAAAGAATAAACAGAGCTTGTTTTGGTTTTATTTTAACCACTATACAAGGGGAGACAGAGAACTGGTGTTTCACATACCAGAAAGTGTTTTTTAGTGTTAGAACAGGAACTTTTGACAGGAACAGAATTTAAAACTCATGAAAATTTATTGTAATCTCAGTTATATCTGAATTGACTACCAAGTATGGTTTATGAACCATTCTTACTTCCTATACCAGTTGTGTTTTGCAACTTCTCATAATTACCTAAAATACTCTTCATGGTTCTTGGGGGGTACAAAAACACACCAAGTTTATATATCAAATAAGGAAAAATAACTTCTTGTAATAAAATAATCTTACATCAAGAGCGCCTTTATCATGCTCCTTGACACTGAATGGCAAAGAACTTTACCACCTGCAATAGCAAAGCCAAGTTTCTTGAGACCCCGTCTTCATCTGATTAATGAGTAAATACTTCACTTCTGAGGGTCAAAAATATACTAAATCCTTTGGCTATTTTTACCAGCAAGTAGAAAAGAAAGCCATTTACAAGTGGTGCTGGAATAAATGGTTTGTGTGTTTCCTTCTGTCTTCCCCTATTAAAACTGATTTCTCCTTAAAGGAAGACTCATATTTCTGTTTCCTATTTTTTCTCAAAAAAAGAACTGTATTACTCTGTTTTCAGAGAAGAAAAACATCAACACACTGTTGATGATGGGGAAAGGCAATTAGAATAAACTGCAGAAATAAGAATGCAGATTAGTCAGTGTGCCTGTGTGTGATCTGAGATTCTGCGTGGCTATCCAGACCCCAGGTGATGTGCACAGTGCTGACCTGAGGACCATATTCAGAGTAGCAAGGATATAGACAGTAGGAGGCTGGAGCTGAGAGGCGAGTCTTAACTAAGTAGGACAGCAGAGCCCACCACAGGCAGGGAAGTAAGAGGGACCAGAAAGAGCTAGGAAACCAGTACAGACATTAACCTCATAGTCATGTGACCAAGGCAGGCTCTACTAGAACAGAATATCCTTGCAAGTGTCCCCCAAGACCCTGACCCCTAGATCTTCAAGTGGCTAGACCCCTGAGCTGGCCACCCCTATGCCCTGCAGTCTCTGCTGAGGCTCCAAATTACGATGGGGAACAAATATCATTTTTTGGTGTGCCATGATGGGACAAGGTTGGCAAACACTGCTTTAGAGGTCTGGAGCCTGAAGATTTAGCTTTGATGAGCAGATGTCTAAGAAAAATACTTCAGAGGATGTGCAAAGGGCAAAACATGGACGAAAATGTGAGCAGAAGTAAGCCCCAGCATGAAAAAGCCCAGAGGCAGAAAAAAAGCAAGGCCAGATGGCTGCATGCAAATGCATTGTACCATGGGACCGAGGGTATTCAGGAGTGTGAGACATAAAGATCAATGTGGAATTCTAGCACTGAACACAGGCAGGGACCATAAGGACAGGATTTGGAGAATGTTGGTCAGGATCAGATTTGAGATTAGGCACTCAGGGCTAGAGAAGTTTGCCAAAATCTTGAGAAGGAATTGGAATTTAAGAAATAACACACCTGTAATGTATGTCGTATGCATTATTGAGATGCATATGAATATTCTTTTTTTTTTTTTTTTTGGCAGACTGTGTATCGTTCATTCATAGTTATGTTTTTGTTCTCAGCTAATTCCTTTTGTTGTTTCCAGAGACAGGAGCACTAAAGAATTGTACGTCTGTCCTGGGTAGTGAACCCTGGACAGACCCAGCCAAGTACCTGGTCTTCATTCTGACATCTTACATAAGGGCTCCTCTTAACTAGGTCAGCCACATACCCAGGACTCACAAAGGCTCTCAGTGTGGAACAAAGGAACTATGCAGTTGGCTCTCCATTCAGACCTTTCAGAGAATCAGCTTGGGATCCTCTCAGACACCAGCTCCACAAGAGGCAGGGCCTGCCTGCTAGTCCTGTGAGGGGCCTGTGATGATATGATTCGTTCCACCAATTTGGTAATTGCATCAGACCTAAAGAACCAAGTGTTAGATATATCAAGTTAAAAAAAAAAAAAAAACACCTGTGAATGAGAGACCCACACCCCAACGCATTTGACTATGAGATGAAAATAAATTCTTATAATTCCTTTTTTTGATATTTAACATTTTGAGAAATGTCACTCAGACTCTCCCTGCTCACAACAGAATTATGTCCAAACAGCATCTCTTCTCTGGGGGGTCCAAACTTCAGGCTGCAAAGGCCTCCAAAGATGCTCTCTGCGCTCAAAACCTCAGGGTGAACCTTCTCGGGAGAACTGAGTTTACAGAGCAAAAATGCCAGTTTTCTTATGCCAAAATGCCAGGCAAAAATGCCAGGATGGTGAGTAGGAAGAAGGGAGCACTCTGACTACTGGAGTCCTGACTACACACAGGACAACGGACCAGAAAACCTAAAGTCAAAGTCTTCACGTTCCTGTCCTGAAGTCTCTGACAAACTTGGCGCTGCAGCATGTACTTAAATGCCAGCATGTCCTATTCGGTCCAGACTGCAGTCTGGAATCTGGTTCCTTAGGCTGGGGACTCATCAGGGTATTTATTTGCATGATTTGGTAGATCTATAGGGCACGTGTGTGTGTGTGTGTGTGTGTGTGTGTGTGTGTGTGTGTGTGTGCGCGTTCACAAACACACACACGCCTACCCAATTTCCTGGATTATTTGTGAATCCCTCTGAAGAAAAGTTTGAGTCAGACACTGGAGGGAACTTATAAGACACTGGGCACACATAGTAGTGTTTTGGGACTCTGATGATGAAGAGGTACAAAGTTGGATGTCACTAGTCACCTCACCTTTGCACTGAGTCCAGGTTGAGGAGATGACACCTCGACACAGGCACTGGTGTTCTCATGGGATGAAGTTCAGGGCACAGCTGGGGGTCTTGGGCTGCTTTGTGAAAGGAGAACAGTGCCACCAGCAGCCAGGGCCAGACAGCAGATCCGACCTCTGCAGTGGCTGCGCCTGACAGATTGGATTGTGAGCCACGTGAGGCCACCTTTGCCAGCCTCTCAAAATACCTGGAGCTAGGAGATTTCACGGGAATAGGTGAGGGAAAGAATGGTGAATTTGGGAAACAAATTGCAGCGGGCCTTAGTGTGTGCCCACAAACTGGCTCATCCTTGATTCCTGGCACTCGGCCAAGAAGCAGCATTTACAAAATGGGGACAATGACAAAAACAGTTGAACCTGATCATAATGACTCGCATTGCATGGATAAAGACTTAGTCTGGGTCAAATCCTGACTGGAGGCACATCGACGGCCTATTCAAATCTTAGGTATGAGCGTCACCTCCAGATTCTCTCTTACCATGCGAGTTTCAGGCCAACTCCCAGAAAGCCTAATTGAGCAGATCTGGGGGGTGGTGCTCGAGAATCTACAAACAAGCACCTTTGGGTGCCTCCGAAGTGAGTGAGCCAAGGCACAAGCTTCAGCACACATCACCTTGTAGTAATCTACCACCAGCTTGCACACTTAGTCAAAAGTTGGGGGCATTCTAACTTCTGCAAGGACACTGAGGGTTGAAAATAGATTCACACACCACGAGTGCCAAGATGACTCTCCAGGTTTCCCTCCCTCCATAAGTTCCCTGGGGAAGCAGGAATAACCTTTGAAGGAAGCCTTGCTGCTGCCAGTCTCAATAGTTCCACCTGGCTGCCAGGTGAAGAGCTGGCCTTTCTTCTTAGCATTTTATTATTAGTTTCAGTCATACGGTACGTTGGTTAGACATTTATGTAGCTTAGGAAACGATCCCCCTGATGACCTCCCTCTGGCTCCATACACAACCATTACTTTACTGCGGACTGAACTCCCTATGCTCTGAAGTGCTGGCCTTTTCTTTTTTTATTTTTTTTTTACAAGAGAACAAATCCACTTTATTTACTATCCATAAGTTTAAATCCGTGAGGGGCACAACATTACACGGATTCTGTGTCCAATGGCCCTCACAGGAAGTTTGCTTTGGAATTTGGCACGGACCAGGCCACTGTTTCCATGAGCACGAGTACCTTTCCCCAATGCCCCTGGTTTTGTTCGGTTTGCCACCAGGAGTCACGGTGTTGTTCTTTGCCTTGTACCCACAGCAGCACAACTATTGCCTGGATAAAACTCAGTCTCATCTCGAGCATAAACACCTTTGCTTTCAAGAAGAGCCATGTGTTTCCTCTGGTTCCTGAGACCCCGTGTATAGCCAGCAAAAATGGCCTTGGGCCACAGTCTGCCAGGTGCATTTCTCTTTTTAGAAGTCCTGATCTCAACAGGATACCACAGACTCCTCCACGGTAGAAAAGGCAAGAGCTGGCCTCTTTAAAGAGGAACTCCTCAGCCGAGGGCATCTGCAACTCCCCCAGAGTCACATTTTGATTAGAATGAGGTCAGCAATGAAAGGGCCCTTGAATAAATGGATTAGGCAGGCGCCACTGCTTTGTTCTGCGGGTTTGATGAAGAAAACGCGTGAACTTGCCCAACAAGGAACCATCCAAGGCAATGGGAACTTCCACGCAATCGAAAGTTTCTATGAGCTTGTAAGAGAGAATTAAATGTTCAAGAAGCTGAGCCTCCAAGATTTCAGAGCCCCAGAACCAAAACTGGGTGCTATGGGAGGCGACAGACAGAAGGGCACGATCGGAAAACTGTCACCAAACTGAGGGTGTTGGAATCCATCTCAGCTTGGGGAAAAGCCAGAATGCATGCAGAGGTGGGAAGAAGAAGAGAAGAGGGGCTGAAGAGTGAGCCAGGCAGAGCCCAAAGAGAGCTCAGAGACTGGGCACAGGACATGGGGCGAGAGCCCAGCGGGTAGCCTTTGCCAAAATATGATTAAACTAAGCCAGGGGTGGCATTCTATGCATTTGATACCCAATTGCATCACCGTTAACATTTCCTGCTGCCATTTAGCTAATATTCCAACATTCCCTGACAGGAATAACTTGCTGGTTTTGTTCCTTGCCATCATCTAACAGTTCTCAAACTTTCACGTGCACTCGGATCACCTGGATGGCTGTCGAAACACCGATGTGCAAGTCCCAGGCCAGGTTTTCCGACTCAGTACGCCTGGGGCAGGGCCAGAGAATTTGCCTTCTCACAAGTTTCCAGGTTTGAGTGCCACACGTTAAGCACCACTGATACAGCCCATCCTTCTCTCAAACAGGTAAACAGAAGAGGATGGGAGGAAGCTGGAGAAAGAGGAAAATGGAGCCTGGTAAGAGGCCCTACCGGGTAGGGCCGGTAACCTTGTGGATACTGTGATTTCAGTGGTCATGGAAAACTTACGAAATTTTTTACAGTTTTTATCAATTGATAGATGCAATAAATTTCATAGGCAGAATTTATTGCACTAATTTGAAAGTAAAAACCTGAGCGCAAAATACCTAATGAGGTGATCAGTCATTTACACGAAACAAGTTTTAAAACTCATGAGTACATGCGAAATTGTCATCTACAAAAGGGATCATTTTACGTCTTCTTTTCCAATTTGGATGACTTTATTTCTTTTTCCTGCCTAATTACTCTGGCTGGAACTAGGTTGAATAGCAGCAGTGGGAGTGGGCGTCCTGGTCTTCTTCCTTAGCGTGAGGCAAACCTTTCCATTCAGTGTGAGGTTACCTCTGGAAAAATTCACATCTGAGAAGGTTAGGAGAGTGAGGAGAGGTAAAGGTTCACAAAGGGTCGGGATGGCCTGTCATTTATTCATGTTGCCTCACTTTACCTATGGCCAGCCTGAGGCTAAACGTTTTAAAAGCCAAGTTAGCGAGAAGGATTTAAAGCCAGCACTGATTGACGACCTAGGGCTGCTCCTGGTTACTGATCTATCCTGCAGCAGCTGTTGGACCTTGGAAGGTTCTTGGCTCTTCTGGACCTTGGTCTCCTTCTCTATAAAATAAGTCTGCAAGTGGTCTAGGTTATCCCGAGAGTAACTCGGCTTTCAGGAGGGCCTGGCCTGACCGCAGAGAGTCAGCTCTCACTGCAAACTACTTAGCAATCAACACCCTCCAGGACCGGCTCAGCCACATCTGTGACTTGGCCCCCTTCCCCTCCCTCCCAGCCGTCTTCCCTTTCCACACTCAGCTCAGATCCTGGTTCCTCTTATCTTGCTGCAGTGAACCATGATCCTGCAACTTCTTTAAACCATGGGTCAGTAGTGCACCCTCATTTTATGGTAGAAAAACTCAGGTTCAGAGGGGTTGAAGCCACTCACTCAAGGTCACGTGGCTAATAACTTGGCAGAGCCGAGATTTTTCTTGTCTAACTAAAACTTTTCATCTTTCCCCCTCGCTGCTCTGTGTGACCCCCCACCCAGCACTCTTCACTGCACCGCACACAGTGCACCTGCAACACCTCCACCTCCTTCCACCCTCTCCTCCACTATCACACTCGCCGTACCTGCCTGCCCCTCCTCACCCAGGCCACGCAGCAAGAGCCCACGCGCCACAGTCTCCCGCTGGGCTGCTTGTGAGAGGTGTGGGCTTTTCTTTCTGCAATTTATTCCCATCACAGGCAAGTTGAATATTAGCTAAATCATAACAAGGAAGCCAGCCATTTGCAAGTAATGCAATCAAACATTTCACTCAGGCCCGACAGACCTGCAGAAGGGAAAACGGCTCCAGCTCTCTTCGAATCTGAAGGAATTGCTGAGTTTTTGTATTCCAGGCGTAAGCACTTCGTGTACTATTTTCAAGACAAACGTTCTGGTTTAAACATTAAGTATTTCTAACTTGGTCTCAGCTAAAAGGCAGTGAATAGCACAGGGATCCTACCCACTCTGACCCCTCAGGTAGGAAGGGGGCGGGGGCAGCGTTCTGGTGTGAGAAACAGGCAGAGCCACCCAGTAGCAGAACTCAGCGGCACCTTCATCTCAGAGCTTGCTGCCATGGGGTGGGAGTGCGGACAGCAGGGGGAAGCCTTAAGGAAAGCCCCTGACTAACCCCTCAGGGCTCCCTTGTGTCCTGGAAAAACCAGTCTGAACCAGTAAGAAGGAACATTTGTGAAAGGTGCCAGAATTGCTGAGCAATGGACCTGGGTGTCTTACATTTTTACATGTTTTATAAAGAATGTAATTAGAGTGGGAGTCTCAAAACTACCCTGTGATTAAGGGACGCAGGATGAGAAGGGTGGAATAGTGGTCTTATTTTGAATGGTTAAAAGCAGGGGGGTGGGGAGGTTGTTTCATTTAAGATGCACCTGTTATAAGGAATAGAAGCTACAAGTGGGAATGGCTTAAGTAAGCTTTGCACTTACCATTTCACAGAACAGAAAACGGGAGGTAGGAGGTTCCAAGGCTTGTCCAGCCATGTGACAGCATCTCTGAAACCAGGCGTTTTGCCTTTTACCGCTTCCATCATCTGCATCTTGACTTCTTTATTCTTCTTCATGCTTGTTGCTTCATGATCACAAGACAGCTGCCACTGCTCCAAGATTACATCCTTACACAGTTGTTTGAAGGCAGGGCACAAAGGAGTGTTCCTGGTAGAGGTTTCCTTTTCACAATCCTCACTCTCAGCAGAGAAGAAAGAATCTTTCTCCATAAGGCTCCAACAGGCTTTCCTTTATGTCTCATTAGCCAAGCTGGGCCACTCAGCCATTCTACCTACAAGGGAGTCTGGGAAGCAAGTATATGGCTGCCTCAGTCTCTGTCATCGGAAGTAGGCAGGGGTTAGGAACAGCTTCAAAGTAAACAGCTAATTGTATCTGCCACCGGGATAAAGAGAAGTGTGGCCCCAAATAAAAAACAAAACAAAAATGCTTCCACTAGGGCCAAATAAAAGGCTTTAGAATGTATCTACGATTTTGGTAAAAAGGAAGTTTGTATACAAACACTTCTATTATTTAAAAGGGAAAAAAAAAAAACTTGGCTGTATATGCATATTTCGCTTCCAAATACAGTTTTAAAAAGTAGTAAGGCAACTCCAGAATTCTGTATTCCTCTGACCCAATTTATTCGGGGGAGAAATCATGGATATGCGTAAAGTTGTATACATATCTGCACAAAGGTATATACAGGTGGTCACCACCCGTGTTTATAATGGCAACAAGTTGGAACGACCAAGCGCACCTTCTTCATGCTGCTCTACTGGGCACCAAGGTCGATAAGAAGCTGGCCTGGAAAGGAGACCAGACCTTTTCCCCTTGGTGGTACCCTCAGTGTGGCCTGCATCCCAACACAGCAAAGGCTCTGTGAACCCACACTTTCAAGGTCTTCTTTCACCCCTGTTCCACCTGGGAGGGTTTATATAATGGCCTCCATGCCACATGAGAATCAGCCACGTTTACAATCACTGCCCCATCCCATCACTTGGGTTAAGCCCATCAGATGTCTGTCTCCTCCTTGCCCTAGAGTTGATTCTCTCTCGAAAGACCCCATGCAAAGGAACTTGAGGTGAGCTGTCACACACGTTTTCTCAGTATCCCCAGCCATGCCTGAATCCCAGAGGTAGGGCCTAGGCTCCAACCAAGCTCTCTGCTGCCAACCATAACCCATCTGCATCCCACTTGGTGCAAGAAGGGGCTTTAAAGGCAGAGGATCAGCAAGTCTGCATCTTCAAGCTCTTAATCCAGGCAAGGGGACAGCAGGATGAGATCTACCAGGACTGAGGGGGTCTCCTTAGAGCAGTGGTGTACTGTGGCGTAAAGCTACTTGTCTTTGTTACTTGTAGAACCAAATGGAAAATATTCACTATTACGGCTTGTGATTTCTTCATTAACCTTAAAAGGATGCACTCGTGATAACGGCAACAAAGAATGTGAAAGCTGTACAGATCATTACGATGCACTGATTTTCACTCACTCCTAATACTGTACGCAGCATTATCTTCTTTGTTAAGGAAAAATAAGAATATATTTCCCAGCCAACCTAAAATGCTAGATACTAAGACTATTTAGAAATTTATGCAAAAAACTTGAACAACCCATCTATAAGTTGGGAATAAAGCTGTGCAGAGACGAAATCATGAACGGTGACATAGCAAGAAGCCCATGGCTCAGCCGTAGAGGAATTGTTGACTTTATGGTCTCTCTAAACTAGTGGGCATTTTCCAAGTACAGAGTTGGAATTTTGGTGCTAGTTAGAAGCTTTGAGACAACGGCTCCTATTACCAAGTGCTTACAACGTGCTGGGTGTGATTTTAACTGTTCTGCATATTTACACGACGCAAGAAGTTCATACCGTTGCTCTTCCCAGTGTCACCGATAATGACTTGCCAAAGTCATCCAGCCAGTAAATGGTAGAACCGAGACTTGAACCCAGGCAGTTTGACTCGAAAGCCTGTGCTCTTCCACACCACAGTGGCAGTGTCCCACATTTCAAGGTGCTTTCTGTGGGGTGCAAGTGAATCTGCTGGGTCAAGACAGATTCATAGGATGAAGCATCATTTAAGGACCCCCAGCTCCCAGGAAACCTGAATTGCCCAACCTGCCTTGACTATAGGTATCATTTTCCTCAGACTGAGATGGACGGGGGCTTCGGATATCCGAGGACAAAGGAACTCATATGGCCCATTCTGGAGCTAGTACATACCCTGCCATCTCCAGATTTTCTCAGCACGGGCCAAAGGGTAAGTGCCATCTTTCTGCCATCTCTAACCCTGCCCTTTCCACCATCTCTGTCCCCTACGAATGGATAAGCAAATACCGACGTCACAGGTGACTCTGTGACTAGTCCAGTTCTCCTGAAAACCCACAAGGATGTGTGGTTTGTCGGTGGTTTCATAACTGCTCAGCATCCATTTATGAAAAGAAGTTTTTTCTCTTTCCATCAGCACCAAAGTTCAGGGCTGTCCCTGTGGCACTGTCCCCCAGACACTCATCTCTAGACTGGCAGCCTGGGGTGCAATTCTCCCAAAGGATCCTGCTGGCAGCTTGCCCTTCCGAAAGGGTAAGTGCTGAACACGAACTTCTTCTCTGTGTCTGGAGACCTCGCTCCTGCCGAGCAACCCAAGCTCATCTGGAAACGGAATCTCATCTCCCTCCTTTAAAATCTGCCTCTTTGGTTCCCGCAGTGAACGAGCAGCCTCTCAAGGACCGGCGGCGGCTCAAGGGCGTCACCACGTGGAAATCGGGAAGCGAGCCCTCCAGCAGAGCAAACATTTCCCACTCTCCGGGGCAGATGCCACTCCCTCCATGTCCTGGGGCCTGGGACTCTGTGTCCATCAGAGCCGCAGCCATATCGTGACCAGAGGGTTCTGGGGAAAGCATGGGCTTTGCTATCAGGCAGAACTGGAACAGAATCCCGGCTCTATCTCAACCACTTTAAGCAAAAAGTAGACATAGAAGCTCTCTGAAAGTCATCTCAAAAAATGAAGGGAGTTACTTTTTCATTGCTTTGCTTGCTTATTATGTGCCTGCCCCACTGCACTCCCTGAAGCAGACATCGGATCTTTTCATGGTTTGATCTTCAGCACAGAGCACAGTGCCTGGCACTTAGGATACACTCAATAAATGATTGCAGAGGGAAGGGGAAAAAATACCTTCCCCACAGGATTGCTGAACATTAAATGGGGTGACATATATAAAGCATGTGCTCTGCAAATGACCGCCTCTGGTTACCAACTTATTCTGATTACATGACACGAGACTTCACAATTCAACTCATTATGACTGTCATTCATTCATTGAGGAAATATTTATTGAGCAACTACCACATGCTACATGGACAATATAAATGTGAAGAGCACCGTCCTCACTTGAAAGTGGCTCAATTGTAATTTGAATACATTGTGTGCCAGACACAGAGCATAGGAAGCTATAAGCACACAGTGTAAGGGACCCACCCAAAGGTAGGGACTAGCTAGTAAAGAAGGCAGGAGCAGGGGGTGGGAAACTTTCTGTGTCCAACTCTGGTGGCCGATTGATGAGCTGAGTCCCTGGGGGTGAGTAGATGATGGCTTGTATCACACCCAGTAGATATGGTTTGCAGAGATTTTTACTTGACTATCATCTCAAGTGATGTAAAGGCTGATTGTATCTAGATGTTACCTTCAGCAAGTTAGACTCTCTCTTTGAAAAGTGTGAGGACAGGACAAGCCTTCTTGAGATTTTAGCCTCCAGGCTTAGAGACCCAAACCAACAGATGGCAGGAACTAGAGGCAGATGCTTCCTAGTGATTTGGAATTTAAACACATCAAAGTAAGCAAATCTTGACTTGCCATGACTTTACTACCCCGAGTTTTGAGCAGGACTTTTTGGGACGTTCCACTCTGGGCAGCTCTTAACATTCGAGACAGTAGAGACACAGTTTAAGGTTTCCAAAGTTTGTCATATGCAACCACTGTCGGGATATGCCCTTCTGATTTCCACCCATACTATCACTTTACTTAACACTTTAAATTACATTTTATTTGAAATGTTTTGGAAGATTAATTTCCTAATATGATTAGAAAGCAAGTAGAAATTGCCCTTGTAGATGTTTGCAAACATTATTGCTACCCCAGCCAGGCCTCAGCACATAAGCCCTCTCCACTTTCTCCACGAAGTGATGCTCAAACACAACTCCCAGCAAGCTGTGGCGCAGGACCTCAAGACGGACAAATGAAGCTCTAAACTTACACCTGCCAGTGGAGTACATTGGGGAGACAATGTAGGTCAAGAGGATCATATTCCACCCAGTCTTCTTGAATACCACTGCAGTGGGAATAAATAAGTGGGTACACTCAGTGAAAAGATGCCAGGATTTAAAGCCATGATACCTCGGTTGGAGTCCTGTGTTTAACCTTCACTAGTTGTGTGGTCTTGGACAAGAAAATTGTCTGAGTCTCAGGTCCCTTGTCAATATCATTATGACACAGCAATTCCTCAGAAAATCGGTGAGTGGCTGGAATGACACGATTACAAAATCACTTTATAAACTCTAAATGCGTACAAATGTTTATTATTTTACTGGGAATTAAATTTTCAAGACACAGTGAAGCACATTTTTACTCTCAGAACTGGGACATCATCATTAATGATGAGGAAATATAAAGAACACACTCCTTGACCATTACACAAATTAATTGGAAGATTCTCTTGTTCCCTTAAATGTATAAACATGCTGACTTGGAGAAATTAACAGAGAGCAGAAGTGGTTGTGAGAGCTCGCAAAGGGTACGGAAAGCCCAGATGCATGTTACCCCGAAAGGTTCTGTAAAACAAGGACACCTGTTTTTTCACTACAGGATGACCTTGCAGACCACAAACATCATGTTTTCTGTTGTTGTTTTCTTTTTTAACGACCATGCTCTTCTGAGACTCACACTCAGCTACACCTTCCTCTTCTACTCTTCACCTTGTCCTCCAGACAGTACTTCTTTCACTGAAAACTTAAGCACCTGGCTCTCAGGGTCCACCCAAGGGGCAAAGTCTCAGCTATCACCTCCTTGACTGATACACTTTTTTTGGTTTGTTCTTTCTAATCACTTTTTTTGTTTGTTTCCAGGAACCAATTTCTGTTTGAACTAGGGTCCTCTGGGCTGCAAATTAAGAACTCTAACTTGACCTATTTTAGGCACACAAAGTAGGTATTTATTACCTTGATAATGAAAGATTGCAGAATTAGGATGCAGTTGGGCCTCAGGGGAGTTAGAACTAGGACTCTTCCTCTAGCTTTGTCATTAGAACAAAAGTAATCCTCTTCCCTTAGTTTCAGTTAGGGTCCTGGCCCTGCTGGGATCACATGTCTAACACTGTGCCCACGCAGATGGAGTTTGTACTAGCATTGGCAGCAATGCTAGTGGGAGCAGCAGCTCCCAGAATTAAGTGCCTGTTATTCCCAGAAGGGAGGGAAAAACATATTCTTCGTCACTCTCTGATTTTAATGACCCTACAGAACAAAAACCATGCACAGAAACTTTTATCTTGAATTCCATTGCCAACTTCTTAGGCTCTAGATTTAGGACTCCTATATCATCCAACTTTTCTGCTGACGGAGAATGTCTCTGGTGTGTCCACAGTGCACAAAGAAAAGGTAGATGATAAAAACACTTCTTGGGGGATTGAGGGTAGGAGCAGAGTGGAGACTGTGCAAAAGCAATTGTGGAGAATGGAGGTCAAGTTTACCAGGAAATTGTTGGAAGACTGCAAGGAAGTGCGGAGGTAGGTGATAGAAACTGTGTCCCACCAAAATTAAGCTGGAACCCTATCCTCAGTGTGATGGATTTGGAGGTGGGCCTTTGGGAGGTGATTGAGTCATGAGGACAAAGCCCTCATGAACTGGGGTAGTGGCCTTATAAAAAAGACCTGAGAGTTCCATTGCCCTTTCCTCCATGTGAGGACACAGTGAGCAGACAGCCGTCTCTGAACCAGGAACTAAGGCTCACCAGACACCAAATCTGTCAGCACCTTCAACTTGGACTTTCCAGCCTATAGAACTTTGACAAAGGTCTTGTTTAAGCCACACAGCCTCTGGTAGTTTTTTATAGCAGCCCCAAAGGACTAAGAGTGGGTAATCATGAACCTATAGCAGCTCCACCTTGTTGTCTATGACTTTTTCTCTAGCAGCCTTAGGCTGCTGGGATGCAAATGTGGACAAACTGGATTGTTGTGTTGGTAACAAGATGGAGAAGTTTCTTTGACATTTCTATGCACTATAGAAATGCAGTTGAGAAACAATTCAAGGTATCAAGAAAAAAAGTTACTACTAGTAATATGATGGACTCTGGAATCTCACGTGGATGCAAAAGAAAGGCTCATGGATGGGGAGAGAACAGAGTGAGAGAACTGAGGAATTCCATGGAGATCAGAACAGTGTGTGGGGAAACAGTTAAAGTAATGCCAATATGTATATATCTGTATATGCAAACAGAAAATATAGACATGTATTGATTAGGGTAGGCCCTACACTTATAAAAAACACTCTTACACAAAAATGATGTAGCTATGATACAATGCAGTTTATACAGACTAAGCCAAAAAAATTAACTAAACAAATTCTGTATATGCAGCATTGGCCTGATTGACCATAATGTATTTTAGCAAAAAATATTTAGGTACAGCACACCTAATAAAGCTATGTACACCGTAAATATCAAATAACTTTGCTAAATGACTAGAACATAACCATTTGGAAAAATTAACATGTAGTTGTAAAACCGAGTCAAATGTATCAGTTAACATTTGTGAACCTATAAAAAGACTGAATTGTTATATTTTTATCTGTACAAAAAAAAAACATTCTCCAGCCTTCCACTTTCACCTATATTTCCTTTAACAGTTAATTAAGCCCAAAATTTGAAGGTTTAAATCCTTTCTTCCTAAAGCCTCAGGAATATCAGATTCTCCTTCAAACCTGTGGCTCTGTAAAAAGGAGCAAACCATTTAAAACAAAGATATATAGATTTCACTTCTGTGCTGGTCATGCACATTCTGCTGGGGGGGAGGGGGAGTTCCTGAGCTGGCTACCCATTCACTCAACTTAGTTCAAAAAGTAATGCCTGACTAGAGGACTCCACTGGCTCTCATACTGCCCATCAGCACTTTTCTTCCTCACTGAAAATTGTTTGGTGACATTTACCCCTCAGCTTAATCTGCACAAATGCAGTTTGGAAATTCTATGACAGTGATGTTAACATATTTAAATGTAAAATGCAAGAGTCTGAAAATAAAATAGCTTATTTTTTAAATATGTAAGCTGCTGCTTCTCAAGAATCACTTTTCTTTAGTAAACAAATGGAAAACAAACTGGCCAAAGCAGCAGAAAAATTTGGATGTCCCAAAATGAGACGACTGTAAAAATTTCATATGTAAAGATGGAACTGGGGTAAGCTTATATTGAAATAATAATTGTATATTATTGTATATAACTGGACAGCAAAACAGTCCTGCCTGAAATCACTGGATCGAAATGTCTTCCCAAATCCTTCTACACATCACAATGAAACATTCTTAATAAATGCAATATATTATAGAACAACCAGTTTTATATTCCTAAATAAATTTAATTTTAACTTTATAGCAATGATTTAAATACATGTGTTAAAAAATTATAAACACAATCTGAACTTTTTTCTTTACTTGCAAGATAATATTAAAAAGAGATGCTACAACTTCTTCATTCCTTAAGAACTAAGGACAAAACACTAAACATAATAAATAAATATGCAACCTGAAGGCCTGGAACGGGGTATAGAATACTGAATACAACACACCAGTGTATTAACAATCCAGTATTTTGGTATGAAAACTTCTTCATCTCAAGACAGTTAGGTTTATTGCTACTATAAATAAGCTTTATATTAAGGCACCTGTCATCACCAATGAGAAAGATTTGAACGTGAAATAATGGAAATATGAAATGTAAAATATGAACTGTTTCTTTCATTTTGAAGTCATTACAGATATCAAATTTTAACTTTAAGTTTTTGTATGGCAGGAGATAAATATCTTTGAACATATTACCTGACTATAGTTAAAATGTTTATAATACTTTAATGATGTATAAATTAAAGTACGTGCTACGTTAATGGTGAAATAGGCTAAATCGAATCAAGATGGGTGGCAAAGGACTAAATATAAGAACTATGATAAGCTGTAAGAAAAATATTACATTGTAGGGACAGTGACTATGAGCAGATCTTGGCCAAGTCATTTAACTTCTCTGAGCCTCACTCTTACCATCAGGAAAAATCAATACTACCTGCTCTTTCAAGCTCAAATTAAGGTAATATAAAAACACCTGGCAAACTATGAAGCACTGAACAAATAAATGGTATTATCAGAGGCCAAATATCTGCAAAGAGAAAAATCTCTAAATTTTAGCTTTCAGAATTTTATAAAGTAGTATGCCATGAGCGGGGAAGCCCAATGCTTGCTGGGGCTCAGGCCGCCTCTTGACACTTTCTAATGATAAAGGGAGGACAGACTTCTCAGAGACCTTGGCTCCTGTCCTTCCTTCAGTCTCCTCTGCAGAGAGCTCCATCTCCCTCACCATCTGCTATCGTGCAGCATGCATAGTTCCATTAAAAGAACTATACCTCATAACAGCATAAGAGTTTTAAAAGTTTTCAAGAAACAGCTGAGGCCAACCATAGGTACATTTCTGAGCTTGGCACAAATTTGCAATGGTTCCATAGTCTCCACCAGGTTCTACCTGGCTTAGTTCACAAACCTTCTATGCATAAAATGGTTCTAGGCCAGCTTTTGCCAAACTATGTTCTGAAGAACACTAGTTAGTTGAGATCTTAACAAATGAAAAACAGATCTTTGTTTAGAATAAGCAGGGGGGAGTAACTGTAGCATTTCCCAGTCTCTGATGCACTGACTGCACACAGCACAGAGAAAGGGAGCATATAGCATTTCCCACACTCATTTGACTACAGAATCCCTTTCTTCCCACAAGATATCTAGAGGGACCAATAGCTCTTAGGATACTATTTGGGAAATGCTATTCTCACTAATTCACCCTGGTTTTAACATTCAAGGGCTACATTTGGCAGTACCCTTGTCATTTCTGAAGCAGCAAAATCATTGTGCTCACAAGGCCAGCCACCATAATAACCTCCTGGATTCCACTCCATAGGCATCCTTGCCAAAGCAACTAAGAACTAGATGTCTTACTACATACAGAGGAATTCCAAGACATTATTCTCAAGTTAATGGGAATTATTAGCTTTTAAAGGAAATCTTATATCCTCTCTCAAACATTAAAAATACTAAGATCTAACTCTAAATCTTAGGATCTATAATCACAATTACTTTGAGGAGATGGGAACATTTTATCACAAAACCACTGCAATTAACACTATTAATAATAATAATAATAATAATAATTAATAATAATTAGCAATAGTGGTAGTGGTGATGGTGGTGGTACTAGTAGCAGTATTGGCTAAGCCCTTATTTTGTGCCTTAATCCTTATTTCTACCTTATAAATTTAGGACCTACTATTACACTCATTTTAAAGATAAGCACACTGAGGAGGAGACTGATTAACTGACTTGCCAAGGGTCACACAAAGTAATAAAGACAGAATATTAAATTCATATCTGACCCCGTCCCACATGCTCTTTGTCACTATAAAATGTCATCTTATGTTTTAGTAACAAAACAGAAGCACTTAGGTCCCACTCCGGTTGTTCAACAGAAAAGTTAGAGTGCATTTATACAAATCCAACTTGATTGATATTTGGTTTTGGATCTCTTTTTGAGCAAAAGAGATACCTTTTAAGTGTTTGTTTATTTGTTTGTTTTTAATCAGTGAAAGACAGGCTGCTAATCACTGATGATAGGTTTGGATATGGTAGGGTTTTAAAAATCTGCATCCAAGGTGAAGACATTATCTGTGGTTGCCGCCATCACTGCAAAACGCTGATACTCTGAAACTCGTTTCTCAAAGAAATTTGTTTTTCCTTCTAAAGAAATGTTTTCCATAAAATCAAAAGGATTTTCTGCGTGAAAAATCTGAAATGAAAAGAAATGTTACCAAACATTCTGAAAAAGCTAAATTATACCCCACAAGAGCAAGAGATACTAAAACAGAGCTCAGGTCTTCCAACACCTGTCTAGCCACCTATAGGATCATACTGTTCTCGAGGGTTCTAGAGGCTCTTGAGGGTGATAAGCTTTAAGATGACTAAGATTTTACATAGCTAGGGAGTGGTGGAACCAGGATTCCATCTGCCTGAAGCCTCTACCTGTTAAATCATGTGAAAAGCACACCTCTTTACGAAAAACAGAAATAACGTAAAGACAACTGAGTTCAAAGGGTCAAATTATAAGAGTTAATGTCTTCATAATTTCCTATTTAAAAGTATTAACCAAAAATTACAACATAGACACATGGAGATTTATATAGGGGTAAAACACATATATACATATTAAATGCAATTACTTAAAAGGAATCCTATTTTTAAATAGATATCTGCAATTATTACAAAGTAACTTATTAACTTGTTAGTTCTAAGATATATCAGCTTCCTAATTCTGTTATAAATTTCAAGTTTCAAAGGATTTTGCAAAACTAATGTGTTCACCCAAAACAAGGCTTTGCCATGACATTTTAAAAGTATAAAAAATAAAAGTAAACTCGTATGTTACAAATGCTTTCAGTGAAATAGATTTTAGTGGCCTTCCTTGACTGTAACATTTTTGCTAGTAGTAATACATTTTTAAATACCTTACCTTTGAGAATCCAAGTTCCACAAGTAATCTGTCAGCTACAAACTCAATATACTGTTTCATCAAAACACAATTCATTCCAATGAGGCCAACTGGCAAGGCTTCTGTTAAAAACTCCTGAGATAGAAACAAGAACAGAATAAAGTACAAAGACAGAACAATAAATAAGTATGTATTTTCCAAACAAAAAGAGGGTTTTAGTTTTATTAATCTGCTAAGTCACTACTCTTATCTGAGAAAAGTACACTAAACTCTTTCAACATGGCAAATATTGCCCATTTGTTTAAAAATGTTTGGAGTATTACTATTCACATATTTTCACATTCTCATATAGCCAAAATAAATTGAAACTAATTATCAAATTACTGGTATTTTTTAAAGTATCACATGTAGGACATAAATTCATATGCTTTCTAAATAGAAAGATACTTTGTTCTGAAATATCCAGAAAAAGATTCACCAAAGATGAGTATTGTGGGGAACATAATTATGAAAGGGAGTTGTGAAAGAGAGAAAACACAATTGACAAAAAAAATTAGAGAAACAAATGAATCTGAGGGTTGGGAGATAAACTGAACTATGACTACACTGAAAGACAGTGGTAGAGTGTTAACAGAGGAAAAATAAAAACATCAACCACAGGGATTCAGTTTTCAAAATGAATTAAAGATAGCAAAATGCATTTTATGCCTTCCTCCTACCCCTGCTATGAAAACTACGGCTGTTAAACTATTCAGTATTAAAAAAAAAAGTTTTAAAAATGTATATCACTTTTACACTAGTTCTTTCAAATGATAAAAACACACGCTAAAACACATGGGGCATCCATTTCTTTCTAGTCAGAGCCTTTACATGCCATAAATTAGGTTTATTATTCACTAATTCATTTATTTATTCATTCTATAAACATCTGGAGCATGCTTCAAGCTAGATACCTTGATGGATTTGTGAGAATATAAACAAACAAGAAACCATCACTGCCCTCTAGTAGCCAAAAATCTAAAAATATAAAGCAAAAATAATTAAAATAGTTTGTTACAGCATAAAATTTGACAGGTCAATGAGACAGAAAATATAGTCCTGCAATAGATTTTTGTACACATAAAATCTTAATATATAACACCTACCTATAAACCAAATGATAAGCTGATGTAATTGAAATACATCATCTATTGGTACTGTCAGGTTGACCATAAAAAGTTGCTGATATTTATTCTGACCTAAAAAATGGCAGTTTTGTATAAGCCAAGCTAATAAAATAATGGTAGGAACTTGAGAGAGTAGCCTGCTAATCACTCAGGCTCCCCACCTACCTGCTCTATTTCAACAGCGTTAACAATGACCTCCCGGACCCTCTCTTCAGAAGGCTTGTTTACTAAGTACTGAAACATCAGGCAAGCAAAGTCACAGTGAAGCCCCTGAAACAGAAGAAAAATACCAGTGTCAAAAAAAAAATGTTTAATCAACTAAGTTCACACAGTAATGTGTCAGGCATCAGATGAGCAGGTGCTAGGAATGCAACATGTAACTCCCGGGAGAGAAAAGAGGGATTAAGAGGGCCAGGGACTTCTTTCCTTCAAATCTCATTAAAATGCCAATTATACTAACTTATAATGAAAAATTTTCCGTGCCAGCAAGTGAAACATATTGTTTATCAATATGAAACAGGACTTAATTAACAACAAAAATCTACAACCAAAAGTATTTTGGAAAAAAAAACAAAGCAAGAAACACCAAAATAAAAGTTATTTCATTTTTAATGTCTAAAATAATTAAGAAATGACTGAAAAATAATAAGTATTTTAAGAACAAGTGAAACTCAAATTTCAAAAAGACATTTATATTAAATAAGAATGGCTCAAGATAAGAATTCAGTGTAACGAAAATGAAAACAGAAGAATTAAGAATACCATTTGAAACTGTATAAAGTAGAAATGACATTGCAGCTAACTCAAGCAAAAAAAAAAAAACATGAAATGCCTTGAGAACAGAATGGTTATGCAAATACAAGAAATGGTATAGAATCTTAAATAGTTGAAGAATAGAGCAAAGAGATTCAACTTACAATAATCAGATTCCAAATCAAAGAACAGATGGTATGAACCTAGAAACAACTGATGAAATTTTCAAAAAATCAAAACAAAACGGAGAGAGAGAGAGAGAGAGAGAGAGAGAGAGAGAGAGAGAGAGAGAGAGAGGGGCCAGAGATATAGAAGGACCACAGAGTTCTAAACAAAATTAAAGAAGACTGGCAGTAGGGCAGAGTCAATTAACATTTCTAAACTACAAGAAAAAGAAATAATTCTGTCATCCATCAAGGGGAGAAGAGGAGGAAGACATGCACTTTGAAGGATTACAAATCAGTTGGCTTAAGTTTTTCTAAATAAATCAACAAATACCCGAAGACAACTGAAAGATAGGACTCAAATCAAAGGTTGTATTCCAAGGATTATTTACTAGTTAAAGTTGTCATACCCAGAAGAAACCATCAGAAAAAAATCTCTTTGAACAGCTAATCTTAGAAGGTTTGCTAGTGAAACATTTTTCCCAGACTTGACTCAAGAGGCTACTTCAAATTATCAAAGGCTAAATTTCAAATAAAATGCTAAAAGGTGTTGATTTGAAATGACAGCTAGCTATCTCTTACAGAGATGAATAAATCAAATGTAGGCTCTTGTATTGCTAAAATTAATCTTGAGGTTTAAAGCAATTCCAATCAAAATCCTAATGGGATTGTTTTTAGTTTAAAAAAAAATTAATGTGAGACTAGAACTTAATTATTCCAGCTGCTGAAAAGAAAGAATATAACGTGATAAGGGTGCTAATTATCACTACAATGGCAATCCTATCACAATATATAAATGTATCAAATTAATATGTTGTACTTCTTAAATTTATAAATATCATGTCAAATATATTTCATTTTAAAAAACAATCTGGAAGAATAAATGGGCAGAAAATTAATAGGAACGTTATGAGATTTATCCTAATTATCAAAACATAAAACACTACAATAATTACAATAATTAAAATAGTTTGCTATGGCATGAAATTTGACAGTCAGGTTAATGAAAAAGAAAAGAAGCCCTGAAACAGATTTTAGAATACTTAAAATCTTAACATATAATAAAGACATCACAAATCAGTGGAAAGAATCAACCAAGAGAGTTGAAAATACTTCCTAAGAGTGTGTGAAATAAAATTTAGTTAAAATCTAACTATCCTATACTATACTGTTTAAACTCTATACTTATACTAAACAAATTCCAATTGTCATAGAGAGTTAAATTTTGAAAATCAAAGAAAATTATATGTGATTAACTCATGTTTGAAAGCTGATTACATAAATTTCAGGTTATATGTTAAAAGAACAAACAAAATTAAAAATCAAAAAACAAACTGGGAAAATGTTTGCAAAAATTATAACAAAATCTACATTTCATATTACATTAATACAGTAAATATTTTTTTAAAATATATATTAAAAGAGCCAAGCCACTGTGCACTGGGAATATATACCAACAGAAATAAAGTCAAAAGACAAGAATAGGTAAATACAGAAAAAATACAAGTGACTATTATGAAAAAAAATGTCTAATCTATATAGCAATCAAACAAAATAACCCTATAATGAGACAACATTATCCCTATCACATTTGTCAAATATTTAACACATAAATCCGAATTTTGGTAAGATATGGTAAGAAAAAACATGTTCGTACATTGCTAGGTAGGGGTGAAAGTTGCTATAAAATTTCTAGGAAGAAATCTGTGAGCAAGTATGAATAACCTTTAAAATGTTTATACTTTACAATCTAGTAATTTTATTTCAAGGGAATTTAGCTTAGGAAAATAATATGAATTTGGGACAAAGTTTAAAAACAAAGATATTCATTTCGTTTATAACAAAACAAAAAATCTGAAAACAATATAAATTTCTAATTATAGAATAGTTAAATAGTGATATTCATTCATTACAATATTACATATCTAACAAACTGTTTCTAAAAAATGCTTAATGTCATGGGAAAAATGCTCACAATATTCTGCTAAATAAAAAAATCTCAGCTGTAAAAATAGAAAAAAAGCAGCATATCTCAAATTGTTAAAATATGATGTTTGTATATATCTCCAGATTTAAATATAGAAAGCTATCTAGAAAAAAATATATAATGTAAACCTATTTGATTTTATTAACCATTGTCATCCCAATAATTTTAATAAAAAAATTTATTTGAAAAAAATACAATGAAATATTAAAAGTGGTTATCTCGGATGGGGAGCATGGCATAGAGAATGCAGTTAGTATTAATAAAATGGCTAGGTGGAGAGCCAGAGGAGAGAAAGAGCAATTAGGGAGATCATTTTATAAACTAGATAAATGTCTAACTAATGTATTGTATACTTGAAACTAATAAAATAAAATTTAAAAAAGAAAAGTGGTTATCTTTGTGTCTTGAGATTGAGCGATTTTATTCTCTTAATTGTCTATAATAATTATGTGACATTTGTAATGAAAATTATTAGAAATTTAAAGATATGAAACAACAAAAAGTAATTATACAAAGCATTTTATGGTACTTAAAAAGTACCGTCACACATACTGTTTCATTGTATTTTAACAAACTTCTGTTAAGGTTCATAGCTAAAGAAACAGAGGCCAAGAGAAGCTAAGTAACTTGACAAAGTCACTTAGAAATAAGCTGAGGAGCCAGGATCAGTATAGCCAATAAATGTGAACTGAATTGCTGTGATGGGCCAAATACTGAGAACAGAAAGATAAATGACAAGGTTTCTGCACTCAAGGAGCTTAGAGTCTAGCAGAGAAGATAAGAAGTGTAATACATGTTACAAGCTATAAGATGAGGGATGAGTTCAGGTTTCAAAGAAATACACATAGGAAAGAGTGGCCGATTTTACCTAATTGGGACATAAAAGCTTTGAGTTGCAACTTATAAGAAAGTGAACAGAAAATGAAAAAACTAGTAGAAAAGATGGAAAGGGTTGTGATCACAGGCAGAGATTGGCAAGATTTGGTTACTGTTTGGGTGTAGCTGAAAGAGAAAAGAAACAACTTAAAATGACTCCCAGATTTCAAACTTAAATGCTTCGATGGAAAGTAGAAATACTCAAAACTAGGGAAAACAGAAGAAAGAACAAATCTTGGGAGAAAGATGATAAATTTTTCTGAAATATTAGGTTTGTGAAATCTGTGGAAACTTCCAGAAGAAAATGTCTAACATGTATTTCAATATAGAAGTTTGGAGCTCAGGAAAAAGTATCTGGGCTAAAGATAAAGTTTTCGTTGTTATGAGCATCTGGATGGTAGCTGATTCTATAGGAATAACTAAAATGAGCCAGGGTGTTATGTACAGTGAAAGAGAGGGCGAGGTGGGAATCCAGGAGTACAATACTTAAGGGCGAGCAGAGACGACTGAGGAGGAAGTGAAGGAGGTAGGAAGAAAACTCAAGTTTCTTAAAAGCCAAGGAAAAAAATTACTTCTTATTTTCTTTTAATTACTAGGATCCTTGTGTCACCATAAGCATTTTCCAGGGAAAGAAAAAGAAATGCACACCAAATATGAATACAAATATAACTAGAAGAATATACTGAATTCATTCCTTACTTCATCTCTGCTGATGAGTTCATTTGAAAAAGTGAGTCCAGGCATAAGACCTCTTTTCTTTAACCAGAATATAGCAGCAAAGGATCCTGAGAAGAAAATTCCTTCCACCGCAGCAAAGGCCACCACCCTTTCCCCTGGGAGACATAAAATAGTTTCACTTTCTGAAATATCATATACTGCAGACATTTATATATTTATATATTACATATTATATATATTACATATTTATATATATTTATAACAATACCACAACTATTTTACTAAGAAACAAAATCAACAAATTAGTGCCATGGCCAAGGGTCTTCAGAGGAGGAAATTTGCCACCTCTACCTACTAAAACAGAAAACTATGTCTAACTTCAAATCCTATGTCAGACATTGGACTCCTACAGGTCTGGTATCTAGACAAAAGAGAGCCTTCCATACTCCAAGAAAGTGGTGATTTATCTGTGAGTGCACTGCATGTGTGTGTGTGTGTGTGTGTGTGTGTGTGAGAGAGAGAGAGAGAGAGAGAGAGAGAGAGAGAGAGAGAGAGAGAGAGAGAGAGAAGAAAGTAGAAGATTGTATGACAAATGTCTCCCTTTCTGTGGTTGGGGGAGGGGAAGTGGCTGAGGTTTGTTTTATAAACTCATGGTATCTTATAGATCAGCTGTAAACATTTCAAAAAACATTACTATGCATTTGCAATTTAAAAAGATACATAAATCCAGCTAAAGATAATAAATATATCTGTTGGATAAAATTTCCCATCACATAAGCAAAAATACTGTCTTCTGCTAAACCTGTAAGGCCCAATTTCAAAGGTTACTCACTGTCAAGTAAGGGCTTTGCAGAAGCCCATCATCTCCTAAAATGTCTATAGTGGCATTATATCTGTAATAACATCTCTAGAGGATGATTACAGGTCTAACCCAAAAGAAGAATATTGCATGCTCAGGAGAAATACTTATATATGCATCTGTCTAGGGAGAAAGGTTTGGTATATAAAACTGTGAGATAAAACTGTGAGGCAGCTGAGAGCTTGAACCAACTACAGACATGTTTCACAGACAACGTAACAGTTAGTATCCTACTTGTTGCAGGACCAAAAACACAATAGCAGGCTTAATAAGAGTCCTGAACTGAATCAATGGAAACTATAAAAAGCATTATAATCCATTTGATAGAAATTGCTAAAATTGGATGCAAAAATTGAATAAATTACAACTTCTAGAACAAAAGTAATTATAATATTTAAATTTTAAAAAGAAAGATGGCTAAGTTTAAATATTTCTGGCTGTCTCTAAATAGTGCTCTGGTTTGTCCTTGTTCATTTCCCTGATTATCTTAAACCAAATCAGACAGATCTATCATATCAAACAGTTGTCTATTATTAGCCCAAAACATCAGAAAAACTTTTATAGTATTTCATTTTTATAGACACAAGTTAAAAAGTCACTTTGAAAAAAAATAAAAGAATATAAATTAGATAAATACTAATTAGGTACATGCTGTGTGGGAATTATCAAAAGAAAGCTCTTTAGCATATGCTAAAAATTAAAATATAATAACTATAATCACTATGCTCTGCTGACTCTTGAAAATAAAAATGGCTCTTTAGACTAGTTATATTTTTTAAGATGAAGATTTGTCATTAACTTAACATATAGATTACTATATTTTCATTTTACTATTAAAGATAATGGGTAGCTATAATTGATAAATTTTTAACTGGCACAAAGGTGATGGCATGTGGACATTTATCTGTAAGAAAACTACTAAAATACAAACATTGTGACTAAAAGGAAAATTATTTTAACTATTCTATGTATTACATGAATGCCAAAGAATGAGAATCATAACAGAAATAGTTATAGAAGGCTATTCTTTTGGGGAAGACTAAAGAATTATAAGGGGTAAATTTTACAAATTTTCAAGAGATGTGAACTAAAAAGAGATTTCCAAAACATTTATTCTAAAAGTTATAATGAATATGAAGGCCTCATGATTTGTTTTAGAGATGGGAAAGTAGAGCATATTTTTAAAATATAGCTGACCTCTGATGCAATGCATTATGATTATATAAGTATACCTTTCTGATATTTGAAATGTAATTTCATTACATATATTAAGGTTGAGTCTATATATTTAACATTTTAAAGTTCTCTAAGGATACTTTTTAAATTAAGCTGTATCTCTCAATTTTTAAAAATTAAACAAGGTAAATAATTAAGAATTTTTAGCTCTACAGAAATTGAATCTCCTTATATCAACTTTCAAAAAAACTAATGATCTTTTAACATCCTCTTAGGTTTTCTTCAGCTAAAAGTAAAGGATTAGAAGAATCTGGATGTGATGAAAGAACAGTTGCTATGCTGGGTCCTATTAGGTTCAGAAGTCATCAAAGTCACCAAAAGTGCTAACAAAGCCCAAAGCCAGATGAAAGAGCTGCCTTTATCAACCTAAAGGTGCAGATGACACAGCTCACAAAACCGCACTTTCCCAGCAGGTTAAAGAAAGTACAGGTGTTCAATGAGCAAGACAAGGATTTCATGTTATTGTCTTTTAGCTGCTCTCCCAAAGAGGAGAGTTATCAATGTGTTCTTCACCGTTACCTCTTCGCACCACCCATTCCATTTCCCCTCCACCATTTTAGACCATGTTCTTTCCTCTGAGACCCTGAGTCAGAAACCCTAATGGGGTTTGCCTTGAGAGTAAGCAATATGAAGATTTAACTGGAGTCCCAGATGTCACATGGCGACTGCTACCCTCCTCTATTTTCTAGGTTGCTTTCTTTGGTAGTGTCATTTGCTTTCTGTGAGCCTGTTCTTCATTTTCCATCAGTATCCATCCACACTAATATTTTCAGAGCATATTGAATACTTTGATACTTCTTTTTGCTTTAAAGCCAAATTTTTCTCAAACTGTGCATTTCAAACCACTGTGAGAGAACCAGTTGAATATAAAATGCAGATTCCTCAGTCCCTCCCCACCCCCCACTCCAGGCCTCCTAAAATCACTCAGGAAAGGACCAGGATTCTGCAGGGTTTTCCTACAAATTCTCGGATGATTTCACACACATTGAGAACCATTGCTTTTCTCATTCTCAGAATGAACTGAGGCAATGCAAACACATCTGTTTCCTGCCTATTATGTTATATGCTTGCCCATACCTCATACTACATCACTGGGTCTCAACATGTGGTCCAGGGGTCCCTGGAAATCCATAGACCAAGGAGGTCTGTGGAATCAAACATTTTCATTATAATACTAAGGCACCATTTATTTATTTATTTTTTACTACCACTCTCTCATGAGTGTACAGTGGTGTTCTCTAGAGCCTACATGGCATGTCCATAATAATTTGAAAAGCCTAACTACATATCTGAATGAGGGTGGATTTTCATGTACTTCAACTAAAACAACATTCTGCCACAAACTGAATGCAAAGGGAGATATAATTCAGCTGTCTTCTATTAAGTCAAATGTCAAAAAGACTTGCAAAATATAAAACTATGCCATTCTCCACTATTTTTTTTGAAAATAGTGTTTTTTAAAAATATATGTTAAAATGCATGTTAAAATAGAATGGGCTACCCCTGTTATTTTAAAATGAATTAATAAATGTGTAAAGTTTCTTGTTTTTAATTTCTACTATGAAAACGTCAACTACCCACAAAAATAAAAGCACTCTGGAATCCTCAATAATTTTTAAGAGTACCAACGAACCCAAAACTTTTAAGACCTTCTTCTCGTTATTATGAATAAAACCAGAAAATAAAGACCACCAATTATAAATAAGAATGAGACAGACACTTCAATCAATTCAAATGAAGTATCTGAATATTTGCATTATAATTTAATAAGTATTTACTAAACATCTACTATGTATAAGTTACAATGTTAATTACTTCCTTAAAAAATGATACTGGATCTCAACTAATCCAGAAAGATAATCCTGTTGTTGCAAACTGTTTCTTGCCCTAGATGAGTGCACTAATCTTTAGTTTTTTAGAAACTACATATCTGTTCCCTTAAAAATTAAAGATTTTGTCTCAGTTTAAATCCCTAAAATAAGCATTCCTGAAAGCAGA
Organism: Cynopterus sphinx; assembly: GCA_030015415.1. Taxonomy (NCBI): domain Eukaryota; kingdom Metazoa; phylum Chordata; class Mammalia; order Chiroptera; family Pteropodidae; genus Cynopterus; species Cynopterus sphinx. The sequence goes on along the minus strand of CM057389.1, from coordinate 23,883,733 downwards.
TATAAACTGTGAATTGCTATAATACTTTTGTCAGATTCTATGCGACTGACTTATTTACCTGTAATTATATACTGACATCTTAACCTTTCAACTTAATAAACAGCATATAGTTTTACATTATTTTAATCCTGGTTTCTAATTAATTATTAGAAATATTGATTCTACTAAAGGTGCATACTGATATTTTGAGATGGTCACACCAGGTAAAATAGTGTTGCATCACCCAAGGCAAATTTGACATTTACAAATTAAAGCAACATACCAAAAGTAGATTTTCTATCTGCTATCCATTGCAAGGCCCAATCTGCTTTTTTCTTAACGTATGGCATTGTTTCAATTGCATTAAATAAAAATTCCCTGTAAAATCAAAAGAATTAATGGCAAAGTTATTCAATTGTTTTTCTTAATCAGAATAAATTTTCATGGGTTAATCAAAGATAATAATTATAACTCACTGGTATACACCAGATCTATAACTTTTCTGTATTTTGCTTGTCCATAAAATATAGAAAGTAAAACTTAAATTAGTGGTTTGGATCTGGTCTGATATAAAATTTACTAAATTTAAATATTCAAATGCTAAATAGAATGTGCCCCACAGATCAACATTCTACACAAGCTCTTTTTTAAATTCAGTTTTAAGCAATAGAAAGCATTCTATTCCTCAACTTCCGTATCTGAATAGCATTTCCCAAGCATTAGTTCTGAAGTAAATTTTGCTCTTAAAATAAGCAATAGGATAAACCTTTGTAAATAAAATCACAGTGGTGATACCTTTTCTTGGGATCTCTGATGTAAGTGTGTATTAGCAAACTGTACATCTCTGAATGAACATTCTCCATGAGAATTTGAAAGCCATAGAAACAGCGAGCCTCTGGAACCTGCACCTCCTGACTAAATCGCTCCACCTACAAAAATAAGAAAAAAAAAATATCCATTCTGTGTGCTCTCATTAAGCACTGCAAATCAGAATATCTGGACATCAGAATTAAAAAGTGACTGTCATGCCACAAACAGGTCAGAAAGATCTTATGGGTTATTTTAAGCAGTACTGTTTATCTATCTGTTTATCTATAAATTATTTGCATAATGTACTGTTTATCTATAAATTATTTGCATAATGTATTCTTAAGTAATAAAATGAATTGACTTGGTAGGTGGAAATAATGCCTATAAAGTCAAATAAATTGTATAACATTCACCAAAAAAAATTATTTCACTATAGAATTGACCTTAAGTCATTTTTTTTTCTGACAGTAGATTTCTTAAAGCTCCTCCTAGTTCTAGATGAAAGCTCACATCTTTTGATTCTCTTTAATAAGAAACCATGCCTCCTGGCTAACCGTAATACAAGTTTAAAAATGAGGAGCTGGAAACCAGCATTCTCTTACAGAGCTCCAGAAGGGTTATTAACGTGCAGGATCTCTATTAGAATTCACATTCTAAGGGTAAAAATCAAACTCATGTTTATGGATTTTAAGTAATTTTGTTTGGTACAATATGCTTGATTTAATGATCTTTTGCTAGTCAAATAACAGAAATGTATCCTTTCCTCAGACACTTCGTGAGAAAAAGCATAGTCAAGAGAAGGTTTCATCTAGTTCATTTCCTAGATATCATTTTTTAGGCTCAATCTAATTATCTTATTGCTATTACCATCAGTTAACTGCTGAATGAGGACAAAAGTAAAATAAAACAAAATTCTTACCAAATTTTCATTTACAATTCCATCACTGGCTGCAAAAAAGGCTAAGATGTGAGAGATAAAATACTTCTCATCTGATGTAAGCTTGTTCCAGTGAGGGAGATCCTTTGATAAGTCAACCTGAGATAAAGAGATTTTCAAAATTTTAACTTGAAGTTAAATTCTTCTCAAAATGTTTGGAAAACTAACTTTCATATCAAAGTTAAAGAGGTGGCATCTTCTTAGCAGTAAAATGTGGAAAAGAAAAAAATGTTGACTTACAGCTATAAACTGAATGTCTGTGTCCTCCCAAAATTCATATGTTGAAACCTAATTCCCAGTGGGATGGTGTTTGGAGGTGGAGCCTTTGGGAAGTGATTAGGTCATGAGAGTGGAGTCCTTGTTAATGGAATCAGTGGCTTATGAAAAAGACCTGAGAGCTCTGCTACTCTTCTGCCATGTGAGGACACAAAAAGAAGACAGCTGTCTATAAACCAAGAAAAGGGCCCTCACCAGACACCAAATCTGCCAGGGGTTTGATCTTAGAATTCTCAGCCTTCCAGAACTATAAAAATCTACTTTCATACCCAGAACTAATGTCACACAGGTAACAACCCAGTTTTTAAAGAAATTTATAGGTATTACTTCCTCTGAGAATATAAATATTTTTAAAAATGTTTATTAGAACTAGTCCTTGGAATTAATAGAGAGATGCATTCTAGATTTGGAAAAATCTACAATTCAAAAATAAACTTTAAATGTACTTTGTAGATATCATTTTATCTCAGGAAGATCTAAGTATGTTTCACAGAAACCTCATAAACATTTGAAATATGTAATTGTCCTTTGTCCTTTCAGTTATTCTACAAAGTCCTAATCTCTTTGATCATTCCAAAAAGGACTGTTTTGTGTTTTCAATCATTTGTGTTCTTTTCTAAAATTCTTTTCCTTATTATTTTGTTCTTTAAATGTTTACTGAGCACCTACTACATGTCACAGTATGCTAAATGTTGTGGATACAATGGGCCAGGAAGGTGGACATATTTGTACACATCTTTTAAAATAGGCAAGTGACAAACCAGGTCCTATTTTATTTTGAGCTCAACTCAGGTTTAACTAAAGGACATCATTTTGGTTTTTATGTGTTATACTCCTGATAATAAATTTTAACTTTATAATATTCTCAATCTCAAAAATTAAACTTATCTCCTCACTCAGCTTCAAAAAGGTCTTATAAATTTTATTTATACTACATTGGTCATTTTCCATTTCCAAAATGTAAACCTTTCTGTCCAGTTTTATCTTATTTGAGTAAATTCTCAAATTCACCATCTGAAAATCGATTCTAAACTACTGGTTATTGGAGTTTCTAGATAGCTTTTAAAAAACAAACAAACAAACAAATCCCAAACCTTTGTCTTCTGAATCAAGGTCTCTGATGATCAGTGATATTTAGAAATAAAGCTAAACCACAGATAAAACAATGATGGCTAAATTTGATTAAATTATAACTTGCATAATTTGTTTAAATGAAAAAGATGTGGAACTAAATATGTTTCACTTCCTTTTGAAATATTTATTTGAATCTTCCTATAAGCTGCCTACAAAATATATATCAACCTACATATTTTAACTTTCAAAAATTAGTTTCTTAGTCATAATATATATTACATTTGCTAAAAGATGCATATAATTTTGAAATGAATTTCAAGAAACCCAAGTATCTTTTTAACATGATGAATAAAAATGCCACCTGTATATTCCATTCATTCTTTTAACTGTATCTCAAACATTTTTTTTCAAAAAACCACAGACATTTAGGGATAGTCAGGTGTGCAAGCATTATGACCCAATTTGAAAATGCTGTGGTTTTGCTTTGTTCTGTGTTTTTCTGTATGTTAAATATAATAAAGATGTTAATGATATATAACAATACAATATAACAAAGTTGGGAAAGTGGGTAAAATTAGTAATAGAAGATTTAAAAATTAGTAATTTAAATTTCTAATGCAAATGTCCCCCATTCTTTGTAAAATAATAACTTACATTTATTTGGTGCTTACTAAATTCAAAGTAACATACTAAACATCTCATTAGTCCTCATAACAACCCAATGAACCAGTTACTGTTAGCACACATACCGATGAGGACACACAGAACGGGTAAGCAACTTTTCCATTTCCATAGTTGCTCAGTGGCAGAGCCTGACTTTATGCATAGGCAATCTGGCTTCAGAGCCTACATTCTTAATAGCATGTGTTTACATGTATAAAATCAATCTCATAAAATATAGATAGACATGTAGATAGAACCACACACATCTATGTATATAGATAAATACAAACACACACTCACATAACAAGAGTGCTATGCAGTTATCTTCCATTATATTCAAAGATGAAGGCAATGGGAAGTTCCGGAGAAGACGCTGTGCCTGCCTCTTCCCATGACCACATCAAAATAACTAAATTATAAAACAATCAACCTGGAGAACCATCTGAAAACTAGCTAAACGAAAGTCCTATAACTAAGGATATAAAGAAGCAATAACAAGATTGGTAGAAGGGGCAGAAACACAAAATGGTCTGGTCCCATACCCACATGTGGCAGTTGAGAGTTGAGAAGGATATCTCAGCTACAACAGTACCCCTCTGAGGAGCAAGGAGTCCCAGCCCCATACCAGGTTCCCCAGCCTGGAGCACAGTGCCAAGACAAAGAGCCTCCACAACATTTGGCTGCTAAAATCAGAAGAGATTCCATCCATCTGAGTGAAAGAGAAAACACAGATGTCCTGTTAGAAGACCTGATCACAGATTCACTGGCTCACAGGCACTCACCTGGGCTCAGGAGGAGGGAACGGCAGCTGGGGAGGCACCAGAGACATACAGGGAGAAACTGAATTGAATGGCCTCAGAGCAAAGAATGGAGGAACAGACATCATTGTCTCTGTTCTGAGGCTTCTACCAACATGGCCAAATCTGAATCTGCAATATCCTGGTGAACCCCACTTGCCCCACCCAACTCACACACAGCCAGAGGCTTTTCAGTGGCAGGCAACCTGCCACAGTCCACACACTGCAGGAGGCTCTCAAAAATCTGCAGGCCCCAGGCAAGCAGTGGCTGGCCACAGTGAGCCCTGTGCCTTTTTCTGAGTGGCCCCATGCTTGAAGCCACATACAATGCAAATCTGAACTGCATTAAGCTAGTGAACATCACTTGCTCCTCCCTAATGACTCCTGGAGACCCTACCTCACCCAACTTATACACCACCCAAGGCTCTTTTAGTGACTGAGCCTTATGGGAAGCTGGGAAGTGGCAGCAGGCCTCAGGTGCACTGTGCCTTTCGCTGAGCAGTCCCATGCCCAACACTGATGGCAGCCAGTCTCAGTTCACCACATGGCCTCTCCAATACACCTCTACTAACCACGGATAGTTTTGTAACTCCTATGAGATCGCCCTGGGCCAGTCACAGGAAGCGGCTGACCTTGGCCTCCAGCAGAGACCCTCCCAAGAGGGCCCAGAAACTGGCTATACACCCAGTAGCCAGTTTCAGACCACAACAGAGCACCACCCAATTTGCTCCACAAGTGGCATACCCAAAGGTTGGTCTGAGGAGGCACCAGAGCCCCTGGGGTAAATACCACTTTGTGGGGTCAGCCCCAACACAGCAGTTTGTATGCTGTGGTCGTGGCCAGTCTTCACATCCAGTCAACCAGAGGGTCAACACCACCCACTAACATGCCAACAGCAACCAAAGCTCAACTAGAACACCAGGGTAACACAGGAGACACTCCTGGTGCACCTGACTCAGATGATCAGGCACTCACTGTGCCACTGGGCCACCTACTATAAAAGGCCACCCTGCCGAGACTGAGAGATGTAGCAGATCTACCTAATAGGTAGAAACAAACATAGAGAGGCAGCCAAAATGAGGAAACAAAAAAACATGAAAGAAGAGAAAACTCCAGAAAAATACTAAATGAATGGAGTCAATCTGTAAGAGACAGAGTTTGAAAAACTGGTCATAAAGATGCTTACGGAACTAAGGGGAAGAATAGATAAACTCAGTGAGAACTTCAACAAAGAGATAACAAACATGAAAAAGAACACAGAAACCATTTTTAAAAAGTGAGAAATGAGGACTACAATAACTAAAATGAAGAATACTAGAAGAAATCAAGAGCAGATTAAATGAAGCCAAGAACTGAATTAGTGATTTGAAAGACAAGACAGCAGAAAACACCCGAGTGAAACAGCAAAAAAGAAATAATAATTTTAAAAAATGAGACAGTTTAAGGGACCTCTGGGACAAGTGAACCAAAATTTGCATCATAGGGGAACCAGAAGGAGAAGAGAGAGCACACAGGATTAAGAACTTATTTGAAGATATGACTGAAAACTTCCCTAACCTGGCAAAGGAAACAGACAAGCCCAGGAAGTGCAGGGAGTCCTACACAAGATGAACCCAAACAGACCCACAAGACACATAATTAAAATGCCAAAGATTAAAGACAAAGAGGTATCTTAAAAGTAGCAAGAGAAAGGCAATTAGTTAATTAGTTACCTACAGGAAAGCTTCTGTAAGACTGTCAGCTGATTTCTCAACAGAAACTTTGCAGGCCAGAGGGAACAGCACAAAATATTCAGTGTTGAAAAGCAAGGACCTACAATCAAGACTACTTTGCTCAGCAAGGCTATCATTTAAAATTGAAGGAGAGATAAAGAGCTTTCCAGATAAGAAAAAGCTAAAGTTCATCACCACCAAACCAGTTTTGCAAGGAATGTAAAATGGACTTCTTTAAGAAGGGGGGAAAAATAACATAAATGTGAATAATAAAATAACAATAACTATGTACTTATCAATAATCACTTTAATGTAAATGTAAATGGAATAAATGTAAATGGAATAAATGCTTTAATCAAAAGACATAGAGTAGCTGAAAGGATAACAAAACAAAACTTATACATATGCTGTCTACAAGAGACCCACTTCAGATCAAGACACATATGGACTGAAAGAAAAGGGATGGAAAAAATGTTTCATGTAAATGGAAATTTAAAAAGAAGCTGGAGTCGCAATGTTTATACCAGACAAAACTGACTGTAAAACAAAGGCTATAATAAAAGACAAAGAAAGGCATTTATAATGATTGACAAAGGGACCAATCCAACAAGATATAACCCTTGTAAACATTTATGCACCCAAAACAGGAGTACCTAAATACATAAAACAAGTACTGACAGACGTGAAAGAAGGTAGAGAGTAATACAGTCATAGTAGGACACTGTAACACCCCATTGACACCAATGGATAGGTCTTCCAGACAGAAAATCAACAACAAATAAACCAATAACAAACTATCAGAAAGAGAAATTAAGAAAACAATACCATTTATGATTGCATCAAAACAATAAAATACCAAGGAATAAATTTGACCATTGAGGTAAAAGACCTGTACTCAAAAAATTAAAAGACACTTAAGAAAAGAACTGAAGAAGATACAAGTAAATGCAAGCTTATACCATGCTCATGGATAGGAAGTGTTAACATGTTAATATTTTTGTTAAAAATGTTGATAGTACCCAAAGCCATCTTGGATGTAATGCAATCCCTAACAAAATACCCCTGACATTTTTCACAGAACTAGGAAAAATAACCCTAAAATTTATATGGACCCACAAAAGGCCCCAAAAAGCCAAAGCAATCTTTGAGAAAGAAGAATAAAGTTGGAGGGATCATAGTATCTGATATCAAACTATACTACAAGCCTAATGTAATCAGAACAGCATGGTACTGGCACAAAAACAGACACATAGATTAATGGAATAGAATAGAGAGCCCATACCTAGATGGTCAATTAATAGATGACAAAGGAGGCAAGAATATACAACGGAGTAAACAAAGTCTATTCAGCAAATGGTGTTAGGAAAACTGGACAGATATATGGGAAAAAAAAAGAAAAGAAAGAAGCCTGACCATTTTTTTACACCATATGAAAGAATAAACTCAAAATAGACTAAAGACTTAAATGTTAAGACCCTAAACCATAAAACTCCTAGAAGCAGCAGTAAACTCTTGACATTGTTCTCAGTAACACTTTTTTCTGATGTATCTTCCCAGTCAAGGGAAACAAAAGAAAAATAAACAAATGGGACTATATCAAACTAAAGTTTTTGCATGGCAAAGGAAACTACCAACAAAATGAAAAGACAACCTACACATTGGGAGAAGATATTTGCCAATGATACAACCAATAAGGGGTTAATATTCAAAATTTATAAAGGACTCATACAACTCAATACCAACCAACCAACAAACAAACAAACAAACAAACTAATTAATAAATGAGCAGGGGACCTGAAAAGACACTTCCTGAAGAGGACATACAGATGACCAATAGACATATGAAAAGATGTTTACCATCACCAATCATCAGAGAAATGTTAATTAAATCCACAATGAGCTAGCACTTCACACCTGTCAGAATGACTATCATCAATAAATTGACAACCAGTGTTTGCGAGGATGTGCATGCATTGTTGGCAGGATTACAAGTTGGTGCAGTCACTATGGAAAACAGTATGGAGGATCCTCAAAAAATTAAAAATACATTATGGCCCAGCAACTCCACTTTATCCAAAGAAATCCAAAACACTAATTCAAATGTATATATGCACCCCTATGTTCATTGCCATATTTACAATATTTACAAAATTTACAGTAGCCAAGATATGGAAGCAACCTAAATGCTCATCAATAGATGACTGAATAAAGATATGGTGCATATATACAATAGAATATTACACTACCATAAAAAAGAATGAACTCTTACCATTTGCAATAACATGAATAGAACTAAAGGGTATTTTGCTAAATGAAATGTCAGACAGGGAAAGACAAATACCATATGATTTCTCTTATAAGTAGACTCTAAAGAACAAAATAAACATACAAACAAAACAGAAAAAGACTCATACATAGAACAAACTGATGGTCACCAGATGGGAGGGGAGTTGGGAGGCTGAGTGAAAAAGGTGAAAGAATTAAGTACAAATGGGTAGTTAGAAAATAGTCACAGGGATGTCAGGTACAGCATAGGGAACATAGTTAATAACATTGTAGTAATTGTGAATAGTGCCAGGTGGGTACCAGACTTATAAGGGGGATCACTCTGTAAATCATATGTCTAACTACTATGCTGTATACCTGGAACTAATCTAAAATAATATTTAATGTCAACTGTAATTGAAAAATAAGAAGAAGAAGAAAAAAAGAACTATATCACTACCAACAAAATAAAAAGGCTAAAAAAAAGTACAGCTTCCACAGGTTTACATTGAGTTGTAGTCATTTCTGTGCCTAATTTAGATACATTCCACATTTTTTACTCGTTTTCACAACCTCCTAGTCATTTTAGTTTCTCAACAGCCAATGCAGAGTTAAAGCTAAAAGTACATAAATATATACAGATGTAGATATCTAATTATTTTCCTTAAAATTTTCTTGTCTTTTAAAATCTGTTAGCATATTTTCTGTTCCAATTGACCTGTCAGTCTGTGATTTTTAGAGTATTCAAAATTGCAGGAGCCTACATTTTATAATTCAGTATCTACATTGATACAAACATTTTCAAGTTTTTTTTTTAACTTTAAAATGTTGTTCTGGTTTGTGATGTTTATATTTTATTTAATGCACTGTTCATATATCCTTTCTATAATGTAAGGCATATTAAAGCAAGAAATTTGCAGGTTTTCTATCCGATCTTTAGTATCTGAAATAGTGCCTGGCCACCAAAATGTTCTTGAAAGCTAGAAACGAAAAAGGTAATAAGCACAATTACTCTATCCAAAATTTTAAAAAGAAATTTTTTTAAAGATGAAGACAATGGCTATTTGTGTTCTGTGAAGACTACAGAGCAACCAACGGCTGACCAATTGTCCTTACCAAACCAGCAAATATCTTCTAATTTATGTTCAACTCATTTCCTAGGTGGAAAATGCCACACTAAAAGAAAGCTTTCTACAGCTGTCCTGTCTGTTGGGGCAGCTATGCCAGGTTTGACGTGGCTGAGGGCAGGACCAAAGCGGGAAGAGCACCATGAATTCCAGCCAGCAGCGCAGAAGTGAGCACGATGCCTGGACAGTCAAACTCTTCAAGTGACAGCTCCTTCTGTATAATCAGATAAGTTTCACAATTGCAAGCAGAGCCATACGGCTTTCACTTTCATTCATTTATTTATTTGTTTGTTTGTTTGTTTGTTTGTTTGTTTGTTTGTTTTTTGCTATAGCTGAAATTCTACTGTTGACCAAAAGTAAAGATGTTTCATTTGGCCATAGCAAGCCAAAAGTCTGTTTAAAAATAGAAAATGTCCTAAAATATATTGGAAGTAAAAATCTGGCAGACTGAGATGTCAGTTTTGCAGCAGGAATCATGTTTATAGACAGTAATCTAAACACCAAACACTGTATTTAATCTCAGTAATTTCAAACATTTTATAGAACTGATCTTATCCAATATATCTTATATGTTAAAATGTTTCAATATCCTGTAACAGAAGATGTGAACACTGCACTGTGGAACATGATTGCTGATAAAATGATGCCACTTACCTCTTCTGCTGTCCAGAAGGATGCCTGTGCCTGTTTATACATTTTCCAAATGTCGGGGTACTGGATTGGAAAGATGACAAATCGGCGAGAACTCTTTCTTAGCAGTGGCTCTTCATTTTCGTTGGTATCCAAAGATAACCTCTTTGAAAAATAAAGTACAAACATCCATTTGTGGAGACATTTCCTTTTTATTCATATCTAAATATACATCTGGGGGAGTTAGAGAAACGGCATAGGTTTGGGAGCGCATCTGCTTGCACTGAATCCTTACTGCTATCTGGTAGCTGGTTAATGGTGTTTGGTTAGTTACATGATCACAGCAAGTTGCTTAACTTCTCTGAGCCTTGGTTTCCTCATTAGGAAAATAACACCTCATAGGTAATTATCAAATTAATTTGATGATTAAAAGTGTTTTAAACAGAGCCTTGTGAATAATAAGCATTGAACAAAATTGTCATTAATGTTACTTTGAGGATAAGTACAAAACTAGGACCATAAATGTCATCCCGGGCAAATTTCTAAGTTTGTGAACAAAAAGTCTGGCACAAATAAGCTACTGTTATAAGCTATTCTTTTTTATTTTAATGTTTTCCAATCTCAACTGAATTTTAATACTTATCTAAAAACTCCTTACCAACAACCTATCAGATTTGTCTGTCTGAAGTTTATCACATACCACTTTGTTTATAGTTATTAAATGTTAACATTACTGTATGTGGTCTCACTGTGGCCTGTCTCGAATCTTTGTGAAATAAAGTGAGAAACACATACCTACTTACACAGTATGGCACCATGTGTTTTTTTAATACTCAGGAAGAGTATTAGAAGAGTTGTATGTGAGAATGAGCATATATAAAGTATATACAAATAGGCTGAAATATGTAAAGTAAGATGATTGGGATACGTTTCAGTTCTGGACTCCTAACCCAAACTATCTTTCTCTCTCCTGCACCAGGCCCTACTGGGCCCATCCCTTATATTCCTGCAACCTTACCATTGCCTCCACCAATCCTCATACGTCTCCGAATCAGGTGTGCTAACAGGGGTGGATAAGGCAAGGCAAGATGAAAGGCCCTTAATCAAAGCACAGGACTACACAAATAGGTGGAGTCTATTCATTTCATACATGTTGTCATTGTAGTAAAGACTGTCTTTATTTTGTAACTACTTATTTTGAAGGTGTGAGCCTCCCCAGATAGAGCTCTTGGACCCCGAAGTATAGAAACTGGTTTTTATTTATTGCAAAGTTCCCAGAGTACTGTGTCAAGCACAGCATCAATAAGCATTAACTAAGTGACTGTGCTGCTAATCTCTCTTTATCCTGTGCTCAGATTACTGGATACACTTGGGATTTTTAAATTAAACATAAGACTATAATACATCACTGAAATAACCTAATGACTACTCAAATTAAACCTTCTCCGAATGCCTCCACTTTTCCCTCCACCCCCATTATCCCAAAGGCCTGGATTGGGTCCCTAACATAGTACGTTCATCAATGATTGCAACTTAATTCCCTGATATTTGTCTGTAGTTTCTAGACTACGTTTCTTGAGAGTAAAAATCAACTTTACTCTTATGGAATCCCTATGACCTAGCACAGTACCTGGCACTTAGTCACTACTCATTCGAAAAATATTTAAGCAGATTTTTAAAATAAAAGTTGTTATTGTTTTTTTGTGTTGTCATTGAGGGATTACAGTCTTAAATGAACCATAAGACACGGAGACACTGCAGTTAGGCGCTAGAAACATGGGAGCAGGTCCTCTGGGTCTGAACAGGCTGTTAAGCGATTATCACAAAGATGTTTATATACATTATTCCACATAATCAGTAGAACAACTCCAAGAAATAGTAACACTACTTCCATTTTACAGATGAAGAAAGTAAGTCTTGAAGGATGTAAGTAACATACCCAGGATTCCACAATAAGTGGTAGAAATAAGATTAGAACTGAAATACATCTACACTCAAAGCCCTGCCTTAAGTACATCTCTGTATGTAAGGATAGCAACTACAGTAGGGCTAGCCTATATCTAAAATCCAGAATTCAACAGTGAGATGAACTAAGGCTAAAGAGAGTATGCATTACTATCTCCTTCTAAGTCAAGTTAATTTAACAAATGGTAGTAATGTAACCAGTGAGTAGAGGAGGAAACCACCAAATTTGATCCTAGGGAAAAGTAGAAAAAATAATTTATTTGTAAATAAAGTTGAAAGAATCAACATATGACTTGAAGCTGGTAAAAAACAGCCAAACTGATATGGTTTAAAGCAGTGATTTTTAACTGGCACCAGTTTCAAAATCTACAGGGTAATACTTTCTCAAAATGTATTAGTCTTCTCTTTTACCAGGTTAAAATCACTATATATAATGATATCATGAAGCATGTTGATGAGCATATGTTTCACAGGTAGAATGATGAGACAATAAAAAAGATTGAAATTTTGAAATTGCCATCTCTATGGCAGAACTTGAGGTGAACCAAATGGCTATATTTTATTCTAAACTGTTCATTGCAGTACAAAATTATGTCTGTTTACAATAAGTATATAGTATGTTTATGTTTTCAGGTAATTTAATCTAAGCATCACCATCTGTAAATTAAAGGTACTATTTGTCATACTTATTTCAAGGAATGTTAGAAAGATCGGAGGAGCTAATATAAGTACTTTGCAAACTCTCAAGTGCAGTACACTTTTTAGATCATTGTTATTATTGACTGAAATGTTTCTAGTTGGCCTTTTAAAGGTTTTCCTTATATTCAAAGAACTGATAAAAAAAACTATTATAGTGGTTAATTATTTGACCAATCAATACCCTCTATGCCTGCTCTCAGAGAATTTTTATTCATGAAATAATTAGGGAACTCCTGGAAAGGCTTAAAAAGTGAAATATTCCAATTTAAAGCCCAACAGAAACGGGGAGGTTTGCAGTCAATAAATATCATGTTGTTCTTCAGTTCTTCTAGATTGTGTATTTATCATCGTATGTAGCATTTTGATACAATTCTGCCTTGTTCTTTTTTTTTTTTTTTAAGCTATTCTTTGTCACCGGGGTACAGGTACATATTCAGAGCTTCAATTTTCTATCTTCACTATATTTGCCATGTGGGGCATACTGAAATTTGGGCAGGATACCATAAGCAGTAACCCTTAGCACCAAGAACCCTGGCCCAGAATGGAGTTTTTAAATGCTGACAAATAATTGATTAACGTCAGATCTGTGAATACTGCTCAAGACTTATGCCTTTAAATTAGAATAACAATCACATTTGTACATATATTCTTCCTATTCCATCCTGACAATATGTGAATTGTTAAGAGAAGAAGCTGGATTAGTAGTATGTATGTATGGAAGATTTTGCAATGTGAAGAGAAGAGGCTTCATCAACATAAACCTTTAAACTGAGCTGATATGACATACTGCTTACTTTCATGATGCTTAGAAAAATCCACACATTTTAAAGCAATGTCAGAAGGGTTTTCAGTCTCAAAGCACTAGATCTCCAGGGTATCCTCTGTGGACCTGGGCAAGGGACCCATATTTTAGGAGAGAAAACAATGTTAAGAAAGGCATAATGGCATGTGACGTTTTTAAAAACTGGAGAAACTTTCTAAGTCTGGAGTTCATGGCACGTGGGAAACAATGGAAAGAGATGAACTCAGAAAGAAGGCAGAGAACACCTCTCAATGATCTTTCCAAATGTGTCTGAAGAACTCTGTGGTCCCTCTAATGTCACAAATATTAGATTAAAACTTCAGTTTTAAATGTTTTTAACCTTTTAAAATAGTAATAAAAATAGCAAGTTTTATACTCTACAGAAAGGAAACCACCAATGCATGAACTTGTGTGTTTCCAGGTTGTTTTCTTTTTTTTAAAAGGCCTCAAATGAAAGTTTCTCTAGCGATCTCTGCTTAATTTAAGAATATCATGAGACTTAAAGGCAGGCAGTTAAAAAAATTGTAATCATTTGTACCTATTTTTCAAAAGTAAACCAAGATTAAAAAAAAAAAGACAATAATACTAATAGTAACAATAATACTGTAGAAGCACTCTTATTTGAAGTAATCCAAACTGGTAGTTGAAAAATGGCTAAAGTAAGAAATCATAAGAAAATTATAAACTAATAGATTTAACTTAAAACATATAATTTACATTTATTTACTAATCTTCTGCCAAAAAGCCAAAGCTTTTTATTATTGTTGTTAATTTTGCTCATTTATTGGAGTTCCAAATCTCTGTAATATAAACACACATATGCATCACACATTCTAGTTTTAACAGACTTAATGTAGAATAATCTGAGTGCAGAATCCTTATCTCTTTTGATTGTCTCAAATCTTTTTGCTTATACCTAATTCTACAGAATTTGTTTTTAATGACTCATTTTAACTGAGTTTTCAAAGCTTTCAATTTAAGTTTCATTGAAATAACTTCCTTTTCATTCTCGTGTATTACTAGTTTACATAATAATTAAGTTAAAATAATTACAAATATAGTTGATATAAATAGGACTGGAAACAAAGACAACTGATCCTGGAAAGGTATAACTCAACCAGTGGGAACAAAATTATGTGAGTGCATTAGAGAGCAGCCAGAATGCATTCTACAGCCTATAGGTTGATAAAGCCACAGATTTGGCTAGTTGTAAATTGATTAAGAGATCCTCTGAAAAATATGAAATTGTTTGCTAAGTTTGACATAAATCTTCATCTATCATCTCATTCCAACTCAAAACAACAGGTTCATTAAAATAGCCTCATTATTCCATTAATTAATTTTATAAATAATGCTATATACACTTTAAAAACTTATACTAATAAAATAGACAAAAGTGGATTTTATCAGTGTTGCACTTATGATTTTGTCTGGAAAACAAGCCTAGATGTCAAAGCCATGGGAGGCCCTTGAATAAAAATATTTAGGAATATTTAGAAATTTTTCCACAGCTAATTTCCTATAGACATTGTGATACAGCTGTTTTGACACTTTCCCCTTTACCTGTGTCATAATTTTGATAAAATGAAACAAAACAAATTTAAAAAATTAACTTTCAGCTTTTAAAATCTGTACTCCACCTCTAAGCTTTATCTGAGGTTAAGGTGCTTATTTTGCATATTAAATGGATATTATGTTGATTTTTTTAAAGTTCAGAGCATCTTGCCTCTATCATGTAAACTATTAGAAGCTTTAGAAAGCTTTTAAACAGGTAAAAAACATAATCAGATCTGTGTTTTAAGATCGCTTTTGTAGAAATGTGGTTAGATTAGGAGAGAAATTGGAGGTGCAGAGAACAATTATTGCCCTACCCATTTCTTGCCTGAAATGGGATATTAGCAGTAGAAACTCAAAAAAAAAAAAAAAAAAAAACTTTTTTAAGATGCACTTTTAGAAAGTGCTTGGCACTTGAGAATAAATAAATCAGACAAAAACTCTTGCTTTTCTCATTAGATGTTTAACAAAAGCTCAATATGAATTAACTCTCCCCACCAATGCAAGCCACAATAACAATAAAAAGTTCCAAACACAAAAGTCTTTTAAAAAAAAGTCAGTTTGGTCAGTAAAAAAGATAATGGGTTCAATTTCAAGATATCCAGTAGATAGCACAGAAAACATCACACTAGGGCAGAAGAATGATCTCTACTCCCTCCCTAATGGAGTAAAGAACCCATTAGCAGTCACCAAAGGGATGGATGTGATTTTCCAGGGAAAACATATAGACCAGCAGCACAGCTAAAGAGAAAGCCTTGATGAAAAAGCAGATGGAAGAAGAGCCAACTGGGATTAAAAATGACTGAAATAAGTGTCAAGTCAAGGCAGAAGTGATCTGATTTGGCTAAACCAAAGGGTCCACAGATGAGACAGGAAGGAATTCTATAATCAAACCACACTCTGAATGTCAATCAGGCTAAGAGGTTAAAATTTTGTAGGCCAAACATTTTCAAACATCTGTGGCGCTTGGAGGCTCATATTCTAATTCTCACCACTGCTCCCCACCCCCTAGGTGCTGGCATTCAATGTGAGGTACAGTTTGAAAGTCATTCCTATGGATAGTCATGGAGAGTTTCTTAACAGGAATTGACATGGCATTAGAAAGATTCATCAGATGTCTGTGCGTAGGATGAATTAGAAAAGAAAAACCACCCAGATTTGGGTAGCAACTACGTGTCAATTTCAGAGGTGGAAATGACAACCTGGATTAAGATGTGGTGGTTAGCATGAAAAAGATGTTTAAATGAGTCTTTGCCAGTCTGAGGAACTAGGCAATTTTAAGTGGGAAATGAGAGACCCTTAGGGGAATAATAACATTGAGGCTTGTTTAATGATGGATTAATTTGTCAGTGGTAAACACGATTGGACAGCAGGTAAAACTGGAGGTAGGGAAACTATTAATTTGGTGTAGCTGCAGAGGTGTGAAGTAATGGAAATCTGAAACAAGGTTTCCCATAGGCAACATTGGCAACATTCCACTGTCTCTTCCAACATGGTGCCTCTAGTTTCTGCCTGCCTCGGTTTCTGGTAGCCTGGTCCCAAGAGGTGCCCGGACATGCGAGGGCAGCCATCTAAGATTCCCCAACTAGCATTCACCATGCCCTGATGTTTTGCTGGCCTTCTACAAGGTTTCTCCCTTCTATGTTAGCATAAAATACCTAAAAGAAGGAACTCCATCTCATCTGAAACTGAGACTTCATTTTTAACGTGGTCTAACCCCTTCTCTCCTTGCTGATGTTCCAGTGAAGGTATAACTCAGCACCCACAGCCTCTGAGGAAGAAATCTATAATATCTTAAGTCTGCATTTTAGGACTGGTCATTTAAACTACAGAGCCTAACTGACCTGTTTGCATAAGCCTTTGCTTTGCAGGACTTATGCAGGGCCTTTTAATAATGGGGGTGGGGGAATCTTCTGGCCACCTTGAAACCTTTGACTACATGTCATAGGACCAAGAATCACATCTTTATATTTGAACCCCTTCCCACTTTTTTTGATGGCTTATATAACCTCATCAGAAAAAGACTTCAGGGAGCGTTCCTTTTTCCATTATGCTCCCTTGTGCACAAACCTCTGTCTCTGTCTCTTTCTCTCTCTTTCCTTCCCCCCTCCTCACGATATGCACAAATTTATTCTGAGTTCAGTGTTAATTTCTGTAACAATGAGACTCAAGAACCTGGTTTTTCAAATTTGGTAACGCTTCCATCCACCCCCAATTCTAACATTTCCATTTGCCTTTACCTATCTTCCAGTCCTCAGGTGAAGAACATCTGGATGCTGCCACAGTCATATACTATTTGTAGGTATGGTATAATTTTTCATTTTTCTATTCCTACCAAATCTGGTAAAACAGATGGAATACTGGCCCACGACCAAGAATTTGATTTTAAACCTCACTCTGTCTACGGCCATGCTATCCTGAACAAGCCTGATCCTGTCTGATCTTGGAAGCTAAGCAGGGTCGGAACCTAAGTAGGGTCAGGGTTGGTTAATACTTGGATGGGAGACCACCTAGGAATACCAGGTGTTGTAGGCGTAAAGAATAAAGAAATAAGAGATTGTAAACTGACAAGGTCCTTGCAATCTGTGAGGTCAAGGAAGGGTTGTCTCTCCTAAAAAATTAAACAAACAAACAAACAAACAAACAAACCTCACTCTTCTATCAAGTTGTGTGGTCCTGGGCATGTCGTTTAATCTTTTCAGGCCTGAACTTTCTTACCTTTAAAATAGAGACTATCAATTTGATTAATTATAGTTAACTTTGAGAAAATAATCAACACTACGGGCCCTTTCTCAGGAGATTCAAATTTACATATACAAAATCTACTAACTTCCAGAGACTCATCAACCCCCTTCAAGCCCATCTATAAACCCTTTAAGGCAGTGTTCTTAAAATATGTGTACAGGATGACCATGAAGTGCTTGTTGAGAATTCAGTCCTCATCCCAAAATATTTTGACTATGTCTGGAGCACAGGCCCAGTAATTTACATTTTTCCACAAAGTGCTCCTAGTGATTCTGATGCAGGTGGCCCATGATGCACCATTATATTTAGAGAAACAAGGTAATTAAAGGCAGCCTTGAGCCTCAGGTTAAATTTGGAACAGATCCTCACTAAAATTCATTCTGGATCTAAGGTTAATAAAAATTAACTTCCAGTCTTTAAATTTGAATGACTGCTGTTACCATTAACACAAAAGGATAAATCTGAGTTGTTTCATTCTAGTAGTGAAATTGGTACTCAATGTATTTGTTTCAAAGAGGAAGAGTCTGAGGGCTATTTACAATTTGTTGGTTACTAAATGTTTACAAAATCGAAATGAAATAAAATCCCAACTCTGGAATCTACAACTTTCTAAAGAAATGCAGGGCCAAGCATAAGTCTCTGTGAGCTGAAACTCTTAAATCAGATACCACACAGAGCAACCGGTTCGAGAGAAACACAGTGGTTTAAAAGTATTTACAAAATAACAAGGTAGGAAAACTATAGAACAACAGTGTGAGCTACCCTACAACACTACAGTCTAATAAATCCCGGTTCATTGACTGTTATTATGTGTTTTTATTAATATAGAAGCACAGAGGATAAACATGCTAACTGAGGTTTTATTAAGCACCCACAATTTCCGTAGTACTTTACATAAAGCATTTTACTGAATCCTCTGGGGGGAGGATCACTTCCACCGTATAAATGAAGAAAGTGACGCCACGAAGATTCAAAACTAGTTAAGTAGCCTGATCTGAGCAAAACTGGCCCCTTGAACTGATTATTCTCGTTGTTTGGATTTCCGGTCTTCTTCCTGCCTATCATCATCGCCTCCTCATCGCCCTGTGTCGCGTTCCACGGGCGTCCTCAAATTCCTTTAAATATCCCAGAGATGGCATGCATTTCTCCAGCAGATCCACCAATCCTCGTCCCCTGCCTCAGTTTCCCCGGCCTGAACTCCAGCATAGGAAAGAATGGGAAGAGAGTAAAAGAGGGGGTGCGCCTCGCTCGGGCCTGAAGCCTCAGGCTGGCCCCGGGGCCAAGCGGCGGGGCGTAATCCCGGCCCCCTCATCCCTCCCCGGGGGCAGCGCCCCAGCACTCACAGAGGCGAAGCCAGGCCGCGGCGAGGGCTCCAGGCCGGGCCTGCGCCAGGTTTCCGACGGCAATGGGCAGGAGTTCCTATAACGG
Organism: Cynopterus sphinx; assembly: GCA_030015415.1. Lineage (NCBI taxonomy): Eukaryota > Metazoa > Chordata > Mammalia > Chiroptera > Pteropodidae > Cynopterus > Cynopterus sphinx. The sequence continues at coordinate 23,864,270 of CM057389.1, read as the reverse complement.
TCCTGCACCTGGCAGGTTCCCGACGCCCCCTACGATGCGAGAGGTCAGGCGTGACCGTGGGACCGGGGAGAGAGCGGCAGCAACGTTTACCTCATCCTGCTCCGGCCAGGCCGCTTCCGGCCTTTCCAGGTCGCCCATCGCTCGGACTCCGCCAGAGCGCCGACAGCGCAGGGGACCGAGGGCCGCAGGCCAGATCCAACTGGAGCAGGGCGCAGGTGGCCCGCAGGGCTGCTGGGTGCGCCCCGCCCCCGGCTGCGGAGACCTCCCCACTCCGGCCCGCCCGCCCTGCCTCCCCGCTCCGGCGCCGAGCCCGCCCCCGGGTCTCGCCCAGCGCGGCAGGCCCCGCCCCCGGCCTCGGGCCCCGCCCACCCACTCCGCCCCGCCCGCCCACTTCGCCCCGCCCACCCACTCCGCCCCGCCCCGGGGTCTCGGCCCGTCTGCAGGCCCCGCCCCTCGGCCTCGGCCCCGCCCACTTCGCCCCGCCCCGGGGTCTCGCCCCGTCTGCAGGCCCCGCCCCTCGGCCCCCGGCCCCGCCCCGCGCGGGCGGCCCTCGGGCTCGCCCCCCCCCCGCACGGGGTGCGCCCGCCGCGCCGGGTCAGGGCCCGGGGGCGCCAGTCCCCGGCAGCCTCGCCGGGCCCGGGCCCGCGCTGCGTGGCGCTGGCCCAGCGGGTCCCGAGGCGCCGGCGGGGCCGCTGGGACGGCGCTCGGGGGGGGCGGAGGCGGCAGCTCCGTGGCGGGGCGGGGGGGGCCGCGCTCGCGCCGACGGAAACGCCGCAGTATGTATTGGTTTCCTCAAGATGCTTAAAGCTAGTAGGGAGATCAAATGTAAAAAGTTAAAGGTGTAACAAAGATCTCTGGGAGTAAGAGGCTTCTACATTTTCACATCGCCTTTGAGATATATTTTACAAAAGTAGCCACAGTAATATTTCTGTCTCGCATGCTGGTCCAGAACATTGATACTCCTCCCATCAAAAGGTGGAGTTTAATTCCCTTTCTGCTAGTTTGAATGTTTGTGTCTTTCAAAATTCATATGTTGAAATGTAATACCCAAGGTGATATTAGGAGGTAGGGCCTTCGAGACGTGATTAGCTCATGAGAATGAAGCATTCAGAATGGGATTAAAGCCCTTACATTGGATTGTTTGTAACTGTATTTATGAGTTCTTTATTATTTTGGACATTTGATCCCTTGTCAGGTATATAATTTGCAATTTTCCCATTCAGTAGGTTGTCTTTACATTTTGTTGATGGGTTCCTCTGAAATCTTTAAATGGCCTTAAGACATAAGATGAATAAAATGGACATTGATGGGGTTAAAACAAAGATTTTAATACAGGACTACCTAAGGTTGGGTAGGTCAAAGAGACTCCTATTAGTCTCCCTACAATAAAGGGCCCCCAAAAGTCAACTCTTCTCCACTTTGGAGAAATTTAAAAAGCTGGAAGGCAGAGATGACTATGAGAAACGTGACCATCAATTGCCGGATGCAGTGGTTAATCATATTAATGAAGTTAAAGACTGACAAGAGGGCCACAGGCCTTTGGCTCAACCTTCACTGGGTATCCAAAGCCTTTTGCGTAATAGTGGGTAAAATGGTCATGCGGTAAAGAGAAGTTTACAGGGCTCCTGGATATAGGGGTTCCTTGAACTATGGTACCAAAACCCACTGGTGAAACCCTGGCCTTTCTTACAATTAGATTGAAAGAACATAAAAATGTAATACTTGATAGGATTATGAAAATTGGAATATTTAAGCAGGTATTATGTAAAGAAGTTGTATCTCCTTTACCTTGATGTATTATGAGAATAGATATTATGTTTGGCTGGGGAACACTTCCTATTCCTACATGCAGACCCAGGGAATAGCCCCCAGACTGAAACTCTAACTCTAGCACATAGAAGGAAAAGACTGAAGAAACAGGCTGGCCATTCCAGTCTGCTAATTAATAGAGTTTATGAAGGGGAAATTACATGAGGTATGTCTTGAGTGGCTGCAAGACGAAATGGATCTCTGTACCCACTTGGCAGATGCCAAAGAATTATATAGGGCAAAAAGTGTGTATGAGTGTGTGTGGTGGGGGGGATAGTCACAGGTAGTCGTACATAAATGCTACCAGGTAGAGGAAATCTCATGTTTTACCAGATCAGGACAGCAGCCTGTTCTAAGAACCTGCACACAGTGAGAGGCAGGATAGGTAAGCAGTCGCTCTCTCTGGATGGATCAGGTCCATCTTGCGGGTCTGGCAGCAGTCATGTCTCTCCTTCACACTTCCCCTACTTAGTATTGGAAAACTGACACCTGTTGATGAAGTCCTAATGGAGGCCATAGTTACATAAGAGTTGTTGGAATTACAGTAAAAGTTAGTAGGAGAACTGATGTGTTTGAACAGGCTTTATATGAAAAGGTTGCATCTCTATTACCTGATTGTATTTTGGGGATGAACGTTTTCCCCCACCTAGTACTGTAAAACAGAAAGCATGTAAATCCACCCTTCAAGCAACGTTGGTCATGCTAAATGGAATCAGTAAGATTGTCTTAGCCCGCCCACGTGGAATGGAAGCTGAAGTGCTGGTACAGACTTGGGACAAATTTTCTGTGTGGTAGCCCCATATGGAGAATAGAGTGGGGATTGTGGCAAGAGCCTAAGTTCACCTCGGACTTACAACTACTAGGACTGTGGATAAGAGAACTTCCATTTGACGGGCGGTTACTACCTTGCTGTTATTTATTGAAGCTACTCCTATGACTGAAGAGTATAACATGATCTGAAGGGTATAACATAAGTTATAACATAACTTAAAATACTCACGTCTTCGATGATATCCAAGAAGCACTCTAATGGGGATGGCAGTGTCCAGAAACATTCCATAATAAAATGGAAATGGTTTATACAGCATTGTGCTTCCTGACGAATGTAAGAAGAAGAAAATCCTGTGCAGGGAGCCTCTTTTCTTCTAGGACTGACTCTGGAACTGTATGAAGAGCAGCTCAGACAGTCCCTGTAAACATCTCAACTGACCAACAAAGCACTGCTTGGTTTGTGGACAGCACTTCCATAACAAATGGACAACATATTGTTTGGAAAGCCACAACTCTGATCGAAGATGATAACAACAGATCAATCAGCCTGGTGTGCTGAATTGCATGCTATTTCCCTAGCAGTGATGAAAGAATTGAATTGTGGTAAAAGCCCCTATGTTTGGGTTTTTAATGACTCATGAGTAGTGCCCAATGGCCTGGTCATATGGTCAGGCAGGAGTGCAGTGAAACTGAGCTTATTAAAGGTATGCCTATATGGAGCATAGCTCTATAGAAATTTGAGGGGTGCCTTAAAGTAGGACATGTCAATGCCCTTCAGAAGAACTTCCTGCCATGTTTGGAAGGTGACTGGAATCAACAAGCTGATATCCCTATGTGCTCCCTTGAGATGGCCTCCTGGGTCCGTGAAACGAGTGGATATGTGGGTACTGCTGCAGTGCAGATTTGTGCTAAATCTAAACATATCCCTCTTGCCACTTCTGAAACACACACACACACACACACACACACACACACACACACACACACACACACACACAATGAGATTTTTCTCTCTGACAAGAGAGGCAGAGACTGCAAATCTTCTGATAGGAAGGCCCTGAATATAGCTGACAAGTCAGACTCATGCTGGAACCCCTAGGGGCCTATAAATGGGTTTTAACAGATATAGACACTGACTCTGTACTGGGCTTTGCTTACCCAGTAATAGATGCAAATGCTTAGAGAATTATGAGAAAAAAAACAGAACAGAAGCTATTGTACCAATTTGGATGGTCAACTTTCATTTTTTAAGCCCAAGGAGCAAACATACTTTATAGCCTATAATGTCCAACAGTTGGGCAGAGATATCTCTTTGTCAGTAAGTTTGACAGAGAATTGGAATGGCTGATGAAAACAGTGGTTGACTAAAAGAGGAAAATAAGGGCATGACGTACTGGCTTACACACCTTCATGAAAGTGCTTACACTCATCCCGAATATAAGTGGGGCTAAAGGAGTCTCCCTACTGGATAAGTTTTTCTTTTGAATCTGGGTAAGAGGAAGGTGCTGGTATTCTTTCTTCATCACTTCAACTTTTTTTTCTCCTCTACTTGATGCGGTGGTTGTAGGCCCTGGCTGTTGCAAATACAAGGGCTGGAAGCAAGGGATGATTGCTAAGCAAGAAACTGCTTTTAAACTTGGTGTCACAATTCCTAAGGGTCTGATGGGGCAAGGCGTGTCTTCATCCCATCTGCCAAATTTGTGCCAACGGTGAATTCAGCTCTGTTGCAAGGTGGTAAAAACAGCCCACTAATTCTGCACCTGTGTAACCTTATCTAAAAAGAAGTTTCCACAGTGGCTGAACCTAATGTCCTTTCCAGGGGTGGAAGTTTGGGTATAAGTGGAGAGAAGGAAAAATAGTAGATGTGGGTAAAAGAATGAATAAATGGGTTATGTTATTGGGGAAATCCAGTATTATATTAATGCCTTAAAAGAGATTCAGAGCAAAAAAGTGTAGCAAGTAGTTCCCCGGCTTGATTATACCAGATGCCTAGTGAAGCCACACATCACTGATCCCCTTCCTGTTTTGGGAACCTGACACGATCCAATGGAACCTGCAAACCTGAGTGGCCTCACCCTGGGAGACATTTTCTTACAATATGGTGATGGATTCTAGTAATGTGCCATTTTCTTTCAAGCTTCGATTCCTTTGCTGTAACAGGGGGTAACTGCAATATGATTCATAATAAATATATATTTGGTCTGTGTTTCTGACACAGACCTAAAACCCTTGGAATTTCCTAAGTGATTAAAGTGATAAAAGTGTCATTTGTTGAGGTCATTTTGTTGTTGAGGTGACTTGGAGTGCACCAAAGGGTGAGGGTTGGAACTTTAAAGCCCATTCCCGTACTGCCACTGCCCCTTCTCCAGGGAGGTAGAATCAGTCACCAATAGCCAATGACTTAATCGTGTGTAATAAAGACTCCATAAAAACCTAAGAACAGGATTTGGAGTTTCCAGGTCAGTGAACATGTAGAGTTCCAGGGAGAGTGGTATTCCTGGAGGGGGCATGCAAGTTTCCTTGCATTTCCACGATGCACATATCGTCTGGCTGAGTTACATCCTTTTATAAACTGGTGATCTAATGTTTCTCCGAGTTCTGTGAGCTACTCTAGTAAATTACTCAAACCAAGGAGGCAGTCATGGAGACCTCTGATGAAATGTATAACTGGTCAGTCAGATATATAGCTAACAACCTGGGCTTGCAACTGGCCTCTGAAGTGGAAGGTGGTCTTGTGGGATTGAGTCTTGTGGAAGCTGGTATTATTTCCGGATAGTGTCAGAATTGAGCTGAATCGCAGGACACCTGAAAGGAATCAAAGCTTGAAAGAAAATGGCACAGTACTAGAATCCATCACCATATTGCTCTGTGGGGTAAAAACGCAGCCTGCCCCCACCCAGGTGTGAGAATTGGGTGATCAGAACCTTTAAAGACCAACTCATTTATAATCATACCTGCCACACAGAACGCCACACACACACACACACACACACACACACACACACACACACTCTCTCTCTCTCTCTCTCTCTCTCTCTCTCTCTCTCTCTCTCTCTCTCTCTCTCTCTCTCTCTCTCTCTCTCTCTCTCTCTCTCTCTCTCTCTCTCTCTCTCTCTCGCCTTATATTTAGGAATGCAAGCTCCAGAACGCCTGGAGAAGTGCCCCAACTCATCTATTAGAGTAAGCTTGAGCAAGTAGTTTAACCTGCATCTAGTTCCCAGGGAGGATGGTAACGGCCCCTACGTCATAGAACGAGATATAACACAAGTAAAGCACTCGACGAAGTGCCTGGCACAGAAGTACTAACAAAAGTTGGTGATTAAGAGAAACTTCACGTTGCAGTCCTAACAATCCAGTAGTATTTTTAATTAAGAGAGGTAACATAACTTTTCTTCTACTTAATGTATCTTGACGCGAATAAAGTCACATTTTAAATACATTTCTACATTAACCAAATGATGTAGATTTAATCTGTCCATGCCTAAGTTAATGTAAACATTAAACATATTTTCAGTCACTATTCAGGCAGTTTATTGAAGGCACTTCCAACCAGCTTTTTATCAGGAGGGAGAATTTAATTCAGGACTAGGTGACGATCAGAAGTACTTTTTTATAGGTTATAAGTAGGAAAGGTTCAGTTCTAGGGAGCTTACCAACAGGGTAGTTTATATTTGTAAATCAAAAGTAATACTATTAGGGTAGTGTTTCAGATCACCTGGAATGCTATTTAAGAGTAAATATTTCTGTCCTCAAAATTTACTGGATCAGAATGTGACTGGTATTTGCATTAACAAGCTCCTCAAGAGAATCATGCATATAGTTGCACGAGAATGAGAACGGCTGCCTCAAGGAAAGATAGCTGTTTGACTTTAGACTTACAAATTGCTGACTACCTTTAAAGTTATCTTAGGAGAAATATTTATGGGCAAGTACCAGTGAAATCATACTCTTCAAAAGCCCTCTTGAGGCTGCCTCAGTAAGCCATTAATTACACTGGATGATTTAGGAAAAGAGTAAAAGTAGCAAAACTTTGAAAACCCTCAGTAAAGTTCATTCTTGGTCTTCTCTTACAAATTTGTTTTAAATTCTATTGGATTTAATCACTAAACAAGACCAAAAGAGAACTTTATGACTTTTACATTTAGAACCATTTTATGCTTTACTTAAAAAAAAAAAAAAATTAAACACCTTGCTCTGCTTTTAATATTCCTAAAAGCATTTTAACCAAAATCTTGATTTAGAAAGACTTGTTTTTGCATTATTTTAAATATTTTCATTCTCTCAGTAACTATTAAAAATAAGTTCACAATTAGGGTTTCAAATGTCCTAATTTGTTCTCATTTTATATTTTATCAATCGCATACTGTGCATACAGGTGATATATAAATTTTATCTTTCAGACACATCAATGATAATCAGCTCTTAATCTAATTACTATTTCATTTATTTAGAAATAGCATTTAGACATAATAAAAACCAATGTCTCACATTGTAAAATAACCTTTGGTTAATTTACACAAATCTAATACAGCATTGTTGTGTAAGTTTTAAGTAATACAATGAGTTTCACTATCATTTTTAATATTTATGTCAGCAGGGCTGAGAAGATCATGTGGTTCAGTCTTCTGAAGGAAGTTATATAATAAAAGTGTGGTGCCTTTGAACACGAAAAACATCCCGAAGGCCAGGAATCCTATGAAGAACTGAAAGGTAGGAGAGATTCCAGAGAATTCCTATTTTCAGTATGTAGTTTGTCACTTTATTGAAGATTTTATGAAGAAAACAGTATTCCTAATTATGCAATTGAATAAAGCTGCTAAAACCACAAGAATTTAGATATTGGTCCTAGGCTACATAATTAATGGGCTATCAAAAAAGTACCTGTCACTTAGTTTACTTCCTATGTCAAGTAAGGGTCCCACTTCACTTCCTCCATTTGTAAGAAGAAAAGGTGGCCTGGCCAGTGCCATTCAGGATTCTCTGCTAACTGTAAAATGTGGACTGATTTTCTTCTGTTTCTCATAGTCCATATATATATATAAACTTTCAGTTCTTTAAATCAAAAAAATTTTATGCACATAACCATGTCAGTGTATTGCCCTTAGTTTAAAATGTACAACTACATAAATAAAAACTATTGTTTCTTCAATATTACTTGACATTTCTTCTGTAATTTATTTAAAAAAGTAAATGTAACAAGGTACTTAAAAAAGGCTAGATACAAAAGTAGTTAAGCTGCTCACGAACATTAAAATTTTCCAAAATGTATCTTCAATAATCATGATCTTATAAAACATTTTACAGTTATCAGAAAGTGCCCAGGCTGAGTTTACATAACTGTAATACCTTAGTACAAATGTCTAGGTTAGAACTGAAGTGCAATAACATCCTGACTGACTGACTGCTCATTGAAATAGGGATACAAAGAAAAAAAAAGTTGATTGTGACAAACTATTGTGCATTGGCCCCATCGTATGTACAAAAGTGCCCTCAATCAAATGAACAATCACATGCAGAAGAGAATATTAGTGATATCATTTAATATCCTAGAGCTCAATGCAGCCAAATTAAACTGCAGTAAAAGTGGTTTTTGTAGGTAAGGAATTTCATCTCTAAGATCTGAATGTCCAGAACTTGTTACAAGTTCCATATACATGATACACAATTGCAGCCAACCACAAATTAAACACCATAAAAAAGTTAAAATGAAAACACAGAACATACTTAATTTTTTATTTTGAAATTCCCTATAACCCCTATACAAGAACCTTTGCTGAAACACTTTCCACAAAGGCAGCAGTGAATTTTCAGAACATTTTACAATTTTTTCCCCCTCAGCAAAAAGATAAATCACAGTGTAAATTATGTTGTTCTGCTGTCATCTTTGGCTGGGGTTAGACCCAGAAGTTGTTGACTAGCAAACCATTATAGTCAAACGTTGCTAGTGCTCCTCAGGCCTTTATGTTACAAACTCAGCAAGGAATGTTTGCATTTAATCTCTTTAAGGTACCTCCAGGGGTGTGACAGCATTAACTTCCATAAACTTTTATAGACAAATGGAATAAAATCTACAAAATTAGCTAGTAATATTACACAGCAATACACACTTTTTATATTCTACACAAAACCAAAATTCTTGGTCTTAATGGCGAGTAACAATTTCTGTTTGAGAATATGTTTAGAGGAATAGAGTGGGACATAAAGTCGAGAAATGCAAGTGTTTGCAGTGGGAAGATGTTGGTCATCTGGTGGTCTTATTGTGATTGAGGGCATGGGCTGAAATCCTTCTTCGCTGGCTGGTAATGATGGGCTTGAGGTCCAAAAGTAAACCTAGACAGGAAAATAATAATTACAATTTGGGCTTTTATCAGATCAACATTCAACTGTCAATTCTGGTAATATATCCACAGAGCCCCATTCTTGTATTAAATCCTACAAAAGGGTATTATTGTGAACTAGATTTAAATTTATTCCCTGTAAAAAGGCAAGATTCAGGGTCAGAAAACAGTGTCAAATATGTAGAAAAGTAACTATGTTTCACAGCCTCAATTTCTCATTTGTAACATGAGACTGTCCAACCAATTTCTCTAAGGCCTATTCAGTGGCTAAAATCCATGGATTATCTCTTTAGGGAAATAATGTACACTAGCTCCAAAAAAAGGTTCAAAATTCACACAGGTTATCAAAAAAATTATTTTGCATTTTACTTACTATTAAAATAACCATTTTCAGTACTACATTTGATACAGAATAATTCTATTACAGTAATTAAGTGTTGGGGAACATCAACTATACATTAAAATCCATGCAATAAGCTATAAATATTTTTACTATGCATCTACTTTGTGTACATAAATTAAGGTAAATATTAACTTGTACTTTTTACTTAAATAACCAAAGATATGCTTTCCCATAATGTGTTTTATTAATATATACCATTGCTCATTAACCCATACATATATACGTAAATATCATTCTTTAGTGATAGTAAGACAGTGCCTACCTCTTAAGGTAAAACTTTTTAAATCTAATGCATTTATAGTACACAGCTAAACAGAAAAATATACTCTGACAAACTAATTTGCTATTTCCTAAAGCACAGTTTTATGAGAAACCCAATTAACCCTAGAAACCCTATAATTTGCTGGACTAATAATTCAAGGGAGAATGGTTTGGGAAACCCTGTTATATCCTTAAGCCCTTCCCCACATATCAGACATATCAGAATAAAACCAACATTATTTGAAGGATGACCTTCCCACAAGAGGGAAAGGGAAGAAGGGAAGGAAAAGACACCTTAATGTGCTGCTTAAGCCCTAAGCATAGATTTTACACAGGCGTCTGAAGAGTGAAGCTCACAAATTAAAGCTGTTGATGGGAAATTTTGAGGGAGAGTCTTTCTAAAGACTGAAGAGTTAGCATATTTCTCTTCTAGTGAAAGCAGAAATTGCAGGTTAAGATTTAACTCTGACTAAACAGAGGATATACTGGTTTAAAAACACAGAAAATCAAAACTAGGAAAGGGATAAAAATACTTAGAATTCATACCAGATAGCCAATCATTTCTATTTGTTTTTGGTAAGTATTATAGAGAGATATGGTGCATGTCTTAGGGAAACAAGGTACCCCAATTCAAAGACTGACTACAGGTGATATAATCCTAACAAACTATTCAGGTGATCATGAAAACAATAGGGACAGATAAGGTATTAGCAATGGCAGGGACTTAGGATCCACAAGATTAGGAAAGTCAAATTATATGGAATTATATGGAACCAATTATACAGAATCTACCTAGGGAACAACCTAAGAGGTAATTACCAAGATGGCAAAGTCAAGAACAGAACCAGATGACAGCTAGGGCTGCTGAACAACCTGAAATATTAGTGGAGAAATACTGGAAGACTTTTTGGAGGGGGCAGTATGCACATATAAAGGTTAAGGAGTACGAAAAACATTACAGGACCCTCCCCTCCCCGAAGTAAGTTACTGCCTGAATTGAAGATAAATGGGAAATTGCAAGTTTTGTGCTTTCTGCCCACGTAATCATTTTTTCATCTCAAATAAAATCAGGGTATATGTCTAGAAATGGGACCATTTTTCTACATTCCACGAGTAGTATAGTTTAGCTTACTGAGAACAAAGGGTGGTTCGATGGGGAAATGTCACAGGGAACCATGAAGAATATGAGTATAAAGGATCTCTGGGGTTTTCTGGGTAAGAAATGCCCTTCAAATTTCTACAAGAAAGTCTAGTGGATTAACGAATAGGCTGATTTGGTTATAGATATACTTGAGGTTGGACGCAGACTTCATAGACTTTTCACTTTTTGATCAAGGTTTATATTATCTATTTGTGCTTCTAAATTAATATATAATATTAAAATCATAGGTTTAATAAAGCATATCACAATTAAACTACTTTATTCCTAGAATAGAAAGCAATCTACATATTCTGTGGAACTTACAAGATCTTGCCGTTCTGTCATGCTCATTTTCTCTACTATTGACCAGAACCAACGCTTGAACTGTAAGAGCTTCTCAGCATTTTCTCCTAATAAAAAATATAAATGCAATATACTGTATCCGTTGTTATATTTTTAGAATATTGATTATAAATATACATATATATATATAATTAAAATGTTATTTAGGATGGGAAGGGTCTAATTCCTAATACAGGAAATTAGGACCATTTGAATAGGACCTCTACAGTTTGTTAGTTAATCCTGACTCAAGATGACCAAGAAAAACTAACCACCAGTCTCAATGTAATAATCACATGACAGTAATCCCATCTCTAAGTCACGACTCTTCTCAAGATCTTAAGCAAGTGCTTCTCAAATTTTAATGAGTTTATAAATTACTTGGGGATCTTTTTAAGATGCAGGTTTTCATTCACTAAGTCTGAAGGAAGAGAGGGGAAAGGAACCAGAAATTCTGCATTTCTAAAAAGCTCCAAATGATGTTGCTGATCTAAGAATCATATTCAGAGTATCTTAAGGTATATTCTTTCCCCTTCTAGGTTTTATATTTGTAAATGAGACAAATTCTTAGAAGTAATGAAAACTATATTAAAATATAGCACAAAATTATATAATCACCTATATGTTGCCAAGCACGGAGAAAAAACAAGAAAATTTATCCAAATTTAACTACTATAATTTGGCTGAAGCTGTTTGCAAAATATTAAAAATAAAGGGGAAAAAGTGGTACTTTTAATGTATGCAATAATCTTGGATTATAGGTATAATCCTCTAAATGAATTTCTTGGAGCTTCCAGTGTTTTATTGTATAGTCACAGCTAAATAGTCTAATCCCACACTACAAAACTTTGAAAAGAGAGAGTTGCAGCAAACCAAACACTGAAGATAAATGTTATTCTGGGAGGATTATCACTACTTCTCTTTATCTTTTCTAGATTCTCTGTGTATTTGTGTGCTGTTATGTGTTTATAAGTGTGCTTTGGATCCAGTTCTACAAAGATAATATCATACAGTAAAATTGTTTAATTAGAGAGTTTAAGAGACATGAATCAGGAAAGTTCAATGGAATTACCACATGGATTATTTTTTCTTAATAAGTATATAAAAATTCTTTCACCCAGTTGCTCACCACAAAGAATTTTACTTGTATGCATACCAAACCATATATTCTTTGAAATCTGGAAATATTAAGGAAAAAAAATAATAAAAAACCTAATGCTAAGCCATCGCCATTCAATATCTTTAATAAAAAATGATGTAAAAAAAATCCTTAATCTGAGTAATACAGCATTTCCCAAGCCCTGTAAATATATCAAAAATTAGAAACTCAGAAAATTTTGGCTGACCAACTACATAGCTTATTCCTTAAATAAACAATTCAAAAATTTCATACCTGATTCATCATTGAAAGAGGTAAAACTGATCAGCATTTGCACATTAACTTCACCACAGCCATTTACCAAAAGTCTAAAATCTTCTGCTGTTAAATCTTCTAATGAATTTTTTGGAAGCACATCCAGTAGACCTTTCCTCATTGCCTAGAGAATTTCAAAAATTACTCTTTATTACTATCAGTTCTTTAATTTCCATGTTATGTTTATTGTTGTTAAAGCCCAATATTTAATTTTAGCAGCCTCTGAGAATACTAGGTCTCATTTTAAGCCGGAGAGAAAAACATTAAGTTCTACATTTTGAATTTATTTGTAGATTCAAAAGCGAGGCAAAGAGAGAAAAAAAGGCAACATCAACTGGCTACACTTCAAAAGTGAAGTAGTTTTATTACATACTAGTCATTAACTGAAATAATTTTAAAAATTGTGTTAATAACAGGCTAGTCATTAAATAAGTAAGAAAGGCTTTCATTTGTCAAATGTGCTATCCTGTCAATATCCTAGGAAAGGTATAATGACGAAAAGAAACCTCTGACAAACCCCAAATCTAGAAGCTTACTGAGAAATTACCACACAGCCAGATGTGGTGCAGCTATGATTTGAACCATGACAGTATGACTCCAGAGCCTGCACAATTATTTCCAGCACAGGGATTAGGAACACTTGACACTACCGGTCCTAAATCTATATAAAACAAACATTTTACCCTGGAAGGGGAAAGAGTTAAGGTGACAATGCTGATGTTGCACTTTAGAAGGGCCTAATTGGCCCTTGGCTAGTGTCTAGGAAGTTAGTTTTTGGAATGTTCCCTGTTTAACTGACTGATAATTGGGTTTTGAAGGTCCAGGGCAATAAACACTGCAGTACCAGCTTGCCAAGACCATTCCTGCAAAGAATGTGATTTAGAATAAACATGTGTTTTCCTCTGAGAGGCTGATTTTCAATAATCATGGCTGGTTGTCCAGACAGAAAATGCTTATGAGACTGGCCTTCAATTAAAAACCCTGGGCTGACTCTTAAGTAGGCTTCCCCAAACACAAACACTACACATGTATTGCTGTAATTCACTGCAGGAAGTGTATTCTGTGTGACAACCCCCGTCCCCAGAGGGAGCTTTGGAAACCTGCACCTGGATTGCCTCCAGACTCTGTCCTTGCTGAGAGTCCTTTTGCTCTAATAAACGTAACTATGAGTACAACTGTCTCTGAGTCTTAGGAGTCCATCTAGTGGGGTCAGCAAAAATATGGGTGGTCACAGGACCCCAAAACGATAGTCGTTTAAGTCCATAAACATTTTTTCCAAACTTTTGCCCACCAAATTAACTTCCTGATTACATAGTTTTTCCCAAGTTGTTTTACCCGAAAGAAAAGTGAATAATACATATGAATTCAGGCGTAATTCACATTATAAATAGATTCACTTGGTTTTAAAATTTTTGACTTTTTATAGGCATACTGAATATATTGTGAACTAGCTAGTTTATCACACAGGAGTACAGACAGCCTCATCAGATCAAGTGACACTTTCTGGAAAATACTTACGTGTAACGGCTGTTCTGCAACTACCAGCATTCTGTGTTCTGCATATTTCCGCACATATTCGTACACATTCTGGGGAGTCACTGGTATATTTACACCATTAGGGATAAGTTCAACCTGTGAAAAAGTTAGCAGTGCCATTTAAAAGCAATTCTGTCAAGCACTAATAAGTTAGCAGTCCTAATATTTTTAAATATAAAGATAATTCTCTATCTGACCAGTATCTCTTCTGTTAATCTCCTACTGTGTCTTCCCCCCCCCCCCCCCGTTTCTGGTCTGTCTCTCTCACTCAGTCTCTATCTATCTAAGTTGTTTCCATAGTAAGATAAAACTATGTAATTCTTTTACCTGTCCTCCACCTTCTTCTTTACACAGGTCAATTGCAAATGCCAAATCCATTGCTGAGAAAACAGCATCAGCATCTGAACTCTGAGAAGCAAGTATAAGTTGCCGCAAACTCTCATACATCACAGGGTCAAAAAAAGCAAAATCATGCCAATTGACCTAAGAAAGTAATCAGATGAAAATTATAAAAGAAACATCTTTACTGAATTCATTAAATTAAAAACTATAATAATAAAGATATAAAGAAAAATTTTACACTAAACATGTAACTGATTTAAAGAGGTAAAACTTAATAAATCATTGGTTCTGGCAATATATTTAATTTTAAAGTGTAAAAAGTTTACTTTTGAAAAAATTTAAAGCCAACAGTGTCATTTTTAAAAGTTCCAGTATAATTTATTTGCAAAATCCAGCACTAATTATTAAATAATGATTCTACTGAGCGACTGGTCTTAAACATCCAATAATCATAAAATATAGATTATTAATTCCAGATGACAAATCTGATGCTCAGAAGAATTCAATAACTTGCTGAAGATCATGTCATTGGGTTAAGCTTGAGTCTATTTGATTCCACAATCTTTTCCATAAACCTTTTTAAAAGCTTGACATATCAACATTTCTCTGTTGCTGAGCTTTAATTCCAATTCTTTGCATAAGAACATTTTAATAGGAACAGTTTTAAGAATTTAATAGGGTCAGAGTTGTAAAAAAAAATGATATTGCTGTATTAACAGAAAACAATAATCAGTGGGTTTGATTAAAGGGAATGCTTGAAAATGATTTACAATGGCTATGATGCTTTAATTAATATTTAAGATAATGCCATAAACAATATACTAGTATATAATTATGTTATAAAAGAAAAACTTTGCAATTGTAAAAGCAGTTAGGTTCATTTAAATCACTTACTTTTCTACCAAGCAACACTTTAATCACATGTCTATTCAGTGTGATAGGACATAGTTCATTTTGTAACAGACACAGTCCAAGAATCCTAAAAAAAACCCCACAGAAATAATATTTAAATTCAAAAATAATTCTAGAACAAGTATAACCCCTCATATAAAACACAATATACATACAGTATATTTTGAGAAATTTTCTATAGCTTCATTTCTAGTCAGTATTAATTAGTATGTAGACATTTAAAAAAACGGCTGTTATTTTACAAAGTCTCATAAACTCAAATTTAAAAAAATTAATACAAGTTTAGAGTTATTTTACCTGCCAATGTTTCTGAAACAATTCAACCTTGCTTCTGTGTTTTTGCCAGGCCTTGGAGTATAAAATCCTCTTTTTCCAGGTTGGTAAAACAAAGGGGCATTGTCATCACCATCATCTGTATCATCTAGATCCATATCTACTACACTTCGACTAGAGCCATGACGCTTTCGGTTTTCCTTAATAAACAGTTTCAGATTAATTTTAAAAACAAAACATTTGAACTAAAATCACTCGAAGTGAAGTAGGTAACATTCATATTTAAATAAATGTGTACTAAACTTTTAAATTCACTTTTTCAGAACCGATATTTCAAAGCTTATGCATATTTTAAGTCTAACTTCTCTGTTCATTTAAATAAAATCACTTAATGAAACTGGTAGCTTCTTTCACCTTAATTCTTTAAAGATATTTTCACTTGATACAGATAGAATTCTGGACTGATAATTCTTAAAGCACTTTAAGGATGATGTTCCATTGTCTTCTGGCCTTCACAGTTTTTGATGAGAAATCCAGTCTTGTCTTTCAAATCACACTGTTTCTATATAAGACACTATTCTTCTTGGCTGCTTCATTTTATAGCAGTTTGATTATAATGTGTTTGGACATAGTTTACTTTCTTGTTAAGGATTCACTGACATCAATCTATAAGTCTATATCTTGCATCAAATTTAGGAAGTTTCTGCAATTATTTCTTCAAATAGTTTTCTTATAGCAAGCTGTTTCTCCTCTTCTTCTTGGCATTCCAATGACATGAATTTCTGTGATCTTTTGAGACAGTCCCAACAAGTTCCCAAAACTGTTCTTTTGTTTGAAAGCTTTTCTCTCTGTACTTCAGAAAGGATAATTTCTAGCTCCCTTTAAATTGACTCTTTCCTGGCACCTTCATTCTTCTATTGACCTAACCAGTTAATTTTTTTTCTTTCAGACATTATACTTTTAATTCTAAAACTTCTCTTTCATTCTATTATAGTTTCCATTTTTCTACTTAGAACCTCTATCTTGCCATTCC
This sequence comes from Cynopterus sphinx, assembly GCA_030015415.1. Lineage (NCBI taxonomy): Eukaryota > Metazoa > Chordata > Mammalia > Chiroptera > Pteropodidae > Cynopterus > Cynopterus sphinx. The sequence goes on along the minus strand of CM057389.1, from coordinate 23,847,695 downwards.
TCAGTGTTTACTTTTGCCTCTTAGAACATGATATAAGTCTCTGATAAATCCTACAAGTGAGTCATCTCGAAGTTAGCATCTATTGGTTCTTCCTATGTTGAGTAATTCTGGAATGTATCCTGACACTTTGAATATTAAGTTGTAAAATCTGAGTCTTGTTAAAATGATATGGAAAACGCTGATGTGTTTTGGCTTTAGACGGCAATCACTCTGGCTAGGTTCAGATTGGAAATTTCACCTTCCATGTAGTGGTTCCCATACCAATTAAGTTGTGAAAGCTTTTTATTATATTGTTTAGGGTCTGCCCTGCATATTCACCATTTGGGGTAGTCTGGGACTTGGACAGTGGTCTATATTATAGTTCTCAAAGCCTTTGCTCTGTCTTCTAGCTAAAATGGAATAACAGTGATCAGTTTTACTCTCCTCCTTCAAACAATGCCATACAAGTTGTTTTTCAAGTTTGACTTCTCTCTTCAATCTGTATACTACTGTTTATCTTTTGGGATCCTCAGCAGTTACATTTTGTATTTTGCCCAGGGTTTTTAGTTATAAGTAGTGACAGGGATAAAATAATATTGGTTTTGCTCCAACTTGGCTGACACTGAAATTCTCAAGTAGCTTAAGAATGAAATACATCACATACTAAAAGCCTTCCTTACTTCTATACCATATATCACTTTTTTTTTTTCTGCATCTTTGGCACTCATGACCTCTTTGAAGAATAAGCTCTAGGATTCCATACCCCCCTCTTCTCCTCTGCTAGGAATTCATGATACCTCTAAATCAAAGTTTAATTCAGGCTGTGCTCAAATGTAGGTAGCCAATGAGTAGGGCTATGATGAGCCTTAACTAAATCAATCTTATTACTTGATTCTGTACATGACAACTTTATACCTATCTTTGCTTTTTTTTTTCTCTACTGTAATCAAGCATTTTACTCATGAAGACACAGTTTTTTCAAAAATATGGCTTTCCTCCTCTTCTGTAAATTCCAAGTGCTTATTATCACCACCTGTACAAAATATCCCTTACCTGTACCTTTTCTGAGGAGTCTAATAGTCCAAGATCTAGAATACTATCAGCTCCATTTTCCCTAAAAACAAACAAAAAGCCTTTCACATTCCCAGTAACTGAAATTTATAGAATTCAGTATAGAAAAACCATATAAATTTAAATTTGAAAGAATTTATAAACACATTTAAATTTTGAAATAAATATCCAGGACACTTACTAGTCTTAATGCAGTTCTAGGAGAAGAAAAGTTAGTAATACACAAGAAAAGCACCAGATGCGACATGTATGATTAAAGATAATGAGCTAAAGGCTAAGACAAAATAAATGCAATCTTCATAGGGATGCTGAAACTTAAGCTCAGGGGGACCACTGTAAGGAACAAGAAAATGTTCAGAAAGCAATTACAACACAAATCAAATTCTTTAGTGTATTATTCTAGAATACTAACAAATTCACTGTTCACTACATAAGCCAGGTGAAAGCACTCAATTTATTATTCGCATTCATAGAAAACACTACTCAATTAGCAAACCTTACAGTTATTTACAAAAACATTTTTATCAAAAATGTACATTCCTCTCAACTTCTCTATAATGGACTGAGCTGTATCAGTGTGCTCATACCCCTAGAGACATGGAAAAGGAATAAAGAAACAGTCTGTAAAGTAGAGAAGATAAACAGTAGTAATAAAATAACTTCTAGTAGTAGTCTTTGGCTTGAAGCATTCAAAGGCTCTGAAACAGTGAAGTAGCTATTCAGTTCCAGTGTTTAGACTATCTCTAATAAGTTCCTTATTCAAAGTCACGAGTAGGAAGAAAAAAAGAAATTTTCATCTAAAATAATACTTCAGAGCTCAAAATAGGTATTAAATAGCTCAGGACAGAAGACACAGAATAAGTATGACATATATCTTCCTAATGTTACTTTACTTGTCACCTTAGAAAAAGGGTAATTTAACTATTCGAAGTTACAATTTTTATGTTAAAACAAATACATTACACAATGGAAAGCAAAAACGTGCATGGATTAAGATACATTCAGGAGGTCTAAAATAAATTTCATGCTATGGCAAGAACTCAGGGACTATACCCCAATTCACTGACATATTTGGTTTCTGCCACGAGGGATATCCTGGTGGAGAATTTGAGATGTGTTTCTTAGAAGTAATTTCTAAATATCAGATACATAAAAGATCTTCAGAACCTAAGGGACTATTAAAACTCTCTTTCTAATACGTGTGAAACTCAACTATCTCACTCATGGATTTTAAGCCATCTCTTTAAAAACCATTTGAAGTCTCGTGCTGTTTTATATAGCATACATTCTAAAATACAGTGGCACCCACATCCTAACAATAAAGCAGCTGCTGTTTAAACTCAAATGCCTTCCCAGTGCACACATTACCGTCCATGTGCGATAATGAGTTCCATGGCTTCATCCACTCTTGCTCTCAGAGAATCTTCACTTGCTAGAAGGAGAAGCAACTGAGCTGGAGATAATTCCAACAACATGCCAGTGATTTTACTTGCAAATGCCTGTAAATGATGAATAAATGTTACTTGCCCCTACTTGAAACCTCTTGCCTAAATCAACAATCTTTAACATTGCCCCCCCCCGAAAACAACAAAGAAGTGTAAGAAACTTAAATAACAATTCAAAAATTTCTGAACTAGTATTTTATTAAATTAGAAGCTTAATCATGGAGAATTTTGGTAGGGGATGAAGAGTCCATGCACTAGCATTGTCTTGTTAAAGCTAGTTTAATGTATGATAAGGCTTTTTGTAAGGTTTTTTCAATGTTCATGAATAAACATATAAATATTCAATTTCCATGTTTCATTTTTTATCAGAGAGCCAGAAACATTTCTTTCATTAAGAGTAGAAAAAAGAGAAAGGGAGGGAAAAAGTGAAGGGGAAAAGAGAGAAAAAGATATTTAAGGCTAAAGATTTACTTTGAGAAATGTAACTGGGTTTCTGTTTTATTCTTTTGCTATAACATGTGCATTGAGTCATATATAAAGACAAGAAACACTAGTTTGTTCCATACGACATGAAAGAAACTTCTGACAGAACATTCAAAATAAAAAATTGTTGCAATATTTATAAGCAGTGAAGTACAGTATTTGCAGTGTGTTCTAGTTACAGGTTGATAACAGATAAAAAGACTGCTTTAAAATTTAATAACAACATGTGCAAATAGGGGTACAAATAAATACAATGCACAGATAATTCTTCATGTACACAAGGAGCCTATTAGGTAGAATGGTAGCATAGGTAGGAAAAATCAAAAAAACATCAAGCTATATGCACAGTTACTCTCCTAAGCTTCCTTCTTACTACAGTTCTCAACCACATGGCTTGCAAATAACTGCAATTTTTTAAAATACCCACTTTAATTCAAAAATAAAAATGGCACATAGCCAGTTAAGTAGCAGCTAAGTAAGTGCATTGTACATACTGGTTGCATTGCTTGTACACGGGGATAAAGCCTCTCCCCAAGCGCCTGACGATGTGCTGGCAGAGGATCAGGATCATCACTAGGATTCCCTTCAGAGGCTGGTCTAAAGGGCCTAGTGTCAATAGAAAGCTGTCTTCTAAAGTCTCTGAAAGAAGAATGAATACATTATAACTTTATTTCCTGTCTGCAAAATGAAAATATCAGCACAACTAGTAAAGTTAGAAAACAGGAGTGCACAGGTTGCTCCCATTCTGCCTAAACAGATGACAGCAATTAAAGATTACCTAGATTTTGTCACCTGAGAATCTATAAATTCACAATGCATAGTTCAATTTGATTCTAAAAGAGAAGACCTTAAAGTACCAGAAATCAAGAGCCCACTCATAATAATTCCTGGAAATTTTAGTCAAAAGTTAAATGCCAACCATCTTAACAAGATAAAAATTAAAAGGTTTAAATAACATAATAGCCACAATTATAAAACAAATTTAAGAATGATATAAAGTTAACAAAAATTTCAAAAATGTAGGAACCTGAGTGGGATAAATAAAAAGCCAATATAACTGCAGCTGCTCATGGGTTTTTAAAGGGGAACATTTTAAGAATAGTTGGTTAAACTATTTCAGTTATTATGTATTTACATCCAAATACTGAAACTTTCATTTTCTAATAAATAGTCCATAGTTGAGAGTACTTTCTTCACAGGCATCTGTCAAATTCATCTGAAAAGGTGGAGTTCAACAAAAGAAAAAAAATTATCTCACCTATCCCGATCTCTCCGAGAACCTGCTCGCAAGCCACTACTCCTCCTCATTTCCCTTTCTCTCTCCCTTTCTCGATCCCGCTCTCCTCTGTTCCTTAATCTCTGCATTAAACCTGAAAGAAAATATGAAATATAGTTTGTTTAGATGAATGTAAATGCAACTACTTTAAAGTCAATGTGAAGACATTACCAAACATTGTGACAGCAGAAGATCATCCTTCTTACTATCTGCATTAGTGCCTTTTTCTCACTCTCCCTATAGTTTTGCGGGTTGGGGACAAGTGTGCAGAATGTACCTAGCATGTAACAGATGTTCACTCAGTATCTGTTTATAGGCCACCCAGAACATTAGCTATTATTATTTTTAAAACCTTCAACATAAACCAGAGTATGGTTTCCTAAAGAATATGCAGAAATGTTATGACTCCCCAGGATTCCTCATTCACATTTGCCAATTCCTTATTATAGGACTGTAGAAAGTCAAAAGGTGAAACTAATACACTCCCCATCTTTTCATCCTCAATCCTTTCTAAGCTTGTTCAGCCTCTATGGTGGTAATTTATAGAACCCAAATAAAATATATCTACAGCCTAGGTAGCAGATGGGATTTTCTTAATAACTTCCTCTCCATCAATAACTATCTGTCCCTCTACAAGACTGACACTATTCTGCACCTACTTTACATGAATCACCAATTATCACCTACTTAAGGCTTTTGTAATTTTCACAGATTTTTTAATTTGCTAACTATAATCTTAAAAATTAGGCAAGAGTCCTAATCCCAAGTGCTGATCCTGGAAGAGGAAAAGAGCATGCACCAGAACATTAGGAGAAATCTTACTACCAAAGAACAATCAAGCTAAAGTAAACAGTGAGGTTAGTGACATAGCCAATTTACATCTGGTTGCAAGCTCCATATTTCTTTAGGAACCAGCAGCAACTCTACAAATCATAATTTGAATAGCATTGCTCTAGAGAACAGTATTTTCTTCCCAGTTAAACAGAGGGGTGGAGGAAATACTACCATCTGCCTGTTGAACTTTTGTATTATTATAGATTTACAACTTCTCACTCTCAAACCTATAACTGAGATGAAAAACTCACGAGTACAATCACAAACACTAATGAAAAGAAAGGTAGCAGTAAGAGTAAACTGCTAAATTATCGATTAAACAATATTAAATCATTAATCTAAAATTTACATAAAAAACATAAATGCACATTAAAGTTCTCCCACTATAAATACATATAACCATGATTATTATTGTTTCAGTCAAACAAGGAAAGAATCTGTATGATGCTTGTTATCTGTAGAATACTTACTTGTGTGAGTGCCTTTGTTAGCATTTTGGATACAATCTAGATTTGGCAATTTTTCATTTGACAAAAACGCTTGTGCAATGGCTGTATAAAAACTTCGTGCTACACCACTGCCCTCTCCTGGCTCATCCTTAAATGTGACTTTTACTCTGTGTACAGCCATTGGTGTAGTAGCACATCTTCGACCAAAGTGATTGTTAAGCTGCCTCATAGTCTGCTGAATAAGAAGATCTCGATCCCGATCAACCTATTAAATCAAAAAGTAGTAAATTCAGTGCTGGAAACCACCTTAAAATTTTCTGTGTAAAATCAGAAAATCTAATTTTAGCTTTTCCTTGACAATTTAAATGATTACAAAGCAATCTGGGTTCTCAGAAGCTTTACATTTCAAATAAACAACATTCTAAAGCATGCAAGAATGTCTTGCATTAAATCAGGATAATGGAATTTAACTCAATTCTAACATTTTCTTAAAAGGTCTACTAGAAAACAGCAATTCATTTAATTTTGGTATACACCAGAATAAATTCAAATAGATTAGAAATATAATTTTTTTTTTAAATAGCAAAGCAAATACTAAAAGAAATTGTGGGCATTCTTTAGGTGATAGAATACCACAAGCAAAGTAAGGAAAAAAAACAAGCTGGGAAAAATATCTTTAGCTTCTATTACAAAAATACATATTCATGAGTAATATATATATCATCTAAAGATAAAGTGCGTCTAAAAAACTGAGAAAACAAATAGAAAAAATAGGCAAGAGAAATCAACGAAGAGTTCACAGATAAAAGTATCTTTAAATATATAAAACAATGTTTAACTTTGCTCATAATAAGAGAAATGCAAACTAAAACTATACTGAAATGTCATTTCTTAACCTATCAGACTGATGAAAATCTAAAAATCTGACAATTGCTGGCAAGACTGCGAGGAATCAAGCATTCTTGTATTGATGTTAAAAGTGTAAAAAAAAAAATGGAACCATTATGCAGAGGTGCTTGCCACCATTTTGTAAAATTATATATGTACACACCCTTTCACTCATGTCTAGGTTCCCTGTCTAGGAATCTGTCTCAAAGATACACTAACCCAAAAGAGAAACATACATGAGGCTATTCATCACACCACTATTTGTAAAAACAAAAGACTGAAAACAAACTCAAATGTCTATCAATAGGAGACTGGGTAAAAAAACGGATATAACCATAAAATGCAGTAGACTAAGACTAAACAGCTATAAAAGGAATGCAGAATATCTCTAAATACAGCTACAGCTTTATCCTGAGATATACTCTTAACTGGGAAAGCAAGATGGGAATAAATGCACAGCATGCCTGGAGTGGGAGAGAGAGATGGGTGATGAATATACATGCATACCATAAAAAATTATATTTTTTAAAAGAAGGAAATAAACTTTAATAAAAATTTGGGTTAGGAACATGGTAAAAGAGACAGGATTGGAAACTAGATTTCTCAGAATACATACACCTTCTCTGTAGAGCTGACCTTGCAACATTGTAGATATTTTACATTAATTATGAAACAAAAGAAAAAGGGGAGGGGGAAGGCAATCCCTAAAAACTAAAAGCAAAATGAAACAAAAGGCCCTAATTATACACAAGAGATGATAGCAAGAAGAAAGAGGAATTTTTTCAAGTGATTTTAAAACAAAGTAATTTAACTGTACATCTCCAACTGGATGGATGTTCTAAAGACAAAAGACTCAAATCGTAAGCTATTTTTTTTCCCTCTCAAATGGCTGTTCATTAAGCCATTTTCAATCATTTTGGTGGTGGTAACTGACATGGGGATTCTAAGACTGCTGTGTGTATGCTGTGAGATAAAAGTAAATGAGTGATTTCTCATCAATGTTGTTGGCAAGTTGGATATTCAGTTTGAAAGAAAAGAAGATAAGACTAAGAGGGGAAAATAAACAACAAACTTGTGGTCCTTAATCTTGAATTTGAACTGGTAGTACCAGTATGAACTCATTTTGTAATTTTTTTAAAAAGCCATTTCCTAGCTCTATCCAGTGGTTAGAGAGAACAACCCTAGAGCCCAGATTATAATCTCAAAATAGAATTTCCTAAATAAAAGGAAAAGGGCTTCTTGAAGAAATGGCTGATTTTAGGTCTATGACAGAAAATACACAGATGAGAAATATCAAAAAGTAAGGAAGTTATTAAAGATTATTAAAGTCATGTAAAAAGAACTCAGGAACCAAAAGGACCTAGGACTCCCACTAGCCAAAGAAAAGACAATTTGTATATCAATTGAAATAATATCCTCAACAGAATGAAGAACATCAAAGACATTTAAATCCATGTGTTCATAATGATACTTAAAAAACTCACTCATCATCCTTAGAAGATGCTTAGAACCCAACTGCCAGAGATAACCACTATAAATTTGATGGTTATCATTTATTTTCTTTAGTTTTGAATCACACATGTCCCCTAAGAAAGGTTGTTAAAATTTGTCTTTAAACTTTGTATGAATGGCATGCTATATGTATAATATAAGAAAATCTAAATACCTTTACCTCTAGTGATAAATCTCTTGACTGCTGATTTCTCAGTTTTTCCATTTCTCTACGGAATTTTGATTCTTTTACCTCAAAACCACCCAATTCGGTTAGGATCTTAAAAAAAAGTGTATGACAGGATTATTCTCTGAAATATGTACTTAACAGGCAAAACAGATTTTAAAGTGCTCAAAATACATACTGATCCAGGTTCTGCTCCAACATCTTCCATGAACACTCTGCCGAACAGTTCTAATGAAAGGCGCCAACGTCCTAGCAGCATGTCATGGGAAATAACCATTCCCATGAAGCTACACTGTGGCCTGTAAGAAGTTGGGGGGGGGGGGTAATTTAGCAAGCTCTAAAAATTCCTTGACTTTTGGTCACTGATGGTAATTTACTTGGTCTTTTAATAATTCTGAGGTTTTAAGTACTTCAAACCACATCTTCTCTAATGGAGAACAACATTCTCTAACTACTGATTCCTCACAAAATTTCTCATTTTTATTTCATTTTCCCTCTGTCCTTTACGTAAGGATATATCCTCAGGCTGCTTCCTATCTTCATCTTTCATTTTACTTCCTCTCCTTCAAGTACAAGGTCCATCTCCATGTAAGTGATTCCAAGACTCCTCTCAAGTTCATACTGCCACAATGCACCAGAATTTCCACTGTGTTAAATGTATCCACTTCAATGATACTCAACTCAGATTCAACATGGTAAATCTGACCTGTTCACTACAACCACATTGCCTCGTGACTTCTTTCAGCTGTAACATCCATTTCCCTATGGCACCAACTTGAAACAAAGTCTAATTTTTCTTGCCCATTTCTTCAGATTCATCAAGTCCCTCATGAGCTTCTTTCCAGTCTTTTCATGATTTCCTTTCCATCCCCCAAAACAATATTCTACTTTGGTCCCTTTATACCACTAGCCAGAATAACAGCTTTCTAAAATTTCTCCCTACCTCTAAATTCTTCTATCAGACTATCTGCTTCTACATATTCCAACCATCTCAGTTCAAGCATATTGCCTCTAAGATATTTGGGCCACCCAGCCCACAATATTTTCTTGCTATTTATGATTGTTAGACCATATACATAAAGTGTATACAGTTTCCTAAACTAGTTTAATTCCCTCTAAGCAAAAAAATTATTAGACATCATCACATAACCAAAAAACATAGATCATAAAGCAGATACTCTATATAAATGAAATAAACAGAAAATTCTAAAATTCTTAATTAAAAATTCTTACAAGAATTATATAAAGGCCATAAAGTATGCAACAGAAAAGCTATCTTCACTTAGTAAATACCTGAAAGACGTAAGAGGTGGCCCTTCACTTTCAGTCAGTCCTATTTCTGCTAGTAAACTGCTTTTCAGTTGTGCAGCAAGATCATGAGCAGATGGCCCTGGTTTTGAACTCTCAGCTTCTTCAGGCACCATGTTCTGTTCTTCCCCTTCCTTTTTTTGCCGATTTTGCATGTTCATTACATTTTTCAAATTGGCAGCATAAGACATTTTAGTTGGAAGAACCTATAAATTTTTACATTTAAAAGTTACACATTAAAATAAAACTGACTAAATTTTCTTTTTGACTTACTAATACTCGACAGAAAGCTCACAAAAGTGAGGTTATTCCTTTCGGGTGCTTCAACTACAAAGATGCAGCCTTTTTTTTTATCTGATTCCCCTCAATGACCACCAAATTCCAGCACATTTACCACAGCATCCTCTGAGAACTTTTAAAAGAATCTTTTTATCTGTGGTTACTTAAGTCTCTTATGCATTTTCAATCTTTTCAGTATTGAATTCTCTTTTATCATTTAGGTAATAAAAAATTCTATCCAACTGAATTTTTCATGCCTGCTTTAAGCATGTTACTTTTTCATCATAGAAACACTATAGTATAAATTTTTGCCTCTCACATCAGATTTTTATTGAAAAACTAGACCTTCTACTTAACTAGCTGTATAACAATAAAACATTCCCACATGAAATTTATGTTATTTCTCCAAGTTTCAATTTCTTACCCCAAACCAAGATAATATTCTTTACCCAATAGTTATAAAGATTAATTAAGACAGTGCCCAGGATATAAAATGTTTTCATTATTATTTTATTTTTTCATATTCTAGATTGAAAAAGTTTCAAGCTAATATTATATATGCTCACATATAAAATATACCTATATATATAATTTGAAATTTTCAGGATTACAACCATCAACTCTGTGAAAGGGGCAGATATGCTCATTTATAAAAATGTCTTTAAATATACATTTATATGTATATATATAATTTTAAATTTTCAGCAGAATTACAACAATCAACGCTGTGAAAGGGGCAGAGCACATAATGAAACTGCCATTTTATAGATGAAGTAATCTGACATACAAGTTAGTCTCAAAGCAAGCTAATTAACAGGTAAAATTCTTTTTATTGTCATAAAACAGGAATTTCAGATGCTTCAATTATTTGGGGATACAGAATATTCTGAATTAATAAATTTCCTAAAACCTGGATGCTGGGACAGTGCTCATTCACAAATACATTGCGAATATTTTTACTATCTTACCTCAAGGCAGTTTCTGTCCACTGTAACCTCCATTAAGCACTTCCCACTACTAGCAGATGAAGAATATAGACCCTGACTTGGACGGCCAAAAAGGTCCTCCTTTCTAGCGTTTGGCTGGAATTTTAACAGAAATATTCTGGTTATATTGAACACTTATGAAAATAATAAAGCCAATTAAAAAGAATACTTAAGACCAGTTTATTTAACCTGCAACAGATGTGGTTGATCAGCCAAGGGAATGGCTTCAGCCAGAGGCACTTCAAATGGATTTGGGGGTATACACCCAAGAAATGTCATGGAATCTGAACGCCGGAAAAATGGATGGTTTTGGCCAGTTTCTGCAGGAAGAGTATCATCATCCTTATCATTCAAAGTAGCACCTAAACATCAAAAGATAAAATGTCGGTTTTAGAAAAATTAATTATTAAAGGAAGGTAAAAGAAACAATTTGCTTAATCCAAAATTCCTATTATCTCTATAAATATTAATGCCACTCAAAAATAAGTTAATAATCCAACATTTTGATATTGATAAATGATAGTTTAAAATATTAGCAGTTTAAAAGGGTTACAATGGTCTGAAACTAATGTAAAATAAAGTAAAAAAAAAAGGAGGGGGTTACATAGTAAATAAATTTCATGTTATGTGTATTTTAAATAACAATAAAAACTTGCCAAGTTTTTTTAGCGGTAATAAATGTTCTTCCATTGCGTATTAGATGAAATCTCCTCCTCTTTATCTCTCTAGAGATTCAGACCTGAACATAGCTAGATTCCTGAGCATATTTAGGACCCAGTTCACACATGGCCGCCCAAAGAGGAGATGGTAAGGAGCTGAAATTTGAGTATTTGCTTACTTTTTAAATTTTGCTTCCTCTAGAAGAAGATAAACAGAAATCTCTGGGCACTCATGCATCCCAACAGAAAGTCAGCACACCAACTTCCCCTACTGAAATTAAACTTTGAGCCACGCATATAATGTGCTGAGAAAATAGCAATAAGTGATGGCTGGGGTCTCAAAAACTAGCTAGTTAGGTAAGTTGTTTTTCCTTGGACTAAATAAAGGTACTGGCTGATAATTAAGAGTCAAGTGGACTACCTGATCCCCCCTCTTTAAAAATTTTTTAATTCCACTTGAAATGATGGCTGAAAACTACAAATAGACTGCAGAAAACTGCAAATAGATTTCAAAATTTCATGAGTTTGAAATATTGTCTCTTTTTATTGCACTGTTAAAGAATTTTGACATTTAGAAGTTATAATTGGTATTTCTCATTTTCTTGACTAAATTTATTTTGCATCAATATTCATAAAGGTTCTGCTAAAACTTTAATGTAGTGCCTACATACTTAAAAGTGATGGTAAACAAAACTAAAAGAAATGCAAAGGAATGATACAAAGGTAAAATTTTAAAAAAGTGATTGTTGAAAAATTTGTAACATTTTTTCAACCATCCTTATTTATGAAGTAAATTATGCAAGGATATATAAAGAAAAATGGACAAAAAAGGCAAGAAATGGGACATAGAGAAGAAAAGAGAAATTCCCACCCAGACAGAAAATAATGAAGTTAAAAAGCTTGAAGGGGAACTACTGAGGCAGCCATTTCTTGAAGTAGATTAGCAGATTTTCTGTACACTAACTTTGATTGGTGTCATCATCATTTTCATGTTCTGAATCTTCATTATCAATACCCAGTTCCAAGAGTTCTCGTGTCCTTTAAAAAGACAAATGAGTCATTTTACATGAAATATTTGAGCAATATGAACAGGAGCAAAGATGACTGGAACTATATAAGCAAAAGACACTGCAAAGATCTGTTACTTAACAATTTCAAACACTGTGATAAAATTTCAGACTCTGGAAATGGTAGACTAACCAGCCAAATGTACTACAAATATAAAATAGGCTCAAACAGAAGCATAAAGCCAATCACACCAAGAAACAGTGATGTTAAGAAATTTAATAGAAAACATGATAAACAACCAGGCCAAACTATCTCAAGCAAAAAGCTTAACTTGGATTCTTAAAAGTTTCCTGTTTTAAGTGAACAGTAGCTACAGTGAAAGGTTGGATAGGTTCAAGCCCACTTTCCCCCATAAAATTTCCTGTACTATTTCTTTTTTGCAATGTTGTTCTCCTTACTCAAAATATCAGACAACGTACTAATGAAGACCACACTGAGCAAGTAAGTATTGCTTAAACCAACCTCATGGCAAGTATGGATACCTTTTGCGTTCCAGTTGAGGTGTATCCAATGTTGTCTGCTGATTCATTGCTTTAATCCAATATATAAGGGCTTGAAAAACATATGCCACATGCTTCAATGAACAAACATCCAAAACTGGGAGAACATCAGAATGCTCATCATTATGAGACCGCATTAGAGACAGAGCATAATTTAGGAAGTCGCCTCGAGCAGACATCATTCCTTGGCGGGCACTCAGCAATGTGGCACGTCTATGGGAATAAAAAGAAATGAAATGTTTACAAAAAGAACACAAATGTGAAGTTTGCCACTATCATAAATATGCAAAATTAGGAACAGAGACTACCCATAAATAAAAACTCTATTAAGCCTGTGGCTCTACTTTAGAAACATAACCATTGTGATATGATTTACAATCCTGTACTTTGTACACAAAAGGAATTCCAGTCTCCTATGAAATGGCAGAAGGAACGCCTTCCCTAAAGACAATGGTTCTCAAACCTCAGCATCCATCAAAATCACTTAGAGGGCTTGTTAAAAGATAGTTGGCCCCACCCCCATAGTTTCAGTAGGTCTGGGGTAGGGCCCCCAAAGTTTCATTTATAACAAGTTCTTGGGTGATAATACTGCTGCTGTCCTGGGGACGACACTTTGAGAACCACTGCCTAAAATGACACCAACAGTAAAAAGCAACAAAAGAAAACAGAGATAGCACCAGACTTTATCAAAATTTAAAATTTTTGTCCTTCAAAGGACACCACCAAGAAAGTGAAATGACAAAGCATAGAATGAGACATGATTTCTGCAAACTATATATCTGATAAGGAACTTGTATCCAGAATATATAAAGAACTCATACAACTCAATGATAAAAAGGCAAACCAATTTTAAAAAGGGCAAAGGATCTAGATAGACATTTTTCCAAAGAAGACATACAAATGGCCAATCAACACATGAAAAGATGCTCAACATCACTAGCTACTAGGGAAATGCAAATCAAAACCATAATGATATACCACTTCACACCCACCAGGATGGTTATAACCAAAAAGACAAGTGTCGATAAAAATGTGAAGAAATTGTTTTGTGATGGCTGCAAACAGCACTAGATACACTCAAAACTATGGAACTTACACTTGAAATGGGTGAATTACATGGTATATGAATTATATCTCAACAAAGCTGTGAGAGAGAGAGCAAAGGTGAAAGGGAAAAGCCTGTCACCAAGGAAGATCTATTTTGAGAACCCTGTCTTCAGGATAGACTAGCCTAATGAAGACAAGGTTGTGTCTGTTTGTGGAGCAGAAGGAAAGCCCAGGTTTCCAAAACCTTTATCTTTGGTCCATATATCTCTCTGCTAAGCATTCAATTTTGCATACTAGCCATTTTCATCAAGTTCTCTCCCAGTTCTTGACAAGTTCAAAACCAAGTATATCCATGTCAAACTCCTCTAGATTTTTTTTTATTTTCTTATTAGTTATTCATAATCAAAGTCAAAACATAAATTCTGCCTCCTTTTGTTCTGTCCTTCAGCAAGGCCCTAAATTGTTTATATAATTTCAAAGCTCTTCTCTCCTCCTTCCTGACTTTTACTGTCCTGCTTTAGTAACTATTACTTCTCTTATAGACTCCAACCAATCTTGTTACATTTGCTGAGCAGTCTCCTAGACTCTGTCTTTCCCCTCCTCTTTATAATTCACCCAAATAAGAAAGGTTTTTTAGCCCGAGCGAAGCTAGAACCAATTCTTAGGACTCTGATTTTAGATACAGGCACTTTCCACTATATGACACTGCCACTGCTCTAGTGATCAATGTTTGGGCTCATTCCTAGTCCTGAAAACATTACTTTATAATTAAATAGAAAGAATACAACGAATCCACAAAGAAATATTCTTTAATTATGATTCAGCAGGCTGGGGAAGGTAGAAAAAGAAAACTGAGAAACCAAAGAACAGCTCTGACACAGATTTCCCCCACCACCTTACCAAGTACAAAGTATATCATATTTATATAATCATGGTCAAAATAAGTCTTTCCATGAATATATGCCTTTCAAGGGAGAGGGAGGGAGGGAGGCCTTGGGCATAAGAAGGATGGAGACTACTTCAAAAATAAAAAATATTTAGTATCAGATTCCTACAATACAAATGAATTTTTTAAAACACAGCTTGTACTATAACTCATTTGTTTTGCTTCACCTACACAATTTAAAAATAAGTAATGCAAGGCACTTTCTCCTTCATGACACAGTGAAGTCTTTTGTAGAAAAGTTCTAACTTTCTACAATACAAGTTCTGTCTAAACATACAAGCGTAAATGAAGACTTTCATACCGTCTGCCTTCAAGGGTTCGTAAACTAGCCTCTTCTCGTGCAGTCATCCTTTCTCTTCGTGCTGAATTCTGAGAAGCGTGAAGAGGATGATTTGGATGTCCTGGGTCACCAGCAGATGCTAATGCAGAACCATAACGTAATTGAGCTTCAGTAGAATCCATAATACTGACCATCCAGTTCCAAGTGGGAATAAGCTTTTCTTCTACATAGTTCTATGAAGACCAAACTAAAATAGTTAAAACTGTGAAAACCAAACTAAAATAGTTAAAACTACCCGAATAAAATTAAATTCGACACATAGCACGTCCTCAAATAACATCATTTTGCTGAAGAGATGCTGTAGGAACTTAACTCTTATCTATATTAATTAATTAGGTGAGAACTTACTGTAATAGTATTATACAATTAATATTGGTAACATTAATTCCCATTATAATTGCTAGTCAAAAAATATACTTGAATGAGTAACTTTTCACTGGTTTCATACCTGTAAGTTTACTGCATCTTGGTAAGTCAATTTCACAGCTGCTGGAATCTGCGAGTATACCAGGTGATTATACTTAGGAATAAGGCCCATCAAGTCTGAGATTTGTCTGATGACAATGCTGTAGGCCCTGGCTAAACTGCTTGCAGATGTTAAGTAGCTGCTGGCATTGCTAGCTTCCAACGCAGCTGCTGCAGCTGCAGCGCTCGTGCTGATGGTACCACTCCGGCGTAAGTTTGAAGGGTCGATATAAATCAAACCCGCTGAACTTGCTACGAGGAAAAATGGACAAGCACAATAAGCTCATGTCAGTTGCTAACTGAGTTTTTCTAGCACTGTATATATTTAAGTAAGCCAAAAGATCAATTGCATTAGCAAATATGCTAACCGAGCAAAAAATTTCTCAAGCCACACTAATTTAGGGAAGGGTATGATGATGGGAACAAGAACTGCTCTCATGTCCACAGCCAGAAGCACTTTTGCTACTGTCCCTGCAAAGGAGGGATATTTGACCATGTATGCAAACATTTTTGGATGTCACACCAGGGTGGGGGTGGGGGTGCTGCTGGCATCTAGAGGGCAGAGGTTATGAAGATCCAATGCACAAGTAAAGAATGATTTAGCCCAAAGTAGCAATGGTGCACAGATTGAGATACCCCGCTAAAAGCATATGTAAACAATTTCTATATTTGAACTCAGCAAAAACATAAAGAACTATTATGAAACTACTTAATTTGTTCTCTAGAAGAAAATGTATAACTTATAAAACAAAACAAAACAAAACAAAACCCTATTTAATAAACATTTGTAAGAATACCAAGTTTCAGACTTGCCTGTTGGTGTGGATGTGCTGGAAGGGGCTGTGCTGGCTGCCCGCTGATGCTGGGTGTTACGCACAGCCCACTGCATGGAACGGGGAGCTTGGGCAGCACCATTGGCATGGGAGCTATTCGTAGTTCTCTCTAAAGGCTCATCAAGTATAAAGGTCTCCTGTTCTATGTCGTCACTCTGACTACTGCTGCTATCAGAATCACTTGAATCATTTGATTGTGAATCATCTTCAGAAAAGAAGGCAGGAACACTGCTTGCACCTAAATTTGTTTTTAAAACCAAAACCATTGTGAGTTTGTTGGCATTTAAAACTATAGTGTACATATTAAACAGGATGTAGGCTGTATTTAGCAATCCACAAAACCCATCATTAAAATGGTTTAATTAGAAAATAACCCTTTAAATGAACCCTAAAACTAATCCATTATTTAAAAAACAAAAGCAAAAAGTCATTAAAATAATATCTTCTTTACTGACATCTATAGGGAACAAGGATGAAATTAAAAAAGGCTTAGTTACCCTTGTGCATATCATATTAAGTACATTTTAATAAGTTTACGTTAAATACACATATAACCTTAGTATAAGCAAGAAAGTTGCTAGCATAAGGTAAAATACCTGCTTCTGAGCCAGCAGTTGCTGCTGTGACAACACTTCTGCGCCCACTAGCATTATCTTGGTTGCTATGGTTACTTTCACTGTCACTTTCAGTTTCAGCAGCTGCTAACAAGTCCAGTTCCATGTCACTACCTAGCAAATATATTTAAAGAAGAGAAGTACAACCTCACTGTGGATCAAGACAGCGTCTGAGAAGCCAGAAAATGATAAGGGTGGGAACTAAGAAGTGGGGGTAGGGTTGGGGGGAAGGCAGAGCAGTGATAACTACTATCATAAGCATAACTGCTTGCTTGGGAGGAAAAGAATGACTACATAAATTATGGTACTCAGTAGATTATTACACGTCAATTCAAATAAACCTTGCAGAGCCTTATGTAAAAAGTGCTGAGCAGGAAGACTTCAGCCAGTGGGCAGAGCTCCAGGCTAGGTCCACTATATCACTTGCATCTGTTTCACATACTGGGCTTCCAAAAAGGGAAGGAAGTTAAAAAAATCTATCCTTTATATTTCACAGTATACATACATGTGAAAACATACAAAATTATAAATGTTAAACATGTGTAATTTATTCTGTCAGTTTTATTGCAAAAGTTGATTCTCAAAAATGTCTACCTATGGCTACTGATGAGAATGGTTAAGATGGCTGTGTAGCAAAAAGGCCAAAATGATTATCGTAGGTAAAAAAAGAAAGTTACAAAAATCACATATATTATATCTAAAAGAAATGCATGGGAATGGAGCAGTACAGGGGAGGAATAAAATAAAATACAAACTGTTAGTGTCTGGGTGAAATTGTGCATCACTTGTTTTCCTTTTCTCTAACTTCCAAAGGTTTCATGATATGGTTACAATTATTTTAATTTTTAAAAGTCCTTTTTAAAAAAAGAAAGTTACTTGAACCAAAAGGTAAAGGCAGAAGAGAATAAATTATATAAGCATATTTATATTATATACTACCTCTTAAAATTCTGAAACAGATGCTACAGAATCCCTTGGCAGATTATGTGTTGAACATTTCACTATATATCAAATGGGGCTTTCCTCTGTATTAAGATCTCTTTAAAAGTACATGATTTATTCATGATGAATAATTTCTCAAATAACCTGCATACCGTCTTCATCATGCTCATCGTGTTGTCCCTCGGCCTCAGCATTTTCTTCCCCGTGTTCTTCCTGTTCATCATGATGATCCTCTTCTCCAGCTACACCCTCCACCACCTCAACCTGAACCCAGAATCTTATTTGTAGACAAAGTACACAATAAACCTACATTTCACCAATGTTCCCCCACAGCAATTAGTAACAAGGATCCCTAAACAAGGAACTGAACACTAAGCAGTTTTAAAAATTTTCATTTGTTAGTGATAATTTGCTATCAAAAATTATGTTGCCATATCCCAAAGTTTGTGATTATTGTCTATATATCAGACCTCACAATTTTAACTGTGGAGAGTTTCTTTTAACTTCTGCAATTATAAAATTTACCTAATAAATATGCAGTATTCTCTCTACCTTCAAATACAATGTACAAAACTACTAAAATTGTTTTTAACAATGAGAATTTTTTCTATTAATGCTTAAGTAAAAAGTTTGTTTCCAATTTCCAATTAGTAAATCAAGGATTACTAAAATATTTTTAAGATATATAACCACAAGAGAACACATAACAAATCTAAGAGCTGGAAACAAATGTATTTAACAGTAGTAAGCTACTATTAATAAAACTTCTAGCGACTACTTCCTCCCACTTCCCGCCCAAATAAAAGCCTCTCATCTACCACAATTCAAACAGTTAAAACCACCTCTTCCACATCTGCTGAGACAATGTCATCCTGTTCTTCGTCTCTGCCCCGAACAGGCTGCGACTGGCTGATGCGCCTCTGCTGTGGGTTCCGGATGATGTAGGACGACTGGGCCTGGCTGGGGCTATAAGGAGTCTAGAGGTTAGGAGTGCACTACTGCCACACCGGGCACACAGCACCAACTTCTGTGCTTCTCAGTGTTATTCCATGTGATTCACTTGCTAGGATGTTATTTTAAATATGACCTAAAAGTTCTTAAAAATGATAACTAATTTATAGTCTCTCAGAAAATATGAACCCCAGAGAAATTACTTTACCATAAAGTTTTAACTTACAAATCTCAGAACTGCTTTTCCTTTTTAGTAGGTCATTTCAAATCCGTGTTAATGTACATACATACTTCTTTGAGTCCTTCCCACTGAAATGTTTACAGGGAAGGTTTTCTCTTTCCCACAGCTTTTAGCACCAGAGTCCTTAACTTCCAAAGGCTCTGATAGCAGCATTCATCCATTAACAAAAGTGTGCTTAACACAATGATCTACTCCTGCAGAGACCTGACATATCCCTACCTTCCATCAGCTTATTAAACACTGACTTGCTGATGTATGTGGGGGAAAAAACATGAGTTCAAAAGTGTGATTTTAAAATAGAATTGTAACAAAAAGTAGAGTGGCAAAATAGTTTCAATACCCTAAAAATCAGACTTGCAAAGAGCTAAGAAAGGACAGATGCCCCATTATAAAAGAAAGGGAGAACCAGAAAGTGTAGCTGAAAATGCAAGTGGCTGCTAAATGACACTGTGACCTAACTATTAACCTTCATGTAGATTTTAAAACTACAGTCTAAAAGAAGTTCAAGTTAAAGTGTTTACACTGTTAGTGTTCTTTCCTCACCTCAGCTTCTCTGAGAAACAAGAAATCAAACCAGTTATACATGAAGAGTCATCAACTAAGACACTGTGCCTTCAAATAAATGTGTCTCTTGGGCTAAACGAGATTCAAGGAGCCATAGATTTCACAGGAAACAATCTGGGGTCTAAGCAAGACAGAAATCCTCTCTTCTGTCCCCTTCAAATACACGAAGCCAAACATAAATCATGAAAGGGCAACAGTTTTCAAAAGACTTCCTATCAGCCATGACTGAGAGCAGGAAAAAAAAAAAAAACAAACCCGTCTTTTCAGATAGCTTCTAACTACAAGCCTGCACTCATGAGAGTTTAGGGCTGCAATTTGTTCTATGAAGTAGGGTGGGTGTCAGTGTTGGTTAGTCCAATGCCACGACATTACCAATAAGAGCAAAACGATAGTTTTTCTCTCTACTCTGCTATTTATTTAATACTATGCCTAATATAACAGGAACAAGGAAAATACCTGTCTAGAATTATTTTAACTATCTCTAAACTTTAAGAGCTGTGTGACCTAGGACAAGCTACCTAAATCCTCCGAGCCTCAGTTTCCTCACTTTTAAAATTAAATAGCAGTATCTATGAGTTATTGGGAAGATTAAAACAGATAATGCATCTAGAATGCTTAGGAAAGTTCCAAGTTTATACTAAAATTTCAATAACAGTTATATGAGACTTGGAGACAGAGCAGACACAGATTTATTAACAAGGACACACGAGTTTTAAAGAGGTGGAGGGAAGCACCAGAAAAAGCAAAACTACTAAACTTTAGAATATATACTCAGTGGAATGATAAATACCATCTACCATCTAACACAAGAGAAATCCCAGAAACTGGTTAAGTGTGTACTTTTTATTTAAAACATGCTTGGAACAATGGTCAAAATACACCCTACAGAAGGAGTAGTTGTACTGGAGTATTAACAAAGACTTCTATATTATATCAAAGTTTGCAGAGAACATTAGCACTGCTATCTCTTTATTCAAATGAGATCTCCTGGGAAGACATGAGATTAGCCCTAGAATAAACCAAGGGGAATGGAGTAAAAACGAGAGCATAAGAGTGCACAAAATTAATAAAGAGACTAAGAAGCTGGGCAAGGGGCCAAAATCTTGAAATTCTATAGGGAGCAGGCTCATGGACACTCTTTAGAAATGAGATGATCCCAAACTCTGAATGCATAAATAATTTTTATGTTCTTGAATTAAGCCAAGTGTACAAAGAATTCACAAGTTAATACCACTTTAACAATTGGCAGAAGTTCCTCAGAATCAGAAGCAGCACAGAGAGTCCAAGAAGATAGCAGAACCTTTGGAGAATAGGGTATATTTAGCAAGTCTAAAAATACATAGCTTGATCTAAACCTGGAAGTCTATCAGTGACAAGGCTATCATCAGAGAACTCCGATAGAGAAACCTGGATTTAGATTCCAGGGTATCTTATGAGACTTGATGATAAAGGAAAAGTTGAGACACACATACTGGCATATGGAATAAGAAGAAGAATGAGAGATACTCGTCAACCCAGATGAGACTCAGGGATAAAGTCTTTGGAACTGTCCAAACACTAAACCAGGCCAGCCTTATTAACACACATGTTCAGAAACGATGAAGAAGGGTCTTTAGGTGCTAAAGATCCTTATGAAACCATTATACGTAGTAACAAAATCAGACTTGAGAAAACCAAATAAAATAAATATGTTAAAAATCCCTAGAGCCTTGCAACTCAAAAGTGTGGCCCCTAAATCAGCAGCATTGGCATTATCTGGCAGTTTATGTGAAATAGAGATTCTCGGCTGCCAACCAGACCCCAAGATCAGCCTCTGCATTTTAATAAGATCCCCAACTGATTTGCATGTGTATTAAAGTTTGAGAAGCACTGTGCTAAATAAAAGACATCAGAACATTCATTTAGTTTATCTGAATCAATATGCTTATGGTCTAGTTAGAGCAATTATCAAACAAATGGAAAAGATAAATGAGATTTAAGAACAATCTTATAACTAAAAACCTTTTGAGTTGTTTTAGCCCTATCCTAGATAACATGGCTTTGTAGAGAACATTTTAGAATTGCAGCATCCTGATTACATAATAAGCTGTCCCACTACCCCTGCAGCCCAAGCCTTTGGAGAGGATGTTACATCTTTCCATTCCTCAACTTGACCTTTCAAAAGGCTATATTTAAAGTAAAACAAAATAGAAAGTAACAATGTCTACAGCAGTCTAAAGTAAGCTTTCTGTTATCAGATTACTTGATAGGCATATAAAAACAGTGCCTTTCCAAAACAAAAACAAAACCCACTATATGTCTATTAGCTTAGATGTGTAGATGCATGTATAATTTTAAAGTTCTTTCACATATTGTAAACAGGGTAAAATCTTTACCATTTGTCACACAAATGATCAAGTACACCATCAGAGTGCTTATGCAAAGGTTTCAGTAAGCCAAACATGACACACTTAGAGAAAGAATCAGTATCTATTACTAGGGAGAAATTTACCTGCTAGACTGATCAGATGATGGTCGTGGTGGCAGTGGTTCCACTGAAAACAATTCTTCACTGCCTTGCATGGCATCTATACTGGTGCTGGCCAGAGTAAAAGGTGCAGTTGGGCGAGCAATCCCCATCCTGACAGGAACAATCAGCGATTCTGCGACATTGCACAATTCTTCCACAGCATAAGGTAGCAGTGCCTGGAATACACGCTTGCATTTTCCAATTGGCTGTGGAATAAAGTTGCTAGAGCAAAAAAGAAAAACATAAGAATATTTTCATATATATGATATCATTTTCATTGGAAAAAATGTGAAAAATAATATATAAAAGTCAAAAACCAAAAAAGGATGCCTTACTTTTTCTTTTTGGATGAGGCCATTTCCACACTAAGAATGACAAAAACTCTTGCCACTGAACGCAAAAACCTCATTGTCACAGCAATAGCTTCTTCCCTACGTCCAGGTGTATATTTGTTTTGGAGTTCTTTCACTAGTGTGCCTAGCAGAGTATCTAGAAGCTTTAAAAAAATTGTAATCACTCTATTAATGTTGAGACATCTCATAAGATGTGTAGACAGTCATAAAAAAGTTCTAACACTTTTTGAACATTAACATTTTACAACAGAAATCTCAAAATAAGTTTAACCAAAACATTTTACCAAGTCAGTGATTAAAGACTGCCACATGCCTACCACTGTGCTTGTCCTATATTAGGTTTCAAATATCTGATTTCTCTTTAGTCTCACAGTCCTATTTATATCAATATTTATAAGAGCAATACCAAATCTATGAAATCAAAGGAAAAATATGTTTCACTCACTAGAGGGGACTTACTGAATCAGCAAAGTAGATTCAACTATCTATATTAATAAATTCATAATCTCATCCCTGTCACTTAACCATTACTTTCTACTTTCATTTCTATGCATGGTCTATCATATAGATATTAATTGACTCCATAATAGTCTACTATTATTGGATCCAGAGAATATTTCCATTTTTTAATTTTACATTATTCTGTGACTTTTTTTTCTCACATCATAAGTTATTTCTTTATGACAAGTTCTGAGGGCGATGATATTTTTATAGTTCTTGACAGTGCCAAGTTGTTTTCACAACAATAGCAAATGCAATGCCACTCGATCAGTGTCTAAGTGTGTTCTTTTTACCATAACCTCACCAGCACTGGGTTTTATGGTTCATAGCAAAGAGGAGCACCTAAAAGTCTGCATTCAGTTACTATTAATTTTGAACACTGCTCCATATGTTTTTATACAGTTGTATTTTAAACATATTTTAGGAATTTATTTAGAATGGAAGATGGACTTTCTGCTGTTAACTGAGACATCTGAATCACACTCCAAATTCCATTCCCCTTCATGTGCTATTTAATTAGAGCTTGAGTACTTAGGAGTTTGGATTAGTAAAATTATGGAAAGCTATATAAGAAAAACATCCTTTTCATGTGCTTGTAAACAGACATTCAAAGGACTTACCAAGATATCTGCTGTACACTTGACTATAAGGCAATGAGTGAAACAGTCCAGACGAATTGTACCGCTTTGCTGATTGAGGTATACTTGCTCTTCTGGCAAAAGATGGCCTATCCTACTGCTGGCACTGAGACTTTATGGGGAAGGAAACATAGAATGCACTATAATCGCCAACACTAACACGAAAAATTCATAAATAGAAAAAAACTTTAATGAATACGTACGGGTCTTTATTCTCCTGTGACCCAAACATAATCATAGATTTCAAAGCATTCCAGTCCTGTAGAACACGCTCCAGTGCAAGCTGCGCAAACCTTGGGGGCTCTAAATCATGATCGGGCATATCTGAATCTTTAAAAACAAACCAAAACAAACAGACAAACAAAAAAACTGTGGGTAAGACGAAAAAAATCTGCTTTTCATATGTGTCATAATTGTGAAATTTACTCACCCTCAGGATTGGCTGTTTTTCGGTTACGATCCTCCCGGATTCGAGGAGGCCTGTACTGGCAATGCTCGACTGTTTGCCTTGCAACCGTCTGCACTAAAAACAGTAAGAGATGCTCCCCTCTGCAAAACAGAACATTGTGGGGGGAGATAATTAAGATGTGCTGTGATTTTTCAACCTAATTTATGTCCTAAAAACCCCACTTGCCTGCTGTTTGGCAGAGTGACTAGATTAGTAGCAGTGAGCAGGCGATAAAGTAGATCAAGACGAGCAGATTTCTGTCCAGCAATTAGAGTTTTACATTTACATTTTTCCCAACAATCACAATAGGCTGTCGGTGATGTCCGTTTGAGTCTAGAAAGAATTCATATGCAAGTACAAAAATTGAAATTTTTAAAAAAGACAAAGGTCTATATTGAAATTATGAAGGCATAGCTCATTGAAACCAAACAAACCCTTGCTTGTTTTTAAGTATAAAGCACAACTGTTAAAGCATGCACAACCAGAAGGATTACTTAATGCTATGAAGTTTATAAAAGCAACAAAAAATTCTCAGAAGAGGCATCTTATAAATTACTTGGCTATAATCACTTCCGCTAGAATGCCTTCCCTAATTGCCCACAGCCCCAGTTCAGTTTAAGTGATCCTCTTTTGTGTATCTAATGAACCCCAAAACCCTTGTGGGTGGATGTTTCTTGCATGTGTCTTCTGACAAGACAGTCAGACTGTCAACTTCGTGAGGACAGGGACTATCCTGTCTACCACCCAAGCTTCTAGTGCAATGAATGCACTTACTCAGCAATCAGTGAACAGGTTATCACCTTATATGTTTAAAACAGGAAGACAAACACAGCTAAAATTCTTTTAATAAAAATCATAAATAAGTATCAATATAACATCTACAAAAATTTCTCACTTGGCCTATAGAATTACTTATGTAAAGCACAATAGATGGTTTCTACAAACCAAGTCTCTATTAACTATAATATTACACAATGTACCAGTTACAGCTGATGTCCCTGCTGAGATTCTGAGGCACTGCAAATGTTAGTGCTGGATGTTTTATTGCTTCTTAGGTCTGCAAAATCAAACTAGCCATGGGAATTCTACTGATGGAGACTGAAAAGTTATTACATTTAGTTTAAGACATAAATGAGGCACAGGACAAACATTCACTATGATTTTCTGAATGCGTATAGCGATTTCCCACTAGTAAACTCTATCATAGGGGGCCTAAGACTTTGGCTGGAGAATACCAAAAAAAACCAACCCCCCCCCCCCAAAAAAACAAAAAAACCCCCTGTAGATATATATCTCAAAAATGTAATGATTCTAATCATAATGTATAATCACATATTCCTTTGCATATGAACCTACTTTTATTTAAAGAACATCTCAAGCACACTTTAAAATCAATAACCATACTTTATATACATAAACTGGCTTTTTAAAGAGAGCAACCTCATGCTTTCTGAACTATGAAACAATTAAAACATGACCTGGTATAGATTATTTTAATGCAGCAATATGAATCTAAAAGTTATAATATTAAAGTAAACTAAATTGTACTCACTTGCAATCATGACCTTTATGACAAACCCTTGCACATTCCGTACAACAACAGAGTGACTCAAGCAAGCCACAAGTTCTACACTCAAAAATATCCTAAAATTAAAAGGGTATACTTTAAAAAAGAATGACATGTACATCTCACCATAATTATTTCTGGTAGTTTCTAAGACAATTCAATCACAATAATAGCAGAGCAAAATTAATGTGCTCTGGAAATAGTCATAAACCGGTACAGCGAATATACATTTTACAACATTAGACAAATGGAAATCAAACTCTACCAGTAAGGTAAAAATAATTTACATCATTCAAAAAAAGTATTATAGTTATAAGATCTATGTTAAGAACTGTAGATCAGATTTATAATATCCAGTAAAAATTTCTCATTTTCTTAATATCCCATAACTAATCTAACAATCAACTCCTTTGCCTCATTTATTTGGGAATTAAATAAAAATTAATTTTCTCTGGAGCGTTTTATAACTCAGAGTAAAAGAAAGCTAAGAACTATAACTCTAGTAATGGTGAAAGGGAAGAAAAACAAATTCGGAGATAGCATAAATATAGGGAAATGTAAAATAACTCACCTGGTTAATGTGCTCCGCTCCTGTCCATGTAAAACTGCAGGTATCATTACAACATAAGACATATAAAGGGGAGTCATCAGGGTTGGTACCTGAAGGGCAAACCATTCCCAAAAACACATCTTCTTCTTTTTCACTCGAGGATACTTCAGCTAAAAAGATTAAGAACACAGCAATTCATGTATTAAGAAAGGACCTAAAGTCATTTACTACTTTCCTCAAATGTAAAAGCTCTAACATTTACACAATGTAAATCAGAAACTACTATATATTCATAAGAAAACTGATATACAAAGTCAACATGCAAAGAAATCCAGTCAATTCTGGCACAAAGTAAAGCAGTGTAATTATATCATAACCACAAACGAGGACAATAGAAATCCATCACACATCAGTCACATGAGTCCTTAGCACTGACACTGCCTTACGCAGTTAAGATTCAAGTTCTAGTTCTATTTAACAAAGTTTAGATAATCACATCAATTATTTATAGCCATTATTTTTAAAAGGATAACTACTTTAATCTTTTAAAGGATGAATGACAGGAATGATATCCTTTAATGCTTTCTATTAGCAGAAATTCCAAGTCAGAAGGAAGAACGATAAGTCATGTGGTCTGTAATTTCTATAAAATTACACCGTTTTAACCACTGACAGATTCTATTAGTAATAAATTTTTATTTTTAAAGGATAAATAGTCATACTGTCCATTATGGAAATTTAACTTTAAAAATTTATACCAGCTGCTTTTGGTGAAAAGTTAGGAGATATAATACACTTGAAAAGTATAAACACATGAATTTTACACACACACACATACACAAAAGAATTATCTCAATAGTTTCTAATCAATTATATCACTTCTATATACAAAAATTAGTTTTGAATAATTATGGTATTATGTGTATAGAAGAGAATTTATTTAAATTAAAAAATAAGTGACTCATTAAGGACTTGAAATAAATTACCTTTTGCAATTTTCTGGGCTGTTTCTAAAATGGTAATTGCAGCAGGATAAGCTCGGCCACTTACAGCTGACATAAATGGGGTCATCCCTCTTGCATCCCTAAAATGAGAGAAATTTACATTAAAAAATTATCAATTACTTTTCCTTAAAAAGAAATACATACTCATGATGAAACAAAAACTAGTTATATTTTATTAAATAATGTACCACCACTCAAAGAAAATCACTGCTGGAATTTTCTAGTCTCATATTATTTCATTTAAGAAAGCAAGCCGCCTCTGTGGAACCTTTCTCTCTCTAAACCATGTTCTCCCTTTCTTAGCCTTTAGTGACACTACAGACCAGCAAATGCTCTGGAGTCAAACAAATACTTTCTGAACGTGGGGATCTATACAAGCTCTATCTCATACGATTGTGATGAGAATTAAAGAAATTATTACTTAAAAAGCTTTTAGGACAATGCCTGCCAAATAGCATGTACTCAATAAATGTTAGCTATTATTATCATATATTTACTTTTAAATGTATGCCTCCAATATTCTTCACTGAATTTTTATTCCCTGTGTTTCCGAAAATTCTATCCTCAGCCATTTGTGCTTCCCTCTCTCATCTATCACAGCAACTACCAATTATATGAATGAAAGCACATTTCCAACATCTACATTTGCTCACTTGATGACTCTCTTTGGGATTTCCCAGTGATCCCTCACATTCAACATATCTAACGACTAAAATCATCTTTCTCCCCAAACCTGCTCTTTACCTGACTTCTGTGTGTCAGCCAACAGTATCACTGTCCCTAGCTACTATGACAAAAAACTTGAAATCTTCACGAAGTCTTTCTTCTAAATCAAATGCAACACACATATTACAGGCTATACACAGGCATACAAAACATAACCTAAATTCTAATCTCTACTCTTGCCTATTTTAATCCTTTTTTATACTACCATCATATTATTTATCTTATAACTCCCACTTTGATACTATTATAGTCTAAACAAAACCATTATTCAGAGGATTCAAGCCCAAAGAATAGAGGCCAGAGTGGTGGCTTTAACCTAACTTTGCAGATTCACTGGCTACTTTGAACCATCCACTTCCAACTAGATGAGTCGCTATCTCTTGAAATATTTACACTTCTCCATTTGTGTTGTCACTCACTCTTCTCCCAACCTATTTCTCATGGTTCTAATCAAACTGCATCTTCATAGAGTTGCTAACTACAAAATATACACATTTTTCCCTCTGTTTATCCAATACACGTCACTCCTACCCCAAAGTAATGTACATATTACACGAACCTAATGTCCCATTATGGGCTACTAGGAGGCAGATATAAAGTTTAATTCTAGACTGTAATGTTTTTCAGCTTTTTAAAAATATGTCTGCACTTTTAATTTAAAACAACCAACCAAAATAACTCCATAGACCTTCTTCTCTCTTCAGGTAAGAACTGGTTGAGAATAATTCGAAAATATTAAATATATTTTTTTAGATAGTCTACACATACAGACATAAACACCCATCACCACCATGCTCAAAATGAGACAATGCTGCTCTCATATTTTCTATTAGCATTTTATACATTGCCAAACACAATTAAGAAAAACTTTTTAACTGAGTCATTTAATGGTTAACTAATTTCAAAATATACCACTTAGAAAATTTATTAGCATCTAGGAAATTTTCTGTATTATAGTATCAAGAGGAAAAAGGATCAATCTGAGAATTTCAATGTTATCACCTAAAAGTCAGGCGAAAAACTTTGCCCCTCCTCTAATTCGTTTCAAAGATGCTATCGATAATATCAGCTTATTAAAACAATGGAATATTAAGTGTTTTCCAGATATTTTAATATATTTTCTCAGATGGGGAGATCAACCATTGTGAGAAAACAATAATAAAGAACTAATGCAACAGAAATTAACTATAGAAATGCAAAATGGATTAGAAACGAATAGAAGGAATAGGAACATACAATAAATTGTTAGACAATATCAAATGATGTTAAGGAAATTATACAAAGATAATATGCCTAAAAACACATAAGTGAAAATTAAAAATGACAATTGAGAAAGTAATACAAAGGTATGTACATATTTCTATATATACGATTTTTATCTATGCTTCAAACCACTAATAAATTAGTAAGCTGCTTCTGTAATAATAGCTTTATTTATAATCCAATGTCTCATATTACTAGTAAAGCAGCTTTCATTAAAGTAATCATAAATTCATAAATTGGGACATTTTCATTGTAAGGTCAATAAAACTTAATAAAAGCTCCCTTGCTCTCAAAATTAAAAACTCAAAACAACTTCTTGTACTTAAACATAGGGAGGTGACATAAGGGTGATGACTGAGCATCTCAGATCTGGAAGCAAGAGATAGACTAAGGTTGGAATTCCAACTGTGCCACTCACTAGTTTTATGACACTGGGCATGTTAATTAACCTTTACATCCATTTCTTCAAATGTAAAATGGGGACAATTTCACCTACTCCAGATAGTCATTGCTAGAATTAAAAATTAATGCAGGTCAAGTCTGGCATAGACAGTGGCTAACTTTTATAAAAAGCTTATTGCTATGAGGCTGTAAAGAAAGATAAACAAAACCTATTAATGGTTAATGAGCATTTCCCACAGAATATTTATCAGAAACTGCATAATCTCATGATGATGCATTCTGCAAGCCAAAAAGAATTCCCAAGAAACCATTGGAATCACAGTCTTAAAATACAGATTACAGGCCGCATGCCAGACCTACTGAGTCATACTTCTGTGTAGATGTTGGTGAAGAATCTACATAATTTTTAAATTTCGGCAGGTGACAGTGATAGAACTAATTTATAGATCCAAATTTGATAACACTATAACCTTTCTAACAGATAAATACATGCTCTGATCATGCTAACATAAAATCATTTTGTATTAATTTTATCATGAATATCTCTCACTGAAGAGAGCTTAGTAACAGAGGCAATACAGTGCTAGGTTCTGGTATTTAAAAATTTACTTAAGATAACTGTTATCTATACATTGCAAGATCAACTTAACTTAAAAGGAGCTAAGCTGAATCTTATCAAAAATATATTAAACTTCTTACTTGGCAGAAAGGAGTTCCCGTAGATAGGGCTGCAGAACAACACTGTCACATAGCAATTTTAATATAAAATGAGCATTGGCCTTTCGATCCTTGGATTCTACTACAGATGGCTCCGTGGAAGGACCTGTAATGAAGCAGATCCACTTGGTAAGAAAATAAGAGTAAATAAGACAGAGAGAGTGAAAGAATACTCTGGAATAATATACCAAGTATCTATTAAATAAACACCAGGAAAATATTCTATGTTAATAATAACTTCATTACTGAGAATTTAAACACATTATACAAATCTCAACTGATGAAATGTATGTACATACACACTGCAATTTCACTGATATATGGAAGATAATTTAGAGAATTAGATCCTTTCAAGCCAAGGGAAGTCTCCTTGAGATAAAGTGTGGATCTGTAAAACCTATATCCAAAATGTGTTTATCTTCCAAATGCCTGAACAGATAAAGTAGTACAGATTCTCACCTGGAATGGTGGAGGTGCTTGGTCCTTGACCGGTGCCAGTCGCTGCTGTGGTAAGAGATCCCACAGCAGGGGCCAGGATAAAATCAATGTCACCATCTTTCAGTAAACAGAACAGTGGGATGTATATCATTATAGGCAACATATCCCTAATATGTTCTCTTAGCTGGCCTTAAGGCTTTTCTGTGCAAGCCAAGCGTCAAACTGGACAGAAGTTTAAGTGTAAACTTAACTATAAAAGAAGAAATCTACTAGGCAATTTATTGACATTTTGATGTATTACTAGGTAGCTTCTTACCAGTATTAAAATATATACTTCAATATAAGAGGGTTACCTAACAAGAGTTCCCAGAATTGCAGTTTTTAAACTATTAACCCCTTAAACCAAATCTTTATAACTAAATTAGTTATAATACTCATTATGCTACTTTTAAATATTTCAGATTTCTCAATATCCCATTAAAACGCTCAATTCCTTTTCTTTCATGACCTTGTCTTTTTGTTAAAGACTAAATAAAATAAAAGATCTTACCAGGATCCATCGCAGGAGGGTCAGGAACCCAACTAGGGGGAGCTATGGGAGGTGAAACTGGATCCTGATGGTCACTGGATGAAGCACCAGCTTCATGTCTACCCAAACCAGCTGCTCTCAATGAACGCCTCATCATTTCCCGTAATCTCAAACTAGAACATGGACAAAATCAGAACTCACTACCATGTCTAAATGTAATGAAAAGGTGCACAGAACTTCTCATCTGAGATCAAAGTTTGTTCTACAAGCAAGTACTCCAGGCAAGGGCAGTGAAGTACAAATGCCAATTCTGGAATCACAGAATAAGTCAGTGAGGGATAGAAACGAAGCTGGGGGCCCCTAGTACCCAGTTCAGCATTAAAACCACTATATTAAGCTCCCACACAAACTTAAGCACAGGGAACAAAAGTTGCAGTGAAATAAGAGTAGAAAATAATCTTTCATACAGTTATGATAAACAGCTGAACATTAAATTTTGTTCTATCCCATTTATAATCAGTAAGAATTAAGTTTAATGATAGACATCAGTGAACATACTGATTAGCACAAACCAATACTGTTAGCCTACTAAATACCTTTTCTGTGATCTCAAAAGCAATTGAACTAATATCCACACAGTAAATAGTTTTAAAACAAAGACCAATTTTGATTTATTTTTTATACAAAAAAAAAAAATGGTTTTTTTTTAAACAATACAACTTGCATCCCAAGGAAATTAATGAATAAAATTGGAGCTTATAAAATGTGTTAGATTAATGTCTGGGCATGAATTTTTTTTCTCCTGTTATATCAAAATTTTTTTTAAAAAATATACTCCACAGATGTGCACATCACTAAAAAGAAAAAGAAATAATCACAAACACAGACCTTGTTAGGGGAACTGGTAACTGCCTATACAAAAATCTGTACCTCTGAATGAAAGCTTAAAAAGGCTACAAAACTAACACATTAAGAACTAACAGCAATTAAGAGAGAGCAAGCAAGGCAAATCTCTTTAACTCAGCCACAATTTTAGAGCTTCTATATGAATAAAGAGTAAAAATTCAATTTTAAGGGCCAGGCAACACAGAAGGGACTTTATTTTCCCATGCAGGTTTAATCCCAAAGATAATGACATTTCTGATGTGAAAGACCTAACAGTTTACCAGGTGAGCATTATGTCTACAAATAAGTGTTTTAGATGTCTGAATCTCAATTATGATTATTTACTCTGAGAGTAAATGTGTTTTCCATAGCAATACATTTTCAATTTTTAAGAAAATTTTTATTTAAAGCATTTACAAAAATTTCTTTTAGAGGCTACTTCCAGGAACACATCTATTTAATAAGGCTTTTGCATGATGTACCTTTGAGAACAGAAACATTCTTTGGAAGACTCTGGAAAGTAAATTTTAATGTCTCAACGTTATATTAGCTATTATAGTATTCACTATTAAGAAACGCCTATGGTTAATTCTTTTACGGTATCAATGTTTTGTCTCTCCAAACTTAGAAATCTTGAGTTTAAGAGTTTCTGTAATATGGAAGGGAGCAGGGCACAGTGGTTATTTCAGTCGAGGTCACGGCCCTGTCCAAAGACATCGCCCACAGAGAAGGTAGGCTCCTCACCAGTAACAGCACATGCTGTGATGCTCATGTATAATTTTAAGTAAGCTCAACTTAGATGCTAGGTATCCTTATGTGTCTTACTCAAAACAGAGAGAGAAATCCACAATTACTGGGAGACACTGCAAATAACACAAAAATAAATGCATGGTTTTTGGGCTTATTAAGAAGAATGCTTCTAATCAGGGTCACAAATTCAATCCCTACTGGGACTGAAGATAAAATAAACTGAGAAAAGGGCAGTCAGGTGTAAAAAGTAGGGAGTAATGGCAAACTAGAGGCATACATACTCATCTAAAGGCATTCAAATAAAAAAAAAAAATTAACATTTTACAGGCCAAACAAAACATACGTGGGCTATTCTCCAACCTCTAGCTTAGAGTAGATTAAGAATAAATGAAGATAAATGGAGACCATAGCCTCATCTTGAACTTGCAAACTCCCAACTTTGTTGTTCTGATGTAGTCAATTCAATATTACATGAGGGAGTCATTCCTTGTCATTTTAAAAAATTGTCCTTAACCTCTTTTCTTCATTAGGTCTTGGGAACATTTTTAAGTACAATGCCCAGCTCCTCATACAGATTCTTTAAAAACAAAAACAAAAACAAAAAAGAAAATTATTCTTCAAGATGTTGTACACAATTCATGAAGATTCACCTGTATCCTCAGTGGCTGAGGACAATACTGAGGAGATACCACCTTGGCTGCTAAGATTCAGAGTTTTGACATTTCTTCGTAAAGGCTTGCCTGGAGTCATCGTATTTTCTGACAATATGGAAGAATTCAAGGATGATGTAATTTCCTCTTTGTAAGCACGTTATATCCATGCTACAGAAGCCTTAGAATCCAGTCATGTTCAAACATACCACTGTGACAAAAAAGCGAAGGTCATGTGTCTTCCAGATTAACAATCTCTAGAGTACATACACCTGCAATCAGATGCATCAATCAAGCTTTCCACTAAATCTGCCCTTTGTACTCAGGAACTATTGAGTCACATAACAAAACTTCTGAGTAAAATCATCATCTGAAGGCATTTAATAGTACTCCAGTCAACATTGAAATTTCATCAGTTTTGAGCTTACAGCTCATGAATCCCAGCCTGCATACTCATCAAGGGGCATCGCCTAGAAAATCCATTGTAGGCTAGAGGAGGGTTTCACTTCAATGAAGCAGAGTCTGTGGACTTCCTACTGCCCGGCGTGGATAATAAGACTCCTGTGCTTTCATCTGTTCAACCGGCAGCCCTGAGTTTGAACTGGGTAAGAGCACTGCAGTGAAATCTTCGGCAAATGCCTCAAAGGAGCTTACTCTGCAAATTATTTCTGTGAGCAACACATCACCCACTCCTGAAGCTCCTTTTAGTCTTTGCCTTCAAAATAATCCTTATAGGAAAAAAAAGATGGCAGCACTGGCATTGGACCAACCATATCAGAGTCCAACTTGGAATTGCACCTGTATTTTCTCTGAGGAAATGAAATACCTGACATAGTTCAGACACTAATTTCTTCATGAAGAATTTAAGTTGCTCTCCACTTTAAACAAATACTTTGATTACAGACAAACACTTTGTCTGCTTAGTGTAATCCTAAACAAATAAGCTGGTGATCATTTTCATTTTGTGTAGCCTACATAATGTTTTTGTACTGTTTTAAATCATAATTTGGCCACCCAAAAATAGTTTTTGATAAATCTCACTTCAGGATGTTTTTGAACCTAGGAAGCTATTGAGTTGGTATCAATTTCAGAAGAATCATTTTAAAGGTAAAGTTGAATATGAAACAGAAAATAGGCAAAGAAGAGTCTTCATTTTGAGTAGACTTTACAACCTATTACATTAGCACAGTGAGCAGTGCTTCCATTAATGATCTGTCAAGTATCCAAGTATTGTGGCTGTTGTGTGTAATATAAATGTGCCTTTTCTTCAGAAAGGCAACTATATTCTGAAATCTTTATATTCTTCATATTTTCTAACACCTAGTAATTTTCAATGTGTTAAAGGTTTGTCCATCCCACAACTCAAAAAGCCTGAAAATTTATAATACCAAATGTTCATAATACACACCAGCCTTTCATTTCTTCTCAGATCATTAAGATATCTGAGAAATTGACCTAAGCAAGCAATCTGAAAATAAAAGATTAAAGTTTTTTCAATTATTGTTATTAGTTGTTCTCCAACTAAAGACAATAACTTCCTAGGAAATAAGAGTGATAAATTTAAAACACATTCAAAGAATCAATTTGAACTGCTTGTCTAAATTATCTCCAATTTTGAAGAATCCTAGGTCCTATTGTTTTGCACTTAAACTCTAAGTAGATATTATCAGACATTTTTCCTGGGGTGCTATTGAGAAGAACAAAAGCAAAAGGACCCACCAAAGTCATGTATGTGACAGGTAGGTTCTTTAAGTACTTGGAATACGTTTCTGCCAATTAAACTTTCCTGGTAAAAATCACATTACCTTCGGCTACTTGATGATCCAGCCCGATTACCTGGGCCATTACTTGAAACAACCGATATTGCATTTGCAATGGCCTCAACAGCAGAAAGCCTTTCGGCAAATGTATTTCTTTCGGAGCGCTCTGCTTCTGAAACAGAAGAAAAAAAATTAGTATCGATTTAAACTTTAAAAATAATAGAAGAGATTACAGGCTAGTAAATGTTAACTGCTATGTTCTTTAGTGCTCTAATCACATACTAGAGATAATTAATGGCTTAATTTTTCCTTAGAGCAATGAACACTTTAGATTGAACTACGACCTTTAATATGTGAATTATCTCTTTATTCTACCTTACTTTTCAGTCCCCCAAAGGTCAAAAATATGGTTATTCATAGTAGAATGAAATACAGCTTTTACTAGCAAGAAAGAAAAAGACGCATATACCAGTAACTCAGTCTTGGTTTATATACTACTTCTACTCTTTTAATGATAATGATTAAGCTCTGAAACCTACAAACCACTATTCAAAAATGTGGCTACCAGAATATCAATGGCAGAATTCAAAATAAGAAAAAACATTATGAATTATACAACTGTACTATAGGTTTTCAGTTTCCCCTTCATTCAGCCAATTAAAAACTTTATGGTAAACAAAGCTTATTTAATTTTCCAAATATATCTAACAACTCATTGGGTTATCTTTCTCTCTACATTCTAAAAATTAGGATAAAGGTTGCTTCAATAACTTGCCTTCATCTGCTAAATAATTCTCATGGGTAATAAAGTCATCTGCAATCATAAAATCAGTAAAACCCGTTAAGTATTATACATACAGTTTGTATATATCATAGAGAATAGAACTTAAGACAACAAAAACACATTGATAAAATATCTGCTCATGTTACATATTCATCCTAAGAGTATAGGAATTTTTACCTTCTGAGAATGCCAAAATCCCTAGATTCTACAAAACAAAGTAAAGGCACACATAAATTCTTTAGTGATTTTTCTTTCCTTTAATAGTTGTTATATTATGATTGCCTAAAATTCCTTTTAAAGATTTTGGTATAGTTCTTAATCTCACCCTCTTCTTCTTTAGTTTCCTTATTGCTGGTTGGAAAGCAAACTGATACACAAGCATGCAAAATATTTCGATTTCCATCACATCTGTGGCTGATAAATGTCTGTAGCATCTGTAGATTCTGCTCTAAAACAACTGCTTGCTCAAGATTCATAAGATATTGTCGACAGGCCTC
Source organism: Cynopterus sphinx (assembly GCA_030015415.1). Lineage (NCBI taxonomy): Eukaryota > Metazoa > Chordata > Mammalia > Chiroptera > Pteropodidae > Cynopterus > Cynopterus sphinx. The sequence continues at coordinate 23,810,878 of CM057389.1, read as the reverse complement.
ATAGTCACAGCGTAGGATGTGCTGCATTAAGGTTTGTTTCTGTGCTCAGACAAATTAGGGAAAAAATTTCAATGAATTTGAACAGCACATTATACATGTCAAAAATTTCTCATGACCAACATTATAATATAATTAGCTCTGCAAATAAGTAGAGACAATTTCAGGTAGCCTGGCAGAAAGAAATTAACTGAAGGATATCCTTTAAATACAGCACATAATAGGAACGCAAAAGGGTGGGTACATTTTTTCTAAGGGACCAGTAAATATTTTCAGCTTTTACAACTAACTTAACTCTGTGGCTATAGTGAGAAAGCGGCCACATACAATGCACAACTGAATGGGAGTGGCTGGATTTGGCCTGTAAGCCATATTTTATCAAATTCTGGCTTATGTTATATACATAAAAATCAAATTAGAACACTATTCGTACTGTTAACCAATTAAGAAAAAGGTATACATTTTATTTTAGGCTTGCTCATCCCCATAAATCATGACATATGCCGTATAATACCCCAAAGGTGACAATGAATATAATTCACTGTCAAAGTCATTATGGTTCTGATAAAGTGTAGACTATATCATTAACTGAACAAATAGACTAAATATTTGTCTTCCCCAAAATCATATGTTGAAACCTAATCCCCAATGTGATGATGTTTGGAGGTGGGAGCTTTGGAAGGTGATTAGGTCATCAGGGTGGAGCCCTCATAAGAGACTGGTGTACTTGAAAGGGGCTGATGAGATCAGTTATCTTCTTCCATCATGTAAGGACACAAGGCTGTCTACAAACCAGTAAGTGGGCCCTCCCCAGACATCAAATCTGCCCATGTTGATCTTGGGACTCTTGCCTCCAGAAATATATGAGAAATAAATTTCTATTGTTTATAAGTCACTCAGTCTATAGCAACCTGAAAAGACTAAGAAACAGCATGAATATACCAAGGAGTTCAAATGTACTTCTTTCAGAATGTAAAACTATAGCTGTGGAATATTTAATGGAATTAATATAAAGAATGTTTCGAAAAACAAGTAACATTGTTCATTTTAATTAGAAATAGGAACTGGAAAAAACAGGTGGGAAAAGTGTGTGAATACAAAGGGAAGAAAGAAAAAAGGTGCATTTGAACAACTTCCACCTCCCCCTAAACTGCCTAAATAACTAAATAACCAATTTCATGGAGAGGAGGTGAGTAGGGGAACACAAGAAAATATAGCTAAACACTATTTTCAGTACCTGCCACATGTGAGATGCCATTTTGATCTTGGAACTAAAACTACGTCTCTTTGAGGTGACCCCATAAATTGCAAGCTCCAGTTCAAGAGGAGTGGGCCATATAAGACTAACCTTGGCAAAGTCTGGTGATATAGATGCATTCATCAGCATGCAGAGAGAATATGTCCAAGTCTCTCCAAAGAATAAAAAGCACAGTACTTTGAAAAGTAACGAAAATCAAGATATTCTGCTGTGATAAAGACTGTTTTCAAGCTATCAGGCAATCATCTGGTTGGAAGCAGCTACTCTATAGGGAATGCTCATCTCCAACCTGCTGTACTGGACATGGGCTCTCACATTGAGTGTCGATACCACACTCACCGGGTTAGATGCCAAAAAGTTCATTCTGCATCACTGCAGACTGTATCTATCATTTATTTTTGTAGCAAAAGGCAGGGAGAGCTCAGTAAAAATAATCCTTGTAGGTCTACTGTGCACCGAACCCTTATCACTGATAAATGATGACAAACTTTATCCCTCCCTATCCATGGGATGATGTCACATTTTATCTTTACCCTTGAGGTGCTGACAAAGTGCAGGGGTCATAGAATCAAATGCCTGCAGAGCATTTGAAGTAATATGAATGGAGGAGGCTTAGTGTAAAAACTATAACCATAAAATAAGTGGCAGCATTTGGACTCACAGCAATAAATGTTAAGTCATGGGGACTGCCATGGGTTGGAAAGACCCCATATAACCTCTAAAAGAAACAGACTAATGTTTTTATGATGGCCAATGTTACCAGATCTTTAATTTTTTAAGAGCAATTGAAAATATGGATTTTAAATATAAATCCTATGATTTTTATCAAGAAATTTTAAGCAATGTGAAAGCTATTTCTAATGGCCAAGTTCACACAGCCAGCTCCTTAATCGCATGCCCCTACCAGTTTGGCACCTCTAGTCTGGCAAGTTACAATCAAAGCTAAACAAAGAATATGAGCACTGCAGATACAATGATGAGTACTAAGTATATTTCTCCAGCTTGGTCCTCTTTCTCCTGCTCTTCAGACTTACACATCTAAATCTCTATTCACATCTCCTCTTGGACAACTGAGAAGCATCTTAAATCTAACATGTCTAAAACTAAACTCTTGATATCATCCACTCCCTCACAGCAGTTTAGCCCTACAGTCTTCATCTCAATAAATGGCAACTTCATTCTTCCAAAACCTTTCACTCTTTTGCTTCCTCTATCTGGCATCCTATGGTTAGTGGTAAATAAATCCTGTTGGTTCTATCTTAGAACATGTCTAGCATATCCAGAATCTAATCACTTCTCTCATAACTGCACCTCCTGGGCCAAGCCACCTTACCACCTCCCACCTGGATTATTCTAGCAGCCTCCTCACTGTTCTCCCTACTTCCACCCTGTTGCCCTATATTCTCAGCATGTCAGCAGTGATCCTTTGTAAGTCAAATAAGGTCAATTTCTGCTCAAACTGCTCCATTAACTTCCAATGGCATTGCCTCCACATCTAACAACAAATACCTCAACCACAACATGTTCGAAACTAAACTCATCCTCCCCCCTTATGCCATTTGTTCCTCCTATTTCTCCTCTCCATACCCAAATCAGAAGCTTTACAACTCCTCTTCATTTACTGCTGATGCCTAGTCATCAGACTTCATAGTTTCTTAGCAATCTCTCAAATTGACCCCATCTTTCTCATTTCCAAGAGTTCAAGCTTACTTTGTTTCTCACCTGGATAAACTAACTGTATTAGCCTTTTTATCTAGCCCCTAAAATTGTTCTCTGTACACTGCTGTTCTTTGTGAAAAGCCAGCTCCTTCTCCCAGATCTCACAGAGAACTCTCACGCCCCTTAGGTTAGCACACATGACATCCATGTGCCTTTCTCCAGACTTATCAGTGCCACTCTCTTATCTTTATAAGCCTATCTTTTGGTTATATCAAAATAGCAAAAGAAGGTATACTCTCTCCTGTGCCTGGGATATCATGTCCCGCCTTTGTCTTATGTCTACCCCTATCTGATTATTCAAAGCTGCGTCCAGGCAACACCTCCTCAAAGATGTCTTCTCCAGTGACAGTCTGGACTTATATTCCTCCCTTTGTGCTCCCATGACATTCTGCATGCCTTTCTCAAGCACTCAAATTATACCCAATCACTGATTTATTCATCTCCCTTGTCCCAACAGACTATTAGCTCCTGTAGGGTAGAGGCAATGAATGATTTATTCAAGATTGTCTCCCTAGACTCTAGCAGTGTCTTCCAAACTCAAATATCAAGCGGTTTTACCTCTACAGCCATGATGATAATAGCAGCTTTCTTTTTGATTGTTGAATTGGCAGGGAGATTTATTAAAGAGTGTACACCCATTCCAAGACTACTAATAGGTGGAAGATCGAGCCAATCAGGATCCCTTATTCCTCCCATGCAATCTTTGGCCATTGGGTAGATAGTACCATTTCCATCTCGAAGAATAATGGGAGACTCCTATCACACAGAGAAAATAAAGTTTGGTTCACAATAAAAAATGTATCCCTCATTTTTACAATATGTATATTTATTTTCAAATTAATTACTTACATATAATAATGACCAAATAAGAAACCTAGTATTAAAACGTGCTAAATATTCTAAATTCTTCAATAATTTAATAACAAACTAGAGTTAGACCTTAAGCATCACAAAAATGCCAATGTTGTCATGTCATTTTTCAAAAGCAAAAATAAGCCTCTGTACCTGTCCAGCAGTGAAAATGGCTACATTCCTCTCATTCTGACCAAGGAAAGCAATGCTGCTTGTAGGGAAATTATTTTCCTGTTCTGCTTTTCCTGTAGCAAGATCAAAGATACAGTACCGTACCCAATTTCCAGTCTTCAAAACAGCATGTACGCCTTCAGAAACACACAAATGTAAAAAAAATTATATGAATTTATTAATCTTTAATAATTACCTACCAAATGTTGACCTCTCTGGTCATATCTGTAAATCAATCCCAACAGATGCATTTTATTCCATTATGTTACACACAGAGAAGAAAAACTGCCAAATCCCCCAAACCACTTTATTCTGTTCACTAACTGCATAGTATTAACTGTATACAGAGTATACCACCTGAAATATTCATGAAATATTTACCTTTGGAATCTACATTCACTGCTAATATTTCTGTTTTTTCAGGTATGCAAAGCTTTTTAGGAGTCCTTTGGAAACAGTCAGGAACTTTGGGTGTTCCACCAGTTTTGACAACCTGCATGAAACAAAAGGAATTTTGCTCTGGAATTTTATAATATCTTAAGGAGTCAATCCCAAAATCTGCCCACTGAGTCCTCTACACTTACCTGCAGTTCATCAATTCTAAGTAACCTACAATCTTGCAGGAGAGAAGAAGGGTCTGCATCTGAACCAGAGCTGCTCTGACAGTTTGTATTACTGGATGTTCCAGGAAATTTTACAGCAACATAGGCACCATCCACTTTTAGCACCTAGATGTACAGGTAGATACGCTAAATATATGTATATGAAATCAATATGCAAATAATATTCATTGGATTTAAAACTGAAGGCATTTAATTTCTTCTTATGAGTATATTTCTTCAATGATCACCAAGTTATAAAATTAACCCAAACAGATTCACCAAAGCTTTGTTGTTGACATCTTTACTCAAGTCTTATTTTCTAGAAAAGAAAATGACCCACTTAATCAGTGATTATAGTCTGTGGATGTTTGGTAATCAACTAAAATCCACAAAATCCTCTCATCACTCTTCTTTGTTAATTTAGAGACTTGCTGTGCATAAGAACTTTCACAACAAAGGTAGTAATGTTCTATACCTGCAATGTCTGATATGGTAGCCATTAGCCATAAATGGAGCTAATGTGACCAAGCAGTTGCCTTTAATGTTATTTAATTTTAATAAATTTACTTAGACACATATATAGTTAGAGGCTACCATACTGGACATAGTTAGCAATGCACAGTAAGATAAGCACGGGACTTGAAACCAGAATACTTGAGTCTCACCTCTGCCACTTACTACTTTTGATTTTGAGTCAGTGTGATCTTCTAAGAAAATACCCGCCCATATAGTTCTATTTTGTGAATCAAACAGAACATATAAAAAAGGCCCTTGTGAACTCCAGAGCATGGTGTATCTACTCTTTCCTTTTAGCACAAAGGAAATACCATCACATTTCAAAATCTAATGAGCAATCAGAAAAACCTCTACTTTGCAGATATTCTATATCCATTTTCTTTTTAAATATATATGAAGAGAAAGGTGAAATTAATGACATTTCAGTTGATGGTCTCTACAAACTTGGTTTCTTCTCCAGAAAGAAGGGAAGAAAAAGTAAAAGGTTAAAGAGAGTAGTGAGATTTAAATATTATGGAAGATGGTCTCTATTAGAGCTGTCTAGTTTCAAAGAATGGACTGAACCTAAAAGCAGTACATCTAATTCTAACTTTTCCATAAACCTAAAATTACTCTAAAACAACATTTTCTTAAACAGTAACATAACAGCATAAATGCTCAAGGAGAGGCTTCATAATTTCGTGTCCATCAGTCAGGGAAAGAGGACATCTGCATCAGATTAATGGATGGACTGAAGAAATCACTGAAGTTGAGAAATGAAGCAGCTCTGAAGGACGAGCTCACAAACACTCACCAACCATAAGTTCTTGGATAACAAACACCATTACAGTTCTAATTAATTACAAATTCTTAGCTATTTTGAACCAACCTTGCCAACAGGAACATTCTTAACATCTTCCACAAAAACGACTTCCCGAAGAGACCACTGCTCTTCGTTCACTTTTTCCTCTTCTTTCGGGGCAGGGGTGGACCGTCGTCGTTCTTAGATAACAACAAAATGGTAAGTACCAAAAAGAAAATGTGAAAGAGACTTTATAGATTTCATCTAACTATATGAAAAAAAAAAAAAAAAGAAAAAGAAAAAAAAGATCATTTTTAAAGAGATACAGAATTAAGATATCTCAATAAAAATTCCATGAACTCCTGCTTTATGAACTCAGGTCTTATGACCAACTTCTACTTCTAATGAATTCAGAGTGAAAAACAGCCACGACTGCCAAATATCTAACGATATTAACACTAATACCACCAACTACAAGGAAGAAATACAAAACGTATTTTGGACCCTAGAAATTAGGGCTAACTAAACAAGGCTTTTTAAAAAGGAAGATCTGTTGGTCTGTTCTTAAAACTATTGTGTAATTATTAAAGCATAACTTTTAATTTCCTCAACTGCAAAGCAACTACACTGTAAAACAAATTTATTTTGAGGTACTTTAAAAACTTTTTAAATCTAAGGTATAGTAGGTTTATAAATTCTACAAATTCTGAGCAAAAGCAGTGAACAAGTCCTAACCAATTTACAATAATGTTCTCAACAAAGATGGGCAGAAACCTAGCTAGTGAGTTATTTCTTTCTATTACTGCAATGTGTGTTACATGTTGTAAAAAAGAGAAATAGTCAACACTATAAACACTATTTAATTTAAATAAAGCTACAAACAGAAAAAGCCAAACCAGCAGAAACACAATTATATACAAAGATATTAAAAATGGTATGAGTTGCCTTAAATCAGGAACAAACTGAACACAGTAACCAGCCTGGCACCTTATTTTGACCACTACATCCTACACATAAAACTTACTATATGGCATTGATGCACTGCTGGCAATTGAGGATGCATCACTGCATGTGGATGCTGGAGATGGTGGAGGACCCATTTCTGTTTTCACTGGTTCCTGCTTGTTTTCAGGCCTGAGATTAGAAATTAGATCCTCTTTATAATTAGGAAAATTAAGTGTTAGGAACTTACATAAGAATCAAGTTTATTCTTATGTAAGGGTATTAAATATTAAAAACTTGTGCAAAATGATGTTTTTAAGACTCAAGGTACTAAAAAAGGTATACAGTACGTACTTCAAATATTTAATGTTTTAAAATAGGGAAGAAAAATATACCATATAAAACGAACAACAACTTGGAACAATGATTCAGATAAGCCTTGTTTAGGAATAACAACAAAAGCTACACCAAATTTATCTACAAAGCTTTATCATAAGCTTCTTGAATAAACAAGTTTCACATTTCAGTGAACCCTGACTTGGACACAGCAATTTAACTGGGGAAAAAAAAAAAAAAGATAAAGGCAAATAAATAAAAACCCCACTAGATCATTAAATTGTTAGAGGTCAAAGGCAGAACTCTACTCACTATAATTTATAAAAATTTATTGCTGAACCATCTGGCAATAAACCATCATCTGCTACAACTAAAATGAGAAGTTGTAAGATTAGTAAACTATCCCTCTTGAGTTATTTCATTAATTATACTTAATAATTATACTTAGTTAAGAAGATAATTACACCAACTATAGAATATTTCATACATAGTAAAAGCATTTTCATTTATTAAAGGGCAGAAATCAATTGTTAGTCAGAAAAGTCACATATTAGTCAGAAATTTGTTATAGATAGATAGATCATCCTGGTATACAATATAATCAGAGCTTTCATTTTAACTTCCTCATCTACTGCTGCCCCCACCAGAAACTTCCCCTGAGTGCAGAAATAGTCCACAGAAAATGGGTATTGTTTTCACCAGCATCTTAGCAAAGTGCTCTGTGTAAGCACACATGAACACTCCCGGCTGCTCTGCAATCTTGTGATGGTGGAAGCAAGGTGATCCTGACTAATCTCTAGCATGCCTTTAAAGTGAAAGCATTTCGATGATGTACAAAGAAGAGTCGATTGACATGAAATTGATTATCCTTTAACATTTCATTTCACTTAGCTCTTTTACTAAATTTGTTAACAGAGATGGCAAATTTCAAGAAAGATCTTGAAAAACTTCACATATACAGGATTGAAATAGCATATTCTAATCTCATTTATACAATTTAATGCATATCAAAAATATTTCAAACGTTCTTTACAAAGTTTCATAAAAAAATAAAAATTTGTTTCATTTTTAGGATGAAAAACATCAATGTAATTACAAGGAAGGAAGCCTATAAACCTATTTTAAAAAACAAGACAGCACTAAAACTAAGCAAAAAAACCCTACCTAATTAGACATAAATTATAATAAGTTTGGTTTAGTAAAGATCCTTTTTAACTTATTTAACAGTACTCTGTTTCAGAATTTCAATTTGTATTTTTAACATTAAGAGAAATAGCAGCTATAAAGGTAGTAAATTTATGATTACATTCATTAGAGCAAATTAAAAAATTTCTGAATTTTAAAAACCTTTATGTATTATATATAGTACAATCCCAACGATTTTTTTTCAATGCCTATATACAATGAGGAAAAAAAACAGCAAAATATTTAAAGTTTTATTTCTGAAATGAAATATTAATACTCTTCCATGTTTCTAAAATGGCCACATTTTTGTATAAGATTAAAAAAAATTTTATTTAAAAACTTTTATTAAAGTCTTTAATTTCATGTACCTCACAATCAAATAATAATACACTTAAATATTTTTAGAGAGGAATAGATGCATCCAGAAGTCCAGGTGTTAAGACCTGTGTATCTGGTTCCCACACCATAAGCCAGAATGTGGGCTATCCACAATTCTGTGGTATTTCTGTTCACATATCCCCTTCAACCCTACAGTTTACAAATCCTTTACAGAATTTCCCTCCCCAGTACACTGACCTTTAAAACCCTTCCAATGACCAAGATGTGTAGCCAAGACATTAGTCAGTTAGTAAAATGATGAGAGCAAGGAAGGAGAAAGTGGTCTAACATAGTAGGGCTGAACACACTGTTACTGCTACACAATATGTATAAAGGACACACTCTAACAACAAAACAAAGACATCTCTTAAGAGGGCTCCACAACATCATTATGATCACTGAATGAGAAGAACAACTATAATTGACAAATAAACAAGTTGCAATCAGCAAATTTCACCAATTCCTTTCAAAACTTCTGGGTATGTTAAGACGACCCCATTGTGTTAGCACTCTTCTGTGTCACTGTATACCTCTAAGTCTCCCTTGATCAACCTCCTTCACATACAGCGGAAACTAAAAACTGGTGTAAAATCAAGACTAGTTAGGTATAATACTTACTTAGCTTCAGTAGTTTTGCTAGCTTTGTCCATGCTTTTCAAGCTCTCAGGAGATCGAAGTTGAAATCTACAGCTATCATTCATATTCCAAACTGACTCCATTAAGACACCAACTTTAGGAATCCCAGCACTAATTGAAAATGCAACTGCTCCAGCGTGATAAAGAGGATTGTTTCTTAAGCACACCTATCAAGCAAAAGAAATCACCATCAACATGACATAATTTTAAAACAACCTAAAAAAGATTTTCAAATGTATGAAAACAGAATATATTAAAAAGTATTGCTTCCTTGGTTTTCCAAATATAATCAAGAAGGCTGATTAAAGCATGGACTTAAAGGTCTCAATTAAGAAATTTTACTCCCAAAATTAAGGAGCAGGAACAATTTTAGTAACATTTGAAAATTAAAATTTCATGCAGCAAATGTCCTGACATTCTGTTATAAGGAAACAGAACAGCAGCAGAGAAGAAGCTAAAAGGGTCATTAAAAAATGAAATGTGAACAAAACAGTTACACTTTTTATGTTCCTTATCATCTGAATTATTTTCTTCCTTAATTCATGACACTCTATAGGCTCTATCACTTCATATCTATTAATAACTGTTTCCCCCAGAAGAATGCCTTCTACAAGCCAGACGCATCAATGGATAACATAAGCCTTCTCTTAAATTAAAAGAGATAATATGCAGATGTTAGTGTTATAAGTTAACTGAGTTCAGGAATGAACACTAGATAAATTCTCACTCCCAAGGAACATGCTAAAACCAATAACCTGCACGGCGGCAGTATCAAAAGCACTAGTTAACAGTTCCAAAAAAGATATGAACATTATTTCTGGAAATCTCTTTTGATTTCTCTAGTCTTACTAACATTCTGTTCAGTCATCCAATAACTAATAATTATGTTGGACTTAACCACGGCATATGTGAAGATCATGACTTTCGGCGATTTGTAATTAAAGTGACACAGAAGAATGTGGTACAGCTGAGAAGCATGGGAACTGGAAACAATAAAGAAGAGTTGGAGTTCCAGCAAAGAATGCCACTAAATACAGTGCTACAACCTAGAAGACCAGTTCATTAGGAATGACTTTTTGAAAAAGGTATGCCCTACTTAGCTGTGACTTAAAAGGAAGTTTCATCCACAAATTTTGAAAGAGGACTAATAAGGAAGAAGGCTATGATTGAAAAAGAAATGTGGCAAGACATATTAGAAGCTATTTATTAATGTATTCTTATAAAAATGAATGCACCTTAAAGACAAGGAGGTGTATATCCAGGGTCCAGTATATAACAAGACATGCAACAAAAATATAGGCAGACCTCAGAAATATTGTGGGTTCCATTCCAGACCACCACAATAAAGTGAATATCGCAATAAAGCGAGTCACATTTTTTGGTTCACTGGCATATAGAAAAGTTATGTTTACCCTATATTGTAGTCTATTCTATTAAGTGATAGCGTTGTCTTAAAAAAAAGTATATACCTTAATTGAAAAATACATTATTGCTAAACTGCTACTTATCATTTGAGCCTGTTGGAAAAATGGTCCTGATAGATTTGCTTGATGTAGAGTTGCCATAAACCTTCAATTTGTAAAAAATGCAGTATGTGCAAAGCACAGTAAGACATGGTATGCCTGTACAGTTCTCTCAACAATTATCATTGTTGTAGCTGAAACCTCTAACGATTCCAATGTTGGCTGCTGACTGTCTTAAACATCCAGTTTTCTACAGCTTTAAAATAAAATCTCAGTTCTACGCCAAATATTTTATCATTTTTTTCTGTTCCATCTTTAAAAAGCAAAGGAAGAAATAAGTGGCACCTGAATACGGCACAACACACAAAATATTTTAAAACACTGTTATCTTTCAGCAATGTAGTGCCAAACTATTTTATTTAGCTTTCCTTCAGTACATCTTTCAAGTATTTTTCTGCTGCTTATAGTGATGCCATCCTAACATGTCAATACGGCAACTACTAGGATATCCTGTTATTATGTGAGTCTAGTGAACACGGAACTTTCAGAACATCAGAATTCAGCATCTGAACTAAATAAGAAAAGGGAAGATCCAAGGAGAGAGAGATCTGCTCCATGAAACTGGCATAAATAATGAAGGCTGAACAATAATATTCAAAATCATGAAAAATTGCTAAAGACTTCCTAGTTGGTAGGCCAACAAAGGAGTCAGAACAAGACAACCATGAATAGGACAAAAAAATTGAGCCGTAAACAAAAAGAACAACTTCATTTGAGTTTTAGAGAAAAGTAACAGCTAAAATGGTTACTACTTTTTTAAGACAATACAAAATATAAAGTAAAACCACCTTGTAGTGATGACAAAAAAAAACAACAAATGCTAGGTGAGAAAAGTAGCACCACATTATGTAAAAACCACCATCTGCCTAAGCGTTAGGGATTAAAAATTACTTCAATATTCATTGCAGCACTTGCTATGATGAATATAAGTGTAAAGTTTTATCCTAAACATGAACTTCAATGAGAATCTAATGAATTAGAAGTGTAACAATAGTTCTCCAACTCTCTTGGTCTCAGAACCCTTTTCCCTTTTACATTTTACCAAGAACCCAAAAAATCTTTTATGTGGGTCTTATCTAGTTGGCATTTAATATACTAGTAATTAAAACTGAGAAATTTAAAAATATTTATTTAACAGTAATAAACCCTATGTTAATATTAACAACTTTTTAAATGAAAAATAACTACATTTTCAAAACCAGTGAGAAAAGTAGCATTGGTTACATTTTTGCAAATCTCTTAATGTTTGATTTAATAGAAGACAGCTGGGTTCCTATGTCTGCTTCTGCATTCAATCTGTTGTGATGCTACTTTGAGTAGAGTATATGAAGACAATTCAGCCTCACGGAGATATGTAATTGGAGAAAAATGGATTCTGCAGACCCCTGGAAAGGGCTAAGAAGCCAGCTATAGTATTATAAAAATCATTTTCTATAAGATACCTACAGGAGTTTAAATTATCTTAGAGTCAAAAAGAGCAACTGGTGGAAGCAAGCAATTTGATGAAGCCTCCATCCTCATGTTGACAGTAACCTCAGAGAACGTATCTTTCAAATAGCTTGGTTTTAAGACTCATGGGTTATGTGTGTTAAACACAATGATGCTTAGGCCCCACCACCAGACAAACTGCAGGAACAATCAGGTAAGAGGCTCCAGACTTTGCATTTAAGTACAAAATGATTCTTGAACCAGATAAATCTGGAAACCCTGCCCCATAGAGAAACCTCCTGACATCAGGACAGAATCTGCTACTCAATTACTGAATAAAGAATGATGTACCACATACATGCCACTGGAACCTGGTCCTTCAAATAACATTCATTTGTAAAAGAGCTTATAGCAGAAGGGCGAAGAAAGTGATTCTGAAGAGAAACAGTGTCCCTTAGGACAGTCTTAATTCTAATCATACCTGGGTACCAACAGTGATGTTTGGCATCGAAGAAATCCCAGCACTAGATTTGGGCTTTTTATTCTTTGCTCTAGCTTTCTCTAACATTTTTTTCCTTTGACTAAAAGGAACTACACCCCTGAAAAGAAAAGCATAAATTGGTCAAAGAAACAGCAAAAAAGCCCATTCAACGGATCTAAAATTACAGACACAATATATTCGAACTTCCCTAATATTTTTGCTTTGGAATCACAGTAATGTGTTCAACTTATTCTCAATAATAACTTATCATAAGTTTAATATATAACTCGATCAAATTTTTTTAAACCTTTAGGATTAAAATTTACAGGAAACTCATCATGTGATATGTTCTTCCAAATAATTATATTTCATTGGTAGGTTTTTCTATGTATTATTAATTCTGCCAATCCAATTTACTGAGAACTCCTTAAAACACAAAGAGAATTCTTTTTAAACAGTAAATATTTAAATAAGGCATAGAACAGTCGTACAATGAAATACTTTAATAACCATCAAAATTATATTTTAAGTAATAGTGAACGATAAAAGCATGAAAAAATACTGTATTACCTATCCTTTCAACTATCTAAAAGCCAAGTACTCATTTATATATAGGCAATAAAGATTAAAATATCCCCAAATGTTAACAGTAGTTATTTTGGGGTTGTAGGATTATAGATGATTTTTATTTGTTAGATTTTTTAAAAATTTCATATTAGTCACTAGGTGAGCATTTTTTTAAGCTTTTCTTTCTTTAAGGTTTTTTTTTTCTAATGTTACTTTGCTCCGAAGTGAACTTTCCCTCTCTATAAAGCATTATCTTTGCTGACCTTCTCATACTGGTGTTCACTACCCAAAGCACCTATTTATGCACATGACACGTTCACTGAGAGCCCAACCTGTGATACTCACCACCAATATAAATTGTTCTCTAGTTGGGCACAGGTGTAAAGAGCACAGCAATGTAGAGACACAATCCGTTCACCTTGAAGTTCTGAGTAAGTCTGTGCAGTGTGCTCTAATTTAGAAGCCACAGAACTTAAAGTTTCATCAACCCATGTAGCAACCTAAATAACAAAATATTAGAGTGTTATATATATTTATATATATTTTAAAGTAACCTTTTCAAAAGAAATGGTCAAAAAACTATATACTCCATGGACTGGAATTCTAAAAGGTATTGAACTAAAGACTAAAAAATAAGTCATTCAGAAAAGGTATCTAATAGGACTAGAAATTAAAATACTTTCTTCACACAAATAAATCAAGAGCAGTTATTAAAATAACTGTCTAAAGCCATCTAAGGCATTCATCAAAAGTAAACATTTGTTGAGACAATTTCTTAAAAGAAGTTAGTGACTCTAAGCCCAAACTGATCATCTAAGGCATAATAACCACACTTTTTCAATCCATAATGCAATCTCAAGCTACAATGCATTTCAGTATCTTTTTTTGTCAGCATTTAGCTGAGTGTTTTTTCCTTCCCTTAAAGCAGAAAGCTACTTCTAATGCTGGATTATAATAGAGATAAACCAGTAACAAAAAGATTACATAATGAATTACTCTACTAAGGCTAAGACATTTGTATTTGTGGAACTAGTCAGGAAGACAAAAAATAAAAAGATTGAAATGGGGCAAGGGAAGAAAACCAAGGATTTAAGCACAAAATGTTTATCTATCAATGCAAAGTGTTTCATACCTTGTTATTTTCTGTAGCTACAGTTGCTCTTATGCTATTTGCTGACAGGAGGACTATCTTTTCATTGGTTAGTCCCAAAAACGTCGCTCGTGGATGATGTAATGAAGGATTCTTTGAAAGTATAAGAAAAATTATTACCATTTTGTATGTTGATATGTAGAGCTATCTGATACAAGAATTAATAAAATACCTGTGCATTTCTGTAAGGCTCAGATTCACTCCACTTCCACTGATAAAGTTCTCCTTTACTGCTAACAGCCAAAAGTTCAGAATATAGAGCCCCAATACAGATGAATTTTGTTCCATCCTATAAAGTAAAATAATACAATGGGGTATATATATAAAACAATTGCCCAAACTGGATTTGATCACTACATAAAAGCTGGATTAATTACGTGAAAACACAAACCATGGCTATTAAGTCTTTAGCATAGCATGCACGGCCCGCCATAACATGGTCCCAATTCTCTCCCTTCCGTCACACTGGTCACCTTCCTGCTCCTGAACCATGTCCACCAGGATCCTACCATGTCCTTGTTATTCTCCTGTGTTGCTATTTCTCAAGTGACTCGCTCCCTCACCTCAATTAAGTGCTCAAATGAGATTTTCTGACCACATTACCTATGAAACTGCCACTCTCATATTCTGCCTTACTCTGCTTTCTTTTTAGTTCATAGCATTTCACAGCTTGGCATACATTAACTTGTTGATAGTCTATCTCATTTGAATGTAAGGTTTGTCTTATTCACCACTATACTAGAAGATTCCCTCTCTGTAGGCTCTTCCAAGCTGCTGAAACAAATATGTGTTGAATTCTAAGGGGAAAATTCATTTAGTTTTAAGGCAATACACACAAAATAAGTCGAAATGCAATTAAATATACAAAGCTTAGACAATAAATACAAATAAATATCAATAATTTTTTTTTTTTTTTTTTTTAATATAAGACCAGTCATGAAGCTACCTAGAAATCTCACAGCAAAACTCGCCAATAACAGATTTTAGGTTGTACTTTTTGCTAGTGGTCTGGTCTATACACAACTTCTGTTCTCTTTGGAATTCTGGCTCCAGAGTATGCTAAACTAATAGTATCTTTTTGGTACCTGTCAAATTTCAATCTTATTTGGTGTAGATGGGTTACAGGGCTCAGCTAAAGCCGGTGAAGTCTGCCAAAATTCATCCAAAGAATGCTCGTTTTAATCTTCTATCTTACCAGTACCAGTCAGCCTTATTTTCAAGTCATAATGGGATAGAGACCAAATTTGAAATTCTCCAAGTTAGCAATTCCTCTCCACCCTTCCCCATGGGTATCTGAAAGTACAGTCTACTTTCTCCATGGCTGCTGCATCAAATTTTTCTCTCACACGTCCTTCTCAACCCCTTGGTTGAAAGGATGATGAAATCAGAAAAAGTGAGTCCAAAACCTGGATCCAACACGTACTAAATATGTGAATTCAAGTAACATATAATTTTTCTGAACCTATTTTGTCATCTCTAAAGTATTATAAAAATACATATTTTACAGAGGGTACAATATGGAAGAAGCCAAGGGTAAAAACCAATTAAGTAACATATATAAAGTGCACCCTACAGAGTCCAGCGCAAATGAGTCAACTGAATTCAACCATCACAATACTCTGCTCCCGACTTCATCTTCTCGCCCAGAAAGCACAAGCATCCTGAGTATTTCCATTCTCCCGTACTCCACTTCCGCATCTCAGAAAAAGCAGCATCCTTCTCTATTTAAAGGTAACACCCACGTGCAATGGACGTAACACTCTCTTGTAACCCCAACAACCATCCAAGCTAATCTCTCCTCAATCCCATTCACAGTAAAGTGAATTATCACCTGGCATGTTTCACCGAACCAGCTTTCCGTAACAGCTGTAACTGCACTTCCAGCAGCCACATCAATACCCCATGTATTAATCAATCCATCTTCTCATGGGACGGGTGCTCTCCTCAACTCCTCCGCCTTTTCTCTTAACAATCTAATGACTAGTATAGTAAACCAGTGCTGCACTTGTCCTCTCAGATTCTCCTCTCTCTCTGTCCCCACTGTCACTGCTTTGGTTGAGGTTTTCACATTTCCTTTCTTTAACAATTCTACCAATCTCTTAGCTGACTCTACATTTTTCCTATTCCTATCTTTCTCCCTCAATGCCAATAATTTGTCTCCTTGAAAACAAACAAAACAAAATCCCACCAATGTCATCACTCCCGGTAACTCCAGAACAATACTGTAACTCCTTGGCAAGCTGTCTGGGGCCCTTTACAGTCTTGCTCCATCTTGCTCTTCTCCTATTCCCTACCAGATAACAGCAATTCTAAATTTCTCCTTGTTCCCCAAATACGCCATGACTTTCATGACTCTAAGCTGGGGCCTAATATGTTTGGAAGCCTGTGTGCCTTGGTCAACACCTAATCACACTGAAAATACATTATACTGTACTGAGTGCTTGTCTCCCCTCTCAGTTCCCTATGGAAGGGTCCATACTGTAATCACCTCTACATTCCCTACAGACAGTTTAGCACACGGCACACAGTAGGAGCACACTGATAACTGAATAAACAAATCTTAATTCCAACTGCTCTGAGTAAATGCCTCCCAGAGCAGTGCAATCCTGAAGGAAGCCATTCCGATGGCAAAGCCTTGTACACAAGGCCCTCTCAAAACGGATTTGCCTATATCCTTCAAGGGTGGGCCAACATTCCTCAAAATAAGTCTTGAATGAGCCAAGTAAACCCTGAAAATTCCCAGAACTCACAAATGTGGACAGCTAATACAACTAGCAGCCAAAGAAAAATGATGAAAAAATCACCTACTGCTTCTGGCCTGCTTCAGATTTCTGAGTAGAGAAATACAAAACCATCAAATACACACAAAGGAACAATATTTTCAGCTTATTTAATAATATCAGAGGAACAATACTTTTATTGTTTTAATGAAATATTTAACAGCTGCTTCTGAACAAGTTGGGGGCCTGCTTCAACACAACTGGAAAAGCAGATATGCACTGTTTCCCATAGGATCAGTAGTTTAGCTCTATTTAACAAAAATCAAATCATCAGAGGTTAAATCTAATTAGTAAACTTCCAACTGTATGAATATGAATATACGGGTCAATCAAATTAGAAATTCTTCCCCAAAGAGAGAGAAACCGTTAAAAATACGATGAAAATTAGGTCATGGCCAAAGATTAAAGGGAAAAAAATCATTCAGTCCAGCAACATGAACTCCTACTGCCCACATCTGCATTTAATGATTTATATTTTTAAAAAGTTGGTCTCTTTCTATTCCTAGATTTCTCACAAAACTTGATTTTCACTTTTTATCTTAAAAATTTTTCCTACTATCAGCAAACACTAGTTTTTCCATGAAGTATCAGATCCAATAGCAAACTATGTATTGTGGATGAAATGGATGGAATACAATTAACTACAGGTTAAACTATGTCATCTGGTCAACTGTACTTATTCACACTTCTTTTCTCATGGCCTATCTACTTTTCCATGTTTTTATTCCCAACTTCTTTTCCTTTTTATGACCATTTCTTTCTGCGTTTACTTCATTGTTAAATTACATCTGTGACACACCTAGCTAACTCTTAACAAATACTTCCTGGAAACTTTCAAGTGTCAATAACAATGACAACAACAATAAAAACCCCCCACCCACCTTCCACATCCAGAGCCCTGCAGGGGAAGCAATGTGACCAATGAGTTTGACAACTAGTTCCAATATAGAAGCTGCTCCACATAGTAAGGAGCTAAATGTCCTCAGCTATTTCCTTTCAACACCATTCAAAAAAACAGAATAACACACAACTCTACTATTCAAAAGGCTGATAGGAATAAATTTTCTTATTTCCCCTGGACTATATAAAGAGATCCAGAACAGTAAGGGGTTGACTGTAAAGTAATAGAACTGACTTGCTCAATTAGTTTTGTTTCTTCATCACCCATCAACAACTCCCACCAAGCTATTCTGAGAGTTTACTGAAAGGAAAGGATACGTGCATCCTTCAAACAGAAATGGTTTGGTTTGTGATATGGCACAAACAATGTTTCTATGTTCAGCTTCAGCTGATTTACTTAGCATTATTTCCACGTAATTTTTCTCCCTCCTTTCCCTTTAACATTCTACTTTTAAAAGTCTTTGTTACTAAAAGTCGCTTTAGATTCTTGTTGAAAGTGGGCTGGTTTAAATACATATATAGTTATAATTCACATGTACACATTCAGCAACACAAAACTAAATGTGTAGTCTGAGAAAACTGCAAAAATGACTGAGAAGTGAAAATGCAGCATATTAAATCACCTAATTGAAAGATTTCATCTTCTCGTTGAAATAACTGAATTATCAAAGCTACTTCCAGATATATAAAGTACAATAAATAACCAGAGATGGAGCAATGGGAATGGGGGAAAGAGAAGTGCTGGAGGAGGGTTGATTAGGGGAAGGGAGGAGACAGATTATAAAATAAGTTGATACTTTTGGTAAAACTATTCAGAAACCAGTATAAACTTGGCTAGTTTATACATGAGGAACTAGGACTTAAAGGTACAGACTCATGCACTCCCCTCACTTTTTACTGTGGTCCATATAGACTGTCCTTTTATTTCCTATTATGCTAAATTATCAGTGTAATGAGATGTTTCCACTACCTGTATTCTAGTCCAGTCAGACAAGGGTATATACCTTTCTTTAAGCCTGTGCCCAATTCTAGCAGAGAAACTGGCACACAAAATACCATTGCCACACAGACCTATCAGGAATACCCCAACCCACTGGGCTCTCTCACCCTTCCACGATGTGCAAAAACTGCCTGTTGTCTTTGTAGAACAGGACCCTACAGGTATCTTACTCTGTATACTTTACTTTTACTAACTTATTTAATTTTCATAACAATCTCATAAGGTAAAAACCATTATTATCCTCATCTTATGGAGAAGAGGACAAAGGCCCAGAGAAGGTTACAGAATGTAAGGCCACACAGCTAGTAAGTGGCAGAGGCAGGATGTGAACTCCAGCAATCTGGCTCCAGAGTCTACACTCTTAGTAATCACTCTGCGTGGCCTCTGGCAACTCCCCAAAGCCCCTTGTACCTAATTCTAGCGTGGTACTTACTTGAAAGTATTTAATATCATTTCTCTGCCTTCCTACAAAATTCTCACCCTAACACCTAAGCAAAAGACTTATTAACACATGGTAATGCATTTAATCAAGGCCACTAAATTAACACTGAATTACCCTCACGTCTGTCTTCATGGAGCTTTCAACATCCCTTCGGTAAATTTTACTTATGAATTTATACTAGTTTTGGCATTTAACTCAAAGAATAATTCACGGAAATACTTAAAGTTTAAGGCTACTTCAAATATTTTCACTTCAAGATTATACTGTAAAGCCTTAAAGAAAAGAGAACATTCCACCATTAAAGGAGGTATATTAACCTACAAAATGGTAAAATTTTGAATAAGTGGATGTTCCTCTACATGGGTGACGGGAAAGTCAGTACTAATCCAGGTCATATACCAATGCAAGTTCTCATGCAACCTAATAAAAGGAAGATTGAAAAATCTATGAATGCTAACCAAACTCACAATAAAATATTAAAAATATTGATTAGGTCATTTCTGAAATTAAGCTGGGATGTATATGATGCACATTTTTATCAAAGAGAGAAAGAGACACATACACCCCTTTCAAGTAGCACATGCTGACACATCTATCTTCCTACATTCTCCACCTACCTCTCCACCCTCTATTAGCCTTCCCCTCAAACTTTATTACTCTTCAGGGATCACTGCCCCCAATTTTGGAAGACTAACATGGTCCTGCATATTACCTGTTTCTTCATGTGGTATTTATCCTATGCCCCGTAGGACAATTTTGCATGTCGCCCTAAAGTTACCTGAAGGCAAGGTCCTTTTAGCCTTTAATAACTCTGTATTCAGGCCTGCAAACAAGTATCCACTGGTATTTATTGATAACTGATAATGTTTAATGGTTTAATTAGGCTTACACAGATTTCTGTCCCTGAATTAAAATTTTTGATGTCTAAATTTCAATCATAAGCTAATAAAAAGGGGTTCTTTTTCAATGACAACATTTTAAGTTAGGTTTAATAGGGGGAAAAGGTATAGTTAGGATATACTTTGTTTCACATACTGCTCTTCCTCCTTTGAAATCTAAACAAACTGAGAAAAAAACACACTAAAGTAAGGAACTGTACAGTATTAAGATTTCATGATACACTTAGTAACTGTCTCTGAAAACAAGCTGCACCTAAAAACCTGCCTATCAGTAAAGGGGAAAATACTGGCTAAATCTAACAGAGGGTATACTGGCCAGAGAAAAAGCTTGCTAAATTTGTACTCCTCGAAATACTTCCATTAATTAAAACTCACACATGATAAAGAAGCCTAGACTAATACATATGCGATGTCACTACTAAAATAAGATTCATAAGTCCCCTGCAACTTCCTGACAATATAAAGTAGACAAATCCCTGGTATGATCCAGGCAAAAGAAATAGAAAACACAGGAAAATGCACCAGACAAAAGAAAAGGCCCAATGTTAAGTTTAAGTGGCTTTCTACCATATGAAATGAAAGTAAAACTTGAGAAATTTCTAGTTTTATGGAAATAAGAGAATTCAGTTCAGAAAAAGTATGTCAGCAGCCAAAGAAAACAGAATAACCTTTTGCTTACAAAGAGACTGATTAAAATTCATTTTCTCTCCTGCATTCAAGTTCTCTACATGTGCTGAATGCACAGGAAAATAAATGAACTACATCAAGATTCACAATAACTATAAAAATAAAACACATTCAGAAAGTTAGATCATATTTTCCTTTAATATCCCAAATTCAAATTCAAAGAAAGAAAAGAAATCCCTATCAGAATTTCCTTATCTGCTAGAGATTAACCTCAAAGTTCTTATGTTCTTTTACTTTACTTCTACTTAGGAAAATTTCCTACCCAACTAGCTTCAGAAATAAAAAGCAACACTCCAAAAAGAGGTGAGAAACATCCCTTCTTGTATAGGCCTCTCCGAAGATGAATTTCCCATCACTTAAGGACAATGAAACCTATACACCATCAATAGGATGCACCAACTCTGTTTCACTTCTGACAGTGATGGATTTTTAAAGCTTCAAATCATCCTAAATCTTGAATGCTTTCTAGAACCCAGTCATCATACTTCTCAAGATGCAGAGCAGAACAGCCTCAGACCATTCCTGTTCAGCCAGCATTTAGAGCAAAAGGGCCTACTGGAATTCACTGCTATCAGAAAGGAAAGCTAACTAATCAAAGAAACACAGATCCCTAATCTCTGATCTGCATGCCTGCCCTGCAAAAACAGGGGGCCACATGACATTAAAAAACAAATCCTGCCAGAGCTATATCATCAGTTACTGATATAATTATCACCAGAAAAAAAATGCTCAAACGAAATGCTGATGTATTACCTGGAACTACTATTCTGATTTCTGACCTCATTAATATGACTCATGTAATATCAAATAAAGATATCTACTTACAATTTAAAACAAAAATATCACTTTATGTCTTTGTGGTTTTTCTTTTTTTATAATGGTAGTACAAAAATCTGAAACAAAACAAGCTTTTTTGTGGAGTGGGGGGGGGGGGGAGTATTGCCAGGAATCTATTTTAATGGAAAGGGTGGAGATTTTTTCCAAATACCTTATCAGGCCACCACTGCAAATCTTCTCCTAGAGATACTGGACTTTGAACAGGTGTATTCTTCTTATCCAAGTTTGGCTCTCCTTCCTTGCTGGTAGAGCCCCTTTCATTATCAAATGAGGCTCCATCAAGCCACCTTCGTTCACGTAAACGTAAAACGGATTCACGTTCACGCAACAGTTCAGAGTCTCTCTCTAAGGGAAGAAGGAGAACTGGTATGCAATTGGGTCACACCAGTGGGATAAAAGTAAGCCACTCTCTAGTAAAGACCCTTCAGGATGCAACTAACAGCAGTTTATCTACTCACAAAAACTTAATGTAAATGTTATGTCTAATAAGCCTTGACATGCAACATTCAAAACATTAACTCTTTCAAGTGAATGTATTAAAAGTTATAACTAGTATTTTTAAGAACTATGTAGAGGCAAACTTTTCTGAATTTCAACTACATGATTTTAGAGCAGAATTACTTTATCTGAAACTAGACTCTGAATTTTTGTCAGTGGAGTTTTAAATTTTTGGCTTTTATTAAAAATGTTTACCATAACTTTTTAATTTCTTAGAAAATGTGCATAAATGAGAATTTCAACACATTAAGATACATATGTAAACAAAAAGTATTTGTTAGACCGTCTTTATTTAAAACAAAACAAAACAAAACAAAAACTGTGCACAGACAAGAAAATCTGAAATGGTTAAACTGCAAATCCATTAACCATAAAACTTTCAATAATCCAAGCCCCTGTTTAGAAGTTAATTTTATAGGCTAGATTTTTTATGTGTAAATTTTATTTAAAATTTTTTGAGACACTAGACAGGCTTTTACATATTTTTTTTAAAGAATCTTTATAGAAAGACTTCCTTACAAAAATTCTTCCCCTGCAATTGGCTATAAAGTCTCTAAAAAAACCATTTTCCCCCCAGTTTGTGTTTACATTATTTTTTAAAACAGATAATCAAAATAAACTTTCCAAGATCAGGAAAAGAAGGATTAAAAACAGTATTAAGTTGAACCATATGAAATCGCCATCAATACAGGTCAAAAATAGTATCAGCAATTTCATATAGTTCAAATTAAAAGTAATGCCTACATAGAATGCCCTAGGAAAAGCAAAATAGAGAAATTATCAGTGTTTGGTACTAAATATTTGAAAATGGAATACTTGATACATTTAAGGCAGTAAAATATGCATTTATTTTTAAAAAAATTTAAAGCTATCACATTATAAGTTTTGTACATTAAAAAAACCATAGGCTGTTTTAAAACTCTGCTTATAAGTACTCTAGGTATCTGGCAGAAAGATCTTAATATAATATGGCATCTTTTCCAGTTTACTAATGAGCAGTATATAACACAGCTGATTCTCATCTGCTATCTGAATCAAGCAGTTTTACATTCTGTAAAGTAAAAGCATTGACTTAAAATTAAAATGCAAGCTAAATTTATACCAACATATACTGAGAAAGTCTTGTATTTAAATGATTACAAAATCTTGTTTCTCTACTCTGTACTATATCTTTTAAGAATGTCAAAGTTTTGAAAATAGCGTTTTAATGAGCTAAACATTTCTATTATATTTATTATTGGCCACTCCCACTCTAAGTAGTATTTTTCCTATTTCACTCTTCCATTTAACCAGTATTTAAAATGAACAGAATAATCAACTTTATTTTAATCAAATAAACTAAAGAGACTTGTTTTCTGAATGCTGCATGTCACTATAAAGTAGAATTCTGCTTTTAGTTCAGAATCCATATTCCTAATTAAAAATACAATTAGATAAATTGTAACCCTTGATGAGTTTTCCATAATGTAGATAAGATCACATCTAAAGTATTGTGGCTCTTCAAAATCAAAAATCATTCGTTTTAATGCCAAAGCATCCAAAAACACTAATAAGTAACGATTTCATCGACTATAATTTTTAAAGTTCAATAGAGTGAATTTTACCACTATCTCTCCATTTGGCCAATAATCACAAGAAATAAATGCAAAATTACCTCGAGACGAGCCTAGTCTGGAAAGTGATGAACGGCGAAATGAAGGGTAACCAAAATAGCTAATGTCTTCAGAAAACATGGCATCCGCATCAATAATGACACTTGGGTGGGCAGAATGAATATCAGCATCAAGAAGAGACATAAGATCCTCTATAAACAGAAACAAATATAAATGAAGCAGATATAGAGAAAAAAATCTACAGACCACTGAAGAATCTCTGAAAATTAAAACATTAAAATCAGGGACTGACTGACATGACCTGAGGAAAAAAGCAATAACTACCTAGAAAATGAAGTTAATGTTCTTAACAAAGATTTTAAGGAACATCAAATGCATGACTGCTCCTTGGGCTACCTACTAAATAAATAATCACAAGAAAAAAAGATCTCTATTTAAGATACCTGTGACATTGTACAGCTAACACAGTCAAATTTAAATGCAGTTTAGTTATTACATATTCAGTAATAAAAGCATCCAGTGATAAAGCCATGCCTACACATCCATGTCTTTATTGAGACCAAACACAAGCGCACTGAGCAAAAACATGTGCCCATTTTCCCTTAAAAAAAACAAAAAAACAACAAAAAAAACCACATATATAATTAAATCAAATACTACAGTGAGAAATATCCACCCCTTGGAAAGAACAGTCAGAAAATCCACTGTACTTTAATATTCCATTTCCCAGTCAAAAACAAAAAATCTCTTCCCTCCAGAGAAGAGAAAACCACAATGGTAGTAATCCACTAACCTCCAGGCAAGTAAGATTCACTGGCTGTATCATCCCCATCATCTCCATCTTCATCATCTCGGCTAAGTAAATTATTTACAGCAAGGTTTACATCGAGATTTGTTCGCTGAAGTTCCCGAATAATGACACTTCTGGATTTGCCTTGTAAAACGACTTGGGCCTGAAATTAAAAATTCAAAATACTCTGCTAATTCTCGTTTGATTAAATTCTTTATCAAAATCAGCTTTCTACAATCAATATAGAAGAAAACGAACAAACAGTATTTCACAATTTGTGAGTCACGACTAAGCCCACTATATTCAGTTAAGCCTCACCTTGTCCTGTCTTCTGTTAAATGTTCTACAAGATCCATACCTGTGAAATCAGCTCCTCGGGAATGACAGACGCTGGAATAACGGGCTGGGGCTGACTGCCCAGAAGTCCAGACCCTCGATCCCGTCCTGTCCGGATCACGCGCGTCTGCCGACGGGAATCTCGAGCTCCGGCTGACGACCTACCAGAGGAGCCTCCTCCACTTCCGCCTACTCCAGAACTCCAGCGACTTCTAATATAGAAGAATTTATAGAATTAGCATTCCATACCGCCATTTTGAAAAAACCTCTGGGGATATATTTTCATTCTCTAAAGCTAAAAGAAAGCTATGTGTCAAACTGACATAACATACAGTATTTTGAGGTAATAGGGTATAAGGTAATAGAACTAAACTTTAAAAACACTTCCAATTTTTAAAAAATGCTTACATATAAATTTGCTTTTTAGAAGATAAATATACTTCTGCATCTTTTAAAATAATTTTTTAAAGATCCCATAAAAGCATTTCTAGTCCAACTCTAAAATGAGTTTTAAAACACAACTCACCTTTGACAGCCCCAGAAGATGATATAATTACTAATACTCTATTATTGCACAAAAAGTAAAATTCAGAATTTAGAGCTTAAGGTGTTTTGCATGGAATAAAAAATTCATTTTCAAAGATAAGAGTTCATTTTTAACATTTTTAACCACCTTGGCCAAAGGAAAGCTATAACTTAAAACATGTATTAATGTTTTCTTAAGTTTGAGAAAACTTAAGAAAGGGTAGGACATCCACATTTTCACTTATTTCTCCAAACATGAGAATTGAGAATCTTCAAATTAAACTAGATAACTGTAAAGCAACTGCTTTTCTGTATTCAATCAGATCTTAGAAAAACGGTCATACAAATTACATTAGCTTTTTACATTATGACAGTGACGGTTCTCTTTAAAATGAACTTAATACTTAATTTTGAGAGGTACTTTACTTCCACCTCCTCTTCACTGCATTTACCTAAGACTGAAACCTTTCACCACCCATTACAAACAGATTAAGTTTAAATTTGATTTCCCAAGCCTTTTTTTTCTCTTAAAAATATTTGAATATATTAACAAGTAACAATTCTCAAGTCAATGTACTACAAACTTCTTGGTCTCTCTTCTCACTTGATTGGAAAGCCCAGTCTTTTCTAAACAAAAGAAAACTTTTTACACAGTTTCTTCAGTAAAATGAAATAAAATTTTTTTTTCCAGAAAACCTGGTGTCATTCTTTTTGAAGGCTTGTATACCAGTTATTGCACTCTATGAATTTATGTTTATGCACTGTCTGTATCTACGGTCTAACAACTGCCCAAGATAATTTTAGAGAAAAATAATTATTGTGCATTCTTAGGGCTGCAGTATGAAACATCACTTAATTTTAGCTATGTAGTGGTAAAGAACCATTCAAAGACCAAAAAATAAAGCAAACGGGCATTAAAAGTACATTATATAACAAGTGTAATATAATAAGTGTAAAAGAAATGGTGCATATTTTTTAAAATCATTATTTGTCCGACATCACAGAAACAATTAAGGTAAAAAATCATCAGTGGATGCTAAATTCAAGCATAAAAATAAGATATTTACATAGTCACAAACTATCTCCCCAGAAAATACATATTAATTACAAAAGGGAAAACAGTAACTTTATAGTTGAGAAAACTGGCAAACGCTATCTGAACTAAGTGATCGGGAGAAATAAACCTTGTCACCAGTAATGAGACATGTAAACAACATGAGCCTCTTGATGGGATGCACTGATAAGGACACATCATCACTTCTGTGGTATTCTTGCCTAAAATGCATTACCTGCAATCCCAAATTACCAGCAAGTAATTTTGTGGATATCAACAACCTGATTCTAAAATTTATGAGGAGAGGAAAAAGACCCAGAAGAGCCGACACAACATTAAAGGAAAACAAAATTGAGGACTAATGCTACCCAACTTCAAGACTTACTGTAAAGGTACAGTAATCAAGTCAGTATGCTACTGGAGAAAAACAGACAAAAAGACCAATGAACAAAACAGCAAGTCCATTTAAAACTAAACCCATAAATATAGTCAACTAATATTTAGCAAAGGCAATATAGTGGAGCAAAGACAGCTTCTTAACAAATAATGCTGGAATAACTGAACATTCAAATGCAAAAAAAAAAAAAAGAAAAGAATATAGAAACAGACATGACACTCTTCACAAAAACTAACTCGAAGTGGATAACAGACCCAAATGCCCAAATGTAACCTGCAAAACTATAAAATACCTAGATTACACAAAAGAAAATCTAGACATCCATGGGGTTGGCAACGACTTTTTTATTAGATATGACACCAAAGGCATAATGAAATAAATAATTGATAAATGGACTTTATTAACATTAAAAACTTCTGTCCTTTAAAAAAAACTGTCAAGAGAATAAAAAGCCAAGCCACAAACTGGGAGAAAATATCTGCAAAAGATATAACTGATAAAGAATTTTATCCAAAATATACAAAGAACTCTTAAAATTAACCATAAGAAAACAACTCGATTAAAAAATGGGCCAAAGACTTTAACAGACACCTTACCAAAAACGATATACAGATGGCAAGTAAGCATATGAAAATATGCTGTACATCACATCATCAGGAAAATGCAATTTAAAAACAATGAGACATCACTACAGACCTATCAGAATGACCAAAATCCAGAACACTGACACTACCAAATGCTGGTGATGAGGTGGAGTAATAGGAACTCACTCACGGCTGGTGGAAATACAAAATGATACAGCTACTATGAAAAACAGTTTGCCAGTTTCTTACAAAATTAAACATAATCAACACATGATCCAGCAATTGTGCTCCTTGGTATTTATTCAAAGGAGTTGAAAACTTGTATCTACACAAAACCTTGCACACAATATGAACAGCAGTTTTATTTATAATTGCCAAAACTTGGAAGCAACCAAGATGTTCTCCAAGTAAGTGAATGAATAAATAGTTGTATATCCAGACAACGGACCATTATTCAGCACTAAAATATATGAGCTATCCAGCCATGAAAAGACATGAAAGAACCTTAAATGCACAGTGAAAGAAGCCAATCTGGAAAGGCTACATACCTGTATGATTCCAACCACATGACATTCTGGAAAAGATAAAACTATGGAGACAATAAAAATATCAGTGGTTGCCAGGGATCAGAGGAGAGGGTGAGATAAATAGGCAGAGCACAGAGGATTTTTAGGATAAACTACTCTATGTGATACTATAATGAAGGATGCATGTCATTTTAAATTTGTCCAAAGCACAGAATGTACAATACCTAGAGTGAATCCTAATATAAACTATGGACTCTGAGTGATAATGATGTATCCATACAGGTTCATTAATTATAACAAATGAACCACTGTGGTGGGGGATATTGCACAGAAACTATATACATGTGTGGGGAAAACGCTGTACCTTCCTCTCATTTCACTGTGAACCTGAAAACCGCTTAAAAAAAAAATACTTAAAAAAAATGTATCATCAAGAGCAGAATAATAAATAGTTTATTAGGCTTTGTGGGTTAACCAATCTTTATAGTGACTACTCATCTCTGTCACCTTAGCACAAAAACAGCCACAGATAGTAAATATCAAGCGTGACTGTGTTTCAATAAAAACAGGAGGGGCCAGACAAGCCTGAAGACTGTAGTTTGCTGACCCTTCAACCAAGAAATTTTTATCTTTAAAGAGAGTATAACTTGACAAAGTATAATATATAGAAGTTATTCTTTCTTAAATAAACATTTCCAGGTTTATCAAATTAAATGGAAATTTCATTTATTATATATTATTTTTAGAATTATATAAACTTCTTATGTTAGTGTTATGCATAGGACTATTAAAAAGAGATTCATAACATTTCAATAAAGACCAGAGCTATGTTTCCTATTAAGAGTTCTAGCTCCTATTAAGAGAATGAACTAAAGGATGCATTCAACTCTACGGCATGCCTCTGACCTCAAAATAAACTGGTCCGCTAAAAACACAAAAGGGAAAGAAAGTAACCATTTTGGAATCTTAATTTTCAAATCTAATGTTACTTAAAACTTTGTTGTCAAAGAAAAATTTTTTTTAACTTTTTTTTCTTCATTATTTTCAACAATTTAAATTGCTTCTAGTTTTATTTCTCTGATCAGCTCTTGAACACACACTGACCTGATTTGGCATTATCAAATTATTAATTCAGTAGCTTCAAGAAAATCAAGCTATTCAAGAATCAATATATAAAAGGAATAAAATGGTTTGGATTGAAATTTGTATATCTTTAGTTTGACAGCATATCAACTTTAGATAAAATGGAAGAGTTGAATATCTAGTTTGATATACATTTTATAAATAATCTAAAAAGTAAAAATTAGGTACAAACTTCCAGTTAAAATACATAAGTAAAGGGGATGTAATGTATAGCACGATGACTATAATTAATATTACTGTATTGAATATTTGAAAGTTGCTGAGAGTTTATCTTAAAAGTTCTCATCACAAGTAAAATAATTTTTTTCTACATATGCTAACAGATGTTAACTAGATATATTGTGATCATTTCACAATATATACAGGAATATCTCAGTTTATTGTGCTTTGCTTTGAGTTTCATAGATATTTCATATTTTACAAACTGAAGGATTTGTGGTAACCCTGTGCTGAAAAGTCTATTAACATCATGTTTCCAACAGTGTTTGCTCATTCCTATCTGTTACATTTTGGTAATTCTCACAATATTTCACTTTTTCAATATGATTACATTTGTTATGTTGATCTGTGATGAGTGACCCTTGATACTACTACAGTAATTGTTTTGAGGCACCATGTACTGTGGCCAAATCCACACCCATATAAGATAGCGAACTTAAACATATTGTGTATGTTCTGACTCCTCCACCAGCCAGATGTTCCCCCATATCCTACCCTCTCCTAGGGTCTCCCTATTCCCTGAGATGCAATAATAATGAAATCAGGCCAATTAAGTGTTCAAGTGAAAGGAAGAGTTGCATGTCTTTCACTTAAAATCAAAAGCTAGACAGAAATAATTAAGCTTAGTGAGGAAGGCATGTTGAAAAAGCCAAGATAGGCAGAAAGCTAGGCCTCGGAGAGGTTCTTGAGGGAAATTAGAAGTGCTACTACAGTGACCACACTAATGATAAGAAAGCAAATAGCCTTATTGCTGATATGGAGAAAGTTTTAGTGGTCTAGATAGAAGATCAAACCATCCACAACATTCCCTCAAGCTATAGCCTAACTCAGAGCAAAGCCAACTCTCTTCAATTCTATGAAGGCTGAGAAAGGTAAGGAAGCTACAGAAGCAAAGTGTGAAGCTAACAGATGTTGGTTCATGAGATTTAAGGTAAGGAACTGCCTCCATAACAGAAAAGTGAAAGGTATAGCAGCAAGTGTCGATGTAAAAGCTGCAGCAAGTTATCCAGAAGTCCTAGCTAAGATAATGAAGGTGAACATACTAAACAACAGATTTTAAATGTAGACAAAAGAGCCTTCCTTATATTGGAAGATGCCATCTAGGATATTCAAAACTAGAGAGAAGTCAGTCACTGGCTTCAAAGCTTCAAAAGACAAGCTAATTCTCTTGTTAGAGGCTAATACAGTCTAAACATAGCTTATACATGCACTGGGAAACCAAAAATTTCACGTGACTCACTTTTTTGTGATATTCGTTTTATTGTGGTATGGAATGAACCCTCAATATCTCCAAAGTACGTCTGTACAAATATTAAATCATTGTTATACACCTGAAGCTACCTGTCAACTATACTTCAATTCTTAAAAAAGGTAAAAAATAAATTCATTAAAGGCTGTTAAGGTTAAGTTTACATGAATTTCAAACCTCATTAATTCAGAAACAACTATCAGATTTGCATACCAAAAAAAGGTTAGCTTTTTTATTTACCCAAGAATAAGTCATAAAACCAAAGATGATATCACTGAAATTCTTAAATGACATAAATAACATTATAAACTCACGTGAACATTATATACTTTTAAAAGGTCAGGAACCTGGGTTAACTGTAAATTGCTTGTGTGGGTCATTTTAATCATGGTGGCTCACCCTGAGTAACATGAGCTCCTACGCTGAGCTCAGGACTTTCTTCATTCCATCACTAGACAACACTGAAGACGAGGACTCACAGTGAGAGACGAGGACTCACTCCCAGAGCAATGTCCCAGGCCAATGAGTGCCATCATCTGGTCACAACTCACCCAAGGGTGTTGCCTGCCAGCCTGCCCAGAGTTTCGGAACCTGAGAGAAACCAGGGAGAGTCGCTTGTCCTACCAGGCCTCGATGTCCTCCCTGTCCCCGAGTTGCTGTTCAACTTTGACCTGGGAAAAAAGAGGCAGAACAATAAGAATAGTCCCAAACTGCCTAGGAAGGAGCCTGCATTTCCAGGTCTCACTACTCTGGTAAAATACCAGCATAAGGATTCTCTGATTAATCCTACTAAAATGTATATTTCACATCAAATTGCAAACCTAACAACTAGTTGCCTCCTAACAACCTGGAGTCCTTTGCTGGTTTTAACTATTTTGAAGGTTTGACTACAGATGAATAGTTCAGATATTTTTTTTAAAATCATGCTTTCCTTAGAAGCTGTCAACTGAAACTCATCACACGTTATCTAGCAATCTTTTTTCATATGTCATCATTTATAAAGACCAAAATTTTAAAAACCTTGTCATTTTCAAATCTGAGTTACCTGATTTGGAAATATTAAAAAGGAGGTGGGGGGAGTGATCCAAACAAGTTATTTCAATCAAAGAGCATATCGGAACTGAAACCTACCAAATATGTATCATTCTTCTGGTAGCCTATTTCTGTTAAGTGATCATCCGTCAACTCCTCTGCTACTTTAGAAGCTAATACTTTCAGCTTTAAATAACTGAGCTCACATAAAAATTAAAATTAAACTACAAAGTAACCATTTTACTCTATTTTAAGTGTCTCATTTCCTGCGATGCTTTTTTTTTTTTAACTTGAGGGTTACCAAAATCAAAACACGGGTTTAAAATAATACCCATTAAGAGCTAAAAATTAAATAGAAAGAACATGTCTTACCCATCATTATTATCAGGTTTACCCAATTCCAATCTGTCTGGTTGTACTGAAAAACCAATCCTGCAAACTCTACCATCCTAAAAGCAAAGAAAATAGAAGAAATTTCCAAAGTAAAAATATGTATTAAAATTTGAATGTATTCAATTAATTAATTAATTAATTTTGAATTTATTCATCCGATATATACCTATCACCGTCATTCAGAAAACAACAAATAAGCTCCCTTCCAAAAGGGTTCATGCTTGAATTGGAGAAACATGTTTTATATACATTATCAAGAAGCCAATAAAAAATATTTAAAATGCTTCAATCTAACACAATTCAAAATAAAATCACTGTATATCAAAAACTTCTCTATTTTGTTACTAATTAGTTTCAAGAAGTTCTAGCAAATTATTTAAGCTTTCTCTGAACCAGAGAAATTTACACAATAAGGAAACGGAACCGAGTGATCTCTGAAATAACTCTTGCAAGAAATTGCTATGTTCCATGGCTAAAAAGAAAGAAACCTGATGATGCACAGTTGTATTTTAACTATTTATACTCATTTCTCTACCTCATAGTAAACAACTTACCTCAAGAAGAAAGGCAGCATGATTTGGTCCCACCACACACTGTTTAATAGTAGCCTGTTCCAATACATTCAAAGGGGGGTGGCTGGTGAATAAAAAAAAATTAAGTAAAATTACTTTTTAAATGGTAAATATATCATCCAACTAACAACAACAACAAAAAAGATAGCTGGAACCCAGTTTTAAAAACTAATATTTACATATTATAAAGCAATAATTGAAAAACAGTAATTATGATATCCCCACTAGAGCTCCATGGTAGCCCACATTTTTAAAAGACCAGTATGAACAGAAGCTATAATTCAAATGAACCCAACTCATAAAAAGTTGATAGTGAAGTATTCCTAATAGCTGTTCCCTAAATGAGATTTTCCTAATAAAGAAAAATCATGCTTTTCAGAAAATTTTAAATATCTTACAACTCTTACCTGTTTAAATTATATTTGTTCAATTTCTCTGAAACTTCTCGTAACCTTTAAACACAAAACAAAACATGACTAAACAACATGTTCAGATCCTTTGTAAACAAAATAGTTCTGATAGGTACTTGTGCCATCATTTTAGTTAATCTGCTATGGCAAGAATTTTTACATTGTCTTTGATATTTGTCCCCCCAAAACTGACAAGTCAACCCTACAATTCCCTTCTCTCACCACCCCATTAACAAAGTCAATAATAACAACTTAATTTCATTTTCTAAATGAGGAAACTGAGGCTTCGAGAGTTGATATAACAGTAAGTGGCAGTAGAGTGGGGTACCAGAACCAACACCCAAATAAAAGCCAGTTTTTAAACACTATGCTAAACATGTCAAAAGAGACTACTGAATGTACATATAATGAAATATGTGAGAAGCACAAATCTATTAAGAATTTACTATAATGGGGCAGAAAAAGTCCAAAAGCTTTAAGACCCTGAAAGGCCTTATGACACAAAATTATACTAATTAAAACCTTAATGTCTATATTTATAAAACAAGTATAATACCTTCCATATTTAAGAGTACTGAATATTCTTAGAAAAATCTCAAAGGACTGCATAAAAATATATTAACTCATAGTCTATTGTGATTTTGCTGTTCTTCTCAAAGAAACAGCCTTGAATTAATAAAAAATATTGCTGATACCATTTAAACACTTGCCAACCTAAAGTCAACTTATAATGCAATCAAATGTAGAGATGTTAAGAGTTTGATTATATGAAGTTACCAAAACAGCTGCCTGGTCTTTCCAAACATTTTCAGAAACAATTCTCTTAAAAATAAACTGAGAATTTTAGAATGCAATGGGGGCGGGGGGACAACAGTAAATAGGAAATTCCATGAGTTTTGCTCTCTAAAATGTGACAAAAATACTAAGATGAAAAGTAGAATACATCCTCAATTATAAATCACACCTTAAAAGCCAGTTTAGGATTAAAGAGCTGCCACAAATCATATAATGGACAAATAATATAATTATTTCAATAAGAGATTCTAATTCTAGTAGGAGCCAGTTGTCCTTCAATTTTACTTTATCCCAATAGTTCTATCCTCTGTCCAATGCGGAAGAGCATCTTTCAAACATAAAATACATACAGTAACTGTCCAACTCCAAATCATATTCCTAAAATAATTTTTAAATGCCATAATTTCTTTCTCAGAAAGTAGATATGGTGACTTCATTCTCACTCCTAAAAAACAGCATTTGATCATGTGTGACTTAGCTTCCAAGAAAACATGTTTCCTTTTTGTAGACTTGTGCTACAACTAATTTAACAAAAATGTTTTCATAGGTACTAGAACACCAAGCTTTTTCACCAAACCCTAGTTGCCTCATTTACAAGGCACACTTTTGTGTCTCAAGACAAACACCATAATGGTAATAATGCACTAGAACTCATGAGCTGAGAGAAGGCTGACGAAAACGCGGGGAGAAAGTAAACAGGAAGGCTCCATTCTGGGCAACAACAGTCTCCAAGAGACCCAGAGTGGAGGCAGGGGCTCTCAACCACCTCCGCCCACATTTTCTGTAAGTAATTTACAAAACTTTTACCCAATTAGAGCCAGAATATGAAAAATAGCTAAGAAAGGTTTTTCTTCTCAAAAACCATAGTAGTGACACTTTTCAAAGGTATTTATTACTAGCTTATACTAAACTCACTGATTTCCACTTTTTTTCTTAGCTCACCACTGTCTCTAGAGTCTTCACAAAGTATACAAAATGTGGGAGGGGAGACAAAATTTGCCAGAGCCTTTTCAAAGCCTGACAATAACTGAGATTAAGAATTAAATGTTCCTTTTATGATTCCAAATGTCATTCCAGGTAGACAACATTTATAAAACTAAAATAGGCACTGGGGACATGAAGACGATAGAAAATATTTAATAACAGGACCTCAGAATTTCAAGATACTACAAAGATAGAGGAAACATTACTGCCATCAATAAAATTGTCCAATATTCAAAATCACAGTGGGCTCCTAACCACAACTGAAAAGTACACACATCAGTACTGGAAACGATACCCACAGGATAGCAAGTAATCTGGGATTATTTCTAGCTCACCTACTACTAACTGGGCTCATTTAAACCCATTAGATCTCAAGTTATCACCTATGTGAAGATGAATAGTCATCTCTGGTTCTTTCAGTACTAAAATTCTTATGAATGCATAAAAAGCAAATGTCTCAGTAGAGGAAATATACATATGCGCAATGTTTTTTGTGATAATAGCACTTCCTGTCATACTCAATTTCTTCTTACTTATCTGAAACTTTCACATACAAATTGATTTTACATGGACACTTAGAATGTTTCCCCAAATTTCATCAAATTTCCTTTTTCTTAAATTCAATCTCAAGTTTATATAAAATGTGTCACTGTACCAAATCTGAAGGCAGTTATCATGACTAAATTGGCCACCTACATGTTCGTTTACATGGATCCCAAATAATAATATGACAAAGAAACGTTCAAGCAAAATAAAATAAAAGAAACTATAAAATAAACATTTAGTTTCCTTTTGCATTTCCTCAGAAGACATGCAAATCACAGAATCACTACAGGTCAACAATCACATTCATTTAAATTTGATAAAATACTAAATGTTTCTACATAATTATTAGGCCTGTCTACTTTAAAGTCTTTCTCTAAAAGTTTATAATGCTTAACAGTTACTAACTACACTTCCTCTTACAGCAACATTAACAAGTTTTCCCTATTTTTAAAATAAAAGGAAAACCACCCTATAGCTCACCAAATTCCATTTCAGAATAAATTTTTACATGTGGTTGTGATGGAAAACAATTTTAAGAGTAGAACATAACTACAAAATAACCTCATAACTCAGTATTTAATCTCATTTAGGGGGGAAAAAAAAGGCCTTTTGTGAAGTGGCTGTAACAATGGATAGGTTAGCAATGAGCTTCTGACAATCCTTATTACTCATTTACCGAAGTTTTATTCTATATTCCGATTCAATAACCTCCTTTATTTCTTTAAATTTATAGACATTTTACAGATCTGCAGGCTGGAATTTTTTTAAAAAGCACCAACGTAAGGTAACGGCAAACTGCTGTCAGCAGAGACAAGAAATCAAAGTATAATAGTACTTTCTAGCAACTAACATATTTCATTGCTGCTCTTAAGATCTCCTATAACTTCAGTCTCATTTTCTCCATATTTAACATTATAACTTTGAAGATAATTCATTTCACTGTCACTACTCAACTGGCAACAGCACTTAGTGCAGTTTCTTCAATTTTATAATTAATTCTCTGCCTATTTTCTCCCTGCCATCGAACACACGCCCCTGAACTGAATGAACCTGATGCATTTCGAGCTGGACTTCTAAAACTAAAAAATGTCGGCATATTTAAGATCCCTAAAAGGTTTCAATTCTCCAGGAAAGAAAAATATTCCTAATATCCCACGTTCTACAAGATGATGGCTTTCATATGTCTGGAATTGTAAGACAAAGTACATCATCCGTGTTTCATGTGTATCAGCAATCACCTTGATGGTGGCAAGCGGCATAATCTGCCACCAGTACACTTCCTCCTCTTCACCACTAGTTATTTCTGGCCCAGCTCAAGTACAACCTCTGCCATGAACCCCCCCTCCCCCGGAAGCCCTCACTTCCTCCCTACAGAAGCCAACAGCTTCAGCCTCAGACAGGACCTTCACTGTCTGCTTTACATTCTAGTCATCCGTGTTTCTGTCTGAACTGGCTTCACAGACTTCAAGCAAAGACAGGCTAAAACTTCTCAAGTCTTTCTTCGCTCTCCCATATCTTAGATACAGTTCCAACAGTAAAATGTGTACAACAATACTGAGACACAATCCATTTAAAGGCAAAAAAGGCACCTGATCTTCATCTCAACAAAACTATCTCTCCAAGTCTTCCATCTCAAATTAAAGTTTAGAATAAGCAAGAAAAGTGTGAATATTTAAATTTAAAAGAAACAGTTGGCCGTAGAACTCTTAAAAGCAAACCAGATGACATACAGAAAACATTTAGTAACTCAGAGTTTACCCAATAAATCATATAAGCAAACTGCATTTAAAGTGAGTGACCTCACTCCAACCTCCAGATATCTACCCAGAATAAAACTTTTACATACCCATATAATTTTATTTTGGTGTAAAGTGTTTAGTAATTCATACAAAAAAACAACAGCCAACAGTCAGTAAAGGTTACCTACACTAAATCAGACCCCCACAGAAAATGTCTTAAAGCTCACCTCT
Organism: Cynopterus sphinx; assembly: GCA_030015415.1. Classification (NCBI taxonomy): domain Eukaryota; kingdom Metazoa; phylum Chordata; class Mammalia; order Chiroptera; family Pteropodidae; genus Cynopterus; species Cynopterus sphinx. The sequence goes on along the minus strand of CM057389.1, from coordinate 23,773,174 downwards.
TTCTATGTCAGAAAGGCCGGCATTCTCAAAATGCAAATCAAGTATACTAAAAACCTATATCCAGATATCTTATTGCAGAAAAATACTCTATGAATATTTACTAAATTCATCCCAAAGCAAACCCTCTAAATCTTAAAGCCTAGAACTCAAGAAGAAATAAAGTTGCACTTATTTTTTGGCGGGTGGGGGGAGTGATGTTACTAGACAGATGGTTGGTTGGATAGGAGACAGACCCCTCTGCAACCACAGAACATGTCTTTCCACTGTCTCATCATACACCCTGCTGAGTGCAGGCCGTCAGTCCTTGACTTTCTTTCACACGTTGTCTGTCCTTTTACACATTTCTTACACCATACTAAACACTGCTACCTCTGAACTGCTTCTCTGCATGCCAACTGTTCACATTATCACTGATTTCAATAAATTAAAACTATCACATGGTGGTCCCACCTGTCAGCCACTGTAACTGGGGAGGTGGGGTTGAGGGGGGAGGAAGAGAAGGTAGGGTTCTAACTGTGCTTCAGGCAGAGTGGTAGCAGCATTTTGAGACAGTCATTTACTTGTGCCAGCATCAGCTAGCTTATTCAATCCAGTCCAAAGGACGTCCTACTCCAAACCCCTTTTCACACAGCTCTGAGCAAGCCAATGGCGAACCAACAAGAAGAGTGCTCAAAGGGGAGCTCCGTTAAGGAATTTGGGTGCAAGATTGAGGGCTCAACTGAGTCTTCACGCTGCATTGTGAATTTCTTTTGCGTGAAGGGGATAAAGCCTTCCCCCTTATCCACCCACCCACTTTGTGTTGTGACTTAAATATTAAGAGCTACCTTGACCCATGGGTCTAAGGATGGCAGGGAAGAGCCTGGAAGGATTAAAATTGCCTTGGCCCTTGTGAGAAGCACCAGCACATTAGGGACGACTGTCTTTGTCTCTGTGAACATGAAAGACTCTCATTGTACGTCTGAAATCTAACTTTAAGACATTCAAGTTCAGATATGTTTTTCTTAGTTGTATGTGAATGTTTACAGCAATTTTATTCATAACAACCAAAACCTGGAAATGATTCAGATGTCCTCAAGTGAGCACATGGTTAAGCTAACTGTGATACATTCACCAGGGACCACTACTCAATAACAAAAAAGGAATAAACTATGAATACATGCAACAACCTGATGAGTTTCAAGAGAATTATGCTGAAAAAAATGAAACCTAAAAGGTTATATACTATATAATTACATAACATCTTTGAAATGAGAAAAATGCAGAAACGAAGAACAGATTAGTGGTTGCCAAGGGTTAAATTAAGGAGGGTTGGGGGCTGGGAGAGAAATGGGTACAGCTACAAAAGGGCAACAGATAGAAATGTTCTGTATCTTGGTTGTGATACTGTATTAGTTTTGAACTACAAACACAGTGATTTTGTAATTCCATCATTCCTTGTATATTTATGACCTGTCATCCCTGTTTAAAAATTTAAAAACTTCCCTTTTTCTCCTCATGCTTTTCTTATTTTTTTGAAATTACCAAAATCCATAGATTTTTCCTTATTCGGAACTGAAATCAGCCAGTAGGAGCCCCTGCAATCTGGTTCCTGTGTCTTTTGACATAATTCCTAAGCCTTTGAGGGCTTTCTTGCTTTACATCCTAACAGATATTCCTGAAAATCCTTCAGATTGTCCATATTTGTTCACTTATCAGTTCATTCTCTTCCTCTGAGTTACTGGCAACCATGACTACTGTAAAGGAATAAAGGGGGTGGAGGGTGGGACCTCCTGAATTACTTCATAAAGGTACACCTGAACACCCCCAACCAAGAGAGGATATTTCTCTTTATTGCCATTGTGCATTAGTTCCAAATAAATATTATTCTGCTCATTATCTTGATACCTGGGAACCTGTATTATAGAAAAACAATTCATCGAACTTAATTATTGCATTCTTTTCATTATAGCTATATAGTTTGTTTTGAGGTAGCAAGCTACAAATTTTTGTACAATGCTGTTTATAGATATGCGAATGAAAAAATTATTGTAATGCTGCAAACTGATCTTAGACATAAAATGTCTGCAGTTCTTTACTTGAATAGCCAGTGAGCCAACCGCATGCTCCAAGGGTGTTACTTCCAGATCTTTACTTTCAGCATGCACTTAGGATAACACTGATGTTGACCATTTCTGGAACAGTTTCCAAAAGCGAGTGTGTTATCACTTTATGCATTACTCTTATTATAAATGGGTGTTATTTATTATTTATTGCAATTAGTTTCAAGTATACAGTACATTGGTTAGACATCTATGTAGAGCGTAAAACGATCCCAACTGTTCCCTTCACCTAAACCAACATATTAATAATGCTACCTGCATTCCCTATGCTGTGCTCTCCATCCCTGTGACCATTCTTCATCGGCTACTAATTTGTACTTCTTTAACCCTTCACCCCCCATTTTCCCAGCTCCCCACCCTCTCCCCATCCGTCACCAAATTCGTCCACTATATTTGTGAGTCTGTTTTTGATTAGTTTGTTCTTTTTATTCCTTAGATTCCGCATGTAAGTAAAATCACATGGCGTTTATCTTTCTCTGTCTGACTTACATACCTTCTATTTTCATCAAAGCAATATCTTTTTCCATCCTTTTCCTTTTAGTCTGTGTATGTCTTTTGATTTGAAGTAAGTCTCTTGTAGGCAGCACATAGGGGTCTTGTTTCCTTATCCACTCTATCTTGGTTGGTGCACTTAATTCTTTCCCACTTGTGGTACTTATTGATAGGAATGTAGTTGTTACCATTCTTTATTTTTGTTTTTGATACATGCTTTTTCTTCTTAAAGAAGTCCCTCCAACATTTCCTGGAATACTGTCTTGGTGGTGATAAATTCCTTTAGCTTATTTTTGTCTGGGAAACTCTTTATCTATCCAACTCCAAGAGACAGCTTTGCTGGGAAAAGTATTCTTGGTTGTAGATCTTGGGTCTTCATGCTGTTTAATATTTTGTGCCAAGCCCTTCTGTTCTGTAGTTTCTTTTGAGAAATCAGCTGCCAGTTGTATGGGTGTTCCTTTACAAGTAACCTTTTCTCTAGCTGCTTTTAATATTCTTTCTTTGTATTTAACCTTTGACATTTTAATTATAATGTATCTTGGTGTAGGCCTCTTTGGATCCCTGATTTTTGGAATTCTCTGAGCTTCCTGGGGTTTTATGTCCATTTCCATTACCAGGTTAGTAAAGTTTTCCATCATTATCTCTTCTAACAGCTGTTCAACATCTTGTTTTCCTTCAATTACGCCAATCAGACAGATTTTGACCCTTAATAGTATCCCATATGCTTCTTAAATTATTTTTATAGTTTTGCATCTTTTACCCTGCCATTCTGATTGTCCTAAGGCTTTCCCGTCCTCTAGATAGGGCATTTGATCCTTTTCTTTACTCACCCTGTTTATTCCTTTGTTTATTCCATTTAAAATACTTATCATCTCAGATAATGTGTTCTTCATTTCAGACCGGTTCTCTTTTATAATTTCCATTGTCATTTTTATTTTTTAAATCTCTTTACTGAAGTTCTCACTGAATTTAATCAATAGTTCATTGAGCATCTTTATAACCAGTGTTTTGAACTCTGCATCTGTTAGATTATTTGACTCCATTATATCTGGATCTCTGTTCTATTCTCTCATATGGTTTCTGCTTCTTTGTCTTCCCATTTTGGCTGCCTTTCCATGTCTGTTTCTATGTACTAAGCAAAGCTCCTAAATCTCTCAGTCTTATTAGTGTGGCTTTGTGAAGTAGGATGTCCAGAAGCACAGTCCTGAGAGGGGTTCAGCTGCAGGCCAAATTTAGCCCAAGCTTCTGGGGCTCTGGGGCCACCTGTTAAGATTCAGCAAGCAACAGACAAGTGCTATGCTTAAGATGCCTCAAAAGGCCACAGCAGAAACCGAGGCCAGCTGCCTCCACTAGTGTGAGTCTCAGCAAGGAGCACCTGACTCACTGAGGATACACCTGGATGTGGCTTGGGTGGGGCCTCAAGTTGGGGGAGGCGTGGTTTCAGGGAATCCTCTGGGCAGAGCGACTTGTTATCCAGTTTGAAGACATTGAGGCTATGGGGAGGGAGAGGGCTCAACAGGGAACAGTGGACATCACCAGCACTTCTGTGCAGAGCGAGTCCTGCCTCGACCCTCACTCAGACAATATCTCTCTGTAAGTCCCTGTTGCCCCCTGCATGCAGCTGAATCGGCACTGGTGTGCAGAGCGAGCAGGTCCATCACAATGAAAATCCGCTCGCAGATGTGGCCCCTTATAGAGAGGCCTCTGCCGCAGCCACAGCCAGAGCCGCAGCCTCAGCCGCTCCAGACCAGACAGCCCCGCGCCCTCGCCCCATCCTACCTTCGGCAGTTGCAGGGTGCTTTCTTGGATTTCTTCCTAGTTGTATAGCTTGTTCATCTAGATCTCAGCTAATATTTCCTTGCTGCTGCTCCTTGTTTTTGTCCCAACTTTGATGTGGTCGCCAGAGGGATGAACAGAGCCTCTATCATCTAGGCCATTTTGGTTGCCCCTCTCTGGGTGCATATTTTTGACCTCCCTAAAAATTCTTTCAATCTTCTCAATAGTTTCCCTTCTTAATCCTTCATAATGTACTTGAGTGATTCTCAGGAACTTTGATCTTAGGACCACATAACATTTAAAAACTACTGAGGAAAAGCTTTTGTTACTGTGGATTACATCCACTGACATAATATTAAAGCAAAAACCAAGATAATGTTTAATTATTTATTTTAAAAATAATAAACTCATTACATATTGACATAAATTACTTTATGAAAAATAACTCCTTCCCAACAATACTTGTGATGGGGGACTGTTTATATTTTAGTGGACCTCTTTAGTATCAGGCTTAATATAAGACAGATTCTCAGATCTGCTTTTGGAGTCCCTATGTTGCTGTATATTGTTTTGGTTAAAATATGTGAAGAAAAGCTGGACTTATGCAAATAAGTTATTGGAAAAAAATGAATATTATAATACCTTTTTCAGACTGTTGTAGGTATTCTTTGGTATCGCACCAAAACTCAACAAGTGATAGTTTCTTAAAGGGTGGGAACAATGTGGAATCTAAATATACCAATAACTGAAAAAATCTTTTGCCCATTCATGAGTCTGTAACATCATGCACTCACTGATCATGTGGAAAATACTGGTTTATTAACCAATCAAACCTTCAAAACGACATCTGTTCAAATTGCTATCAATTTAAAGTGTCAAGCTCAGAATGATTAGATACAGATTTCCCCAAATTCTAATTTTTACTTGAAAACTCAATTTTGCCACTGGCAGCAAATAGCTTCAGTTGTCTTCCTTAAAGTAACAGGCTTACTTTGTTCATTTTCGAGCAAACATCAGATAATACCCATGATCTGAATAAACCATAGTTTGTTACTTTCAAATAAAAAATGATGTTCCATGAGGAAAAAAGCTAGTTCAACTTGCAACTAAAACAACTGCAAAAGTGTTTTTACTTAACAAAATCAATGTCTTCTCATTTTATCACACTGAATATTAAGATTTAATAAAATTAGTAATTTTTACTGCTTCATGAAGGACCCCCTTAGGTCAAACTGGCTCCTCCCACCAAACGAATGGAGAAAAAAGTGAAGAATACAATCATTTTCAGTAGTTTGGTGCCAATACTTTGATTCGTGCTAAGAAACTGACATTTTATTTCTTTTGAACAATAGCACAAACCGTTCAAAATAGTGAAAAAGACAAATAAGTCTCAGTATTGTTGTGAAGACAGTTTTGACATCAGAGCCCCCTAAAATGGTTCTGGGGATCCCCCAAAGACCATAGATCACACTCGGAAAACTGCTGTGGTCTATTTTAAAATCTCAGTGCCATTAAAGTAAACAATTATTAAATCGATGTTAGAAAAAACTAATTGTTCATTCTTACTAAAACGGCCACAAATGTCTACCAAAATAACCCAATGATGTACTTCCACAAAATTTTTTAAATAATGGATAGTCTCTGACACTACAACGAAACCCAACAAGTGATAGTTTCTTAAAGGCTGGTTGCCATGTAGAATCTGAAACCCTATCAATGAATTTTTCACACTGTTATACAAAATCCACAGTCTATCTTGCACTCTGAATAAATCATTTACCCATGCATGATTCTATTTAGATACAAAATGGTACAGCAAAGTGCCTAAAGCATATTAAAAATTTTAGTACTGCCTCCCTAATAGTATTAAACTCCCACAAGGTACTAAGTGTCTATCATTCACTTGACAGTGATTTTCAATAGAGGAGGAGGCATAGGGGCAAGGATTCGCAACAACCTCTTTAAAGACTTATATGCAAAAGCTACAGTCAATTACTAAAAGCAGCGGCTGCACAGTCTATACATATGGACACAAAATATTGAATCAAATGGCTTTTAATTTTTGAAAAGATTTTTAAAGATTGTTGGCTAACTTTTAAAATCAAAATATTATCACATAGAATTTCAGATTTCCAGCTTGTCTTGTAAAATGAGATCTAGCAACACAGCTTACATTCCCTAGTGGAGACCAGAGGTGCCCTTACCTACCTAGCACCTGTTGGCATCTGGGTTTGAGAGGAGGGATACAGAGGATTCCTCCTTACTCTCTCTGAAAAAGGACACTTTCTGGGTGAAGAGTAATCTGATCATAGTTTTATGGTTCAAATCTCAGCTTGTACATTAATCCATAATATATCTTTGCTCAGCCATAAGTCTGAACCACATTTTATTTTAATTTGACTTGACAATGTCTCAAATAGCAGCCTGACTTTACTCACTTTTTGCCTAGCCAAAGAAAACTATGCCAAGTAGCAAACATCTGACTTTACTCTTAAAAGACCCCAAATCACACAAACGACAGCTTTTTTAAAGGAAAAATTTTGTCACCTTCCTGAATGACAGTTGTAGGCAGGACTTACACATACTTTATGCTTATGGAGATGACAAATATCCCTTTATATATAATGTATTCACTTTAAATAATACAAGACATTCATCTTCAAGGTGCATTCAAGACTAAAAAGAAAAGCTTCTAAATAATTATAAATTCATAAAATATAAAATTTTGTAAACGGGAAATTCTTTTAACTATTCCTCCTAAAATGGTTTTCAGTTGAAATTGTTAAAAGATTTCTATGAAACTAAGATAAGAAAATTCATGTTACAGAAACACTCTGTAAACTAGCACAGAAAAAATGACATTTATAATTTCTTCTCCTAACCTGAAAAATTATTCTGGTTTGACATTCCTATATAGTGTCATAAATAACATTTTACTAATAAAATGGAAACCAAAATCCCAAACTACTGTGCCATTTGAAAGATAAACACATCTCTGAAAAAGTAAATGCCGAACACAACAAAATGAGTCATTTTCCTTTAAAACAAACCAATCATGTTATTTTCAGCTCTATTCAAAATAGGAAAAGGGAAATTCACATGCCAAATAAACAAGAAATTTGGTAGGAAAAGACAATGATATGGCCTTTATATATATATATATATTTTTTTTTTGAGAATTTCCTAAGTCCTTCTGTCTCACCAAATTTCGGTTTAACATGAGATTATACATACACATAACAATCAAACTGCTGACAGAGAATAAGACTTCTCTAGCACTCCTGTCCAAAAAGTACAGCAGCCAAAATTTCAAGAGAAAATTCTTGTTTTTCTTCACTCTTACGCCATATCCACATTCTGAATATCTGCAACATCATTCCTATATTATCTGCCAAATGCAGATAATGTATTCAAATAATTACAATCCCAATTTTAACTCTACATACAAATCAAACGTCTCAAGTGATAAATGATGGTACTTCACAGTATAACTACTGTCATTTGGCAAATTATTCAGTCCTTGAGATAGAACTACAAACTGAAATAAAATACCTGCAATGAAATCTGATTTTCAAAAGAAACAAAACAATTAAGAGGTTATATTCCTGACCAAAGATTTTGATGCCATTAGATTCAGGACAGCTTCTCTAAACTAGAGCTACTCGGATTCCTTCTTGTTGCCCTTTCAACACCAAAGATGAAATAGCAGTTTTACTGCCTTCAAAAATGATCATTTTACATTCCTGAGCTCCCAATGCATCTGCCCCAGGAACCACACTTGCAGCCTTTGTGAAGGGCAGCATAGTAGAGTGCGACAAGAGTGAGCTCTGGTATCAGGCAAACAAACCTGGGGTGGATTCCATCCCTACCATTAACTGCCTCTGTAACCTTGTGCAACCTTACTTTAACCTCCCAGAGTTTGGAAAGTTTTCTTGGTCTGTTAAATGGAAACAAAACCATTTATCTGGCAGTGCTGCTATAAGGATTAAAGACCACTTTGTAACATACCTTGTTAAGAGCCGAGCATTTAAATGCTCAAAAACTGGCAGCCATTGTCACTATCAATAAACTGTATTTTTCATCCTTGGATAGCGGGGTGGTGTGTGTGTGTGTGTGTGTGTGTGTGTGTGTGTGTGTGTGTGTGTGTGTGTGTGTGTGTGTGTGTGTGTGTGTGTGTGTGTGTGTGTGTGTGTGTGTGTGTGTGTGTGTGTGTGTGTGTGTGTGTGTGTGTGTGTGTGTGTGTGTGTGTGTGTCTGCTTCAAATCTGCCATATTCTGGCTTGATCTGGCTGCCAAACTAAACAGAGCCCAATGTGAATCCTGAGATCTGGTAGGAACCTGCGGAGTCTAGGAATTCTTGGAACTGGAAATCTGCAGACACACTACAACTCTCTTCCTTTTGCCTGGGCTTTTATTTCACAAAGAGTGAAAAATTCCTCCTCTTCTGGCTCCTACTACTCTGGTCTAATCTCATCTCACTCCTCTAGAGTACTCTCATAACTCCCTACCAAAATTATACTCACAAACTACTCTTTTTCGTACATGTCCATTCCCTCAGCATAGAGTAACTATACCCCCCCCCCCCAACACACACACCATACATCTAGGTACTAGTACCTCAAGGCTAGGCTGAAAGAAACTGTGGGAAACCTTAATTTACCTTTCACTCCAAGCTAAACGAGGTATAGTCTGTTGAGTCCCAATCATACTTGGGGCATGCTTCCTCCACAGCACTTCTGGTGCTTTGACTATTGCTTGATGAAATATTTGTGTTTCACCACCAAACTCTATGAAGGCAAGAACCATGTTTTACTAATTTCTAGTCCCCAGCACCTGACCTATAGTAAATCCTTAGTAAATGCCAATAGTGAGTGGCTAAACACTGCCTCAAAATGATGGCTTTACAACTTTTTACTCTTTTCAAAGCCATTTTTAAACATTTCCAGATATTCTGCTATGTGACCAATATAAGACTGAGTTTTTAAAAACACACCAAAGGAATGCTGTCCTACAAAAGATGCCTGGGGCTATACCCTAGTTCAAAGGGACCAACGGTGCTTCCACTTTTGAAATGCTTTCTTTGAAAAGTATTCCAAGAAAGAGTTTATCAGACAGGAAAATCTCACAGTCCTGGGACACTCTCCCACCCAGTAACCTCCACGGAGAGGGCAGTCTTCTTTCTCTCTCCCTCCTCTGATTTAATTTGGGTTGGTGTTAAGGAAATGTGCTGAAGAGGGCCAAAGGAAGGTGGAAGCAAAGAGAAAGGAAAAAATGCTCATCAGGAAGCAAAATTACAGATAAAAGTCTGTGTGCAGCCTGCCTTTTTAAGTGCCTGAAATTGATAAGACAAGTTTATCTGGCTAAGTGACTTAAAATGCAAACTAGGAGAAAGTCTAATCACTTGGCAAATAATGCAATAAATAGCCTAACATTTAATGCTGTACCAAAGTAGGAAGAATTGAATATAAATACCCACATTAATTTTTTATTTGTTTGGGTTTTGGTAGTTTGGTGTGGTTTTTTTGGCCATCATCAGCAGTGTGACCATGAAAAGGCAGTCCCACCTGGTCCCACACCTTGATAACCAAAAAACGCCCAAGTTTGTGAGTCCTGGCTCCACCATTAAAAGATGGAGCATGACCTCAAGGAGGTCATTTAACAGCTCCTGCTCTTATGTTTCTACCTCCTGACCAAAATGGTGGTTACTGTATCTGTTTCACAGAGTTGTTTTAAGAATTGGATAACATGCCACATACAAAAGTAATATGTACCATCCTAAAATAACAGTGCCTAAATCTGGCTACTTATCATAATCTCCAGAGAACCTTTTAAAAGACATATTCCCAGGCCCCACCCAAACCTACAAAATAATAAATCTCCAAATATAAAGCTCAATAATTTATATTCTAGCTAAAAAAGTAACAGCACGTGCGTGAAATATCTCTGGAAAGAACGCTAAGAAAGCACATAGGGGAAGAAGACAGTGGTGGGGAACGGAGCGCGGTGGGAAATGTTTCCCGTGTGCCAAGGAGCACTTTTTGAACCTTAAAACGTAAATGTACTCTTAATTCAAATTTAAAAAAAAGAAATTTCTAAGTAAAGTGATTGATGATCAATAAGGTTTGGAAATCACTTCTCTAAAATACCACATGTACACATAAGGAAGGATTGCTTAAAATAACCACAAGATTAGTAATCTATTCAGGGAGATATTAATAATAATCTTACTATCTCAAATTTTGTTAATGTTGCTTAGGACAGTCCCCCCTTAGAAATTCACAAATCACATAACTCCATTAAAGACTCTGATAAATCCTACAGTAAAAAGACCTGTTTAACTATGCTTAATCTTGTGTTTCCCAAACTGAAGTTGAATGTGTAATATAGTTCAGGTCCTTCTTTCTAATAAGATCTTAGGGAACAAATCAGTGGACACTGATCTGAGATCCTAGCTCTCTGTAGTAGAGACCAAGTCTTATTTCTCTCTCCACCCCAGAACCCTAGAGAGTGCCAAGCAGAGAGAAAGCCTCTCTAAAAGCTAGAGCTCAACAGTGACGAACCGCCTTTCCTGTCTTTTCTCTTTATCTAAATAAAAATGACTTCCCAATTTTCTTATTGTTTAAGTAACTTAAAGGATAAAACAATAAAGCATAAACAATCCCAACTCTGCCTGAAATTATATTGTTAAAAACTGCAACACCTTCAGCAGATAATTTTTTAAATCCAAATAAAATGGCAACAGGCGTTTTTATTCATTTAAGTGGGAAAATAAAAGATCTTTAACTATGATTCAAAATGATCTACTTTTAGGAAACAGCAATAAATTTCAGTACCATTTTCCTTCTACAGTATAAGCAGATCTTGCTGACCATCTTTACTATCACGAAGCCAGGCTAATTAAGTGTGCTTCACAATCAAATTGCCTGACAAACCTTGCTTTTAACTGAAAGCACGCTCACTGGTATACCCAGAGGCTTCTGAAAACTGCGTCAAATGCCTTCCTTGAAAATCTGCACCTCCTAGGGTTCCCAACACTCACAAGTAGGGTCTCTATCCCAGAAAGCCTCCCAGAAGGTATAATTCAGAGATCTAAACCAAAGAAGCCAAACAAACGTCATTAAAACAATAAACCACCATAGTCAAATTCAAAAGTGCACCCAGATCCCTGCGGTTTTATCATGACAGAGCACAAATAAACACAAATCTCTCCTCTCTGGCAACACGGCTTCATAGCAAAGGCCTGGTTCCCACATCTGGCCTCAGAGATCGAATATTAATGCTTTCATTTCTTTGTCTTACAATAAATACCTTGACTCAACAGGCAGGCTCCAATTTATACCCTGAAATTTATTGCTATGAAATTATTTCTTCTTACAAGTTATTTGAACAGTGGACAGTGCTAGGGCAAGCGTCTGTTAAATCAAAATGCAATGCAATAAGAGACAAACTATATACCACACCTCATGATCAAATAATTATTCACTTTGGAATCAAAGTCTCCTTTCAAGTAAGGCTGAATAAATGTTACAAGTCACTATTTAAAAGCAGCTGATAGGACAAATACAGTAGAAAGGAAAGACCAATGTACTTCAGAGACGCAAATCTCATTAACAGGACAGTGGTTATAAGGGACACATATCAGACAGTACTGCTTTGCTACCTGCTGTGGACATGAAACCATACAAAATGAAGGCTGTACAGAAGAACTTCATTCTGAAGAGTCTTAATGACAGGAAAATAAAACTTTTCTTCCTGCCCCTCACCAGAGTAGGAGAAAATCAGGAAGAAAACACTTCCAAAAGGTAATAAAACACAAACCCTGATAACTGTAAGTTTTGAAGAAAGTTTCTCATGCCTGAAGACCAAAGGAACAGAGGCCTCCCAAAATTAAAATGAGTCAATCTTGAGTACATTTTGAGAGGTTATTAAACCTGCACACCATGGGATGCTCATTTACAGAAGGAAAATGTAGAGTTACTGAGAGGCCCATAGCAAGCTTCAGGCCTCTCATGAGAGCAAACTGGGCCATGGCCAAGAACCACAGATACAGGAACAGAGTTTACAGGAAAAGTGTACAAGCTAAAGACAGAATCACATAAAAATCATGCTGTTATGGACTGAATGCTTGTGTCCTCCCCAGAATTATGTTGAAACCCTAGTCACCAGTGTGATGGTGTTTGAAGATGGGAGCTGATTAGGTCATAAGGGCAGAGCCCTCGTGATGAGATTGGAGCCCTTTGTAAGAAGAGACAGAAGCGAGCTTGCGTCCTCTCTCTGCTCTCCGCCACGAGAGGAAAAGAAGAGACAGTCTTCTACAAGCTGAAAAGTAGGATGTCACCAGAACCTGACTATTATGGTGGGTCTGGTCCCTGATCAGGGACTTCCAGCATCCAGAACTGTGAGAAATACATTTGCTGTTTACGCTAGCTAGTTTATGGTATTTTGTTACAGCAGCCCAAGCCGACTGAGACACTGGGTATAAAGAAATAGCATATTTAGAATAAACAAGAAATCATTTTCTTGTAGAGGACTTCTTGTTAAACATGTGTTTATCTCCACTACCTCCTACAACCCCACTAAAATGAAAACAAATGAATTTTAAAGTTATAAGAACAACAAGAAAGAGAAAAGGCTAAAGCATTCAAGAGATGCCAACAAAATTTTGGAAGCTGGAAAGCAGATAGAGAAAAGGCAAATGACTGAGCAGACAAAACTGAAACCTAAAATCTTCAAGAAGGAAGCCAAAAATGAATAGACCCATTCTTAGGAACTGAAGGCACCAAGTACCTCTGAAATCTGGGGGTTACCCCAAACAGGAACACTGCTAGAAGCTTGCATAAGGAGCAATTAAGGATTAAGACCCCCACCCTATAGGCAGAGTCTGCCCACCCAGACTGACAGATGTGTCCCCTACTTACAGAAATTCCACCAGATTAATGGCCAGGGGATACCTTGATAGGCAGGTACAAGTACACTAGAAAAAGTGAAAGCTATCTATTGAAATGAGGAACTGGTCAGTCAGCCCCCATCCCAAAATGCTTGCAGCCACACTTAGCTTCCCAGATTTCTCTCTCTGGGGAAACAGGACCAACAAGAGGGGGGGAAAAAAAAAAAGCTCAACATACTGTAAAACAAAAAGTCAAAGAAATGGAAAATAGGAGAGAAAAGACAAGCAAATGAAAGTAGCAATGAAGGTGTCAAACATCCAAACACCAAGAATTCAAAAAAAAAAAAATAAGAAGAAGAAGAAGAAAATAGCTGGGAGAAAAAAAGTATTAAAAAAGTAAAACAAAATGTCCTGGAACTGAATGATATGAGCTTCCAGAATAGAGACCTACCAAGTGTTTGGGCCCAAAACACAATGAATGAGAAAAGGACCTACCATACAGATCAAAGCACATCAACATAAAATGTCACAGCACCAGAGATTGAAGAAAGACCCTAAAAGCATTTTTTTTGCGGGGGTTGGGGCGTGGGGGGCGGAGGTTGTGAAGGGGGGAATCGAGCAGAAATGATCAGGAGTCAAAAAAGGCACTGAACGCCTCAAAAGAAATATTGAAAGCTATAGAAAGGAAATTCTATACCTAAACCAATAACAATGCATAGATAAAAAATAATTTGCTTTCATCTAAATACAGCAACAAAAATGGTACACCAATAACAAAGTAGGAATTTTTAAAAAACTGTGAAAACAAACTATCAAAACCAGATCCAGAATTCCTTAAAATGTCACCAAAACAGTTAACTAAGTTAGAAACAAAAACAAAAAACTTCCACTCTCCTACCTTTTTGGACACAGAAAGTACACAGATTCACTTGTCCAACCAACCTCACAACAGTGACTGTGGTCTCTACAAAATGACAGAAAAGTAAAAGTACTATATGTGCTTAAAATGTTTACAGGGATCTTTAAACGCCTTTAGCACATCCACAAAGCCAAGAGCTTAGAGGAAAAGGGCAAAGAACAGAGCACAAAGACCAAAATCAAACAAACCAAATCAAAAACCCCGAGAGACAACAAGTCTCCTTTTAAAACTTAAAGGAGGTTTTTTGCAATCTCTTCCTGAAACCAGCAAACCTAAAACACCTGGACCCAAATTCTTTAAAAACTTTACCGGGTTCTTCAGTTACTGCCTTGACAGCGGTCTATAAAGTACACAAGTCAGAAAAACTCTAACCACAACAGTCAGATTTAAAAACCTGGCCTTTAAACTAAATCAAGAGTTTTGATCTGAAATACTCAGAGAGAGCTGTTCCCTCAATACATCTAAGAAATAATTCAGACCATAAATTCACTTCTTTTGTGGCAAAGTTTACTTATACATTTGAACCAACAGGGTATTGTAGCACATAACACGCTTAATACAAAGCCTGCTACAAAATGTGAACTGTTCCTGCTATTACTGTCACTACCACTTTGAACCGAATGAAAAAGAATTGCTAACTGGGAACTGGTGAAAAAAGGAATTTGGGGATGCAGAACGACTATTGATGGGTAGTACCACTTTGCATGAAGATAGCAAAGAGCGATTCCAAATATCTACCATCATATCCCATTAAAAAATAAGCACTGAAAGAATATCTGAAATAATCTCATAACTAACACATAACAATACCAACTAGACATAGCTGAATTTCATGGATAAAACTGTACTTCTTAGTCATTCGTACCCTAAAAACAGTGTGAAGCCCTGGCACCTATTAAAATCCTGTCTATCTCAACTTCTCCAAATTACATTTAGAACTACCTCCATTTACCCCAGGTACATATCAACTATCTACAGAAAACATAACTAAGATATGAGTCAGGTGGCACTTCTCATCAATTGTATTCCATTTGCAATTAATCATTTACCACTTTGAACTACTGTCTCTGATACTGCTCTTCTACTTTCTACATCTCTCTCTAATTTTCCAACTACATAGTGCGTTGCGCAGATACTGCATAGATTTACCAAACACATTAGACTATAACACAACAACAGAGACCAACTGTTCACAACCTTTCTCATCCAAACAACAGAGAGAGGATAGAAACAATTCAGTCTCACATCCAGTCTACCATCAGACACCCTACCATGTCAGGATGGAGAGCACAGCAAGAGCTTAAAAAGTAGGCACTGGCTTCCAAAAGGAACAATGGTCCTAGTTTCAACACTCAACTGAGCGTGGAGACTACCCATCTGTATGGCTACGTGGTCCCCTCTCCTCCCTCAAACCTCTGGGAAGAGGGAAGATACACAATGATGACCCTGTCCTCCACAAACTGATCAATATTTTAAGCAATAAAAAAAAATGTGTTTATGTAGGCACAAAATAGTTAATGTACTGCGTTTAAAGGCTACAGTGCTATCCTTTTCTATGACATTTTGTTCTTATCTACAAATGTTTAAAACCAGTTCAAAAAAAGCATACCCATGAGCCTCAGCAGCAGAGCTTGTTGATGTGGCAATAACTCCGGGCCTACAGTGGGAGAGACTTCCACTCTGCAGCCGGGCAACCTGGGAACCACACTTCATCTCCTTTAACTCAAATTCCCTCCACAACAGTGCTGCCAAGATGTTAAATGTGATGTTTGAAAAGCATAATGCTTCATACATAGTAAGGAGTTAACAATACTAAAAATGTTTAAAATAAGCAAATCTCAGAATTTACAGGATCAGTCTCTAAACATTATATAATTCTAACCCAGAGAGTAATACTCGTCAGTCCTCACAGAGGAGTCTCCATAAAACAAGGACTTCTTATATCTTCAGTTTGTTTTTCATATAGTCACATAAATAAAAATTTGAGGTCAATCATCAAACTTGCTGTCCCTGTGCTTCTAAATAACTCTAAATGTAAGATTCACTAAAAATTTATCTCGAAACATGATTGAGAAACAATTTCTCTCTGATATGATAGGCAGTGTCATTTGTTAGCCACTGCTCTATGTTTTGGCTTTCAGAAAGTCCAAAAGATGATTCGACTTGAATTGACCACTTCACTAACACCTCCTACCATCTTTACTAAACATCCAGAATCTACCCGCTCTCTTCCCCATTGTGAGTGTTACACCTGGGAAGGCTCTTAAAACTGTCCAGTCCCAAATCTTCATTTCATAATGACAACAGGCCTCTTTTATTAGAAACAGAAAAAAACTACAAAAAGTCCTGTATGTACAATAAATACAGGGTCTTGTTCACATTTACACAAAAGATGCTGCAACTTCATCACATATTCCAATAAGTAAAAATTGCAAAATGCCAAGAAAAATGAAACATAACTATTATCTCTTTAAAAACTGACCACAAACGATATCGTTAATACCACCTTAGAAAAAGGTATGTGATAATAAGTCCTATTTCTAACAAATTTTACATGCAAATAGATGTCTTCATATTAATTATGCTGATAAACTGCACATTTACTTCCACAATTATCATGCCCAAAAGGTTTCTGGAACTCTCCTTTTGGAATTGGCTGTAGGTTTCTTCTGAATGCTGCTACACAGCTGGTAGTGAGTACAATGCCTGGCACATAGTAGGCATACGAATTATTAAAATAAATGAACTCAGCAGTGTCCAAACTAATCACATGTGTCTACAGCCGACTAATTAAATGGATGAGGCTGTGTAGCAGCACTTGTCCAGAGAAAATTGTTTGACAGCAACTTGTACACTGCATATGATCACAACCAAAGTAAAAGCCCAGCCCGTACTCAACCTTTTAAGTCTCAGCACATATCAAATGCTTCACATTTCCTAAATTATGTGCCCAATCAACCACCTGACTGTAATATCAGTGATACTTATACTGACTTCCCTGTGATTCTGACCTGGACGTTTTGGGACCTCTGTGATGTTAAGTTGTTGAACTGTCAAGTTCAATACTTCTGCCTGGAAATATGTTCATTAATAGTTACCACATCCACAAAATATATTATGTCCAGTTCCATAACTGTCAAATCTTGTTTTTAATTTTCAAATTCAAGATGATATCAATCGTTTCTACTACTTTTGAATCTCCTTCTGAATAAACTTTACTAATAGTTTACCAACTTTTTAATGTTTGTGGTGGTTAGCTATAAATTCTTTGACACTGCTCCCACCCATTCCCCTCCCAAATATGGGCCTATGGACTTGCTTCTTGAGAAAAGAATGAGGCAAAGTGACTCTGCATGATTTCTAAGACTGTCATTAAAAGGCATTCCAGCCTGACTCTCTTTCTTGGGACACACGCCTTTCAACTGAGCTGCCACGTAAGAAGTCTGGCTACCTAGAAGCCTCCATTCTGTAGAGACCACACACAGAGGTAGTGATGCCTGAGAAACCAGCTGTTTGAGTTTTCTTGGTGACTCAAGCCACCATCTGTAACTACAGAAGAAACCTAGAATAAAAACTACCTAGCTGATTAATGTTGATCCCCAGAAATAATAGTAAATGACTTGTTTTACGCCACTAGTTTAGAATGGTTTATTACACAGCAATAAAAAAACAGAATTTGATTAAAGAAAACCTCAACATTTCCTTTGGTCTTGTTCCAGTGGTATGTGAATAAGGCCTCATTTATGCTTCATTTTTAATATATTCCTTTCCAGTTTCCTTTAACTCTGCCAAGTTTAAAAATCAAAACTTCATGTTACCTACACCTGTGAACTTCCTTAAACATTTGTTTCAAGTCTCTTATTTACAAATTTAAATAAACTTTAGACTCACCGGAATAGTAAATTTTTATTTAATATAAAAGCCACTCTTTATATAAACATAAACAAAATGCCCACAATTTTATACACAACACTGTATAGTAATTAATACAATACTGACAAGCCAACTCTCCTGTCAATCATCCAGGTAACATATACTGATAGAAATGAGAACATTCTATCATCCCTGCAGTCAGGAGATTGCATAAGAAAACAAAAGCTGACAAGGCCAAAACCTTCCCTAGCCGCTGATCTCTTATTAAAATGGTCTTAAAACATCCCTGCAAGTTTAGCAAGTGGACCCACCTGGCCTATCATTTCCTCATCTTCTGAAGTCAAGTTGCTGATCATAGGCTGTTTTCTGAGATTAAAATGTAATGCTGTGCAAAATGTGCAAAGTGAAACTGCAAGATTTCATGAGGTCTAAGAAAAGTAATCTTGGAAAATTCATCAAAACACACACCACTGACAAATAAAAATTGTATACAAAACCAATTAAAAGTTCACAAAAATCGAGAACAATGACATAATTATGCTTCAAAATAAAATGACTTTAACATTTCAGTAATTAAGTGTGACCCTTGGAAAAATGCAAAATATTTTTGTAAAAATGACTCCATGACAAATTCAAATGAAGCAAAAAAGCAATGTGTGAACCTTGACTGAATTCTGGTTTGAAAAACCCAGCTATTATATACAAACATTTGAGGATGAGTGGAGAAAAGTGAGTATCACTGGCTATTGTATGGAATTAAGGAATTTCCGTTAATTTTCTAAGGTGTGATAAATAGTATGGTGATTGTACAGAAGATCCAGTCTTAGGAAATGCCATGACACTTTAAAGTTAAATATTAAAAAATAAAGCATCATAATGGCTGCAACTTCCAAATAGTTCAACAAAGTTATAATTATATATACATATATATTTTGCAAATTTAACAAAATATTAAGAATTGCTGAATCTCAATAATTCATTGTTAATTTTACAACTTTTCTGCATATCTGAAAATATTTACAATAGAATGGTGGAGGAAAAAAGCAACTTCACACCACACACACATATACACAGCCAAGGATCACCATTTAAGGAAGGTCTCCTACATGAAACATGGGGGTGGGAGAATGTCAAGTGAAGTTATACTGTAGTATCTTTCAACGTGATTGGAACAGTGCATGCCGAGAGAAACCCACATACTTAGTTCATTCCTTATTCTAAAAATTATAGCTGTAAAAATTAATTTTTGTTGAAGTATCTTATTTTGCTCACTTTTAAGTCCAAATTAATTCAATAAAAAATATATGCTAACATCAGGTATGCAAAGACCACATCAAGTCTGTCTTCAAAGAGGTCACCTCTCAGCTCTTCCAGGGGCACTCACAAGCTCTGACTGAAGAAATGGCAAGCTTCAAGAGCGGCCAGCAGGATGATGAGGATACTTAGACAACAGTTAACTCAGTGTGCTTTCCCATCCTTTCTGATTACATATTTAATAAGAATACATTTCACATAGATGTAACACATGAACGTTAAACACCACTCATTTTCAAAGGAAGTGTTTCTAAATTAGCAACATACAAAAACAGCATGTCACTAGAATATAAGCTCTACATGGGCACAATTTTTGCCTCTTTTGTTCACTGATGTAGACCAGACCAACTGGCCCAAAACATGCCAGGAGAAAAAAAAGGAAAAGAAAAAGAAAAGATAAAAACTTTAGGTCAAATTTTAAAAAATGCTTTCTGAGAATATTCATTTAAATTTGTTATAAAAATTCTGGTCAATTTACTAGGGGAAAAAAAGTGCTTAAATTTTACAATGTTTTTACAAGCTATCTTCTCCCTTGGCAAACTCTGAAAACAGAAATGATAAATTCTTGTGCAAATCAGGCTTTCAGTATACACCATTCCTTTGGGGTAGGGCTGTGAACAAATATTCTGTAAACTCAAGTCAGAAATTATGCCCGTGTATATGATTCCTAATAGGCTCTATTCAAGATCAAAACTCAAAATAAAAATGTTAAATAAATCTATTTATAGACTCATTCCTCAGCTTCACAAAGAATTCTATTTCCTGTAAGAAATTTCTAGAAAAAGAAAAAAAAGAAATTAAATCGATATTCTTTAATCAATGCTTTTCATGTTCTTTCTTGTTTTAGATAGCAAACTAAACTAAAACACTCTAGGGATTTAATCCTTACCTATTATTTAAATAATATGTACTCACATGAAAGTATGTGCTAAAACATATTGGGACAGCAAAATTGCCCATAACCCAGAAACAAGTACACTGTCGTTTTTATTTAGCACTTCTTATGAAACTTTTCTCTTTAACTTGGTTAAGACCAAAGACTGTTTTATCTCAGTGATATTACTGGCACATCGGCAGGACTTGCAATGTTTTCCAAACAGCAATGAGGCATGTGAACTGAACCATCCATCAAAGCTTGTTTGTCCTCATTAACAATAGCAAACACCCACAACCTGGCTGGACAGAAGTGAAGAATGCTATTTGTAGCCATGAAATCAAGCAACTGGCCTAAACTGGGACAGAATTCACACCCTTTACTGTACTGGTTTAGTTACTCTAAGTCTAACCCACTAACAAGTCACAGCTAATATGTACCTAGCACATCAGGTTTATTGTATCATAATACCAAGTTCATTTATTTTGTCATGATAATTACCAAGATAGTTAACAGGGTATCCTTTTCTAGAGAAGGCCTATGTTCTCGTTACTTCTCTAAACACTCTGGGCTTTTTTAGTTCCTCAGATGCACTCTCTTACCTTAGGGGCTTCACACCCCGTTCCTTCACAGAAAGCTCTTCCAGTCCTCAACACCCTGCCCTCCCACCAGCCCCCCCAGTCTACTCCTTAGTCAGAATCCAGATCCCCTTTTAAAACATTTCTTCTTCCAGTAAGTTTCCCTTCTTCACAAGACTGGGCTGTGCCTCTGGTAAGAAATCCAGAACTTTCTCTTTCACTGCAGTCATCATACTGTGTCCTGCACTGGCTAGTCTTTCCCACAAACTATGTCCCACCACCACACACACCTGACCAGAACTGACATGTAGCAGAAGCCTCCCAAAATTTGCTGAATTAAATGGTAAGAAACCAAGGCACATATGCATAATCACTAACATATACTGTGTTATCCATATTAATATTTAATGCATTTAGTTATTAATATATGTGCATAAATTCCTATGCCCATTCCAAAAAGGAAGGGAAAAGCAATAAAGCTAAGTTAATGCAGTTTAGTCTAGTTAAGGAGTCTAGTCTCTGCCACTTAACTAATTATCTGGGCTTTCCAGCATTCAATCTTCTCAGCTGTAAAATCCTAAAATCCTCCTTGGTGTAAAATTTTGAACATCTCAAAAATTACTTCCTACTGAGCAATCAAAGCCAAGCAAACTTGCAATCTACTCAAGTCAGATGTAATATCAATTATTACAGCCTAACATACAAAATGATAACAGGTATCCTGGAAAACAGAAAATCAATTCCCACTGAGCATTTGACAAGTACTAGGAACTCCTAAACAGCCTTCAGAAAGAGAAGTCTCAACCCACCAAAAAATCAAAGGTGAGCAAACATCCCACCCACAGGAAGTGATATGTGATCACTGTGCTTTTGGCTTTATCACACATTATTTCAAAAAAGCTTTCACCACATGAAAACTTCCCTCATTAAATTTATAAGGAAAATATAAAGATAATATAACTACTAAGTTATTTTGTGTCAAATTAAATACATCAGCCCTAGCAGTTTGAAATTAGAACAAAAGTACTGAAGAGTTGACTGGATTTTAAGAGCTTCCCTCCAGTTAAACAAACAAGGCAGGAAGAGTTTATAATGACTACAGATTCTAAATATCCTTTAGAATGAATACAAAATGGCAGAAAAGCAGGTCTGAGGCAGGAAACAAAAATCAAATCTTAACATGGCAAAGCTGACTAACATAAATCAAACAGTATCTAGAGGCCTACGGTCACACAAATTCAAAGCTGAAATGAGCTTTCAGATATCAAATACACCCCCTCATCTTACAAATGAGTAAACTAAGACTCACTGCAGGCAACGACTTACCCCAGATCCCACAACTGGTTAACAGAAGGACCAAGCCTCTAACTCCAAATTCCGTGTCTTTCCATTTCTCAGAGCTCCCCCACCTGTCCCCGACCCCACATCAGGACCTGTCCCTGGTACACAAACCCGTCCAGATACACAGTAACACTCCCAAATTCTGTAAGAATTCTAATACTTGATAATGAATGTCAATATCATAAAACCACCTTCTGAAGATAGGTAAAAATGTATTACAAAACTTAAAACATTAAGCAGATAATACATCTAAATTCAGAAATGTATTTTTTACCATTTCATCGTTTTCAATCTGGTATGGAATGCTAAATAAATCCATTAAAACAGTTCTATCACATGAATATCTATAAACATAAATAATCTTGAAATATTGATTAGCAGTACACTATATGAATTTAAGTATTTTAAATGACGATAACAACAACAAAAGCATCAGAGAACACTTGGTCTCATTTTTGTGTCTCTGTGATACTACACTGCTCTCCTGTTGGCATTCCAGGAGGACACAGGGTCACAGGCCCAGCCAGTGTACAAGTGAACAGAAAGGAGCTGACTCCTCACACACTTCAAGTAACCCTAACCTCTCCCCTCCTTGCCAACTGCCACTATAGTCTCTTCCAGCACAAAATCAAAGCATAAGGATGAGGCAACCAGTTTTCAGACCTGGATGGACCATTACCTTCTAGTCTTATCCCTAGACAATACCTTTTGCAAACAAAATGTAAAAGTACAAAAAAACCACTATCTATATGTAAATTGTTCTCACACAGCAGACGACCTCTGGCCTCTCAGAGTCAGTATCAAATCTAAGCACCTATGATCAAGCCCTGGTGCTGACAGTATCTTCAATGCCTATGAACGAAAATTCATTAGGCTCAAGAGAATGAAAGAGAAAAAACCAGTCCCCACACCTTGAAACCCTGTTTTCAAAGCCCTTCATAAGCACCAGGTTTACTTATGAGAGGCTTCTTCTCTGTCACTTATATTCTCTATTAGCACTTAATTATTTATGTCTGTCTCCCGCTAAACAGAAAACTCCATGAGGCAGGGGCCATCATTTTTGTATCCCAACGTATATAATTTAATTGGCAAAATACTCACTGAATTGAGTAAAAAAATAATATTTATTTTCCCTTATTTGTTTTTTCTACTCATCAACAAAATTTAAGTACAAGAAATCATGGACAACCACAGATTCAGTTCTCTTTCCCCTGGGCCATTCCACAATACAAAAATCCTTTCCCTACCACAATCCTAAGAGCAGAGAAATTAAAGCTGGAAGACCTAAATGATCTGGCCCAATTCTCTCATTTTAGAAATGAATTACATCATTTATTCATGATCACATGGCCGGCTAGTGTCAGATACAAACAGAACAAATCCCAACCACTGATTGCCTCCAATTTATAGTCCACTCACCATCATAGCAAAGACTACAAAATTAATCACTTTAAAATCAACTACGAATACCAAGTTCTCTTTAAATCTGTGTCTTCTATGTTAGCAAGAAAATGATTTTCAAAAATGCATATGAAGAAAATGCTCCTTTCTATCTCTATATTTTGACACGGATATACAAAGTATTTGACACAATTGAGATGTTAACCATTGGGAGGAAGCTGGGAACTCTCTTCTGCATTATTTTTTAACTCATGAGAACAGGGAACTCTCTTCTGCATTATTTTTTAACTCATGAGTCTATAATTGTTTTGAAGTAAAAAAAACAACAACAAAAACAGGGTACATGCACCTGATGCTACACCCTATGCCCACTAATCTTATTACCGTGCTCTTCTCCCAACTTTCCCAATGAGCCGGAAAAAGTTCCAACTACTACTTCTCAATCCAAAGTTCCATGAAGGGTTGGTGCGGCAAGTAAAACACAGCAGCACCCTGGCCTAGCAGTGTTTGAGAAGCACACAAACATTTACTGATCAAGGAAAACTAATCTAACACGGTTCTCAAACTGCGTGCAGGCAACACAGGGTAAACATTTACATGAGCCAAACTCTTCAACCAGTCTTACACAGTTTGCTACTGGTCAGTGGATCAGCTTTACTCCTCCACCAACTAGATTGTGACCCTATGAGCACTGTTCTAGAGCGGACCTAATATTTATGTAATTCAACTCAAATATTTAAAATTTCATGTATAAAAATTTAAAAAGCAAACAAAAACGCATTACTCTAGCTTCATAGGTCAGAAAAATGCTCTTTTCTCAGACAGCTATAGGACCTGTCATCTATGGGGGAAAGGAGAGCTGTGGTCAGTGAGGAACTGGCAAGCTTGGTCCTGTTTGCTGTCATGTATTCATTTTAGGACAAATGTGGGTAAGAAGAGCCTTTTATACTGTACAATGGTCAAATCTGTGTGCTCCTGATGACGACGGTCCATTTGGTCACCATGAGAAGCGCTGCTTTAAATCAAAGAACCTCTTGATCAGAAAAACCCACCACAATAAATGTTCTTACAATTTGGTTGGATTATGTTATTTATAAAACTTCAACACTACTGCTAGAGAACTTTCCATTAACAAATAATTTAATAATAATTTAAACATATTATACCCAAAAACAAATGCTTTTACCCCTCAAGAATATCCTAGAATCAACCAAAGACTGAATCTTCATGTCTTTTTACATTTCCAAAGTATTCCGAGGAGTCAAGAGACCCCAGAGGAAAAAAAAAGCAAAAGACCAAACCTCCCTAGAGTCCTCGCCACTCAACAGTTTTGTGAAACCAGAAATTTTCTGGGATGGCATGGGCTGGCTGCTAACCGCAAACTCATTCTGTCTCTGGATATGGGTGTCCTATGTATTTTTCAGTAGCTCTCTGATCTCAGAAGTGGCAGAAAGATGAGCAGCTGCCAACAAAATCAGCCCACGTGTCACCTCTGACATGCAGACCATGGACTGCCAATATCCCCTACAGAAGGCACCCATTCCTGGTTCTGTACTCCCACAGCAGTGACCTAAACAGGGCATCCAGTAGGAACCTGTAGCAGCAATTCGTATTCATCCCTGCTGGTAACTGCAAGAGGCAAAGAAAAAGTAGTTCCTATATCTCAGCAAAGAGCCACCACAGAAACAAAAGGTCACAATGTCCATAGCAAGTACTTCCCCCACCTCATTATTCTCTAGGGAGATAATCACAACACCTGATAAGCAGGAAAAAAACACAGCAATCACTTAAAGAAAACATCAAAGGGTTTCTAGATATGAAAACTTCAGTTTAAACACCACTAGAAATCTAAGCATTCTAAGAACGAATGTTTAAACTAGGTTTACATGCAATTTAAGAAAAATCACTTGATTGGTGCTTCCTTTAAAGAGCAAGTACGGCTTCTAGATGCAGATGATGACACAGAACAATAGCTAGACTAGTAGTTCCAATTTCTTTTGGACAGGAAACAAAGTCACTCCTACAACATAAGAAAACAGATGATTAACTGCACCTACCCAATACCCCTCGCCTGCAAAGCCTTTCACGTAAAGCCCTGTTTTCAACATTTAGACATTAAAATAACCCTAACCATATTGTCTTTTTTTTTTTTTTAACTTTCTACATCAAATTAACTTCCTAATCTCAAATTTGGCTTTTTCTTACAAAAGGCTTACAAAACCCATCATCCTCCACTTCTCACATCACAGCAAGTGGGTACACAAGTTTGTATGCCATTTCTCAAGACCCATCAAATTGTACACTTGAAATGGGTAAATTTTATTGTCTGCAAGTGATACTTCAATAAAGCTGATTTACAAAACAAATAAGAGTAGTGAAAGTTGAAAACATTTTATTAAAGTGAATGATACCATCCCATCAGAAACGGAACAAATATCACTACTTTTGCTATGTAAGACAGATTGCATCTTAAATAAAAACATGAATACTAGAAACACTGATTTTTAACACTTGACTAAATACGCTGACAAAAAAATGAGACTATCACAAAGCATAGTTGTCTAAATTCACTACACTGATTCTATCCAGAAAAAATATAAAATATAATCTCATTAGGTAATAATTTCTAATAGCCAAATTCAATTTACTAACAGTCTCACTTCTAACTGGGAAGAATGCTGCAAACTTCTCACTGGCGATCTTATTCCTCAATGTGCCCCACAGAAAATAACGTGATTTCAAGAATCCCATCTTGCCATCATTACACAATCATTACAGGTGACTGCTGACAAAATCCTAGCACACTAGAGGTTGAGAAGTGACAGCATAAAGCTGTAAGGAACCTTATGATTTCCAGTGTGATCTGCTCCTCCTCCTAAGTCTACAGTCCGAATTTTCTCTCATTCTTAAGAATGTCAAATTTTGTAACATATTAGAGCTTAATTAGTTTTATCAGGTAAAATTATCAAAATTGCCATCAAAACTAAGTATTTGTGTGACAACAGGATAAGCTAAACAGACTGAATTTTGATATTAAAGTACTTTTTTAAGTTTTCATCTTTGAGATACATCTTGAAGGTATACCAATTAAATGATCTGACAGAAGGGAATAAATGGGGAAAAGGCTTGAAAACCAGACTGGCCAAGAGTTTATAACTGTTGAGATGGGATGAGAACTGTTGTACACAGGTGTTCATTATACCATTCTCTATACTTTTGTATATGTTTAAAATTTTCTATAATAAAAAGCTTAAAAATAATTTTCAGAGGAAAACTTAAAAATCAATTATTAAAACAAGTCAATAAATTCGTGACTACAGTGAGCCAGGAGAGAAGACTGGTTTCATTTGTTCAGAATGCCAAGGTATCAAAATGACAAGAACAGACTGTAATTGGGGTTTAAGTAGAAGAAGGCATGATAAAAACCAGGGAAAGATGACTTAAGTACATCCTCCTGCAACATAACATTGCTCCCTTCAATATACCCTATAAGGTTTACTGAAGTGTAATTTGAGCCAGTCTCCAGTGATTACACTTTCCTTTAGAGACTATTTGCTAAACAATCTAATTGTTAGGAAAAACTTCTGACCTTTCTTAAGTTCGTCCCATTATTCCTAGTTGTACGCCTGTCTACAATAATTTCCTTCACAAGTGTCTGTTTACTCCAAAGCTTGTAATTTAGTCACTGATCTTGATTTATAAAATTGATCTGCCCTTCAGATTTTCAATATTTTGTTCGGCCATTTCATACCCTGTCTCAAATCTCACTTTCCTTCATCAACTTCATTTAATCATTTTAATTAAGCTCACCTGTCCTTTCCCAGTACAGTTGCTCTGTGTTATTTCTAGGTACCGATCTCAATAATCAAATAGTGAGATTTCCCACTAGTTCGGCAATATGATTGATGCCCTATCCCACACAGACTAATACTTTTGTTTTTTGGTGTAGCACACTGAAATTTTAGGCTGCTCTCGACTACCCACCACAACCTTTGTTCAGCTCCATGAAATCTATGGCTGCTACTGAGAGGGTATGCCTGAGTCTTTACAGCCCAACAGTTCCAAATAAAAATAAGGAGCACTCACTAAATGCCATGCCCTGTGCAAAAAACCCTCCCCCCACACACACTTTCTATGTCAATGCTGTCCAATAGGACTTTCAGCGATGAAGGCACTGTTCTGTATCTGCACTGTCCAAAATGGTGGTAACTAGCTCCAAGTGGCTACAGAGCGCTTGAAATGTGGCTCATAGTAGTACTGAGGAACTTTTTACTTTTAGTTCATTATAATTAATTTCCATTTTAATAGTCACACTTGAGACTTATATTGCTTGGGTTTTTCTTCATAAAAATCATTTCCATTTAGTTGTACATCTATACACATTTAAGACCATCTTAGACAGTTTCTCAACCAGAGTACAAATGACATTTTGGGTAAGATATTCTTTGTAGCAGAGGAGCTGTCCTCCGCACTTGATGTTTAGAGGCATCTCTGGCCTCTACCCAAAACAGGCAAGTAGCAAAGGCCAGCTGTGACAATCAAAAATGTCCCCCAAACACTGCCAAATATCCCTTTGGGGGTAGGGGTGGGGATGAGGGGCAAAATCACACCAGGTTAAAAACCACTGATCTAAGACTAAGTAAGACTCTGGATTCTGTACTCAGTACTAACGATATTCTAGGGCAAGTTCTTGAGAGGTCCCACTTTTTTATTTGGAGACCAGGCTACAACAAAAAGCAGTTAAAAGTAACCACCTCTTCACAATATTTTCCACAGAACCTACATTATAACATTTGTTTTTATATTCACTATCTCAGCAGTTCCTCACAAACCTCTGAGTGGGATTCTGCCAGATTCAGACTGAGGTGTGTGTGAGGGGCTGAGAGGTTGGAAGGAGGTACAGGGAGTGAGGGTCTAAGTGGTTAAAAGACTTGCCATAACCTAGTTAATAGATAGGGCTGAGACAAACCCAGGTTTAAAAATTCCAAACTTCAAACTCCTGTCTATACTATCTTGCTTTGTAGCCCTACATCACCTTATGGGGAATCTCCTTAGAGAAAAGCCCTTTTGCTATGACAATCTCAACTAAGGCTATTTATAATTGCACAACACATGACAACGCCAGAAAACAAAGCTCACAGGAAAATCCACATATAGACAGAACAATGATAACTGATTTCTACTGTTACCAACCTGCATCCTAAGGACTAATTCAGGATAGTGACAAGTCATGCCAAACCCACGTCTCTAAAAGATCTCTCCTAACCTAATACTAGGAAAGGGTTGAGAGAGTGAGCAAGCTGACAAAGGGCAAAGTCAGTATGGATTCTCTGGAGGAAGGAGTTGAGGGGGAGGGGAACCAAACTCTAAGACAAGTGGCTGCTCTAAGACTGGGATGCCTCAGAAAGCAAAATATCCCAGAATATGGACCACATGGAACAGTGGGAGGAGCCCTGGACTTTAAAAATAAAAAGCAGCACTGTCACAGAGACCTCATCTGTCAGTAGCTCACTGTGTACCCCTGGATAAATGCCATAAATCTCTAGGCCTGTTTCCTCAACTCATCAGTGAAAAGACTGATCTGCGTGACTTCTTGGGCACTTTCCAGGTCTCAGTGAACAGGCACTTCCAGCTCTCCCCTCAAATTCAACATGCACAACCATATTCTTGGCACTGGTTTCCTATTTCTCCGAGACAATATTTTAAGTAGAAACTTAGCACTAACTCAAGAAATTTACTAGAAAATCAAAATGTCACAAAGGTATCTGAGTATAGAACAGTTTCAATTCAACACAATGAATGTTTGTGGAGGGACAGCCACTTACCACTGCCAGGGACAGACCTTATAATTTCTGGGAAACCACCACCGCTCTCTGAATTCCTCTTCTCTGCCCTAGCAATCCCCACCTACATTCATCAACTGCATTCATTACTTGGTCTCCCAGAGCCAATAATTACTTTAAAATACAGAAACATACAAAGACTACCAAAAAATTAGCAAGTTTAAAAACACAAAGTAAAAACATTCAGATACAACTTTTTTTAAATGCTGAGTACACTAGAGATGTGAGACATGTCACAAGATTATACTGGACAAAATATTTAATTTTTAACAGGATGTATTGAAAGAACACTATTTGAAGAAAACACTGATGTTCTGAGTAGTTTAAGTTTTCTTTAACTGAGCAATTTGCTGTACCGCACTGCCTGTCTGATCTTACTGTTTTGGGTACAGAATAAAGTTTACCTATTTATACCTTTTTTCACTCAAAACTATCATTTATCATTTCATTTATGACTGTCATTGGCACATATCTCAAATACAAATAAAGCTATAGTAGCAGACCTTTATCAGAACTTACTAAACCTTGGTAAAGTTTTCATGTGAATATGAAAATATTCTGGGTTTCTTGTTCTAGTTAAGATCCCAGAAAACCAGTATCTTTTGGAAACAGATTTTTCTCAAGCAATGCAGCAACAGACTGATCCTATTGCTTTGCAACTAGGTTTGCAAAGAGGCTCCTTCCTTTTGAAGGGGAGTCACAAACGGAACAGCTCCACCACAAGTCAACTACTGTACTTCAATACTTAGAGTGCAGGACTGTCTCAAATCTCAACAGCCCATTTTTACTGCTCCTAGATATAACTATAGGTCTCTAAAATTTTATCCACAGCACTTTACTATTGTTTCAAAAAATCTGTCCCCTTGACACACACATTTCATGATCTGAATCAAATCCATTTGTCTTTTATTTCATGAAACTAAAAGATGACCTAGTCTCAATACTGTATACTGACACAGGAATCAAAAACAAAGCCGATCACTTATTTATACCAGGAATGAAAAAGAAAAGGTAGCTTTAAAAAGTTATATTACTTGTAAATTTCTCAGTCTAGGTGAAGCAAAAGCATGCTCAAAAATAAATCAAAGTGCCCAACACCACTGCAACAAAAGGGTTTGGCATGCATACTCATTGATATAAAGAAAAAACACCCTACTTCTTTCTGCCTGGTGCAATTTTCTAAGTTTCGAGGTAAGTTACACTACAGGCACTACCAACTTGGTTCTATGAATGACAACAGAGCTATCCTCACTACTAGTCTGATTCTAAAATTTACTCCCCAAAAATCTTGTTAAAATCTCAAAAATGGTCTTGATCGCTAACGAAATAATATTAGTGGAAGGATCATTTAAACAAAATGTTAAAATGAGTGACTTTAAACTTCTTTCAGTATTTAAAAATACTATGTGGCTATTCCATGTTGTTAATATTTTCAGAAGGTATTCCAAAAGTTTTATAAGCATGTTAAATACAACATGGCTACAGCAAAGATCAGAGAAATCCCAAGCCAGCGCCAGAAACTAAGCCGGCAGCTTTAGGACTGAAAGCTGTCCGCTCCACCTGAGGCAGACAGAAACCAAGGCCAAAGTCTGAGCAGCAAGTTAGGCCTCTTTCTCCGGGAAGCGCACGACAAACAGGGCGTCATGCGACCTATGTCACCGGTCACTTGGCAAAAATTATATCTAACTTCAAAACGTGGGTCCAGATGGCCTCCTATATAGTCGAATGAACGAGAGGAGCGAAAGGATCAGGAGAGGAGGAGGCTTAAAATATCCCACTTTCTGACCCTGTAAATATTTATCCCATCACTAGATCCGAGTCCTAGATTCTAAGCCTTGCTTTAATAAAGGCCTCTCAACCTCCTCGGAGTCTGTTTTGCAACAGTGAAGGAACTTTTCCGGCTTTATCTCAGTTCCCTGAGAGCATGCGGCCCTGCAATTCAATATCCTCAACTGGCAAGGAACCGTGGAAGAGGAAGGGAAGGAATCCACGACCAAAACAGCCTTCTTATAAAAAATAAAAAACAAACGAAAAAAATACCATCATCATTCTTCCTCCGCCCATAGTAAACCCCTCCCCAAAATTCTCAGCGTGTAAAGAAAAGCAGCATTTCGAACTGCTAACGTAAGTTTTCCTTGGACTCTACGCACGGTTTTCAGCTGTCAAATTACAACTCAGGAAAACACTATCATTAGAATAAAAAAAGGAAACAAAAAAAGCTCGCACGGCAGGGACCGGGAGCTGATCAGCCAGCCAGCTCCGTTCTGGGAGGAGAGCAGAAGGGAATCCAATCCAGCACTCCACCCCCGCCGGCATCCATCGCCGCCCCGGGCAGGCCAACCCTCTCTGCAGGGGCTCAAATTCAATAATAATAACAATGATCATGGCGCTTCCGCCCCCGCCCCCCACAGCGATCTGCCGGGAACCCGCCTCTCCCCGCACCCCCAGGCCCTCCCCCGGGATCTCCAGGCTTGGCAGGTCCACGCCGCCCCACCGGACACGACTCCCAGGGCCCCGGCCGAGCCCGGCCTAGCCCGGCGCCTCTCGCCCGCTCCCCTCCTTCCCTCCCTTTTCACCTCCACCATCCCCCATCCGCATTGTCTGTCTCAATTCAACTTTGAGTAATATGGATTCCTCAGGCCTAGGCCGGGCGGTAATTACAGCCTGCCCCCCCGCACCCCGCACCCCCCGCCGCCCGGAACCCCCCCGGCTCCGTCCAGTTCAGCGCGTCTCCTGGGGGGGGAGGGGAGGGGGTGCAGCGCGCTCCCCCCACGGCCGCCGGGGCCAGAAGTTTGCCCCGGAAAGAGCCTCGTTGGGGGCAGTGGGGACCCCCGCCCGGCGCGCCCGCCGGCCCGGGGCGGCCCCGCGGGGGGGGGCGGGGAGGCCAGGGCCGGCGCCCCTCCCCCCGCGCGCCG
Source organism: Cynopterus sphinx (assembly GCA_030015415.1). Classification (NCBI taxonomy): domain Eukaryota; kingdom Metazoa; phylum Chordata; class Mammalia; order Chiroptera; family Pteropodidae; genus Cynopterus; species Cynopterus sphinx. The sequence goes on along the minus strand of CM057389.1, from coordinate 23,740,863 downwards.
GCCCCATTACCTGTCATTGAGCTGGTCCTCGGTGCCCGGCAGCGGGTGAACCACGAAATGGATGGACGTCATGGTGCTTCCTCGTCGTCTTCGCCGCCGCCCTCCCGCCGAGGCCGGCCCCCTCCCGCGCTCGCCCGCGCCCCCCGCGCCCACTTCCCGTCCGCGAGGCCCCCCGCCGCCGCCGCCCGGCCCCCGAATGGGGGGAAGCGGGTGCGCAGCGGCCGCCGCCGCCCTCGCCCTGCCGGGCGTGTGTCGGCGGGCGGCCCGGGGCCCGGGGCGCGGCGCCCGGCGGGGCGGGCGGGAGCGCGGACCCACACGCCGCCCGCGCCCCCGGCGACGGCGCGCAGGGCGGCGAGGCCGACGGCCGGGCCGGGACGCGACGCCACCGCCGGCCGCCCGAGCGGCGGGCCGGGGGGCGCCTGGCGAGGCCGGGGAGCGGCGGGCCGCGGGGCCGCGGCGGGCCGGGCGGCAGACGGGGTCCGGCCGGGGTTGGGGGGGCGCGGAGGGACCCGGGCCCGCGCCGCGCGTCACTGGCGAGGAGCCGCCGCCGCCAGCGCCGCCGCCGCCATCTTCACTTCTGCCCCAGTTTCTCCGTCTCGCAGGCTCCGCGCCCGAGCGGCGGGGGCGGGGCGAGCGGGCGGGGCGGGGCGGGCGGGGGCCCGGCCACGAGGGGGCGGGGCTCCGGGAAACGGGCGGCGGGGCGCTCGGGATTGGGCGGCTCGACGGCGTCGGGCCACGGCGCTGCAAGGCGCGCGCCCATTGGCCCGCTCGGGGCCACGGGGGGTGGGGGTGGGGCCCCGAGGGAGGGTCCGGGCCGCACGTGTCCACGGGGGGGGCGGCGCGGCGCGCCCGCCCGCGTGGACGCGGGGGAGGGGCGGGCGGACCGGGGGAGGGAGGCGGCGGGAGCCGGCGCGTGCGTCCCCCGGGAGCCGGCGGCGGGGCCGGGCTCCTGCGGCGTGCCGCCCTGATTTCCCGGGGGCAGCCCTAATCCTTTTGCACAGCCGTGGGTTTTTTTTGTTGTTTTGTTGCTTTTCGCCCTGCCTCCGCAGGTCCGTTTAACGGGGAAGAATGAAACGCGTGCAGGGGCGAGAGACGCCACCCTGGTCCTGGGCAAGGGCGTTACGTAAGCGCCGCGCCCCCGCGTCTCCCCGGTCCCCTCAGGGCCGCCGCCGCCGCGTGGCCGCACGGAGACGACACGTGGAAATTTCCGCTGATTTCCGTGTGGACATGATTCACGGTTTTTTACGGCTTTTACGTGGACGGTGATCCGTCTCTCCTGCCAAGGCGTTCCCGGACTTCGCGATCGCCGGCGTTGGAACGGCACGCTCCTGCCGGGGCTCGGCTGCGCTTTCCCTGGGAGCCAGTTCGTAGCTTGCTCCTCCTTCAAAACATCAGGTACCTCTTTCAAGGCAAAACGTGAAAACGCGAAGCCTCGCTTCCAGTCTGCGTGGATGCTCGTTCACTCAAAGATCTTGGGAAATGTTCTTCTTGTAAAATAACACCGCTTCTCTGAACGCATGGCATGCACGCCTTTGCTTAGAAAGTTCTTTTGAGCAAAATGTATGAAAACGTTTGTAAATCAGTATAGAGGAGGTACCCCTCGAGACGGGGGATGGAACACTCTTTTAGGTCTCTAGCTCCCAAACTGGCCCAGATGAGTGTAGACTAAAAAGGGACTTCAAGTCCACTGTTCCTAAGAAGTCTATGTGAGTCACAAGGAAGCAGGGTAGACCAATGAACACAGGTAATTTTAGATCCAGATAGACCTGGATTTGTGTCCTGTTTCTGCTATGTTATATTGATTAATTATTTAACCTATTAGAGTGTCTTTTCTTTTCTAATTTGTATTCCAAATAATAGATCTACATAGGGTTGTGAGATCTAAGTAAGATAATATATGTCAAGCAGCTAGGGCACTTCATAACAGTAGGCTCTGCAAGTGGGAGCTTTTATTTCTCACACATTCATATGTACCACTTTATTTACTCATATCTTTTAATACTCAGATCACACAGTGGGTTAAATAATATTCTCTCGGTTGTATAGAGGAACACACTGAGGCTCAAACACCCTAGGTAAGTGCCAAAATAGGCTTAAACTAAGGGTCATTTAACTTTGATTCCATTGCTCTTTTCACTATACCGCAGCTGCCATCTAGTTAATAATTTAGAAGGAACAGACTATTTTCAAAGGCAATAGGAAAAATGTGATATGATAAATGCAAGAAGAGTGCTATGGAAAAAGGAGGAAGTGATTGCAGCCAAGAGAATTAAGAAGTCTCATTTAAGCCAAGCTTTCAAGAATATCCTGGCCAAATAGAATATCCAGCTTAAACCTAGTCATTTTAGACTTGCCCCTGAACAAACTCCACACCATATGTGTACTTTGCTTCATTACTCTTTCTTCCAAATCTGTCTTTTTTCATCTCTTCATTGTGCTTCCATTCTGCTTCCAACTTGATTTACACACTCCCAGTTTCCTAGAATAGAGATTTTCTTTCCTGGTCGAAAGTCTCTATTCTCAACTCTAGGCAGCCCATCCAAACTGACCACTTACTTGGTCTTTGACTGAAAACCATCTTGACCTAACTACTTTTTTATTGTCCCAGGCTGGAATGCTAGGGAGAATTTTTCTCTCCCAGGACCCAACACATTGGGGGGTCACACTTTGAACAAGGGAAAACAAGAATAAGGGCATGGAATTATGCAAGCCCGTTGCATGGATTGGGGAGGGAATACAAATAGGGAGGGAATAGAGATAAGCAGAGTTCAAGCAGAAGCTTTTTGAAGAGTCAAAGTGCAACAATACAAGCCTAGAAAAGGAGGTGGGAAGCGCTTTTCTAATAATTTGGACTAATTCTGTGTTTGAGGACAACTAGAAAAATTGGCCAAAATATTTCTTTAAATCTGTATAAAGGCACAAGAGAGTTAACAAAATGATGAATTACCAAACTAGATCCAAGGGATGTGAGTCCTGTGTTTGGAACCACTTTTTCCTCTGGGATGAATGCCAACTCCAGAAAGACAGAGTGAGAAGCCAAGAGACTGAGCAGTTCTTCTGACAAGCACTCCAGGATAAAACAACAAGGATTTTCATGTCCAAGGTCCCCCAATGCAGTGGTGAATGCTAATGACAGTTTGATGGTTTCTTACAAAACTAAAGGTACTTGTAACCTATGATCCAGCAATCACACACTTTGGTATGTATCTAAAGAATTTGAAAACTTATGTCCAGACTAAAACTTACACACAGATTTTTATAGCAACTTTATTCATAATTGCCAAAACTTGGAAGCAACCAAGATGTCTTATAGTAGGTGAATATATCAATAAACTGTGGTATATCCAGATAATGGAATATTATTCAGTGCTTAAAAAAATGAAGTACGAAGCACAAAACGATATGGAGGAACTTTAAAGGCATACTGCCAAATGAAAGAAGCAAATCTAAAAGGTAATTTACTCTGATTACAACTTTATGACATTCTGGAAAAGGCAAACCTATGGAGACAGTAAAAAATTCACTGTTTGCCAGAGGTCAATGAAAGTGAGAGAGATGAATAGGCAGAGCACAGAGGAATATTAGGGCAGTAAAACTACTCTGTATGATATTGTAATGGTGGATACATGTCATTATACATTTGTCTAAACCTACAGAATGTACAACACCAAGAGCGAACCCCAATGTAAACTATGGACTCTGGATGTTAATGATGTTTCAGTGTAGCTCCATCCATTGTAACAAGTGGACCACTCTGGTGGAAATGTTGATAGTGGACAAGACGATGCATGTGTGGAGGCAGGAGTACACCGAAAATTGCTGTACCTTCTCAATTTTTCTGTGAACCTAAAACTACTATAAAACACAAAGTCTATTTTTAAAAATCTTTAACAAATATTGGCAAAATAAATTCAAAAGGGTAGCAGATTATGAACAAGTGCAATGATTTGACATGAAAATCAGCAAATGTAATTCATTGTATTAACAGAATAAAGAAGAAAACTCAATAAATCACTTCAGTAGAGTAAGAAAAGGATGTTGTAAAATTCTATAACCATTCATGAAGAAAGTTTCTTAGCAAACTATAAATAGAAGACTTCTTTAATTGAAAAGGGTACTTCTAAAAATTTACAGGAAACATCTTTTATAATGGCGAAAGGTTAAAAGCTTTGCCCCTAAGATTGGAAACAAGGATATTTGTTCTCACCACTACCTTTCAGCATTGTAGTAGAGGCCCTGCTTATATGATAGGAAAAGACAAAGAATTGTAACTTTCCTGAGGTGTTTGACAAGAAAAAGCAGATGATCATTTCTGCTCAAATTTCTGTACCTGAAGCACACATAAGCTTGCCTACCTGAGGCACCTGACTTAATAAGATTGGCTGGAAGTGCCAAGCGGTGACAGCCACACTGGAGAAGAAGAGGTAGGATGAGGCCAAGATTCACTACAGGAAGAAGCTCAAGCCAAAAACACATAGGGAAGAAACCAACAAATAAACATGTGTCCTCAAGACTCATAGACTCCTAATCTAAGTCCAACAAAAACTGGTTATACCTCAAAAAATATGTATGTTTTGGAAAGGAAGATATAAAAACATTTCCATAGGACATATTTTAATATATATAAATTAGAATTAATAATCAACTTTAGCAAAATAGTAGAAGTATAATGTCTAACAAAATCAATTGTTTTATATACAAAAAAGTAATTAAAAAGTAAAGTTGCTAAAATACTATTTAAATAATATCAAAAATATTAAATATCTAATATCTAAGAACAAATTCAATAAAAGATGTGTAAAACTTCTACAGAGAGAACTCTAAAACATTTTTGAGAGAAATTAAAGATGGTCTAAATAAATGGAGGACTAGACCGTGTTCATGAGCTAATACACTTAATATTGTGAAGTTGTCAAGCCTCCCTAGTGCAATCTCAATCACAATTCCAACACTTCTCCTCCCCAGTGAAACTTCACAGACTGTTTTTCAACATTATATATAAATGAGAGACAAAGAGATTGATGAAATAGAATAAAGAGCTCAGACATAGACCAAAGGTTAATATACAACTATGACAACAGAGGCACTTCAGGGAAGTTTGGGAAAGAAAGTGTTTGCAATAAGTGCTAGGATGATTGGATATCATTATTTTAAAAAATTAAACGTAACCCCTACCCACATCATATACAAAGATCCAGGTGGATTTTAGATCCAAATGTAAAAGGCAAATGATAAAAATCTCTAAGAAGCTATTATGGGAGGATACCTCTGTGGCATTAGATTGGGGAAGACTCCCTAAACTGATTGTAAAAGCTCTAATCATAAAGAAAAAGTATCATTATGTTAGACTATATTATAAGTAAGAATTTCTTTTCATCCAAAAGAAATGAAGAGTTTGAAAGAAATGAGCCACGGAATGGAAGAAGATATTCGCAATGCATGTTACTGATGAAAGACTAACATCCAGAATTTATTTTTAAATTCTTTGAAATTATATAATTTTAAAGAAAAATAAAACCAAAAAGTTTTAAATGGGCCACAGATTAGAAGAAGCACTCCACCAAAGAAATACACAATACACAAATGACTAATAAATGTATAAAAGGTGCTCAACCTCATTCTCACCAGAAAAACAAATTAAAGCCACATTGAGATACCACTACACATCCCACAAAATGGCTATAACCAAACAGACTGACAATTAAAAGCATTGGTGAGGGGGTGAAACAGTAACTCTTAATTTCTCTCAAAAATGTTTATTGAAATTAAAGGTGAAAGCTTAAACTGATACAACCACTTTGGAAAGATGGGCAAAGGATTTGAATGGCATTTCTCCAAAGGATATATGCAAATGACCAATAAGCACATGAAAAGATGCTCAGCATTATTAGACATTAGAGAAATACAATCATACCCACAATGATACTCATTTACTAGGATGGTAAAAATAAAAAAGATAATAACAAATATTGGAGAGGATGTGGAGAGTGAAACCCTCATACATTGTTGATGAAACTGTAAACTGGAGCAGTCATTTTGAAAAAGTTTAACAGTTTTGACAATTTTGTAAGTCAAACACAGAGTTACTGTAAGACCACTCCTAAGTACACACTCAAGAGAATTGAAAACTTGTGACCACAAAAAAACTTATGCACAAATGTTCGTAGTACCATTATTCATAAAAGAGAAAAGTGGAAACAACCCAAATGTCTACCAACCAATGAATGAATGGATAAATTACAAGTGGTATATCCATACAATGGAATATCATTTACCATAAAAAAAAAAGTACTGATACATGCTACAACATGAATAAACCTTAAAATACTATAAGTGAAAGATGCAGACACAAGAAGCCAAATGTTGTATGCTTTCATTTGTATGATGTGTCTCGAATAGGCAAACTCATAAAGACAGAAAGCGGATCATTAGTTGCAAGGGGCTGGGATGAAAAGAAAATGAGAAGAGACTGCTAACAGGCATGGGGTTTTGGGGGGATGACAAAAATGTTCTGGAATTAGTAGTGATGGTTGCACAACTCAGTGACTATATAAAAAAAAACCACTGAATTAATTATATAGTTTAATAGGGTTAATTATGTTAATAAATTTATTATCCAAAAAAAAAGTAGTTGTATGACTTTATACTCCCACTAGCAGTGCAATGAGTTCAGTGAGTTCATAATATTTCATTAACTAGATAGCTTCTACCTTCTCAACATATTTTTAAAAATATCTCTGTCACTTATCTAAAGAAGGATTTGAGTACCATATGCCAACCACTAAGTATCGCAGATAGATGCCGGAGGATAGGCAAGGTCTCTGCCCTCATGGGGCTTAGAATCTAGTTGCAAGGGGTGAGAGAACGGGGTTATAGATACTTTAACAAGATGTAAGTCACGTGCCCAAAATCACACAGTTAGTAAGTAAAGGAGTCATTATGGAAAACAGCATCAAGTCTGATAAGACCCTAGAGGTCATTTAATTCAATGACCTCATTTCACAGAAGAATCTGAGGCTTAGAGAGGCTAAACTGCCCAGTGACAAGTTGCTTGTTACACCCTATTGCAAATATACATCTTGGGTTGGGGAGTCCAAGGGGACCCTAGAAAACTCTCAAGGTCAATTTGTATAATACTTCTTTCATCTTAAGATGCCCCTCACAAATAGACAAGCCCTCATCTTGGGAGACGAAGATGCCTACAGATTCTGGGCCCTCCCTGAACTGTGATACCATTGATCTGGAGTGGGCCTTGGATTCTGTATCTTAAATGCCCTCCTAAGGTGACTCTGGTGAGCAGCCAGGTATAGGAACCACTGACCTAGTGTACCCCACAACTTAGCTTTTAGAGCTCAGATAAGCAAGACCCGGAAAGACACACAATCCCACAACTAGATAAAATCAGTTAATGTCCAAACTTGAGACATAGTTTTTATTTATTTATTTTTTAGTTAAGTAATTATTATTATTATTATTATTTTATTTATTTATTTTTTTGGTGCCCGAACCCTGGATAGAACCAGAGAGGCAAAGCATTTATTCATTCATGAAACAAATACTGAACACCTACCATGGGCAGTATGCCAGGAGCGAGGGACACAGCGAAGATATGACAGTAGTTTTCTTACTCTCATAGGACTTACATTGGGTGGGAATAGGGGTGGGAGCAGGGAGAAAGCCAAGAAAGAAAGAAAAAACAGAGTAATTTAAATTCTAATAATGGGAAATATTACAAAGACAGACCAAGTGTATGCCAAGTCAGTGGAAGAGAATCCATTAGATTGAACAATGTAAAAGTCAATATTGACCAATTCGATCAACAGAAACAACACTTTTATGTGGGTTAGCTTTATAAACAGATGTTAGAGAGAGGGAGAGGTTGAGTCCTTTCTTCCCAGGAGAAAAAGGGAAGGTGGTTTCACAAGCTGGGGATGATTTGAACATGAGAATGACAGATAAAAGCCTAGAGAAATCGTCTTGTTAGAGCAAAGTCTCTGAGGAGAAATTGCAGAAGAGAAGCTGGGAACCAGAGCCCTTCACTCCAGACAGGCACGGAGCACAGTGTAGAAGCTGCACAGTCATAAAAGTGTAATGCGCAGTCACTATTCTTAACAAGGTTATTTACACTTTGATTAAAGACACAGTCAATAAAAACCATGGATAATAAAAAATCAAATACTCACTTCCACACAGTGATTCGTGTTATACCCACTGCTGGAAACATCCTGCCGAAAGCTGCCATTCTCAGTCCCTGACCCAAACACCACTTTCTCTATGATGTTATCTGTCATCTCCGCAGCCAGGTGAAACTGCTTTCTCCCCTGAACTCCACAATTCAGTACCTGCCTTACACTGCAGTTATTTATGGGCATAATGTCCTCCTCCTTTTGGTGCACTTCCTTATGGAAAGGACCATGTCATGTGGCCCTGGGTTTTTCTGTCACTAGTACAGGATAGATAAATAAAAAGTGAATGATGAATGATGGCTATCTCCGAATTTGCTTTGTATTTAAGGTAATATAAGGCTGTAGTGAATTGTCCCAAGTGACCAATTTAGGGATTAAAGTACGGTTTCATTCTGGAGTGAGCCACCCGCCAAAGTAAAATCTCCGTCTCATGGGTACCTTTCAGCTCCGTCTCACAAAGATAAGGGTTTCAGCATTATGGGTCAACTCATGTTTGCTCAATATGATTAAACTCCATGACAGTGTCTGCCACCCAGGCTAAGTCTGGAAGAGGCAGTCTGGCTGAGTACATAATCAGGTCACAGCAACTCTGGTATTGGCTCTGGCCCACCCCATTACCCCTTCATACAAAAACTTCCCAAACCATTCATCTCAATAGATCCTCACCTGGCCATCTGCAAGTCCCATATTCTGTGGAAATGGTACAGTTGCTTGCCACATCTCCCACAGTTACCCTGTGCATACTTGGGAATCATTAGGTTTCTTCCCACTTATCTCTTCTGTAGAGGAAATAACCTTTTTGGTTTTTCCTCATAGGCTCAAATTCCCCACCATTGAAGTTGTCACCAGTATCCTATATTGGACTGGCCTAGCCAAGTCCACATGATTCAGGAGCTGTTCATTCCAGTTTGTGAATTATCTAAGCATTTTGCTTATTTTCTTCTCTTCTTCTGCTATTCATGTGTAAGGACATCTTACTATCTCTCCCTCAGTGTCTGGGAAGAATGCTAATACTTACATTTGTTTAGTGCTGTGCAGTCTACAAAATGACATTACAAACTTATGTTGGCTTCCTACCAGTCCTGTGGAATAGATTTCATTATTTTCTTATTCCAGCTAAGCAATGATAAATGACTCATCTGCAGTCATATTGCCAGGAAGTACAATTGGGTCTTGAACCCAGCTTCTGCTTCTCTGTCCAGTGTTGTTATTGTTAAACCCATCAGACAATGCAAATTTCCCACTTTGCTATTTATTAGAAGTCAGGGGAAGAGCTGGCTGGAAGAATGGTTTCCTGATACTAGGATTAGAAGTAATCTACAGATTTACTGTCAGCTCCACCGCTTGAGCATTTCACTTTGGCAGCTAGGCTGTGAAGTTCACCCTCCAGTGGTCCACAGCTTCAACAACCATATGGCCTTGGCCCCAAATGGATATACTTTCTGAGAAGTGTATATTTTCAAATTTATTGTCACTCCTGGAGGTAATAGTGTGTATCCCACTGACATTCTGTCTACTAGATCATAGTGTACTAACCGCTCACACAAAGAAACAAAAATCAACATCTCATGCTCTACAACCTTAAAAGCATTTCCAATCCCTCTGAGCTGTATGTGGAAAGAAAAAAAAACAATATTAAAACCCCACTTCACAGATGAGAGGAATAAGGCTCAAAGTGCAACTCTGGGCAACATTTCAAGGTCACACTACTGGGGACCGTGAAAAGGGGACACATCTTCTGACTCGAAATCTTAAGCTCTTCCCAGAAAGACTTATCGACAATGCTTATCTATTATGATAATAATTAACATGCATATAGGGCTCTAAAGTTTTACCAGGCATTTTCACGTTAGTTCTTTTAATCTTCAACAACCCCTATAGGTGGATACCATTATTAATTATCCTAATATTGCTTTTAAATTCGCAGCCATGTTATCATTATACCCTTTCACCTCTGAGTAGTAAATATAACTCCAAAGAACATTTATTTATTTATTTAATCAACAGATGCCATTGAGCACCTAATGTAAGACCTTGCACTGGTTACTATGGTTAGAGCTTACGATTCTACATTCCTGCTCTCCTGGTACACTGTTACCAGAATTGGGACCTGATATTTCTAATGAGCTGAGAAATGACAGGGGCAGAATAGACCAACCTGGCATTTTGTAATTAGAAGTGGGATGACTAGTTTTACAAAAGTGACTGACCAGAGGGCAAAAAAGGCAAGCTCACAAATGGCACCAGATGCTTCAATTAGTGCCTGTCTCCACAGACTAGAAAATAGATTTTATATGTACAACCTAAAAGGGAACATTAGCTTAGCCTTGGTCTATGAGCCCTGTCCACACACAGAGATACCAATCATTATGAATAATGTCCTCGTCAAATGCTGAGAATACTATTCCAGGCTATGGTTATTAAATTGACAAGTGATTAAGAGTTGGCTCTGGTGCCTCCCTTGACTGGATTAAAGTGCTCCTGCAGAGGTAAATCAGTAGTACATGATTATTTCAATGACTAGGAGAGGAAGAGAAAAAGCTACACAAGATATTTTCTTCATTTCTTTCTTCTCGTTTTTCTCTATCTCTACCCAATTAAAAAAGGTCAATGATTAAATGGAGACATGAGACTAAACTGGAAAGGATGTACTAGACCTAGGTTGCCTGGGAGACTGGACTCCATCGGGGAAATGACAGGTTGATGGAGTTCTAGATTTGCCCTGATATTTTTACCTGTATGAGGGCAACTCACCACGGCTTCTGTTGCGCAGTGCCATTCTGACTGCCATTCTGACTGCCATCAAGATATTGTACAATGTGCCAGGGGATAGGGATTGATTTTTGTCATTTCTCCAAGAGAAATATAGCTGGGAGGGGCAAGTGGTTTCTCTTAATAGTTCATTCATTAAATTGTATTCACTGGCCTCTTTTGATAGTGCCATTGAATTTCAGGCAGGCCCCTAACCACTACATCATCCCAAAGCTTGCTCCTTCTGAGGTTGCATGTCTACAGCTGTGCTATCCTGAACAAGCCCTATCCAATCTGATCTCATGAGCTAAGCAGGGTCGGGCCTGGTTAGTACTTGGATAGGAGACCACCTGGGAAAACCATTGCTGTAGGCATAAAAAATAAAAATAAGGGATTGTAAACTGACAAGGTCCTTGCAATCTGTGAGGTCAACCAAGAGTTGCCTTGCCTAAAAAAAAAATGTTGCAACCTATCTGTGTCCACTTTCCATCTCCTTCACTGAGACTGTTCCTCAGTCTCTCCTTCTTTCTTCTGTTACTCACAATACAAATTGAAAGTTCCTAACCTTTTTCCTTTCCAGCTCCTTCAGCGCTCATCTGTGCCATTTCAGTTATATTACAGGAAAGTAATAAACCCTAAGGCTTGTTTCTTGACCTTAACCAAAAAAAAAAAAAAAAAAAAAAAGAGAAACAATTCTAACAAACAGGATTATCAGGCTCTCTTTTACAAAAAATTTCATCCAAAATAAATGTAAAGCAAATCAAAGCAGTGTGCCAGAGGGCAGTTTTGTGAACCAGGTCCTCCTGCTCATTTAAATATGCCAAATAAAAGGGGTTTTCTCTCCAACTTTTGGGAATCTTTAAAATGTGGGTGAGATTTAACCTTAATAGGAGCCATTTCAATAATTTTCTTAAACAAATCTAAATTAACTTGTGAAAATTAAAATAAAAGGAGAAGACTTGGGGTCTTGTCCCTAGAATCTGCTCCCTGAGGTGGCTTCTTGTACTGGTTCTATAATTACCCATAGCTGAAATAAAATATTTAATCCAGGAGATTTACAGTGGGATTTATGTTTAAGAAGGATGACAATCCAAGTTTGGAACTGCTGTTCGTATTCTCGGTGGAGTCTTTGGTCTGAAAAGATCCAATGAAGGAAGGGAAAACAGAAGGAAGAGAGCAGAGCAACTACATGGGCTTCCATTTCCAGAATTATTGTGGGTGGGAGGGATCAGAGAATATAAAAACCTTCCCTACACAAACTCCTTTAAATGTGGGATGGAACATAAAAAACATCATTTTAAGTGTGTAGCTGAGCCCTAAAAAAGCAAGAGACATCCAAAAGCCGAAATGAAAGATGAAACTGAAATAGAGAGAAGGGCCAAGGTCGCTGCTGCAGCAGCTTGGGTGGGGATGTTCACTCCATCTAGCTAATCAGGGCACTTGGGATTTAATGGCCACAAGGGGACAGTAGAGGAGGCAGAAAGTTGAAACAGAGAGCCCTGCATATAGCTACAAACCCTTGAAGCGTTCTGTCCTTGGGGAAGGAAAGACCTAGAAAATATCCACCAGCCAGCCTGGGGAGATGACAAGGAAGCATGTCTGCTTCAGCCCAGGCTCTGGTTAGGGGTAAAAAAAGACTCAGAGCTGATCATTTCTCATCATGGCTTACCCTCCCGTGAGTTTGGGGCTCCAGTTTGTTCTACTGTGATCTGCAAATCTTCATGCTAAGACATTAATAAGACGTTGTTCTAGACCAATGCAACATCTAGGACTCTAGCAGAAGCAAATATACACACACACACACACACTCACTCACTCACTCCCACACACACCTTGTAAAAAACACACTTTCAAAACAGGTTGCAGAGAGGTTCCTAGTAAAAGGCTGGTGAAGGTGAGATTACAATAGAAGATTCCGTATTCACAACAAGTCCCAAGCAAAATAACTAATATTAAATCCACATCTTGATATGTAGGAAATTTCAAAACACCAAAGAAAGTGAGAGAGAACAGTTAGCCTACAAAAGAACAACACTTAGACTGACAGCAAAAGCAATAGAAAATAGAAACTAATGGAACGGTATTTTTAAAGTGCTGAGAGGAAATCACTGCCAACATTGTTTACTTCTCATGATAGAGAAACAGTGAAATATAGACATTTTTGGGCCCAGGAGACAGCTCCTCACCAAGAGAGCCTTACTGAAGGGACTACTAAGAATGTATGTTCAGAAGGACATTGAAATCAGAAGGAGGGCATGGTACCCAGAAAGCAGTGGTGAACAAAGAAATCAGTAAACATGTGGGAAAACTCGAATATAAAATTCTTATAAAACGAGAACAATAATAACAACTACTTGAGGAGGATAAAAAAGTGAGACTAAACCATGAGACAGTATATAAGCCGGAGGCAGAAAGATCATAGTAGTCACTCCCCAATCTTCATCTCGTTTGAGAGAGGCATGATGACGTGGCAATACTGATTAACTTAGACTTTGTCAAATTATACATGCTTAATTCAAAATTTGAGGAGAAATAGGAAAATAGTAGAAACTGAACAGATGACTTCTGAACCAAAATAGAAGGCGGTGCAGGTGAGGAGAAAGGCAGTTGTACTAAGGCAGATCTTGAAAGAACTTCACACCCATATTGCCTGGTCTCCAGGGAAGTCCAGGCCCACGGAAGGAAGAAACTTGTTCTTGGATGACAATGCATCTGAGTGATTAACCTTCAGTGAGGCCAAGGTCAGTGGAAATCCGGGAAAGCTGAGAAGCAGGAATAGAGACACAAATGTTTGAGTTCAGGGGTTAAGAGTGGGGTGAAGGAACATTTAATGGCAAGGTTGTCTAGAAAAGATGTTTCTTCAAGCTGTTTACATTCTTATTGCTTGAATATTATGTGCTTTATACAATGCTTTATGTCAAACTTCAAAAAATAGTGTTATTTTGGATTTAAACTTAACATATGCTTAAAATTCAGAAAATACAAAAAAAATTCAACTTTCTACTGCAAATATGGTTAGAGCATGTCCACTGTATTTCAAGTGTTACATCATTTCAGCCGCAGGTCCTGAAAGCCTTTCCCACTGGCACTTTGTATTCAAACACACTGAAAGAGCAGATTCCTGCCATAGCTTTACATTATCTCTGGAGGTCCTTCTCTTCCATTCCACGAAGAGCAGAAATGCAGAAAAATAGGGTCACAACTCAGGGAAAACATGGAGCCATTTCAGTAAAACCCAAGTAGTTTGAAGTAGAAATCAAGTCAAAAAATGCTGTGTTCAAACTGTCCAAAGAAAGCTAAATAAAAACATTACCTTAGTCAAGTACTCTTCTATAAGTATGCATTTTGTTAAATAGACCAGTTTCATCCTTGGGTTTTCCCCTTATTATTGTTAAAACATGCTAGATCATTTGTGGTCATTTATCACTTGATGTGTTTATTTTTCTTATCAGACATTTTGTTACCCATGGAAGTTGATCATCAATAATATCCTAACCTCTGTAAGCCTTGATTTCCTCATCGTGTTATGAGATGATTGTATCTACTGCACTAAGTTACTTGTGATTTAAACTTATTTTATATTTATTAATCGGCACTTAATAGATGCTCGATCAATATGATACAAGCTGAATCCTGACACTATGAGTTTTATTTGACTCATAGGTTTTTTTTAATTGAATTATTTGCTGAATTAAATATCAAGAGATGTCACATAAAATTCAAATATCTATAGTCACTTAAAATTTAAAGATCTCATCACCCACATTTCCATATGTCAACAGCTGCCCCTTCAGATGGAATGCATACTCAGTCGGTCCCTGTCTCCACTATCGTCCTTGTTGTCACACCAGGCCACCCTCATTTACTATGTCTTCTGCCTGGTCCCTAGAGGCATTTGATTTGAAGACTGCTCTAAATCTTTTGTTTCCTATCCTGGCTCACAGGCTAAAATAATTCCTCAATAACTCAATATTATGGTAAAACAGTCTTAATAAAGTGCATGGAAGTCACAAAATGTCAAAAACTAAAATCCCCTATGATGGGTAACATTTCATTTTCAACTAGTTACCTAAGTTACACTATCACATATTCTTACCTTCAATATTAATAATTAATCCAGAAATTATGCAAGCTGTCCATTTGCAGTTATTCTAAATTTTCTTTTTTGCTATTCCTCCTTCTGTTTCCTATTAGTGAAAAATTACCTCCTAATCACATCCTGCTGCAAACTACATCACAAAACGGCCTCTGAAATTATAATTGTTTCAATATTCTTAATCTTTAGCAACTTCAATAACTCTCCAAAATGTAATGTAATAAGGGAATTAACTTTTATATCTTTTGATTATCTTTCGCTTGAACCACAAAGTAGAGTTCTTTCTCGGCTTTTGAATGCATTTCAGAAAGTTAGTTGTTGGTTAGTTTTTAATTTTTTAACACCAATATAACTGTAATTTTTTCATACAATTATCTACTTGCAATGAGTTTCATTTAAAAATACATAAATTGGTGTCTGTTTTTATACCGCTGGCCTATTTGCTTTGTTTTAGCCAGAGTTTGGCAGACTTTGTAGAACAAAACAAAACCTTGCCCTAAAACTTTTCACACTTAAATAGTCAAAATACACTAGTTTTTTTGCTGTGCCGAAAATCTCCATAGTAATGCTTTAATGAAACTTAGCTGTGGGGGAAAAATATACACAGCTTTTTTTTTTTCTCTCAAAGGAATTCAGGAGTTATTTAAAATTAATTTCTCACCAATGATTAGAGAAAAATCTCTCAAGAAGAATTCCTTAAAAGTACATAGAAGATTTTCATGACCCTCTGCAGGATATAAAACAGTATTTAAAAAGTCATTGAATGTAATTTGAACTTACTTTTGAGCAGGCAGTGCACCTATAATCCAGAAAACTGTATTTTCTGAGGTAGTGATTAAAATTTTCGACCTTTTCCTACTTCCTCTCAAAATTCTTATTTTGCTCTTTCATAATTTTTCATTTCTATCTTCTTCAATTTCCCCCTTATCTTTTTTCAACTTTCACCTCACAAAAAATATACTTGCCCTCCCAGACCTTCTGGATCCTTCTTATTGTATGGTGGTAAAACACAATGACAAAATAAGTGTATTGGTTACTCACTAAAATGTGTGGGGGGAAATGTTTTGCTTTATTATAAAATACAACTTTAGACAACCACTTGCAATTAATATATGTTTTAGTTATTCATAAAATTGTGTACATTTCTGTTAGGTGACATGGCCACCAAGAAATGGAAATAGAAGAGATCTAAAATGTAGCTGGTAGTGGGAATGAAATTAGTATCAGCTGTCACTAGTGGACACCTATTCTTTTTTCGGCAGGCACTCTGGTTCGTCACTGGACTCACCACTCCCTGTTTCTTCTGCCAGCTCTCTTTACTCCCTTTCTCAGTCAGGTTACCTGCCTCACTCCTAAAGCATTTCAGTTTGCAGCCCCTGAGACAGTAAAATCCTAAAATGCTGAAGCCAGGAACATATCATCTCAGCAGTTCAAGGACTTCTGTGCAGTGGGGAGATGACTACAGGTCCTGCTCAACTTGGAAACTGGATTCCTGTGAAAATTCAAGGCATGCAATGAGAAACCTCACATTTACAACATGGGCAGAGGCAGAGGGAGAAACACAGGTCAGGCCCCATCTCAAGACAGCAGGCACCGCTCTGCAGAGCCCTCCTACTGAATGACAGCATTGCACAAACCTACTATGCCAGAAATGACAGAAGTGTAGATTTTCAGAAAGCAGCTAGTGATTCACTACTTTACAGGGGTTCTTATCAGAGGCAATCAGGACTGATCTTTTAAATTACCAATACCATAGCTGCTTAAAACGATACACATTTAAATATCAGATCCGTAGGTCAGAAGTTCAGTGGGCTCTGCTGCGGGTCACACAAGGCTATAATAGAGGTATTGGCTGAGCTTCTTTCCTTACTGGCGTCTTTGGGGGAAAATTACTTCCAGAATCATTTGACAGACTTTAGTTCTGTGCGGTTGTAGGACTGAGGTCTGTTTCCAGGAGGGCTGTTGGTCATGGTCATTCGCATCTCCCAGAGGCTACCCATTCTCCCTGGCTCTTGGCATCCTTTCTCAATCTTCAAAGCCAGCAATGGTGGCAGGAACTCTTCTTGTATTTTTTATCTTTCTGATCTCCCCTTATGCCTCATCTCTTCTGCCTTTCTCTTCTGTTTCTAGGGGCTTATGTGATTACTTTGGACCTATCCAAAAAATCCAGGATAATCTCCCTATTTTAAGGTACGATGATTAATAATCTTAATTTCATCTGCAAGGTCCCTATAAGATAGTACTTAGGTTAGTGTTTGAATAACCAAGAGATGAGAATCTTTGGGGAAATTTTTAGAAGTCTCTCTATTCAAAATAGTATTAACAACTCTTTCACTTCATACTCATATTTTGCCAAATTATAAAACATTTGATTACATTAAATATTTAAAATAGCAAATGTAAGTGGCAAAAAGCAATTTAGGGACAAACAACAACTGAACAACTAAATCTGTGGGAACAGAAATACATGATTATACTAGGGAGCAGTCTACTAGCCATGAGTGTGCAATATACAGTTTATCCTGAATGACACAGGTTTGAACTACATACAGGTTCACTTACATGAAAACAGTCCATATTTTTGATGCACATTTGCAGAGGGCCAACTGTATACATTGATCTACACACACCATTTTATATAGGGGACTTGAGCATCCACAGATTTGGGTATCTACAGGGGGTCCTGGAACCAATCCCCAGCAGATATTGAGGAACAATCATAGATATTAATTAGGGAGTCAAAAGTTATATGCACCCAAACTCCCATATTATTCAAAGGTCAACTGTACCATGAACATCTGTCAGCGTGTTTTTCTGAGAGGCGGTGAATATTGGTCAGTTAAACGTAAGCTGGTTAAGAGAGTCCTACTGCAACAAATGAAAGGAGGAAAATTATGTGATCATTTCTGATAGATGCTGATTGGAAGCTCTGAGTGGTTGGGGATTGTTCAAATGGCTTTTTATAAAGAGTAATTGAATGGGGTCCGGGACTCTTTTGGCATTAAAACCCTCTCAGATTAAAGTGTCTGAAATTCCTTCTTTGTGGATGATCACTTTCTCTGGAGGGTAATCCTCAAGAACTGTCTGAGGTGGTGCTGGTGATAGGAATAAGCCTAACCCCCTCAGTGTTATAAGAGCTGAGCTTGGGAATGGGGCCAGTAGTTCACAGCATAGATTTTTACAATTTTTTCTGCCATTGTTTTTAGCTGTACTTGACCCCTATGTTCAGAATGACCTGATGCTGCCAATTTCTTGGGTTCTGCTAGTTTATGTCATGTTTTCTGCCTGAAATTACCTAGGTTTCAACTCTTTTCTCTCTGCTAAATTGTCCCTCTAAGCCATATGCTTTACAGTTTTGAAATTTTGTTTCCTCTTGTCTGTGTTTCTGAAACCTCTGAAATACATTTCCCCTTAGTTTGCATTTAGTGCAATTTTCAAAATGTCTACACTTAATTGAGATTTCCTTCATATTGTATTGTTAAAAATATTGTACTGAATTTGGGGAATGTAAATATAATTTTTTGCCTATGTAAATATTAGCCACAAGAGTCTCATACTATTATATACTTATGTCCTGTGATATTTGGATATTAAACATTTAGAAGCAATTTAGTGATAAAACATTGATGAGAGAGGCATTCTCTAGGATATGCTTCCTTTCTTCATGAGAAGAAAATTTGTTCTATCCAAAGGAAAATAGGAAAGAATAAAAAATAAAACATAAAAGTAGAAATGTCAAATAAAAAATAAATCCTAATATAATATTAATTAAAATAAATAAAAATATTGCTATATTAGTCAGAGTCCTCCAAAGAAACAGAATAAATAGAAATTGACTCATGTGATTATCAAGGCTGACAAGTTCACAGATCTTTAGTCAGCAACCTAGAGACCCAGAAGAGCTCGTGATGTAGTTCTAGTCCACACTCTAGTAGGTAGGAGACCCAGAAAAAAACATGGTTTCAGATCAGGTCCAAAGGCAGGAAAAAAAAAAACAATGTCACAGCTCAAGACAGTCAGGCAGAAGCAAAGTCCTTCTCACTTGTTGGAGAGTCAGCCTTTTTGTTCTATCTGGACCTTCACCTGATTGGATGAGGCCCACTCACAGAGGGCAATCTGCTTTACTGAATCTACTGAGTCCAATGTTAATCTTATCTAAAAGAATCCTCACAGGCACACCCAGAATAATGTTTGATCAAATACCTGGGCGCCCTGTGGTCTAGTCCAATTGACACATAAAATTAACCATCACAGTTACTAATAAAAAACATTTTTGTGTCCATGTTGGATTAAAAGAAGGATGTCATATATAAAATACACATTTAAAATAGAAAGATACAGGAAAGTTAAAAATAGAAGAATAAGAAAAGATATAAAAGGCAAAAGAAAAATTAACAGAAAGTTGAGGTAGAAATCTTAGTATCTGACATAATAAAATTCAAGTAAAATTAGCATAAACTGGGTAAGAAATAGTATTTGCTAATAAACACAAGATAATACAACCATGCACACATATTCACTTAACAAAATACTCTCAAATATGTATTAAACAAAAATGGACAGAAATAGATAAATCAACAATTATAGTTGGAGATTTTAACTGATAGATCAAGCAGATAAAAAATAATAGAGATATGAGAATTGCTGCAAATGTAATTAATAAGCTTGGACTGACTGAAAAAGTAAAAAAGAGAATGAGATCTTTAGCATAACATCATTGGTGTAGACTAAAAATAAGATCACAGAGGATAAGGATACCTATTTCAGGGATATATACAAATAGAAGAATATGCATCACCCACAATAAAATGGTTGCCTAGAGGAAGTGGGTAATGACAACAGTACCCCCATACTCATAACTCTTCTTACCCCCTCCTGAAGGAAATACTCGTGTCTGAAGTCTAAGTCTCAAATAGCAATAAAAAGGAATTGAACCTTCTGTTTCAAGATGGTGAACTGATGAGGGAGGCCATCGACTGATGAGAATTTTTATCCACTTCTGGAGACAGAAAGCAGAACATGGAGCGATAACTGACGAAGCAGAGTAGAGGAAGCTGTTTCTTGGCATATAGGGAGGTAGCCTGCAACTAAGGAGGCGGTTGACTTGCCTGTAGAAACTTGGAGACCTTCAGGACTCAAAGACTGAAACATGGCAGGTCTAACAGAGGGTAGAAAAGAAGTGGACAGGAAATAGGAGTCTGCATATCTTACCCTTGGTCACAGAATATCAGGCTGTCTAGTGTTCACCCCTAAGGTTAAAATAAATGAAAGGTACTTCTCTAAGGAAAGTGACCAGCCTGCCAGAAAATAACTAGACAACAGCACAGGACCTTTGCATTTTGGCATTTTGGAATCTGCAGGCAAATTGGCTGATCCCTAATTGCTCACCTGAAAACAAAGCCCACCATTCAACAAGCCCATCCACACTGACAAGCTTTCAATAAATGAACTTTTCAATTACCTCTTTTTAAAATATATGTGAGCAACCAAAGATCACTAGACATCCAAGAAAAGGCAAAAAGGAAAAGAAGAACCAAATTAAACAGAGAAATAGATCCTACGAGAGTCAAATAATTTAAAGAACAGTGGGTAACTTTAAAAAATCCTTTTGTATATTCAGACATGATAAAGAAATAAAAAGGATGCGTATAAAAAAAAGGTAGGCTTGGAGAATAAGAAAGAAATTTTGGAAATTTAAAATGATTACCAAATTTTAAAAATTGACTAGAAGCCTTGGAAGATAAAGTTGAAAAAATCTCTCAGAAAATAGAAAAAATAAACAGAGGTGGAAAATTTGAGAGTAATAAGGTCAGTATCTCACTAATTAGAATCACAGAAAAAGAGAACAGAAACATAGGAGTGGAAATAAATCATGGAAAAGAACTGATTTTGATGAATTCTCATATCTGTAGACAATCTAAAGTTGCAACTGACTAATGAGTGTAACTCCAACATGAATGCTGGTTAATATTTTCTACACGTGAAGTAATGAAGATGTATGTCTGGACTTCATTCATTTGTCAACCACGTGAGCAATTTCTTTGCTGAATTGGATAACAGTTTTCAAATACGGAAGAATATTTTCTCATTTTTTTTCTGTGCTGTTTACAATGTAACGGCTACAGATGTGACATATTCTTAAGCTTAATTCGCATTATTAACATTTCCTCCATTACTTCCTAAATCTAGAAAATCAACAAAACTCCATCCCTGATTTCTAGCATTTGTCAATTTCTGTGGTGCAGATGAAATGGACCACCAAGGCCCATTTGAACTAACCATATGCCGGCACTGACTGCAGAGTTGGGAAGAGATGTGCAGTAACATATAGATCTATATTATGTTACAGATTTCCACCATATAGTTATAACGCATATAAATAACCTCAAGAACATGGATTGTTGTGGTAAAATAATTAGGAAGGCTGAATACCCTTTTTAGTATGATTTATTTAATTGTAAGTTTATATAATTAAAATTTTAATCATGGCTATGTTTAACAACTGGCTCACAAATTGCTGAAAATTATATCAACTTTCAGAGCTGGTCTGCGTGGACTCCAGCTCATCAACTCATCACTGGGCACACTCATGCGACCAGTCCCAGGTGCAACAGACCACTCCCCCCCGCCCCAACACCCGGCAGCACCCTCCTGCCCCTCCCAGCACCACAACCCTTAAGGATAACTGCTATTCTGGCTATTCTGGTTTCGCAGTGTGCACTTCTGAGGTAGAGAATTTTATTAGGGAAAGTTCTAAATTTTGTTTGGGAAAGTTCATACAATTTGAATGTTTATAATGTTCCTAAATGCCACAGCAACAAACAAAAAACCACCTTATCAATGAACATTTAAATTTATTTAAAATCGTATTTTTAATGGTTTTGATGACTTTTAATTATATGTCACAGAATGAATGTCTTGCTCCTTTTGCAATTTACTTATTTTTCAATTTTTCATCTTTTTTGAAAGATTCTTTTATTCATTTTCCCTTTCCAACATGAATCCCCAATATGCCGGGACTGAATGCAGAGCTGAGATATTGGAGGTATCTGCTTTTCATTTTGGTTGCTATGCGCATTGATTACTGGTTAGACTCACAGCACAACCTTTGTGCAAGAAATGGGTGCCCGGGGCCAAAGGGCCACCTAGACTTCATGAAGCACAGAATACCATCTGACAAAGAGCCCTATCTCTGAATGTGGGGACATATGTGCTTGCAGACGTCACTGTGTTCTCAGCACTCACGCGCATGGCATTGTAGAAAGAGGTGTTATCAGCAGACACCAGGGGCCATTTAAGCTGGTCACATTGTCATCTCTTCTCAGTTTTTCTATAAGCTGTAACATATTATCAATTTTGTTGGCTCTTGGAGCCCTTGATTTGCATGGGAAATGGTTCATGCTGTTTCAGGCTTTTCTTGTGAAGTTCTTAATTCTGCAAGGAGTTCTTCAAATGCTTGTGAAACCATTTTCTGCACACCTGTGATATCCTGGCCACTTAGTTGCAGATCTGTGGCAAATAAGGACACTGAGATTTTACTACTAAGCTTTGATTTTTTTCTTTCTAGGTCTTTTTGTAATACTATTTTTTCTTCTCTGAAATCACTGTCAAATACACTTTGAAAACACTTTAAAATTTTAACTGATTAATGACCTCAAAGGAGAACCCCACAGCCTCCCTTTTTCAATTATGGAATAATAAAGTACTTAAGCTTATATATATATATATATATATATATATATATATATATATATATATATATATAATCATTCTAAAATTTAGACTCATGGCTAAGTGGGTGTTGGAGCAGGTCCTTATTTGATGTAGTTTTATTCAATGTCATTTTATTATAATATAGATGAGATGCTGGAGGAACTTAACTCTTGCTTATATCAATTAGCTTCTGGTAAAATGAGTTTTGCTATGTGTCATTTCACTTAAAGTCACAGAATATATTGATGCTAAGTGAGGACTTACTGTATTTGGTTTCTGGAAGAACTGTATAAATATAATGTCAAGATAGGGCACGGATGGGGGTAATAGTGAAGAGGGTGCAGTGGGCATGGATCTCCCCAACATTTCAGAGGGAACAATAATTATACCTCTCAAAAGAGCTATGTAAATTATAAAATGTAAGTAATCATTCTGTTTGTCTTGTGAAAATATCAAATTTTTATATAGTTGAAAAATAAAAATTAAGGACATATATAGACTGAATGTCTATGTTCCCCAGAATTCCCATGTTGAAACTCTGCCTCCCAATGTGATGGTATTGGGAGGCAGGGGCTTTGGGACATAATTAGGATTAGATGAGGTCATGAGGGTGGAGACCTCATGAATGGGGTTAGTTCCCTTTAAAGAGTCAGGAGACAGCTTGCCCTCCATCTCTGCTCTTTGCCATGTGAGGATACAAAGAGAAGCTGGCCATTTATGAAGAAGGAAGTTATGTTCTTATCAGATACTGAATCTAACAGAGCTTTGATATTGGACTTTCCAGGCTTCAGAACTGAGAAGTAAATTACTATTGTTTATAAACTACCGATTCTGTGGTGTTTTTGTTATAGCAGCCCAAATGAACTAAGACAGGGCACTACTGAGTATCTCACTTAAAATAACTGCGAGGACTGGCATTGTTCTGCAGTTGGTGTTTCGCTTGTCTCCTCATGTAGACTTATTTGTTCCTGCCAACAATTGCAGGGCTCACTATACAGGTTTTGTAGTTGCTGTTTAGAAGTGTGAGATTTTAGTCGTGGTCAGTTGTGTATATCTCAGAGAATTTTGTTTGTTTTGGAACTGTGTTTATTCTAAAACGTTGTCAAAATGGAAGTCTGTTATTATCTTTTACAAAATGTGCTAATATTTCATTGTAAGTTGAGGGATAATGTCAATGGTGGTAACATGTAGTGGAGGCTTTATCATCATCAATAATTAATCAGAATTCATCTAGTGCCCGGAGGATGAGTCACCTTCCATTGGTATTCTGCATATAGTTTGAAGTTCATGAAATCACATGATAATAGTATCCACACAAATTTACTTGAAGATTACAAGGCATCACAGGTAAATTCTACAGCTTTAAGAAAATCATTTCAATGGTTGGCCCACAATATTGCCAAAGAATGCAATAGTTTGTTACTTTTGCATATTGGTCTCCTCCACTTAAAAATTCAGTCATGAAAACTTTCTCATAGAAAATAGCTTTGAAAACTTTTAGAATCATTGAAAAATTTTAGAAAGCATGAAAAAGTTGAAATTCATTTGAAAACATCACAACTTGAGAGAGTGAATATTGATTTTTGTGATAGAACCATTGATAATAGATTATCTTCATTCATTTAAGACAGGTTGAATAGAGTGAGTAAAATATACCTGACATTCTTAAGTGAAAATATTTATTTTTTGGGTGGGGGAATAATATTTACTTCTAGGAGTTCATCTCATCAGTATACAAAAGCAATTTTTTATTTTAGCATTTGTGAGTTGCTTTCTATAAATGTACAAATTCACAATCATTAGAACGATAAAGACAGGATGGTTGCAGCATGTAATAAAAAGATCATTTTCCTCAGCTCATTCAATACTATTTTACAGGAAGATTGATAGTGCAAAGTAAAAAACAACTATTGATGAATGCATGATAATCACAGAAATCATCAAAGACTGCACTTAAAGAGAATTTCATTGATGTTGGAGACATGGCTAAGACTCATTCTTCATAGTATAAAATTATTTGCAGCAAATCAGAATCAATATGATTAAAACACAAGAATATGTCTATGATATTTCTGCTGACACAAGCTTATCCTTGGTAAGAAAAGCCAAGACATTTCCCCATGTGCTCATGTCATGCTCATCTGCTAGATTAGTTATATGAGGTGTGGAGGGAAATGGAAGAACATCACAGTTCTTTCAATACTGTCGATTCTTTGTTTTCTACTAATCATACATCTGTGAAAATATTGGCAATAAAAACAACATTTACAAATGCAGTATAATGCTTGGGAAGCCAGATGATTCTTTTTAAACCTACAGAACCAGATATCATAGTTCATTATCAGCTCCAAGCTTTTGCAATTGACTCTTAAATTACACAGATAACTAGTGAATAGAGCAGTCTGCTGTATAAATTTCCAAATTTGACTTTCTGCTTCCTTAAATTGTCTTTATCACATGTTAAGTAAGTATGTGGTTGGGTAATATACAGTTGTCACTGTTGCCATGTTAAGATTTCCAAAATAGTTTACCATTATTGCAGATTAAATAGAATGTACTCGATCATTTTGAATACAAACATCTGCCTTTGCTTCTGTTAGGTATAGCTTAAATTAGAAAATGTTGCAGGAAAAAAAAGAACTGTCTGACCAAATTTTTGTGCTTTTTGGTCTACTTTCATTACTGAATGCAACCTGATACCAAGGCTTGGTGCTTTGGATGAGGCAGGATTCTGCCAATGCAAACATTTCTACATCCTAAAATACAACTCAGACACTGAGGATCCATGAGAAAAACACTGTTTTGGAAATACCAGAATCTTATCAAATGGATGCATCTCAAATCAGGAACCTTATTTTTAAGCATCCTGCAAAACTGCTCATTCTGTGGCTAAGCCAAAGGACCCTCGTGTGACTTGAGAGACTTTGGCCAAGCCACACATGCTGAAATTGGTCTGTTGAGCACTTGGAACTGAGGTGAAATATTTCAGTTGATGTCACTCACCTTGAAATGTATTCTAGTCCTTTCTTGCATTTTGAAGTAAATCTTCGAATAATTAAAAGTGATAACATTCCTCTTTGTTGTGGAAAAGAACAAAACTACAAACATTTCTCTGTGATCTTCTGCGTTTACTGAACAATGCTATCAGAAAATAAAAACATGTATTCTGAACCCCTTTTTGAAAATATAGATACCATTAACTTTTTAAAAACTGTGAAAAATCTTTGTCAAGCAAACTTAGATGGGAAGAACACTCCCAACTCAGGTTCTGGGAGGCGCCCCTGGAAGCTCAGCTACTCACCTAGTCACCCCACCTTTTAGAAGAAAGCAGTTCTGCACGCTGGCCAGCAGGCAGAAGTGCGGAAGCCCTGTGGACAGCCTGGCTGGAGCTGTGGATATCTTCATCTTCCTCCAAGCCAAGGCCTTGAATCACCACCTTTTCATAAAATTTTGTCAAGTAAGAGTAGCATAATATTATCAACGAGACAGAATAAGACAGGTCGTGAAGTGCTTATTGAACTTGAAACTTATGTAATTCTGAGAAGAAAAAAAAAGGCAGCTCATTCTCCTGGCAATTCTACTGGGAGGAATTTGCTCCCAGCCTGGTGTATTAGGCAGATAGTTTTGGTCAGACTGAATGATGTAAACCTTTCAGCTTGAGGTCCTGGAATTGCCAGTCTAGTTCTGCTGAAAAAACAAACAGAACAATGTGACAATCTCTTTTGGTCAAGCCTACCCACTTGCAAGAGTAATTTGGAAGGAGGAAACTTCAACTTTTCATCACTGAAGCAAGTGCTTCTACAAGCTGGAATTGAGAGTGACAAAGAAGAAGCTTTCTCTATTTCTCTGCAGCCAGAAAACCATAGAGACCCGAAAGCCCTCAGGATACTTCTGAGTGTTCCTTCTGCTTAAACAATCTTCAAGTGGAAAGGGAATCTGTAATCCGTTCCTTTCTGACACAGACGGCGGTAGGGAAGCCAACCTTGCCAAAGATGACTTCATTGACTTGAGAACAAAGGAAATGAAGTAACACGAATGCAACCTGATGAGCTGTAGAGAAACCTGGTGTTCCAGATCCATGCCTAACTTGACTGGCCACCATTCCAATCGCTACCCCAGACTTTAGTTAGTTAGGGTTTCGACCCTCATTCCATCAAAGCAAAAGTTAAAATTAAATGTATAATAATGTGTGTCTTATATTTTCAAAAACCACCTAACTTCTTGTTTAACCAATGGAGCCTGCCTGGAGGCACTTGTGGGAAAGTAGCTGTGGCCGGCAAAATTCTAAGATGACCCATGCAGATCCCAGCCCCTGTTGTACACAGCTTGTATAATCTCTCCCGGAGTGCGGGTAGAACCTGTAAAGATGACGAGATGGCACTCTTGTGATGAAGTTTTTAATTAGTTGTTAACCCAAAGGGTGTTGTTGATCCAGGTGTTCCAGACCTATCAGGTGAGTCCTCAAAAGGGACTGAGCCCTTCAGGAAGTCAGAGAGATGCAGCTCTGCTGGCCTGGAAGTAAGCAAATATCTCTGTTAGGAACTGCCTAGGGAGCACACTTAGTAAGTAACTTAGGATGGCATCCAGGATCTCAGAGTGGTCCCAGCCTCTATAGCTAGTGAGAAAATGGGGACCTCGATTCTACATTGGAATTCTGCATATAATCTGAATGGGCCTTGCAGGGCACCCGAAGCTTGAAATGACAAATCTGGGGTTCTTAGCTTTCCTATGCCCAGACTTCTGACTGACAGATATCTTGAAATAATAAATGGGTGCTATTGGGGAGTGGGGGAAGACCAAAATAAATAAAATATACCAAAGGAGCAACATCTTTTCATTAAAATTACTTTTGAGCAGAATTAGCTTATTTCTTGTTCAGTGAGCACTTTTATTTATCGTAATTTTTTCCAGCAGTGGTCATTAGTTTTTGCTTGAAAATCCAAATTAGAAAAGTATAACTATTTTGTAATTCTCTAAGAAAAGGAGAAACATTTTCCAAGGCGATAAAATTAATGACATGCCAAGCCTCATGTGTGTTTATGTGCGTTTTTCTGGGAGTGAAGTTTATTGCGCTCATTAGATTCTCAGAGTGGTCCATAATTCAAAAAGTGTTTTGAACCACAGACATAACTAGAAATCACACCCCAATTCTCAGAATCCATGTAAGAATCAAAATCAATTTATTTGCTCTTTAAGTGCAAACACATATGGAGCCTTACAGATTCGTTCTCCCCAACACTAAACCTTACGTTTCCCTTCCTGGAAACTGGATTTTAATGTTTGGTTTGGATTTTCATAAGAGGTTAGGGAACTTCAGATGGTTTCGTTTCAATGATTTTAGGTTTCTTTCACCTTTTTTTATTTA
Organism: Cynopterus sphinx; assembly: GCA_030015415.1. Lineage (NCBI taxonomy): Eukaryota > Metazoa > Chordata > Mammalia > Chiroptera > Pteropodidae > Cynopterus > Cynopterus sphinx. The sequence goes on along the minus strand of CM057389.1, from coordinate 23,712,752 downwards.
AAGGAATGAGTTGCATTAAGCATAACTTTTAAATAAAATCAATCTTTTGCAAATATTTTCTCCAAGTCTTTAGCTTAGCTTTTCATTCTCTTAATAGTATTTTTGCAGAGCAGAAAATTTTAGTTTTAATGTAGTCCAGCTTATCGTTTCTTTCATGGATGGTGCATTTAGTGTTGTATCTAAAAAGTCATTGCCATCTCCAGGTCATCTAAGCTTTTCCCTATGTTATCTTCTAAAAATTTTATGGTTTTGCATTTTACATTTAGATCCACAATATATTTTGTGTTAATTTTTGTGAAGGGTGTAAGGTCTGTGTCTAGATTAATTTTTTTGCATGTGGATTTCCAGTTGCTCCAGTACTATTTGTTGAAGAGGTTAACTTTTCTCCGTTGTATTACCTACACTTCTTTGTCAAAGACCAGTTGACTATTTTTAAGGGGGGGAGGTTTATTTCTGTGCTCTCTACTTTGTTATATTAATCTCTTTGTCTATTCTGCTTTTGAATTTGATTTTCTTGATTGATCGCCTGTTTCCAATTGTATTGATTTCTGCTCTAATTCTTATTTCTTTTCTTTCATTCACTTTAAATTTAATTTGCTTTTCTTTTTCCAGTTTTATAGAATGAAAATTTTTTTATTTTAGATCTTTCTTCTTTTATAAATAAATGCCTTCAATGCCATACATTTCCCTCAAAGGTCTGCTTTCACAACATCCCACAAATTGTTATAAGTTGTGTTTTTATTTTCATTTAGGTCAAGTAATTTTTAACTTCTCTTAAGATTTCTTCTTTAATTCATGTATTACTTAGAAGTGTATTATTTAATCTTCATTTATTTGGGGACTTTTTCAATTATCTTTCTGTTATTAGGTTTTAGTTTAATTCCATTGTGATCTGAGAGCAGACATTGCATGGTATTTACTCTTTTAAAGTTGTTATGATGTGTTTTATGGCTCAGAATGTGGTCTATCTTGGTGAATGTTCCATGTGAGCTTGAGAAAAATGTGCATTCTGTTGACAAAGTAGATTTTACATTTCCTACCTTGTGGTTCTGCCATCTTCTAGGGCCTGGGTTATTTGCATCTGGTGGCAGGTGTAATTGCACCAGAGCTTTTAGGAATCAGACCTAAAGTTGCATACAATTGGGCAGAACAGTCCCATGGCCCCACCTGGATGCAAAAGGATAAGAAAATGTGTCCTATTGGTATGCCAAGGAAGAGAGAGCACAGGTTCTGGGGAATGCTTTGCTGGTCTTCACCAATGCTTCTGGTGACCAAATGTCTGTTTCCTTCTTCCTTCCACATACAGAACACTGCAAAGACGAATAACTCAAAGTCTCAGTCAATTACTATATTTGGCTCAAAAAGCAGGGTATTCAGATAACACATTGATGTGCAATTCTCACGGTCAGATCTAGATCTGGCTCTCGTGTGCCCCCTGAGAGGAAGCATTTCCTTAAAGTTTGCACCTTTGGCATCTCACTTGCCTCCACGGCCTTCTGAACATACAAATAGATAATAGTGGAATACATAATTGCTGCGTTAATCACTCACATTTGGAAAAGAAAATGGAAAACACACAGCAGGCACTGGTCAATAGAAATTTAAAATCTTTTAGGCGTTCATGCTCTTAATTAAGCTTAGCTCTGTTCTCTGGGAGGAATTTTCCATTGTGTTCTGTGACTCCGGGGTCTGCCCTCTGGCACTGTCTTAATTGGGCATCATTTTCTTTGGCCACAACTGAAGTGTGCATTTGGGAGGATGCCCACCTTGGAAGAAAGATTAAGGGCTCAGAGCTCGAATAGTCAAAAGGTTTTTAGTGCTCCTGCATTGAAAACCTTGTAGGCCTCTCATCTCTTCACTTCCAGACAGTTTCGCGTGCCAGTAACTTTTCCAAAAATTCCTTCCTAGACTTAGTTTTCAATCCTGCCTTACTTTTTTGTTCCCAGCTTCACCCTCTTTCTCATTCAACTTAATGGTAGCTACCTCCAAACTGTCAGACCTGTGTTGGAGGGCCACACCCTCAATCTTATCTTTAATTCAAGGCTGAGCCACTTTGCTCAACTGAGAAATTTTCTTGAGACTTAGTTGCTTAATGCCATATTTGTTCTTATATCTTCCAGTTCGGAGCCTTAAAAATGTTGGGTTTTCCAACTGTGTGAGACCCTGAATTTCTGGACTTTCTCTATTTTCTTTGGTTGCATATTGGACAGCTTATTTCTATAGTCATCTCTTTCTTTTAAATGCAGACAATAACAACCAATGCACACTACAAATATGTTGCATTCTAATTTCTTCCCACAGACGTACAAATTTAACAGGCATATGGTCTGCCTTTAAGATATCACAGGTGACAATTTTACCTAATTTCTAGCCATCTGTTTTCTTGATGCTTACCACAAGACACCACAAGTTTTTTGTTTTTGACAACATTTTCAGTCCTAATTTCTGTATTAGCTAGGATAATAAATTCTTGTTACTGTAACAAACCACCCCCTAAACCCAGTGGCTTGACCCAACAAACTATTTCTAGCTGACATCACAGTCTGGTGTGGGTCAGCAGAGGTGCTCTACACCATGTGATTTTTAAGAAACCAGGTTACTTCCACCAGGGGCTCCAACAAATTCTAGGCCACAGAATCTATCCCTGAATCCTTTGAATTTTGATACATATAAGATGAAGAGAGTTTGAAGTACTTTACAAGAAATTTTAAGGACAATATTTGAATGCAGTACATAGCACTTTGGTCTACGTCCCATTGGCCAGAAGTCATTCCCGTGTCCTGATGCAAGGCAAACAGAGTGAGTATTCCACAAACATTTGTTGAGTGAAGTCATGGTATTTTAATCAGTGCTTGCTAAGGCACATGGCTCTTTTTCCTCCCATAAATGACTGTGGAAACCAGATTTACTGGAGTTCCTGTCTATCTTTTGTAGATTTCTGTCTCTTGTTGGCGGGTTGGGAGTTGTTACTTGCTGTTGTCATTCACACACCAGTCTGCATGGCCCTCTTCCGGTTTCTACTGTTCCCATTTGCTTGGAAGTTGGAAGCTAGGTAACATGCTTATTAGAATTGTGTGTAGTGCACGATGACAGGGGCTATGAGGCAGGACTCAAAGGATAGTTTCGACTTCCTTAGGGGAAAAACTACATCAGGTCTTATACCATCTCAGAGACTTGGGTTTCTTAGCTGTGTTCCCAAGAGGCTGCACATTGCTGAGCTCTAGAGAAGTGAGAGGTCGTAGACAGGTAAACTTTTATTTTCAAGTAGTGTCCACAGATGCTTTTAGTAAATTTCAGACACAATTACTTAGTTCTGAGTCCCAGGGCAAGTGGGTACCCTAAAATTATAAATCTTTAACATTGGCTTTGGAAATGGATTTTCTCATTGTATGCTTACAGTCGAGCCAGACTGTAGAATGAATCTCTTCATATTTGTGTATTCACCTCTCCATATTTTGGGGGGAACGTAAGAGAAGGTTAGATTGGTCACTAGTATCTCTGCCAGCTTCAGAGAGATTAAAGTTCCCTACAGTTTTGATCTGGTTCTCTGGCAAACTGGATGTGATTTGTTTTTAACATTTATATTCCCCTGCCAAGGGCACGCTATTTGCTTGATCTTGTGATCTCTTTGCCATAATATTTATTTTGTATTATTCCACAGGCTCCATAGCAGAATTAATCATTCTTGGAGCCTGAACTTTAAGCTGCTGGTGAGTCAGAACACACTCATTTGGAGCCGCTGGAGAACAGGAGGGCTGCGTACTTATGAACCCTGCTCATAAGGACAGATGTAGTCATTACATGGAAAAATCCCCAAATGCTTGGGAATGACAGCATGTGAAGGTAAATCAGGAGTCAAGGTGATCACCCATAATTAGCGTTATAGATTTTTATCATTGATAGTCTCAATGACAGAAATTTTCCCCAATAGTCACTCTCCCTTTGTTTCTCAGTAATAGAATGAATGGCTATGTGGGCACTTGGCCACTCAGAATAAGCGCTACCTTACCTAACTGTCCTCTTAACTAACTGTACTCAGTGATCAGGCCAGTGGGAAGGGGTAGTCGTGATTTCTCGGAAGTCTTACCATAGGGAAAGGGTGTATCCTTCTTCTCTCTCAACCACAATGTGAAAGTCACATGTTGAGAATAGAAAAGCAAGAAGAAGAAAGGAGCTGGCTGCCCTTCCGGGCTTTTAGATAAGAGTGAAATAAATTATTATCTTGTATAAACCACTGTATTGTGATTTTTCTGTCACTTGCAGCTGAATCTAATCCTGACAAAGTCCCCATCTTTTGAATAAATATTTTGTATTGGACAGAAAATTATTATTTTTTTCTCTTTCTAATGCAGAGTCTGGGTATACATGAGATTGAAATGGAAAGGTTAGACCCAAGATCTTTTAATGCAATTGGTGACCTATTACTGGCTGAGACCTAACTAAAACTCTGCCTTTAAGGTGAAATTTCTTCTCTTACCACTTACCAATGAATCATTGATAAACAAAAATTGGTTCTACTTGCAGAATGTCTGGCAAACCTGGTAGATACTCTCCAACTACCTGTGTCAATAAAGATTGAGAATAGACATCTGAATAAAATGTCATCAGATTGAGACTTGTTATGAATTTCTCATCACCAGTGAAGGATGTGAGTCTGGCTGTCAGAAACAATGATGAAGGTAGATTCTGGGGATGAATAACAAAAACATAAACTTGATGAGCGACATCTTGCAGACGCCTGCTTGAGGCATGAATCTGCTGATTCACAAAACAAAGACAACTGCTAGGATCTTTCTCTGACTGGAACTTGGTCACTGCGCCTCATTTTACATAATTGATTAAAATCTTCAAGCTGAAGAAATGCCTGGAGGAAAGTCCTAGCCCCCGGAGTTGCTTTGGAGGATCACTCAAAACAGGCGAGAGCGTGATTATTCACATTGTCACCCTCATGGATCTCATGGGTCCATTGCTCTCTGATTTGATCCAGAATGTGGGGTTTGTCCAATTTTCAAAATGACCACCTAGAAACTTCTACCTCTTGGAAGATAGAGTAGGGGTACTTTTCCCTATTCTTCCCATTAACTATAACACGAAACCCTGAACATTATATAGAAAATGAATGTAAGGAGACTCTGAGGGGTGAAAAGAAGAAGGCAGACTAGCTAGGGACGCTGGGACCCGAGGAATAGCACAATGGTGAGTTCCCTGAGCTTTCCGTTTGCCTCCTCTACCTGAAACTTGGACATAATGAAGTCAATGACCCCCAAATGCCAACGAGCTTAAAAAAAAGAAAAAAGAAAAGAAAGTCCCAACAAAACCTGTTCTCTCCAGCTAAAGAATGAGAAAAGGGGCAGCGTGGCAAGAACAGAAAACTTATAGTTGAGAACTGCTCGACTATGGCCAAACCACATAAAAAACTGTGGCCCCACCTCAACTAATGCCAGAGTGGGGAGCCGAGGTGTCCACTCTCACGAGGCTGTCGCATAAATTGTGAATGTAAAATGTAAAATGTAAAACCCACTGCTGGGGTGGTGTGGGGGAGGGCAGAATAGCTAGCTGAGAATTTTATCCCCAATAGGAAGTAATGAGATCTCCTTCGTGGACTCAGTGCAGAAAGGACACATGGAAAGGCTGGACTTACCCCCTTCCCCCATCTATAGTAATGAGGTACCCCTTTCCTTCCCACTGAGTGATGTCAGGAGAGGCTTTGGTGACAGTCAGGACTTCCACCACCGCCGCAAAGTGACAAGGCCACTCCTCACTCTTTGGTGTCGTCAGTGGAGGCCAGAGAGGTATCCGTGCAGGCACAGTGGAAAGCTGGAACTCCCCCACTTTTATCAGGTATTAACAGAGCTGAGCTGGAAATCTGGACTTCTACCCCTGCCTCAGCAGCAATGAGGCAGAACCTTCCTGCACTTTTGCCTGTACAGTGTCAGAGAAAGCTAGCTAAAACAAAAGTTTTAATAAGAGCTGAAGTCCCATAATACCCCTAAATTCTAGATTTAAATAAAAAAGTGCTTGTCATACCAAAACTCATGAAGATCACGAACTGAACAAAAAAACACAATAGATGCTAAGATCAAGATGACAGAGATGTTAGACTCATGTGAGAAGGGTTTTAAAGCATCCATCATACAAAGGCTTCAATGAGTAATTAAGAACAGGCTCGAAATAAAACAAAAGTAGACTCAGTGAAGAAATGAAAAGTCTCAGCAAAGAAATATGATATAAAGAAGAACCAAAGAGAAACTTCAGAATTGAAAAATACAATAACAGAAATTAAAAGCTCAGTGGATGAGCTCAACAGCAGAGTGGAGGGGACGGAAGAACAAATCATGAACTTTAAGCTAGAAAAATAGAAATTACCCAATCTAAACAACAGAGAGAAAATAGACTCGGGAAAAAAAATGAGCTGAGCCTCAGGGACCTCTCAGACTATGACAAACGATCTATCGTTTGTATCATTGTATTCCTGAGAGGAGTAGAGAAAAAGGACAACAAGAAAAAAGATTTTTTGAAACACAAAAACAACCTCACCAAACTCAATATGAAATAGATCTTCGAATAGCCTTATAACTATTAAGGAAATTAAAATTTTAAGTAAAAGATCCCAAAAAGAAATTTCCAGGCTCAGATGGAGTTTCACTGGATAGTTCTACCAAATACTTAAGAAAAAAGTCAACATTAATTCTACTCTATCTCTTCCAGAAAATAGAATCTTCCTCAATTCATTTTATGAAACTAGTTTTACCCGGAAGCTGTAGAAGATTTAAGTGATTGGGGAGGAGAGTGCTCAAGGAAAAAGATCACTCTACAAAGGAGGTAATACATAAGCTTATGTGGGCTGCCTTGGACGTGGTTGCATGTAAGGGGAAGTCCCTTACAGTGTGAGACCTCCAGAGGCTTATGGCCGGAGGGCCACTGTCCAGAAGGGGATGAGGACAAGGGAACTCTCAGAGAGGGGTCATATGCATCTAGGTGATGTCACTCAGAAGCATGGTGTGGCGTCTCTGGGTCAAAGAACTCTTAAGAGCAACAATATTTTGGTGTCTTCTAATCACATAGCTCTATTTTATCAAAGGCCAGCACACACTAGACGAGCTTTCATGGGACATGCAAAGCAGGCACATCTTAAATAGCTAAATATTTGCTTGTCAGAGGTATTTTTAATGTAATTGGATGTTGTGTATGAAAATTTTGACTTTGGAGCTGGCAGACTTTTGAGCTAATGGGTCTCCACCACAGTGAAGAAATAAACAACTTAGGCACCAATACACATAAGCCATCTTTGGCTCATTTCTAAACTAGACAATGACAGTACAAGAAAAAGAGAAAACTACAGTTGTGACTACAGACACAAAAGTTCTTAACAAAATATTAACAAAGAGAATATGAATATATATATATATGTGTGTGTGTGTGTGTGTGTGTGTGTGTGTGTGTGTGTAATTATACACCAACGTCATATACTAGGAATGCAAAGGTGGTTCAATATTCAAAAATCAAAAAGCAATCAATGTCATCCACCATTTTAATGGGCTAAAGAAGAAAAATCACATGATCATATCAGTCCATGCAGAAAAAGCACTTGACAGAGCTCAACACCCATTCATGGTAAAAGCTCTCAGAAAGAAATTGGAATAGAGGGGAACTTTCTCAAACCGATAAAGAACATCAATGAAATGTCTACAGCTAACATTAGACTTAACTGTGAAAGACTGAATTCTTTCACCCTAAAGTAGTAAACAAGGTAAGGACATCTGCTTTTGTTACTCTTATTCAGCTTAATGCTAGAAGTTATAGCCAGTATAATAAGGCAAGAAAGAAAATAAAAGGCATACATATTGAAAAAAGAAGAAATAAAATCATCCTTATAACAGATGACATGATTGTCTATATAAAAAATGCCAAGGAATCTACTCACCAAAACCCCTCAAAACTCCTAGAAATAATAAGTTCATCAAAGTTGCCAGATACAAAATAAACGTCTAGAAATCAGTTATATTTCTATGTATCAGCAATGAACTTATAAAAGCCAAATTTTAAATATGCAAAACCATTGAGAATAGGATTGAGAAGCACAAACTTTCAATTATAAAAAAGTCTCAGGGATGTAATGTACAGCACAGGTAATAGAATCAATAATCAACTGCATGTGGTGACAGATGGTTACTAGACTATTGTGCTGATCACTTTGGAAAGTATATAAATGCTGAATCACTATGTTGTACACCTGAAATTAATAAAATAGTGTATGTTGTCAGCTATAATTAAAAGTAAAAATTTTTAAGAGAAAATAAATGCATAAAAATTTAAAACATTAGTTGGAAAAAAATAAGTAAATACAATATCATTTAAAATCATTCAAAAACAGAATTCTTAGGTGTAACTCTAACAAAATAGATACAGAACTTGAATGCTAAAAACTACAAAATGCTAATGAGAGAAATAAAGAATATCTAGTAAAAAGAGAACTAGAGTGTTCATGGATTGGAAGACTCCACTTAGTAAATATGTCAATTCTCAGTAAATTGATATATAGTTTGAATATAATTCTTATAAAAGTCCAGAAAGATTTTGTAGATATTACTTGATTATTCTTAAATTTATATGTAAAAATTGAGGAGCTAAAATAGCTAAAGCAATCATTGAAAAAGAATAAAGTGGAAAAAAATCAGTTTACTGAGTTTCAAGACTTACTGTATAACAATAGTATCCAAAACTGTGTGGCATTGTGGAGAAATAGTCTTAGATCAATATAACAGGATTGTAGAGAATTGACAAATAGAAGCACAGAAATATGCCCAACCGATTTTGGCAAAGATTAAAAAAGATTTCAATGACTGGACATCACAGGCACAAAAAAAAAAAAAAAAAAAGCCTCTACCTAAGTATCATCACACTTTGCACAAAAAATTATTCAAAATGGATCACATATTTAAATGTAAAATGTAAAACTATAGAACTTTAGAATAAAAACAGAAGAAACTCCTCAGATTCTAAAACTAGGGTGTTCAGTTTTCTCACCAAAAGCATGATGCATACATAAAAGGAGAAATTAATAAATTAGATTTCATCAAAATTAAACATTTTAACATTAAACATTAAAATTAAACATCAAAATTAAACATTACACATAAAAATTAAAATGTTTTTATCCTGTTAAGAGGATGAAAAGACAAGCTACAGGCTAGGAGAAAATATTTGTGAAGTACATATTTGATAAAAACACATATCTAGAATATATAAAGAACTCTCAAAACTCTGCAGTAAGGAAAACAAAATGGGCTAAAGATAGAAAGAGACAGTTCACCAAAGAGGATATATAAATGGCAAATAAGTACCTGAAAGATGTTTAACATCATTATCCATTAGGGGAATGCAAATTAAAACTGATACAATGCGATATTGCTAATATGTCCCAAAATGTCTAATAAAAAATAGTGACCATACCAAATTCTGGCAAAGATGTGGAGAAACTGGCTCACTCATACATGGCTGGTGGGAATGCAAAGTGGTACAGCCACTCTAGAAAATAGTTTGGCAGCTTCTTAAGAAACTAAACATGCAAGTACCATATGATCCAGCTTTTGTACTCCCAGGCATGTACCTCCAGAGAAGTGGAAACTTATATTTACACAAAAACCTGCACACATATATCTATAGCACCTTTATTCATAACAGCCAAAACCTGGAAACAACCTATTAGTCCTCAACAGACTGGAAAAACAAACTGTGGTATATTCATACCATGGAATACTTAGCAATAAAAAGGAACCAACTATCGATAGGTTAGACAGCGTAGATGACTCTGCAGAAGATTATGTTGGGTGAAAAAGCCAGTCTCCTAGAAATATAGAAATAGAGAATAGATTAGTGGTTGCCAGGGGTTAAGGAACAATGAGAGTGAAGCGATGTGGCTATAAAAGGGCTCCATGATAACCCCGTGGTGATGGAAATGTTTAGTATCTTGACTGTATCTATGTCCATATCTAGACTATGATCTTGTACTATATAGTTTTCCAACATGTTCCCATTGGGGACAACCAGGTAAAGGAACACAGAAGCTCTTTATATTATTGATCTTAATTGCATAGTCTTAATCTACTATTTAATCTAGCTGTTTTAGAACAAAAAGTTTGATTTTAAAAAAGGGAAAACTCTTTTCTTTGCCTGATGACTGATCTACTAATTTATTAGATGTTTCATTAAAAAAAAAAAAAAAAGTGCCTAGTTTTTGCTTTATAATATGTCTTGGTTTTTCAGGCCAGTACTTGAAATGAGGAGCCAGCATTCTTAGGTGTGACTGTTCCATTGTAAGTTATGCTTAGATTCTTTGCTATTTTGAAGAAAAATCTGTCCATAGCAACAAAAGTGATGGTTCTTATCAGCTTTTCCTTGGTGTGTGATTTTATTAACCTCAACTGGGTTCAGGCCAAGTTGCACGACCCCTGGCCAGTGATGCTCATGGGGCCTACACCACAAACCAGCTTGAGTGTTGGAGTTGGAAAGGTCTCTTGAGAGATCAATTAATAATCTCTAATGGGATAAAACTATAATTTTTTGGCTTCTTTATTAAAAATTTTTTTATCCTAGGTAACATAAATAAATTCATTTATTTTTTAATTGAAGAAATAATTTAATTTTTTCCCCTGTCTACTCCCTCCCTCCTATACCCCCTTATATTTGACCTCCTTTACCCCGTCCACCTCCCCCCGCTCCCCCTTACCCTCTGGTAACCACTAGTCCATTGTCCATGTCCATGAGTCTCATGTTTGTTTGTCCTGTTCATTTGTTGCTTTTAGCTTTATATCTCACATATAAGTGATATCACATGATTTTCAATCTTTTCTGTCTGGCTTATTTCGCTTAGCATGATTAATTCAAGGTCCATCCACGTTGTTACAAATGGCAGTATTTCATCTTTATGGCTGAGTAATATTACATTGTATACCACAGCTTCTTTTTGGCTTCTCCTTTAAATTTAGACTTAGATCATAATAGTATTTTTACTACTTTTGGGTCAGCTGGATGCACAACTTCTTGATATGAACAATAGAAGGAGAACCATTCTCTTTTATGCAGACTATGTATGTGGATTTATTATCATGAGTGGACAGAACAGGCATTTGGCCCTAATGGCTAATTATTGCCAGAAAGAACAGCTTCAGGTCAATTAGTTAAGAGTCAGAGTCACTGTTTTGAGTATTTTTTTTTTTTTGCTACTTCTCAAACAATCTTATAAAACCAGTAAACTCATTTATGGTCTGAGATCTATGTAAAAAAAGAAGAGGGGACTGTTCTGCTCACCTAGAGACAATGAGGTATGCTTTTTCAGGGGAGGCAATCTGACCATTTTTCAGAGACACCTGCCACCTTTGACAATTTTTCATGGTCTTCTGAACTCATGGACTTAAAAAACTGTATTTGTCAATTACACTCGCCTTAGCTAGGCATACGAGATTAGATATAAAACCAAAACACCAATGAATTAATTTACTGAGAGGTGTGATCCATATGTGCTTTCATCAATGTTTGGAGACTACGAAGAAGGTATTCTTTACGAACCAGGAAATGAGGGCGCCCACTGTGACTGAAGCTACAAAACTGAAATATAATGGGGTTTGTTGACTGAAATACATAGCAAGCATGGGGAGCTATTTTATTCCTGTAGTCAAGTTGTATAGGAAGCCAAATCATAAAAATAATAATTAATTTAAAACATCAAAGATTGCTGTTATGGTGGAAATACGTGATGTCCATATTCTCCATACAAAATTTCTCTGTAGGGACACTGACATGAGAAGCCAGAGCAATCAAGAGATTGCTTATAAATGGAACGAGAACAAAAGGAGTGGGATTCATTGATTGTCGAATGGTATCACGTACATGTAGGGTGATACCTCCAGCTCACTCTGGGGAAGTTCTTGTGTAGGAATCTGAACATTTCTGGCCACTTAGTAATAATCTCCTGCTTCTACCCCCACATAGAAAATGGCCTTTTCAGACAAAAAATAGTCAAGATTCAAAAGCTGTCACTAAGATTTCTGTTCCCCCAGGCAGTGTCCCTTGGCTGCCCGCTGCCCATGTTTCCCTTCATGCTTTTTCTAAGGTGGCCAAGCTCTGCCTGGGTAGGGTTCTCTTTCTTTAAGGAGATTTTGACTATTTCTACTGCAACTTATTATATATATATTTTTAAACCTTACCCAAGTAGGCCTTAAAATACTGTCACAAATTTCTATATAAAATTTTAATGATGTGGCATATGGTATGTGATATATAATATGTAATATAGTATGTGCTAAGCAGCCCCCCCCCATTTAAAACTAAAAAATAAAAATTTAACAACTTTTGTAGGAAAAACGCCCCATTATGTTTTGATTTTATGATTTAGCTCTCAGAGGGCCATCTTATTTCAAGCTCTTGAGGTTCACCTCAGTAGGCTTCAAATACTGACAAGAAAATATTTTTTGACTTGTTTATCTTGGAAACCACCCCAAAAAGCTGTGTGGCTCAAATTAATAAAGACTTTTATTTTATTGACTGAGGTGGTCATTGGTATAACTACCCTAAAACCCTTCAAGGTCAAAATAATTTCTGTATTGCTATTAGGGTAGAGGCTTGGGTCTATTTTCCATGGTCTATATTAGACTAGGTACCAAATCATTTTCTAAATAATTATTTCTACCTTCTACTTTCAGTACGGTGTAAAAAAAACAAAAGAACATAACCTTGAGCTTGCATGTGCAGGTCACTAAGCTAGATGTTATTTCAAAATATTTATATTTAATCTTTATTTTATAAGACCTGATATATGAATGTAAAAATAGATTTTTACTCCCCCTTTTGAAGGTTCTGTATTTGTCTCTTTTCTACTACTGGTTCTGATGCTTACTTTGTCACAGTAGGTGACAAAGCAACTCATCTGCCAGAAAGAAGTATAAATGCCATTCTTATGGCTGTGTTCATAAACATTGTCTATCCATTTGTGCTGCTGACAATAATTCCTCTTTTCAGCCATGAAATTGCTAGTGAAAAGTGTTTACTTTTACTGTGGCATTTTAAGCCCAGAATTCCTCTAAGTGGGATGGATCTTTGTTGTTGTACATCCTTAATGGGTAGGGGCTTTGTTCAGGATTTTATCGCTGGTGATGATAAGGACACACCGGTCTCTTCACCTGGGTTCTTGGTTCAAGTCAGCGTGCATAATGACATATCTTTGCTTCCACATCCTCTATCAGTTGTCATCAGATGAAAAAACCTGGACTAGGAATTCACCTCAGGTGTCCTCATCAGCAGAAGGCAGGAGCCACAGGCATCTGAGCCAGGAAGTGAACTAGAGAAAGTGTCAGTGCAAGTATTTCAGGGTTAGGCTTCATGGGCTCACCCATCTGGAGAGCTTGGTGCCCTGAACTGTGCATATTTACAAACTCTTAGCTTTCTAGGCCTTTCCCCAGAGGTGCATATCCGGTAGAGAGCTCCAAGCAAATAGAAACCCAGGGGGTTAATCTACATAACACTGCCCCCATCCCTCCCAGATTCTTACTTTAAGGGTCTGTGCTGGTAAAACAGATTGAGTTGTTACAGGTGGCCTGTTCTGTAAAGGTATTGCATATAGAAGTTCTTGTCTCATTTTGACCTTCAAACATTTCTTTGAAGTTTATTAATCTAAAAATCATCACATTTTTTTTCCTTGAAAGATATCTCCTAGAAAATTATCTCACTGAAGCATGTTTCTCTCTGATGTTTAGTATGTCAACACAGTTATATTTCTTTTTAGCTATCGCTATTTATGGACTTGCAAAAATAATTTAGCTTTTTATTATTGTTCTAAGTAATTCCTGTCCTGCCAATGTCATGGTGTAATGTGCGGTTATAGAAAAACTAATACCAACCTCCACCACCACCAAAATAATAACATTGAGCATTTCAGTGTTTTGAGCATTGTTCTAAGTACTTAACATATATTAACACATTCCATCTTCACACTCTCATGAAGTAGGAACTATTACTATCTCCATTTGATAATAGAAGAAACTGAAGCACAGAGAGGTTAGCTAACTTGCCTAAGGTTACACACATATCAAAGGAGACATGTGTTATTGCTCTTTGGAAAAATAATTTTTCTGTCTTAAGTCAATAAAAATAATGCATGCTTATAGTTTTAAAAAAAGTTCCCATAAGGAGCATTGCAATAAATAGTAAAAAAAAAAAATGCACCATATTCTACCACCCAGAGATAACCACTAACAATAGTTAAGTGAACTTCTGCCAAACATCTCTTTATGTATTTACAATCATATTGATTTGTGATTATCATAACATAAACGGGATCAAGCACACAATACTTTTCCGTAATTTACTTTTTCTCATCTATCATGTGACCCGGATATCAGCAACCCTTAGGAGGCTTCAAAGGGTTATGAAATCTCTCTGATTAAGACAACGATTAAGGCTGAGGGGTGCCTCCCAGCCCCTCAGAAGGGAGGACTTGAGGTCAGAGCATTTCCAGTCTCTGAAGGACTCTAGCCTTACTTCATAGCAGGTTTTATTTTAATCTGATGTTTAATGTCATCATCCTTGAGAATGCCACAAAAAGCCTTTCTAGAATGCAAGCCAAGAAGTGCTGCTAGCCAGGGACTCGGACCTGAGGGCCTGACCCCCCAGCTCTCTGGAGAATTAGCCAGACTCCGGGCCGAGCACCGTTTAATGATGTCTGAGTCATGTGCCAGCTGGCCCTGCAGAAGCCCACCATGCAGACGCATACCCTCAGCAGTAGGGCCGAGCGGAGAGCTGTCGCTGGTTATGTTATTTCAGCAGGACAATGACATATGACGGGCTAGTGAGAGAAGAAGTCCAAGCCTCACCAGGAAACCAGACAGGTTTTATGATGAGGTTCAGCCCCCATGGGCCTCACTAAGAGATGCTATTCACGTCAGTCTATGTGAACGACACTCTTGAGCTGTGCAGTGCGCAGCGTGGGGAGTCTTAAGTGAGGATCTCATCGCCGGTCAGCTGATGCTGGGCCTCAGGACAGTTCTATCTGGGCCCAGCTGAAAGAGAGTAATCCAAATAGAGTTCCAAATATAACAGCTGCTACCTTGCAGAACACCCTTATGCCTCTGGCTCTCTTTTTAAAAAATCTCATTGAGGAATCAAGTTAGGAGGGTGGTAGCTGCAGAGCAGAAGTGCCTACACAGGAAAAAGGATTTCCAGGCTGTTCTGAAGGCGACACGCACTCATCTTGTCATTATATCTCTGGGGCAGTCAGTGTCGGTCGATGTGGGAATAGCTCCAACTCGCCAGAAACACTTCTAGCATTTTAAGAAATGTTTTAAATTCTATCTTCAGAATTAAATGAAACAAGAAAAAGAACAAAGAAGAAAATAAACATCATCCATAATTCTTTCACCCTCACCCAAAATAATCATGGTTAATGCTTAGGTCTATTTCCTTCTAGCTTTTTCTAATCAGTTTTGTTTTTAAAGATAATTGAATATCCATACAAGTTCACTTAATATTTTGTAAGCATATTTCCCAATATCATTAAAAATTCTACATAAATGTAAGGTTTAGTGGCTGTGTACTATTCCACTATGTAAACTTCTAAAGTCACCAAAATTGTTTTTTAAAGCAATTGTATTTCTTCCAGAGGTTGTCTGGGAACCAACAATTAGATTATTTCCTGCAAATATATTTTTTACACACTTTCATAAAATATAATCTAAGTCACCTCTGTCGTCTTGGGAATGGCATTAGTAAATGAACATTCCTCTAGTTTTTATCTTTAATTCAAATATTTTAAATTAATTCCTGCACATAGTAAAATAAATGACCCCCCTCCCCCAATTTCAAAGTGTTAAAAAGTATTTGAAAAAGAACAGGCTCATTTCTCTGTCCACAAATTCTCCTCCCCACGAATGACACTGCTATCAGTTTCTTGGGCTTTCTTCCAAAGATGTACTGTGACTACCTAAGTATGCATACAATAGTGGTTACCAATTATTTTTTTTTTCACACAAATGACAGCTTACTCTACACACTGCTCTTATCTTGCTGTGTGCACTTACTGTAGAGAGAGTCTAGTGGATAAAAACACAGAATATGGGAGCCAGACTTCCTGGGTTTAAAATTCTAGTACCAGTGTTGTTATCTATAACATGGCAATAATAATGGTTCCTACCTCACTGGGTCCTCGCTTGGTGTTATGGGTTGAACTGTGTCATCCAATCTCCCAAAAGATGTGTTGAAGTCCTAATCCCTAGCACCTCAGAATATGACCTTATTTGGAAATAGGGTATTTACAGAGGTCATCAAGTTAAAATGAGGTCATTGTAGTGGGCCTTATTCCAAAAGGACTGGTGTTCTTTAAAAAAGAAGAAATTTGGACACAGACACAGACATGTACACAGTGCAAAGATGGGAGATACACTGCTATAAGCCGAGGAATGTCTGAGGCTACCAGAGCTAGAAGAGGCAAGGAAGGATCCTCCCCTGTAGGTTGCAGGGGGAGCATGGCCTTGTTGACCCCTTCGTTTCTGACTTCTAGCCTGTAAAACTGTGAGACAAGAAGCTTCTGTTGTTCTCAGCCATCTATTCTGTTGTACTTTGTTATGGCAGCCCTAGCAAACTAATACACATGAATTAAACGAGTTAATACATGCCCAGAATTTGGACTATGTCTGACACTCGTTAAATAATAAATGTGTTAGCTATCATTATCACACAGCTCTGCCTCATTTTTTTTCCGCCACCCTTTCCCCCATTCTTCTCCCCTCCGGCAACCATCAGTTTGTTGTCAATATCTATGGGTCTGTTTCTGCTTTGTTTATTCATTTGTTTTGTTTTGTTTGTTTGTTTGTTTGTTTGTTATTTTTTAGGGGAGGCAACCCTTGGTTGACCTCACAGATTGCAAGGAACTTGTCAGTTTACAATTCCTTGTTTATTTATTTTTTAATTTTATTTTTTATGCCTGCAGTACCTGGTCTTCCTAGGTGGTCTCCCATCCTTTTTTTTTTTTCAGATTCTACATATAAATGAACTCATATGATATTTGTCCTTCTCTGTCTGACTTATTTCACTAGCATAATGCCTTCTAGTTCCATCCATGTTGTCACAAATGGCAAGATGCCATTCTTTTTCATGGCCAAGTAATATTCTACTATATGTACTACATCTTTATTCAGTTGTCCATTGCTGGGCATTTAGGTTGCTTTCATTTCTCAGCTATCATTAATAATGTTGCAATGAACATAGGGCTGTGTGTATCATTCTGAATTAGTGTTTTTGTTTTATGTAGATAAATACCGAGAAGTGAAATTGCTGGGTCATATAGCAGTCTTATTTTCTATTTTTTGAGGAACATTTGACTGTTTTCCATAGTGGTTGCGTCAATTTACAATTCCACCAACAATGCACAAGAGTTCCCTTTACTTCACATCCTCACTAACATTTGTTTTTGTTGATTTGTTGATGATAGCCATTCTAACAAGCATGAGGTGATATCTCATTTTAGTTTTGATTTGTAATTTTCTGATGATTAGTGATGTTGAGCATCTTTTCATATGTCTGTTGGCCATCTGTATGTCTTCTTTGGATAAACGTTTGTTTAGGTCCTCTGCCCATTTTTTAATTGGATTTTTTTTATGTTGAGTTAAACGAGTTCCTTATGTATTTTGGATATTAACCCCTTATCAGATATGTTATTTGCAAATATTTTCTCCCATTCAGTAGGTTGTCTTTTCATTTTGTTAAGGGTTTCCTTTGCTGTGCAGAAACTTTTTAGTTTGATGTAGATGCCACTTTCTTCTTAATGTCTGCATATATTTTGGTGGTTTTAGCAAAATTTATAAATTAAATATTTATTATAAAAGCAATACATCATTTAAAAATTAGTACTAAAAGGCTTATGATGAAAAATAGCAGTACTTTTCTCTACTTAACTTCAAATACCCAGTCTCACTCACCAAGGGTAAGCATTTGCAATACTTGGGTCTTCCTTTTTCCATAGTTCTAAGTGATGTGCTCATCCTGTTATGTCTTCCTTTATCCGTTTTAGATACTCTCTTCTGCCTTCATGGTATGGTAAATTAGAATTTTGATTTATGACAAACTCTACTCCCTACACACACACACACACACACACACACACACACACACACACACACACACACACACACTTCCCCTCTCATCATCTTCACTATGTGATTATAAAACCATTTTTTTGTTATGTAATGGATAATTGAAGTAGATTTTTTTTAAGTCTCTGAAATTGAACTGAGACTCCAAAGCTGAGAGCAATAGATTCAAAGCACCCCCACACTCTAAATATTGATTTTAGACAGTCTATGTAGAACTTTCAAACTGGTAACCCCAAAGTGACCCTTTCAGCCACAGTCACTAACTACCTGTGGTCTCAGGACTAACTCGTGGGTTGGAAAAGTCTGTCCTGGGATTGCTTTGGGAGAGTGAGCCATGTTGTGTTTCCCACCCCACTCCCAGTGCAGAACAGGGGAAGGACTCACCCCACTCATCCTAAACTGAGGAGGAGTTTCAAGAGGATCCTCAGATTGAATGATAAATATTCTCTGAAGTTGGGGATTGGGCAGTCATATAACTTGGTGAATGACTCACACCTGATGGGCAGAGCTGGCTGGAGCAGTCTGCTGGAAGCAGGACAAAGAGTCAAGGTTGGTCAGCCCTTGCAGGGATTGTGGGGCAAGGATGTGGCTTTTTGAGGGCCAAACTGGAGTCTGTGAAAGAGAATTGCCAACAGATGGTTTTCAAAACTCCCCCACCTAGCAGGACTATCTGGAAGGGTGATAAAGTGCCCCCAACAAAGAATAGATAACCAGAAGCCATGTGCTGCAGGTGCAATTGTCAGTAGTCAGCCAAATGAATCATCTTCCAGGTCAAGGAAAGCACAGCTAAAACACCCTCATTGACAGAGCTGCTCCTATGAATCAGCCTTGGACACATGAGTTGAGGAGGACGCCTGTGGCAGACAACTCTGCAGACCAAGAGCTTTTCTCCTTTATTTTTATCCTTTTGATATCTGTCTAACCCTGGAGGAGCCAGAGGCAGCACAACGAGCAAGATGGAATAAAGTGAGGTTGACCCTCTGCTTAGGGCTGCCAGATTTAGCAAACGAAAGCACAGGATGCCTAGTTAAATATGAATTTTAGAAAAACAATGAGTGCTTTTTTAAGCATAAGTACATCCTATGCAATATCTAGGACATAATTCTACTGAAAGTATTTGTTACTTTCTGGAATTCACATTTAGCTGGGCGTCCCGTATTTTACTTGGCAACCTTATTCACACTTCTTGCCTACTCTCAACTTCAAGCCTGGGTCAGGCCCAAGTTCTGGGAGAGAAGTATAAATTGGATAAGAGCTTGGTATTCTGATATCAAACTACACCAGACTTAGGGTAACCTGAAAAAAAAAGAAGAGACAATTCATTAATAACCTAAAAGTACTTAGAAAAGTTATAGAAACTGACTGATAGTTCATCCATGGGGTCGAAAAAGTGAGATGACAGAGACATTGGCAGCTGGAGCTTTCCGAGTCTAACTTGTTCAATAGGTTACTTACAGGTATATTAGGCTCAGCGTTTAGGTTATTATTTCTATATAAATATTATCGGTTGCTGAGGCTAGGTCTGAAGTAAGATTTCATTTCTCATATGACTTCCTATTTTTTCCTTGAGATAATAATTGGCTAAAGCATTTATCATGTTTGAAAGCTGTTTGTGTTCTTTCTCTGTGAATTGTCTGTTCGTGTCTTCTGTTGGGTCGTTTTGTACCAGTTTATTTATATATTAAGAAACTTAACCTAAAAGAACGCTCTTTTCCATGGGAATTGGAAATGGTGGGTAACAGAACGAGTAGACTTTTTCTGATATTTCCATTGGGAAGCTTAGATTTTTTCTGTGCCCTGTCGTTAATATTTAGTCTTGCTCTTCCAAAACAGATTTTCTCAAATCTGTAGTTTCCTTAAATATTCCTTTAATGCTTGTGTGTTCAATTCTTGGTTAAAATTCTTTCAAGGAGGTGTGTGTATGAGTAAGACACAGTCTATTGGCATTTTTCTCCTTGAGACATGATCATTAATCCTTGTTATGTATTTCTATGCGATTAATCTACACCAGGAAAATAGCTGCAAATATCACCTCACGGAAATTAAGAGAAATGTCTTTTGTGAAACTATTACTATGTGATGTGGACATGAAACACAAAGATTAAAATCTCACATTTATTCTTCTTTCTGTTTATAATTTTATGATTCTAATCTGATAACAAATCTCATTATTATTTTCAATTTCTTATTATAAAACATCTCGTCTCTGTGGTACCTCTGAAGTAATGGGAATTGTATGATAAGGTACATGTTACATTTCAGACGACCACCACTGCATATAAATTTCCAGTGTAAACGGTTACAACCACTCGGCTAATTTTCAGACATAATTCTTTTCAAAGATCACTTTGTTCTTGAGGGAAATAAAACATTCTGAAAACAAATGTTAAAATATGAATTCAAAATAACTTTAAAGAAAAACAGAAAAATTGCATACCAGATTAGCTGTCAGTAGAGTCCCACATTTGTCAATAATTCCTCAGATGAGCCCAGGTTGCTTTCTATTTTCTTAATTTTATATATAAATTTAATTTTAAGACTGCAATGAAGCACGCTGATTCCCCTGTTTCACTGTCCAATTTATTTATTTCTCTAGGAAGGGCTGAATTCCAAAATCTCCTGGCCCTGAATAATAAAATCTTTGCATGTCTTCCAGGTGCCAGCTCTGTTTAGTCTCAGCGATATCATCCTCAGCATATGTAGTATCTCCTGTTCTGTTTTTCTCTCTCTATTCAATGAGAAGCTAGCTTTGTGGGAACTCCTGTCTTACAAATGGAAAAATTCCCTTTTCTGTCCCTGGGCTTCATAAAAATTCTTATGTCAGGTTTTGTGCTCATTTGACAGAGTGACAAGACAAAAATCTGATCAGTGCACAGATCACTCAATCAAGCAAACGCAATGCAAGACATCCAAAGTTTGCTGCGGCATGGTCAAGCTCCTGGTACAAACTTGGGTGTTTTCATTTGTGCAGTTTCTATTGAAATCTTGCAACAGCTTCCTCAAGATAGATGAGAAATCTGAAGGTCAAAAAGTCAGATTTTCCCACTGCTCTCAGCCTCACATCCAATATTCCAGCCATATGAAACTAGGCAGTTTTTCTTAAGCTGTTAATCACTATCCAAATATTATGGTTAGTTTGGGACACAAAAATAACCATAATATGAATACCCCTGATATAGGGTTTCATAAAATTGTTGGAAGTGATGTTAGAGAAATACTAGAATCACAGGCAAATACTGATAAATAAAAGTCCTGTAGAGTTAGACCAGCTAATAATTTAGAGGGGAAAATGGACATAATAGGATCTTCAAAAGAGAAACATTTGAAAACAAAGATTAAGAGAGGCATTTGAAAAAAATGAAGAACTCCATCATACTCCATACTCATCAAAGATGCTACTAAATACATTTTTTAAAAAGTATACTCCTGTTTGGGCCCAGACAAGGCCACCCCAAAATATATTACTTTGGTATATGAATTATTTTGAATTAAAGTAACTTAAAGAGCAGCTGGTACAAGAAGGACACCTTAACCCTCTTTTCTTTGTCTCCATAAATGCAGGGAATAAATATCCTCTGTGAAAGATGCCCTCCCTGCACCTGGAGACTAAGAGGCAACCTTGTCACTAGAGTTAGAGAATCTGGGACTGAGAAGCCTATATAAACAAGTCTTATTACTTTTTTACTAATTTACTACTCAAGCCCAAACTTTGCTTGGATTCCTCACTAATGAAGTCCCAAGCCTAATGTTCTTGTCCTGTCAAATTCTCACAAATTTAGTTTTTTTGTGTGTAAAATTTTATAAAAGCTACCTGCTTTTTGGGCACTCTCTGAGCATCAATTTTTTAATTTTGTGTGCACATAAAATTAAGTTGGTTTTTCTCCTGTTAACCTGTCTTGTGTCAATTTTATTATTAGTCCAGTCACAAGAACACAAGACAGGTAAGGGGGAAAATCTCCATTCCTAACACTCTTAAACCCTAACTCAACACTAACTTTTCTATTCCAAAAATTAGAGCAGACTTACAATTATTACCTAACTTTTGCACACATATATATTATTTTTATAATTTTTCTTTTTACTTTTCAGCATCAAATTCTAATAAATTTTCCTATATCTTACATAAAATTTTTGTGTTGGGTTTTCTTGATGTCTTCCTTAGGCGTTAACTGACTTTGTGAGTCTTCTGTCCTTCGTCTTGCTGTTTCAGGCTTCTGAACCTTTCTACACGGTCCCTCCTGCCTATAGAACCTTTCTCTGCTGTTTGTAGGGAAACAGCTCTTTGCTGCTCTCAGTTGTCTCCAATATCACCTCTTCTGTAAAAGTTTCCACTGACCTTTCTGTTAAGTTGTGTATTTCTTCCTATATTCAAAATGAAGTGATGAAGTGTTGAAGTGTTTGGTGTCGGGAGGCAGTTTGCCGTGGTGGTTTACAGCACAGGCTCAGGCAATAGATTTTTGAATGGAAACCTGAGCACAGATAAAGAACATTTCCACTATCACAGAAAGTTCTAATGGACAGTGCTGGAACTTAATTATGAAAGCACAAGCTATGGATTAAAAAATAATAATAACAAAACACAAAGAAAGGAATTCTGGGTCTGTTCTCTTTTTAAGTAATGGTGGTATTTCTGGAATGACTATGTGTCTGGGAATGTATTGGAGGGCTCCTTACCAGTGTGGGAGGCTGAACAACAAAATGACCTTGAAGCTAAGACTTGAGTTGGAATTAACTAGAAATGTGTGTTTGGTGGCAGGGTTGCTGTGGGCTGGTTTGGAAAGATAATCCCTAGGAGAGGGAACTGTGGGCAGGGGGAACATGAGGAGAGAGGGAAGAAGTACAACATACCTATCAGGCTCTAATTCTGCAAACAAATTCATGGTTCAAATTGTTCCTGGATTGAAAATAAAAGAATATGACCTAAATGTGAATTAGGTGCTGTTAAGTGGCAGGAAATCAATTCTTCTGGTTGGACCAGGTTAGGAAGATCAGAAGGAATGACGTGTCAGATTTCCTATAAATTCCTTATTTTCAACATTTGTTCACTTTACACTTATCACATGTCAAATGGTGGTAAGAATTCTATTAAGAAACTCATTGAGTGCCCCCAAATAGACTGGAATGTTGCATAATGAATAGAAGTTCAGAATCTTTTTATCTTCAGAAAATTTGTGTTTCAAATGAATTCACATTTTATCGATGGACATGGTTGTTAGGAGTAGGATACCGGATTTTGGTTTCCAGTGCAGTGTGTCCCAAATGTGGCATTTCAGAAGCCCTAAAAATGCACATTCCCTCTTTCCCTGCCACCAACAAGCTGAGTGGAGGCAGAGGCTGAGGTACATTTAAGTTTCATTGCACCCATAACCCACTGCCATGGCAGTGCTGCTGGGAGAGTAATGGACGTTAATACTTCTTTCCACAAGGTGCTGAAGGCTTCCCTCTCTCCCCATGGCCAAGTAGGCAGAATGTGCAAAGCTTCCAAATATCTTGGCTCCAAGCCCACCTTTGTGTGTTTGCATCCAACTGTCATGAGTCTATGTATATCAAGTTGGTGGAGCCCTTTCGTGCTGAACAACAAATCAACCTAATTCAGGTTCATGACAAAAAGGAACTAAGCGGAAGGGCAGGCCTCTGTAAGACAGACAGAGAGGGGGAACCCTGTGGAGCGGTCACTGCAGGTGTGTGGTGTTGAAGAACAAAGGAAATGAAGAATCTCAAGAATGTCATCAAAGAACATTTCAAATGCAAAAAAGAGGAAAAAGAATTAAAAACTTGGCTCCTGTTTAAAAAAATATGTATACCCCCAAATCCTACGAATCCATTGAATAGGCATTTTTTTATGATAGGATCTACAGGGCTAACAGATCTCCTGGGTGATTCTACTGCACACTCAAGTTTGAGAACCTCACGCTGTTGATGGGATTCTAATGTGCTTGATGGAAGCCTGGAGCCAATCTGGCTAACCAAGAACTGCCTGGAGTTTGGTTTTTGTTTTTAATTACTGATTTAACTCTATATTTTATTTGGATTTTACTAGTTTTTCCACCAATATCTCCTGCTCCAGGATCCTAAGATACTGTATTAGATTTACTCATTGTATGCTGGTCATCTCTGATCTGTGATAATTTCTTGGAATTTCCTTGCTTTTCCTTAACCTTTATAGTTGTGAAGAGTCCTGGTGAGGTATCTTGTAGAATGCCCCTCAATTTGGATTTGTCTGGTGTTTTTATATAGAGGTTATGGGTTTAGGGGAAAAATTCCACAGAAGTGAAGTATAGTTATTCCTCGGTATCCTCAGAAAATTGATTCCAGGACCCCTGAGGATATAAAAATCTAAGGACACTTAAGGCCTTTATGTAAAAATGGCATAATATTTGCACATAAGCTATGCACTTCCTCCCATATACTTTAAATCAGCTCTAGATGATTTATAGTGCCTAATACAACATAATTGCCATGTAAATTGTCATGATACTATATAGTTTAGGAAATAATGACATGGAAAAAAAAGCCAATACTCGTTCAGTACAGATGTAACCATCGTAGGCCTAACTACTTAGCACATGTCAGCAACACTGTAACACTTAAAAACAGTATTTTTACCCGTAGTTGATTGAATCCACAGATGCAGAACCTACAGATACTGAGGGCCAACTATATTCTTCTGACCACATTATATCAAAGACAGATATTCACTTTTGAAGCTAAGCTTGGTCATCTGGCTAGGTGGTGTTTGGCAGGTTCCCCGTCGTAAATTAATCCCCCACCCACACTGTACTCCTGGGAGCCGGGAAGCACAACCCACAGTCGAGAAGAAGGTGAGAATTAAGCTTCACTTCCTTGGGTGGGGAGTATCTATATAAATTATTTGGAATTCTTGAAATTCTTTTGTAAAGGAGATGTGTCTCTTTTTCTCCATTTATTTATTAAATTATTTATGCATATCAATATGGGCTTATGGGTATTTATTTTATATACTAGGTTTTAATCCAATACAATGTTATCTAATTTATTGCTTCAATTTTCTAGCTTTGGCCATTGAAAAATTTTTTAGATTGGCTCCTGTGTCCCTTTGACATGCCCCCATTCTTCTGTGATTTTGAGCACTTCATTACTTTTGGTACTATGAGATACCTGGTTCTTTTTAAAACATAAATTCCTGCCTCCCAATCTCAGAGACTCAAATCCAGTTGCTCTAGGGAGAGAGCCCAAGAAAGTTTTCTTTTTTTAATTAAATGAAATAGAACGTGCTCATAGTAAAAATAAATTCAAGCAATGCAAAGGGAATATATATATTAAATATGAGAGTCTATCTATCTTCCTGCCTAAAGGCAACTTGTTGCCAGTTTCTCATGAATCTTTTCAGAAATAATCTACACATATTTTTGAATATGCAGCAATGTACATATATATATATTACCCGCATTTCTATAGAAGTGATCGTATGCTACAACACTCTATTGCTCATGCTGTTTTCACTTAACAGCACATGTCCTGGAGATTGTTGCATGATCACAGATTGACATAATCCTTTTCGATAGTGGCAGAAAACTTTAGTGGATGGCCATGGAATACTTTATCTAACCCACTGTTTATAGATAAACATTTGTGATCTCTGGGTTTTGCCATTACAAGCAATGCCGCTACAAACTCCCTGTATGTACATTTTCATACATGTTTGAGACATCACTTTACTTAACTAACAGCACTGAAATCCCTGGGCCAAAGGGTGCATGTATGCCTGATATTTTGATATTTTGTGATATTTTGATAGTGACAAACTGCTATCCAAAAGGGTTATAACAGTTTATGGCCATACCACCCTGACTGTGCCCAATGTCGTCTGATCTTGGAAGCTAAGCTGGGTCAGGCCTGGTTAATACTTGGATGGGAGACCACCCAGGAAGACCAGGTGCTACAGGCATAAAAAAGAGGGGAGGGGATTGTATTTTCTTATGTTAATAAATATCTGGAACTTTCATGGGTGTATGAACTTCCTATTCATGTTTTTGTCCTTTTTTCTATTGGATGCTCAATATTTTTCTTATTGATTTGTAAGAGCTCTTTATATACTAAGAAAACAAGTATACTCTTGCTTTCTGTGTTATACATATTTTTTCAGAATATATATATATTTTTAAAGTTTCCCAGTAATTTTGATGACAGCCAGGTGGAACCACTGCAAGGGGATTTTATATTAATCAGGTTTAATATGAACCATGTGTGGGCCTCCTCTTACCCATGTGTGGGTAAAATTAATGGCTTTTACCTATCAGGTGTGGTCTGTACAAAATCATCTCAGCTACTGAGGGCAGAGATTTCCAGCATTAAACCTACCTTTTGAGGGGTGAGGCAAAGGTTACCAGGGTGATCAGCAGTACACAACCCATTGCTGTGAATGAAAGGCTGCCCCTCCCCCCATGTTCCTGGGATTGGGTACAATTCAGAGTAGGATAACAGGGAGACTTCTTTAGCACCATACTGGACCTTGCCATGGCATTGCTAATCAGACAACGTGAAAGTTCTGATTATCTTGTACACACACTTCCTGAGTGCAGACCCAAAGGAAGGCCTCTTCTTCCCTTTTCCATCTTCTGCTCCCCAAGTCTTGAAGCCATGTCATATCTAGATGGAAACAATGCACAGCCCAACAGAAACAAAACAAAACAAAACAAAACAAAACAAAACAAAACAAAACAAAACCAGGGGCTGTGTGGAAAGGGGAATAGGACAGGATGTCCAGGAGAAAACGTTCTTTCTCCAAAGAGAGGTATCTGCCACCTGGGTGTCCAAGGGTCATAATGAGGCCCCTCTGTTGAGAGAATCCAAAAGGGCAAGCTGGTGGAAGGGGCAGAGGAGCCACCTCAGACTGGCTGGTCTCTATCCTATGTGGTCTCTACCCTATGCCTGGTCTCTACCCAATGTGGTCTCTAGAATGAATTGGAATGTTCCATTGAATATAAAATGAAAGGGTCTTTTTATACATATCTATGGATTCTGTGTCTGGTTAACTTTATCTGCACCACTCCCTCCTTTCAAGATGCTTGTGGAGAGGGAGGCTGTGGGTTGAGGGCTACATTCTGGGATTGGACCCATGCTGAGGAATTAGGGGCACCTTAGATGAAAAACACAGACTTGTGATTCTCAAAGCATGGCCCCAGGACCAGCAGCAGCAGCATCACCTGGGAGCTCATTAGAAATGCAAATTCTGGGACTCTACCCCAGAACTACTGACCCAGAAACTGGGATGACACTTAACAGTTTCTGTTTTAATAAGCCTTCCAGGTCATTCTGAAACTGAACTTTGAGATAGGAGCTCTCGATAGGAGCCACTGAGCCTTAGCATTTAACTTAGCAGAATGGAGCCTGTAAGCAAAAAGAAGGCACCACGGGCAGTAGGGGCACTCAGGACATCCTCTCCGGGTAGAAGCACACAGTCAGTATACAGTTGCCATGTGGACCCTACAGCTGCCTAGTGAGTGTTGGTAATAAATGTTTTGCCCAGAGATCTGGCCTCAGAGCGTTGTGTCCCAGCTGGGCCTCTTAATCAGAATTTGTAGGAGGTTCCAGGGAGGCCCTGGGGAACCACAGCTTGTCTACAGGCAAGGACTTCTTAAAGATCCGCCCCATCTGCACAGGCGGGATGTTTACGGAGTGTTGCATTGAAGTAGGGATGGGGGGTGGGGCTAATTCTTGTTCCAACAGAAGCAGAGTGACAGGGCTCCCTGCATGAGCTTCCCTGTGCCACTTCTCCGTGGGTTTCAGAGGTGAGCTTACTGGGCTTGATTCACCCAATCCAAAAACAGTTCATCTGGACCAAGTTAAACAACTGTTGTTGTTTTGTTTTGTTTTTTTGGTAGATTTTTTATGGCTCCAAAATAATTCTGGGCCTGAATCATTGTGTCAGCTGTCTCCATCAGCAAGTAACCTTGAAGAATACTATCGTGTGGTTCACCGCCAAGTCACACATTTTTTGAAAATATTTTTCTATAAAATATTGAAGACTACTTCTGACTTTGGGTCTTTGGAAGAGATTAAGTTTCCTGTAAATGTCTAATGCCTTCTCTAGGGTTTCGGCTGCAGTGCTGCCGGTAGGAACGCTGTGACGGGAAGCTCTGCACTCGGGGTGCTGGCAGCTGGTTGCCACCACTCAACAGATCGTTGTGTAGACTGGAAAGGATTCGGCAGACCTAAAATTTTTCAGAATTACTTCTTAATTATATTCCCTCTGTTTTCTTTCCTTTTCTAGAGGTCAAATTCAAAAACTCCAAATACCAAAATGATTGTTTAAAAAGATGTTTAGTTTCAAAAGCCATCTTAGTCCCAGCCTGAGGTTGAGGACAAAAAGGGGCTGTGTGGGCCCTGAAAGCGAAGGCTCTGTCCCCTCGAGGGTATTGGGTGAAACCTCTAGGCCTTCCAGCAAGGCCTTCCAGAGGTGGGTCGTGCAGCAAGCTGGACACCGTGTGGTCCCTGCAACAAGAACGAACATCCCAGTCCTTCTGCGAGACCGAATGGGTTTTTCTAAATTTCCTGCTCCAGGCTGAGGAAAGCAGGTCTCGAGTACTGGCTCACTGGCATTTACACTGGCAGAAACTGGGCTTCCCATGTCTCAGATTTCCCAGAATGATCTGACTTATTGACATTACACTTCAGGATGCAAACTGAAAGCTCTTGAAAAGCTGTGCTTATGTGCCTCATAAAAGGTTTTAGCAGCTTTACATAACACACACACACACACACACTCACACACACACAGATACACACTCAGTACAAACAGTCTTTCTGCAAAGAGAACGGTGTATTTATACAGTACATTTTATAGTACATTTTAACAAGTCTCCTTGGTCTCTTTGCTGCACATTTCTAACAGCTGTTTTGGAGGTCAAAGGAAGCCAGCCTCTGGATATCCTGCAGTAGTGCAGACTCTTAACCTGAGGGTTACCTCCCCCTTGAAATAACATGCGAAAGTGTGTATATGAGCATTTTTCCCCACTGGAATCAAGAGGACATAATTTTCATCAGAAGGTCAAAAAGCTCCGTTGGTACTAAAGAACCTCAGCATGTTGTTCAGATTTAAATGCCGTTAATTTCTGTTGCCTGCAAGTGGATATTCCTGAAGGAATGTGGGCAAGGTTATTCACCAATGCCTCTGCCCAACACAACACAGTGCAACACACATAGATACTCAAAATCAGACTCATACCCATATTTTTGTTTTGAGAACAATCTTTTCAATATAGAATAGTGTTCTCATACCCCTACCATAATTCTAAATTCAGTTGTTAATATTTATCTTTTAAGCTTTAGTATTTTTTTTTATTAAAAGAGATGAAACATTAGATAAAATTTAAGTCCTCATGATTCCGGGTCTAACTTCTCTTTCCAAAAATAATTACAATAATTAATTTAGCACGTACCTCTTCAGCCCATTATTAAAAGCTCGTACATATATATGTAGCCCTGAATAAGATAGTTTAATATCTTTAAATGGTATCATTCTGAATGCACCATTCTGCAACTTGTTTTCTTTACTCAAAATAATTTTGAAATCAAATCTATCCATATTGATCTACAAAAATCTAGTTCATGCCTTTGCATTTGCTTGTTCGTATTTGAACATTTACATATATCCCATTTTATTTATTCATCGTAGATGGAGACTCGGGCTGTTTTAAGTGACTTGATCTTACAAACAATGCAGCAGTATCTCCTTGAGTGGGTCTCCTTGTGAGAGCATCTTTCTAGGGCAGAGACCTAGAAGTGGCAATGCTGGGCAGGAGTGAGAGCATCTCAGATTTAATAACTACTGCTGAATGGATCTCCAAAGTGCAGTTTATTAGTTTTCACTCCTCCAGCAGCATTTGGGATGTCATAAATATTTCTACTGGGGCTCAGATGGGAATGTACCTGACCTGAAACCTCCTGCCTCCTTTCTTCTTTCTGCTTTCAGAGAACTATTTCACCAAGCAGAGGTGAGAGCCCTCCAAATAAAGGCTTTTGTGGGAAAGCTTTCCCAAACTCTTTTTGATCAGTGAGGCCCTGGTAACTTGCTGTGGTCTACGCCATGGGGTTGTGACCTAGCCTAACTGTTAAGACTCTTAGCTTTTATCTCTCCTGAGCTGATAAAACAAGTGAAAACTCTTCAGCTGTTTATACCAGTATGCTAAACTGATATTACCTAGGGCCCTGGTACTGATCACCTTGTTACCTGAGGTCAGTATTGCTGCTTGGTTTGTCTTGTTCATTCATTACATGAGTCTTTAGTAAGCACCTGGGTGAGGGGATATGCAGATAACCAGATGATACCCTACGGTAATTGCCACTGATAGAGGAGAGAACGTGCCCTAGCAGCTTAGGTTCTTATCTCTACCAGTCCTTTTATCATGCCTAGAAAGCTGCCGCTATTATCTCCATTTGACAGGACAGGGAACTGAGGCTTTGAGTTCAGGATGATCTCAGTTGCTCAGGCAAAGCTAGGATTGATTCCAGCCCACATTTCTTCAGTCTGTAGACACCATGACTAAATAAAGTAGGAGGAGCTTTCAGTAGCGCTGGAGTGAGAGGTCACTTTGGTTTAGGGGATCCAAGGAGAATGTAGAAAAGAAGTTACATTAGGAATGGATGGGTCTAGAAGGCTGTTATGTATCTTCATGGGGAATAATGGTGGGAAAGAAAGAGGATGCACAAAGGCATGAGATGGGAAAGAGCAGAACATGTAGAGGAAATTGTAGGAGTGGAGTGGGACATAAACCGGGAAAATAAGTTAGGCCTTGAATGACAGGTGGGGGCATTTTAGCCTAATTCAGTAGAGATTCTGAGTCATCAGAGGCTTTTTAGCTGCTGATTGATGTGAGCAGAGCTGGAAGCAATAAAAAGAATGGAATTATGGGGAAGAGCAGGGAAGCTGGGAAACCACCTGGGAGGTGAGGGAGACTTTGGGACTGGCAGGTTCAGCATTCGTTGTAACCCATACCATTAGGTTTGGAGAGCTGGGGACTACCGCTTACACACTTCTCTGTAGCTGGACTTCTGGACAAGGATCCGTTTTGCTGCCATGGATGACACAGAGGCAACATGGTGCCACGGTCACTTGCTTTCTGATTCGAGAAATTCTGTAATGACAAGAGTCGCTTTTTATTTTTGACTGTGATAGTAGGATTCTAAAAATTGGGTATTGGTCCTGGAAGCTCTGTTTCAAATGTCTTCTCCAGGTTTTTCAACAATATGTTAGTCATCTAAACCTGAGTCCTGCTCAAACTAGCTTGAGTGGCTTCTGTTTCTGCAAATGAACCCTAAATGAGGAGTAGGGACTTCAACTTGGAGTGGATGCAACAGAGCTGAAAGCAGGAGGAGTGTGGGGCAGGTAAGAAACAGGCAGGGTAAGGTAGATCTTGGAATATGAGATGGAGGAACTTGTCACAGGTGATGCTGAGGTCCCACACAGTGATGATGTGGAAAATGATGGGTCGTTAATGGGCACAGATAGTGGATTTTGAGAAGTTGGCTTTAATCTAGAACTTTGGGGAAGACTTGACTTTGGGAGGTGGATATGAGAGCCAGTTGAGATTCAGTTATGTTTAGAAGCCTCTTTCCACCGGAAGCTGGAACACCCTGAGGTCAGGGTCCTTGCTAGCTTGTTAACCATTGTATACTCGAGGCATATTGTAGATACTCAAGAAATATTTGTTGAATATTGACATTAGGGGTCCAAGGTGCAAGAAGAATTATGAAAGAAAGACATTTTTTAGACCAAGAAGATAGGAAATACTATAGAAGGGATAAAACATATTGAGTAAGAAAAAAACTACTAAATATGATGACTGGTGGTGGGCAAAATAGGACATTTTAAAAGCTTCTCTATAAATAAGCTTTTAAAAAAATTGAAGTAAAACATACATACAGAAAGCAAATCTCATACATGGGTAGCTTAATGAATTATCACAGATTGTACCACCTTCCATTTCAAACATGAGGATATTCCCAGCATACCCAAAGTCTCCCTCATAACTCTTCTCAGTTATCAACCCCTGCTACCAAAAGGAAACCACTATCCTGACTTCTAATATCATAGATTAGTTTTTCCCATTTTGAGCTTTTTGAACCATACACTATTTATTTAGCTCTGTCTGACTCCTTTTGCTCAAAATTATGTTTTTGAAATTTTTCTTTGTTGTTGCATGTAACAGTAGTTTGTTCATTTTCATTGCTGTATAGTATTCCATAGTATGAATCTATCAAAATTTCTCTGCTCAACTATTAATGGACATTTGGTTTGCTTTCTGTTTTTGACTATTAATAAAGCAGTTATAAACATTTTCATATAAATCTTTTGGTATACCTGTATACACATTTATATTGAATACATTTCCAAAAGTAAAATTGCTGAAACATAGGGTATGAATATATTTGAATTTAGTAAACACCACTGTGGGGAGGAAAAATAAATTTCTTCCTACCTTTTTAAGTTCTTCTGGCTGGCCTAATAATCAAAGTAACATGAGGCAGATAAACTGGAGAAAATGACCACATTTATGTACATATAGGGATTTTGTAAGAATCTGAGACATAAGAATGAATCAGGCAGTTAGGTTTATATATCACCATGAGCTACGAGAAAGTGGGAGGAGTGCTTTGGGACATCAAAGGGCCTTGCTAGGTCCCTCCCTGTCTATGATACACCAGTTCATATTAAACTATCGTTATCTGTGATGATATCTCCCTTCCTGGAGCAGGTCCTCTATGTAAATTTTTTTAGGCAGTTAGGGAGGTCAAAGGTTGTTCCTGCATCTTTCATTTCTTATAAATAATCACCTTAAAATGATCAAAATTCCAGAAGGCATATTTTGGGTTGCAAACTCTGCTTCCCCTCACCATCGGTTTTCCAAAGTGGCTGAATTACTTTATACTGCATCAAACAATTGTACTTTACAATCATTCTGCATTTTCTTCGAAAAAAGATTAGTGCTTTTTTTGTTCCATTTTTTAAATCTTGCCCAACTTCAAAATTATGGAGATGATCTTCTATTCAATATTTTCGCAGATTTGTTGTTTTATCTTTCACATTTAGTTGTATAATGTGATTGAAGTTGATGTTTACATGTGTTGTGAGGTAGGGGGTTTAGATTAATGTTTTTCTCCACTTGGACATCCAATTGGCCCAGTGCCATTTATCTAAAAAGACTGTCCTGTCCCCATTGTTTTGTAGAACCGTCTCTATCATACATCATGTATCTGTGTATGTGGGAATCTGATTATAGACTTTTCTAAAACTTTAACCCCATCATTTACCCAGATCACAGAGCTTTTCCCTCTTAACATTGTGCATCTGTTGTTCCAAGAGGTAAACATTAGTGATCAGTCATTTATTCAATTTGCAGTGAATACTGAGATTCATAATGAATGTCGTGCTGGATTACCCTACTGGGAACTACATGTCCTAGAATTCCTTTATCTGTATGATTCTGGGTTGAGTTGGCCAAAAGCGAACTTGTGGGAGATTCAGGAAGCAGAAATGAAGCAAACACCATTACAGTCTAAAGGTTGTCATTGGTAAGAGGTGACAAGAGACAGACACAGACTTGCCAGCAGATTCCTGTCGGCCCTCATTCTTCCCTACTGTGTGTCCAGCTCTCCTTCCTATCTGCCTGCTCTCTCAACAGTGGCAGCCCCAGGGCTGCCAGCAGGCCCTGTGCTGGGAACGCACAGAGGCGTTGTCATAAACAGCCGACAATTCTCCCTAGACTTCCATCCCAGCCCCCTCCCAACCCTACTCCTGCAGCTGGACATTTCTAGTTGCAGATTTTCCTGCAAGCCGAGGCTGGTTAGTGACTTTTCTCTGATTCTTCAACAACCCTTTCCAGACTTTACTTCCCCAGGTCTTCCCCAAATCACAAAAGGTCCATTTCCTATAATGAATTCCTTATCCCATAACTCATAGTGGTTCTGCTTCCCTGATGGAGCCCTGACTGATACACACATGTTGAAATAATTGACACAATGTAACAATGGCAAATCTGAGGCTCACAGTAAAATTTGCAACAGATGAAAAACTGAGGATAATGGTATTCTGGGCTGATGACACTGGCAACATGACCACATTGCTGATTTGGAATTTAAGGCTTTGAAGACAGCTACTTTACCTCTTGGATTGTTCTTCCCCAACCTCATTCCTAGCTTCCCTGGATCATTCCCTTTCTATCCGCCCATGTCTATCTTTCCCTCCAGACTGTAAACTCATTTTAGGGCTTGTCTTAAGCATCTTTGCATTTCCCTTTGGCTGAAAGAAAGGGTAAGCCCAGTGCCACCTAAAATACAGGGAAGGAGAGATTGAAAGGCGTGATTAGGTCTGGCCGGGAGCTGTTTTTTCAAAATAATGAAGAAAAAGAATGTCCATGGGTGTGCTGGCACTTGACTTAGACCGAAATATCTGAACTAGACCCCAAAGGGCAGGAAGAAGGGGAACAAGTAAGGGCAGTGTGTGTTTAGAATTACTACAGATACTAATCCAAATATTACCTAAGCATGGTAATGATTATGTGCCAAACACTCCTTCTCACATCATGTCTATGAAAAAAGTGTTATTATGTCCTCATTTTATAGATGGTGAAGCTGGGAATCGGAGTAACTGGAAAACTGAACTATCATTACATTCCTCAACTAACTAATCCAGACAAAAACTGGAGAGTTGATTTGTCCTAGAATTTAAAATTTCAGAAGAGTCTTTTCTTAGGAGTGGTAATTTAAAATCTTTGGTGTTAAATTAAAGTTGAGCATGCAAGGGAGGCTTGGGAATGTGTGTGTATGTAGGCTGTGGAGGGTGATTTTTGTGTTGTTTTGTTCTGAGTGAAAGAAAAAGTAGAAAGAAGAGGAAAGGTGATCCCTTTCGAAGTCTACTCAGCATTTAGATTCAGTTGTTTTGAATGACCTTGGGTAGTGAAGCTTTTGAAAATAGGCAAAAGGATGTTTAAAAGCATGCGCCATCTACCTTCTTCCCCACATTCCCTCCAAAGCCCACCCTGGAAACCGCCCCCTCTGCCATCCTGAATCTTGATCAAAATTAGTAAGGGACAAGAAAATTCAAGACCTTTCGGTCAGGAACCTCATTATTCCAAAATATTTTTACCTTTGTGAATTTTCTAGAACTGGATCCTAATCTCTCAGAGTTAATGGTCTCTTCTGAATGTCCAAGTCAACAAATGTTTACAGCACATAAACTGTGTCAGGCACTGGGGTTCCAGAGAGAGCCAAGGCCCAGACCCACCCTTGATGGGCACGGTGACAAACGAGAACCCCGGCAAGACTTTCAAGTATGTAACGACTTGGCCAACTTGAGTATTTGAAAAGCAGTCGGCATTTGAACTTCATAGTGTTCTCTTGTTTCTTTTCAGTGCCTTTTCTTGTCAAAGGGGTTTTTGTTAAGAATTAAAATATCCAGGATGTTCTTGATTAACCCAGACCCGAAACTGTGCCTCTTTCCTTAATCACCACGAAAAACCTCTCACACAGTCTGTGGGGGCAAAGTTTATTGGTGGTTTGGTCTGATGCTTTAGCTTACAACAGCAAACATAATATTAGCAAGCCCTGTTCTTACAAGGCATTCAGGCACCTGCGTGTTGCCAGGCTCATGCTCCCCCTCCTCTTTCCTCACTTCCCTTCTTTCCTTTCTTCCTTCTCTGACTGAAAGTCCAAATTCTTTCTGTTTGTGTATGTGGAACAATTTAGCTCTCCTTAGCTCTTTCCCTAAACTCAGCTCTAGGCCTCGCTCTGCATAGCTAAGGACTTGTTGAAAATACCCAGACTAAGTTCTTAGACAAAAGACCATCTTCCTCCCAGGGACTACATAGTGTGGTCATTTTTAAATATGTCCCCAGATTCTCTGATACTCTCCTTTCAAAGGGTGGCACAAAATGCACCCCCTTTAGCGTGGTCTGAACTTAGTGACTCACTTCCAAGGAATAAATTTACTCCGTGGCAGAAGCAGAAGTGACATGAGACTTCCCAGGCAGGCACATAAAAAGCACAATGACTTCCTCCTCTCAGATCACTCGCCCTGGGGCAAGCCACTGCAGTGTCACCAGGACACTCAAGCAGGTTAGGGAATCCACAGAAATTTCTCTCTTCTCTTTCAGCATTGCTAATTTTTCCCACCACACACAGTTCTGGGTCAAAGTGCAAAGTGTGGGTGCGGGATGGGGGAGAGGTGCTGGGTCACAGTGGAGGAGCAGAAAGACAAGCAACACCCGTGGCAACCACAGCAGAGGGGAGGAGGGACACAGGCCCTGGAGCAACAAATCACTGGGGCCAAGTCTCAACTCTACTTCTTAACAGCCTCGCTAAACTTTCGAAGCTTCAGTTTGCTCATCTATAAAACGGGACTTATCACCCTCAGAGATATGCTGTGAGGAGTAAGTGGGTCAAGGCACAGATAGGCTTGGTGTCAGGCCTGGACCAATGTAAGCACTCTCTTGGTGGTAATAATGAGGATTATTACTGGGTGAGCAGCTGCTGACGGTCCGGCTCTGTGGTGGCTGCATTACATGCATCATCATATCATTTCTCATAGTCACAGGGCTACTCGACAAGTTGATAAATTGTAGTAGTTGATGGTGTCCCCTTAAAAGATATGTTTGAATCAGAATCCCAGGTATCTGTGGTTGCGACCTTATCTAAAAATAGGGTCTTGCAGATGTAATTAAGTTAAGCATCCAGGGATGAGATCATTCTGGATTTAGAGTAGGCCCTAAATTCAACAACTGGTGCCCTTAAAAGAAAAAGGCAATTTGAAACACAGAGGAGAGACACAGTGAAGAAGGCTATGTGAAGATGGAGGCAGAGACTGGAGTGACATTACCACAAACCGAGGGAGACTAGAGCTGAAAGGATTCTCCCCTAGCACCCTTGGAGGAAGCTTGGCCTTGCTGACACCTCAATTATGTCCTTTTGGCCTCTAGAAGTAGAGAGGATAAATTTCTATTGTTTTAAGCCAAAATGTGTGGTCATTTATTATAGCAGCCCTAAGAAACGAATATATATATTCTTACTTTACAGATAAGGCAATGAAAATGAACTAACTTGCTTAAGGTCTGTTTTTAGGTCAAAAAATACCCCCGAAACAAAAAGATTTGTTCTTGATAAACATAAAGCTGAGTGCTCATAAGAGAAAGGAGCCCCAACAGGAAAATTAGGACAAATGTATGCTTCAGGTCTCTGATGGAGAAAAAGGAAACCAGTCCACACCCTGTCACTTAACAGGCAACTCGTGCAAATACCAGAGCTCCTTTAATTAGGTCAGGAGAAACCCTCTTGGAAGGAAAAAACTAGCAAAATAGAACCAAGAGTAACATGTAAAACAGCTCAGCACAGCCCTGTGGAAGAGACCAGGC
This sequence comes from Cynopterus sphinx, assembly GCA_030015415.1. Taxonomy (NCBI): domain Eukaryota; kingdom Metazoa; phylum Chordata; class Mammalia; order Chiroptera; family Pteropodidae; genus Cynopterus; species Cynopterus sphinx. Next base: position 23,675,227 of record CM057389.1, on the reverse strand, counting down.
CAGCCAGAACCAGCCAGAACCAGCCAGAACCAGCCCTGAAGACCCATGAGTTAGATCCTTGGGAGACTTGGAGCAGATTAAATTAACAGAGGCATTAGGGGCAGGAAGTGGCGAAGCTTCTTAAAATCTAAGAATCGAAGGGGATGTTTGCAGAACAATTTGGTCTGTAGGAAGAAATTGAGTTGTGCACTTAATTTCTCTTTGGTTTCTTTTTAAAATGCTGAAATGGCAATCTGAAGAGCAATAAATAATCACAGATGTCTTCCGAGATGTAAACAGCAGGGAATCATTAATTTTTCAGGTCCACCCATTTCCCAAGGAGCCAAGGAGCCTGGACTTGAGGGTTTAATCCATTCACACACAGGGGAAAGGTTTTTCCTAACCTCCACCATTATCATTCTGTGAGGCTTTTCTTGTCTCTCTTTTGGAAAAAATTCTTCAGAGTTGCAAAAATAAAAATAACAAACACTCAATGTACAAACTTGGGAAACTTAAAAAAGCACAAAGAAAATAAAAGAAAAAAATAGACACCATAATCCTACCTCCAACATACTGAAATACTTTCTTCTCATACTTTAGATATAGCTATAGATATAAATATATAATTCAAAACCAAACTGACTATAGCTGCTCCTGAATGTTCATGGGAGGGGTGGGGTATAATTCATATTCACGGAGAAAAAAATAAACTAGCTATTTAACAGTATTTACTTTGTGACAAACACAATTCCAAGTGCTTTGTCCGTATTAATTCAAAGTATTTTTACCAATTACCAAGTCCACAGATGCTCTTTTGTATTTAACTCACTGAATTCTCAGCAACCCTATTAAATGTTAATGCCATTCCCATTTTGGAGATAAGGAAACTGAAGCACATGAAAAAACGTGCCTAGACCACCACACAGCTGGTGAGTGGAAGAGCTGAGATTTGCTGGTTTACTCGGGAAGCGTGGTCCACCATGAAGCATGAGGCTGGCACAGGTAGAAGGGAGTCACGGTTCAGTTCCCCCTTGTGGGTCTCTTCTGTCCCTGGCTGATGCTTGTCAGTCATCAAGAAGTCTTGGTTTGTAATCTTGGGGTGGCGAGCACGAGATAGAGGGTGGGTGGTGGGAACTGAAGTGAGGAGAACCTGGAGAGTGGGCCTCGCCTGCCTTGGAGCCCACCCTATTGCCCAGCTTGGGGCCACCCGAGCCTTCGGTGAGGGTGGAGCCAGGGCCGCTGAGATGCTGCAGCAGGAGAGAACTGCACGATGCTCTGAGCACTCAGAAGAAGTCTGCCACACACATTTGCCTTGTGCAAGTGGTTTTGGAAAAAGTCAGGGCACTGGGTGCATCCCTCAACTAAGCTAAGGCGGTGAAGGGGGAAAGGAAGCCTGGGTGGGCTGAAAGTGGGAGTCCCAGGCAGCAGTGAGCCCCTGGGAATCTGGATAGATCTTGAACAGGACAGTGTACATTGTACTTTCCACAGACATGGAACAGAGGATACAGCCAATTTTATTTCAAGTTCAAAGGACTGAATGATCTGGAAGAGAGGTATACATGCATACACGTATAAACATACATGGTCTCTATAATATGTATAATATGTTATATATTATATATAATATGTATGATATAAACATGTACAATATATTAATCATTCTTTAGAAAAAGTGGTATTAATTATCATATACAATATAATAAATCCACATACTATATAGTATTATATAAATGTGTCATGTGATATAACATTACACAGAATATAAAACATACATAACATACAATGAAATATGGTTTATATGATATATAAGCACATGTCGATATAATTTTATTAATATGTAATATTACATATGCTTTAATCTTTCCCACTATTTTTTTTTTTTGCAAAAATAGAATATGATTTATAATCAATTTTGTGGAGTTTTTACTTAGGAATATACTATAATTGTTTTATAATTTTATAATATTTTTTTATAATGTTATTGTTAATACAACTTCACATTCTATATGAAGACATTATAATTTGCTTAACCAGTCTACTATTTTGGTTCTTTGGGCTGTTTTGAATTTTTTATTATAAATCATGCTGTTAATGAACTTTCTTATAAATAGATCTCTGATTTGACATGTCGGATCTGACAGGAAACAGGTGGCACACTAAACCTGGGTAGTTGAGGAGCATCTAATAAAAGGACAATGTACAAAGGGTGAAACCAACCAAGGAGAGCACAGTGCTGTGGGGTGGTGTATGGAGAGGGTTACCTGATGGGAACAGTGGCCTTTGGAGATGTAGTGAACCAGGCAGCAGAGAAAGCCAGGGAAACAGTGCCCTCCCCGTCTTCCAGCCTTCCCGGCTCCTCCCATGACTCTGATTAGCAGAGCCCAGAAGCCAGAGGCCTGTCCACACAGGTGAGCCTCCAGGAGCACAGGAGGGTGAAGAGGAGTAGACAGTGGATCTGAAGAGGAAATGAGGTTATTGTGCCATAAAGAAATATGCTAACGTTTTCACACCCTGTAGCATTGTAAAAGAGCATCTACTTCTCTATAATACCCACACAGGTACTGGGCATTACAAGTAGGACGCTAAATAATGGCTCTCAACAATATCAGGTTTTAATTGCTGGAAGCTCTAAGTGTTACCTTACATTGAAGAAAAGTCTTGGCAGATGTGATTACGTATCTTGCCATAGGGAGATTACTCTGGATTACCCAGTGGGCCCTATGAGCAATAACAAAGTGTCCTTATAGGAGAGAAGTAGAGGGAGCTATGACCCAGAAAAAGAGAAAACAATGTCACACAAAACAGATTGGCGTCATATGGCCACAAGGGATGCTAACAGCCTTTAGAAGTCTGTCTTTGAACCTAACTTTAACACTTATAAACTGTGTGAACTTGGACAAGCTCCTTCACCTCCCTAAGCTTTAGGTATCTATTTATAAAGTCATAACAATATCTCCTACCTAATTGTATTAATAGAATTAGATGAAATCTTCCTCTTCACTGATCTAGCAAGGGCCAGCAAATTTTTCTATAAAGGGCCACATCGTAAATATTTTAGGCTTTGCAGGCCATATAGTCTCTGTTGCAACCACTCAGCTCTGTCGTTGTAGCCCCAAAGCAGTCACAGACAAGCCATAAATGACTAAGCATGGCTGTGTCAATAAAACTTTATAAAAACAGGCAGTGTGCACAATTTGGCTCACAGGCTACAGTTTGCCCATCCTTGATCTGGATGAGAGAGGGGTCAGCGAACTATAACCCACGAGTCAAATCTGGCCTGCTTTTTTTTTATAGCTTGTGAGCTAAGGATGATTTTTACATTTTTGAGAATGGTTGGAAAAAAGATTTATGACACATGATAATTACACGAAATGCAAATTTCAATGTCCGTTAATAAAGTTTTATTGGAACACACTCATTTGTTTATGTATGGGTCATAGCTGCTCTCATGTGGCAGCAGAGTTGAATAGTGGCAACAGAGACTGTATGTGGCACCTTCATTGATCTGCACTCCTGCCCAGGGGCTGTTGTACAATAAAGAATTTGGCTGGCCTTTGTTCCTAGTTCCTGGCAGTTGTCTTCCAGGTTCTTGGAGATTCTCAAGTGATAGTAGTGTCTTTATTATTCATTGTGGGTCCTGAAGATTTATGCTAATGTGGTGACTCAAGGTGGGTCCCTGGGTAGTTTATGTTGATGAGATGATACAGAATGGGGACAGGCCACACCAGGAAGACTAACCACATGATTAGAACCGTTGGAGCCTTGTGATATCAACCTGATCTCTGGGGAGGGCGGAGGGGCTGGAGGGGAGACTGACTTTACCATTTTGGCCGTAGATTCAATCGTTTCGGTGTCATGAAACTCCAATAAAAGCTCTAAACATGAAACTTGGGTAGTTGAAACATCAAAGTGCCAGGAGAGTAACACATCCTGAGAACTTGGAAAACTTCATATTTGGGACTCCAAATTTTGCCTTATGTATCACTTTATTTGGCTAACCCTGATTTGTGTCCTTTATAATAAAACTGTAATTATAAATATAGCACTTTCCTGAGTTCTGTGAGTTGTTATAGTGAATTACTGAACCTGAGGATGTAGTGGGAGCCCTTAATTTATAGCCAGTTGGTTAGAAGTGTGGCTAGCTTGGAAGCCTCAGAGCTTGATACTGTCTGAGTGAGAGGAGCCTTGTGGAGAATTGTGCTCATAACCTGTGAAATATGACTGAACTCCAGGCAGCTAGCATGAGGATTGCATTGCAGTGGTGCACTACAAATTGCAGTGGCACAGTTATAACTCGACAGTATTTTGCGAGTCAACCATATCACTGTGTAGTGGTATTCCATGTATTTTATTATTTTGTGTGTATGTAATATGTGTATGCCTATCATGTAAAAAAAAGAGAAAAATGTACTTTGAATATCATATTTTTGTTGGCGCAGTGGAGTGTGGATTATTGTTACTGAATCCAATGACAAAGCATGCGCTAGCACTATAGCTATGCCAAAAGATTACAGTTAGACATTGACATCACTAGATTAAGCACTCATCGCAACATTCCCAACTCACAGGAAAGCAACAATCAGAAGAATTAGAAAATTAAAAATGGCATATCTCATGATAGCAGAATTTATTCACAAAAATAAACAATAAAAATGAGGCTACAAAGTGGCTTATTTTTGAGTGGCATGTTGTTGATCAAGCAAAAAATGCTATTTATCAATAGACTTAATTAAATCATATTTGATTGTAACAACTAAGAAAATATGTCCAGAGAAACTAAACGCGTTTAAGACTATCAGTTTCTTCAGTGTCTTGAAGAATTGAGGACATTGGATGCAACATTACTGGTCAAGTAAAAAACGAATCACATGATTTTGAGTGCTTATCCTTGGCCCTTGATCAGTTGATAGATGTTACTGATAATGCTCCACTGTGGTTTATTTGAGAAGTCAGTGCCAATTCTGAAGTGGCTGAAGAGTTAGCCTCTACAAATAGTCTGCATGGAACAACTAGAGGAGATATTTTTTTTAAAGAAATTGAGAGAATTAGTTCAGTACAAACTGAAATGAAATCTCCTAACATGTGTTACAACTGACAGTGACAAAAAAATACCTGTAGAGCATAAAAAGAATTAGTGCACAAAGCTTGTGAAAATGTAGGGTTTAAAACCTATGGTTTATGCATTACATTGTTCATCTGCAGGTGAGTGGAGGAATAATGGAATCTGTCATGTGTTATTGAACCAGGAATGTCATTCGTCGTGGACTTAACCATTGCAGTTCTGTGACTTTTTGTCACAAATGAAGGCTAAGTATCCTGATTTTCACTACGACACTATACTTCTGTGGCTTAGTAGTGGTAAAGTTTTATTGCAGTTTTTGAACTTGGGCCTGAGATTGAAATTTTCCCAAATGAGAACTTTGTTATTTGTATTTATTTATTAAGCAATCATTATCATTGAAGACTGAGTGACTTTGAAAATTAACTTCTCCTTCAACTCATAATGTTCCAAATGAAGTTAATCTAAAATTAAAATACAAAACAATGTTTATATGCAAATTTGGATACTGCAATAAAGTCATTTTGATGATAACTAAATTTGCTCGAATCACAAATAATGCCAAGCTGCTTATTACACTTTCTATGCTTTTAAAAGTTAAAATGAGAAGTGAGATCTCAATTCCCACACGAATTTTTAATGGATATATTTTCCGAGCTCAAACTATAGTTCAAGCAGTATCTTTTGAGCCTCTATGCAAGTATAAAGGGCATTTCCATATTTCAAAATCCATTTAACTGTAATCAAGAAGCTTCCCCATAATCTGTAATTGGAAGTGATTAATCTGCATCGTAATGGCATGTTAAAAGCCAAATAAGAAGAAAACATAATAGAATTCTAAAAATGTCTTCCAAAAAATGAATATGCTTATAGATGGATGTCAGTATTTGGTAGTACCAAGCTGTGTAAAAAAGAGGTTTGCACAGATGAAATATATAACAGAGAAACATTTGCAGTAAGATTTTGGTGAAGACTAGTGAGAACACTGACTTTGCACCCCAAGTAAAGAAAATATTATCGTCTCTCAATAAAGAATTTTATTCTTGCTACTTATTAATAGACCTATGTTACAAAAAAATTGTACTCATAATAAAAATTTTTGTAAAAGAAAATATTGTACTCGTTGTTATTATATTTTGAATTTTGTAAGAATTATAGCAATTCTCTTGTTGTATTATAAGTGCCTGTATAATATACTCAGTTTTACCTCAACATATACTATCTAGTCCTTAACAAAAAAAGTTTGTTGACTTTGAATCTAGAGGATATACACCCAAATGTTAACAGTGGTTTTTCTCCAGTATTTAGATTACGAATATTTTAATTTACTTTTTATTCTTGCTATTTGCATTTTCTGATTTAACAGCGATGATCGTGGATTAACTACACAATAAAGAAAAGAAGCTATTTATAAAATCAGTTCTATAAAGAGAAACTATTTCTCCAACCAAGTTGATAAATGCGTCACCCGCAAAAATCTCCTATTCTTGCTGACTGAGTAAGCTCACTTCTTTAGTATTTATTGTCTGTCTCATCAGGAGTGGAAAATTGCATTGAAACTGAGGACTTCCTATGAAGAGAAGCCCTTGTGCTTTGCTCAGAACCACACCAGAATGGAGAATTTCCAGGCGGACATTTTCATCTGCCACAGAATTGAATCAGACTTTTCAGAAGCCCAGCTCTGCCTAATGGGGAGCAGGCAGGATGGTAAACCTATGGGGTGACCTCTGGTCACAGCATCTAAAATCTTGCCACTTGAAAGTGTTCTATAGCAGACTGCATATTTGGTTGAAAGTAACTTTTTCAAGACAGATCCACAATCACAGGTTAGAAGAGACTGGGGCAGCTGAAAGTGAATGAAAGAAGCTCTCTCCATTCTGTCCAGTAAACGGTCAGCACCATGCTGGTCTGGTGTGATGGTTTGCAAATTTTGTATCTGTTTTCAAAAGGAACTTTACTCTGGATTCCACTACATATAAATTCATTTTTTAATTTGTATGGCAATAGTTACCACTTATAATAATCAGACAAGGGAAATGAGGCTGTTCGGATAAAAATTAAATATTTAAATTAGATTAAGATAGGTCTCAGAATCAAATTTGTCCTTCTGCATTATGTTTTGTTCCATAAAATCAATAAAATCCTGATTCTCATATATGTGTAATTGCAAAAAATAACTTTTAACTTTTTAACTACTTTTCATTGCTTTTAACGGCTTGTTTTGCAACCTTGGGACACCCTTCAATTCAACTAATCTAAAAGCTTGAAAGAAGAGTTAATAGAACTTTTTTGCTTCAAAAATGGGATCACTTGTTTTCTCTTCCAACTGCTATTTTTATCATGAATATGTCAATTAAATTCTATCCAAAACTATAATAAATATTAAAACAGTTAATATACGTTTACCATCTGATGTGAAAATCATCGCACAATTCACTACTATGTTGAGTTTGGCTTAGGTGAATGGTTATGCGCAGATCCATGAATATTTTTTAAAAATGAGGGTAGAGTTTTGATCTTCCTAATCAATACAGTAAAGGGTAGGTCAGATGTCTATAGTATAGTCAATAAACAGTTGTCAATTGAATGAATAAATGAATGAATGAATGAGGTTTTCTCTACGAAAGGGTTCATCTGGCAGCACCACGTTGAAATACAATATGGGACATCTGAGTGTATGTGTCTGTGTTTGTGCGTGATTGTTATAGTTTTTACAGAACTTATAGTGATCCCAGGACATCCATAGACACCAAAATCTGAAGATGCTCAAGTCCCTTACATAAAATGGCATAAAATTTGCATAAAGCCTACACACACGCTCCTGTATACTTTAAATCATCCTCGATTACTTATAATACCTAATACAATGTAAATGCTATGCAAATAGTCGTATACTGTATTGTTTAGGGAGGAATGACAAGGAAAAAAAACCTGTACATGTTCAGTACGGGCACAATCATCGCAAGCCTAACTACACGGTACACGTCAGTGACACTGTAACGTTGTTTTCACATATTTTTGGTTCCTGGTTGGTTGAACCTGTGGATATAGAGGACCCCAACTGTACAGTGGACCCCTGAACAATTCAGAGCTTCCAGGCACAACCAACCATGAAGTTGAAGATCTGAGTGTAACTGCTATCAGCCCTTCTCATGTGTGACTCCCAGTTGTGGGGCTGACCCTTGCACAGCGGTGTGAGTTTGAATTGCACAGGTCAATCGAACTTTAGTCAATTGAAAAAAGTCCATGTATGAGTGGACCCTCACAGCTCAAACCCATGCTGCTCAGGGTCAACTGTGGTTAAAAATGAGGAGTTGGGAATCAGATTCCCTGTGTTCGAATCCAAACTCTACCACCTTGTCGCTACGCCGCCTTGGGAAAACTGCTCATCTTCTCTGTGCTCCTGTTTTCTCACCTGTAAAGTCAGGATAATAACAGCGCCCACTTCATAAGATGAGGGTTGAAATCATGTTAATGACTTGATAAACTGTTGTTATTTAAAGCCATGATATAACTAAAATACACTAAATAAAAGTAAATTGAAAGCAAATGTTTACAGAATTCTCTGAATAACCCTAAGTGTTCAGGGAACATATGTTGAACCCTTGGCCAACACCTTAGGGTGCCAACCCTGCCCCCACGCACAGTCAAAAATCAGAATATAACTTCTGACTCCCCTGAAACTTAACTATTTAAGAGCCTTCTGTAGTGCAGAAGCCTTATTGAGGACATAAACAGTTGATTAACACATATCTGGTGTATACATATATTATAAACTGTAAATAAAGTAAGCTAGAGAGAAGAAAATGTTATTAGGAAAACCAAAAAGAAGAGAAAATACATTTATAGTATTTTCTAAAAAAAAAATATTCATGTAAGTAGACATGTGAAGTTCAAACTCATGTTATTCAAGGATCCACTGTTGTTTGAAAAACAGTGATTTGAGAGAAAATCACTGGGTGTGTATTCGCGCATCCCAAAGCAAGTCAACCTCCTCTCTTGGTTGGGTTGCTCACTTTGTCCCAGACGAACCCTCTGGTTGGTTTCCATAGTCATGCTTTGACCTAATTCCCAAATCTTCATTTCTCCTCTGTGCATAATCAAATCTCCCCTGTTAGAAGAATGGCGTAATAGTTTCCTAAGGCCGCCCCAACAGATTAGCACAAAAAGGATGGTTTATAACCACAGAAATTTATTCTCTCACAGTTCTGGAAGCCAGAAGCCTGAAATCAAGCCTTTGGCAGAGCCAGGCTCCCTCTGAAACCTGTTGGGGGATCCATCCTTGCGTCTTCCTAGCTTTTTATTTCGCCAGCAATCTCTTGTCTTCTGGTTTTGTAGGTGTGTCACTCCTCTATCTTCACACAGCACTCCCCTGTGTGTCTTCCCATCTCGTGTGCCCAAATTTCCCCTTTTTATAATGATTCCTGGTCAGATTTAAAGCTGACTCTAATGACTTCATGTTTACTTATTTACTTCTGTAAAGACCCGATTTCCAAATAGAGTTAAATCCTGAAGCACTGGGGGGTTGAACTTCAACCTACCTTTTTAGGAAAACACAATGTAACCCATAACAGATGGCAATGACGAATGTTCAAGCTGCTAGGGTTTGAACGACTGCTAAGCAATGGAGGTGGCCCGAAGGGAATAGACAGGCCTCAGCGCTGCGGAAGGGTTTGAGTCCTTGCACCTGGCTAGAGAAGGGAACTAGCAAGTGTCGAGTGCTGTTACATGCTGTATTAACCATGTCGCAAACGCCACCTGTTAAATCTACATTATCCCCTTGTGCTGCAGATATCATTGTGATCATTTTACAGATGAGAAACCTGAGGCTGGGTGAAGTCAATAGATTAGGAATTGCTCAATTTGGGATTGTAGCTGTGGTCCTTTAGGGAAAGTGAGGTTTCCTGTTTGTGCTGGTGACTGTCACCTCTAGTATGCCTTTATTCATGGACTGTTGGTGGGTTTAGAATCTAGTCAATGACTTAAGTAACAGTCAGTCCCCTCTCCTAGTTTAAACATGGCTTGCTGCCTCACATCCTTTACCCAGATTTAATCATAGCATAAAATGGAAGCAGAAGTTAAATATTTTGCCCTTTTTCCCAAAGGTGTTATAACTGTCAGAGCTTTATGAGTAGGCACCGAATTGAAATGCTGATTTCTGAGTGGACAAGATGTGCTGAAAGATGTTTTTAAATAAAGAATCACCTGAAACTCCATGCCTCTGAGACTTATGTCAGAGATTGTATCAAGAGTCATCACCCTGTGCCAGGCCCTGAGTCTAAGTGTGTACATACATTTTCTCATTTAATGATCAGAAAATGCTCAATGAGATTGGTGTTTTAGTCCCATTTCCAGATGAATAAAATGGAGGCCCATGGTCTAGTTGAGAATCTCTTATAAGAGGAAGAGGCAGGTTTTTATTAGAAAGTCCACACTCTGAATCTTGGCTGCCCATCAGTGACAAGCACGTGTGCACACACACACACACACACACACCACCACCACCACCGACAACAACGACAAACACTCAGACACTCAGCAGAGTTCAAGTTTAGGGGAAATGCAAAGACTTTCAACTTGAGAGTGCTGACAGCCAGCTCTCCAGAACCGGAAGGGGCCCTACCCCCACCCACACTAGCTTGTCTGCCCAGAGGCCCTCTCCCATTGCCTGACCAGGTGGCTTTTTCAAGTTGAATATCAAAATACACAGACTGAGGTTTCTCTTTGTGTTGCATTTCCTTTGTCTCTCCCACCCACAGCCACCCTCTGTCTTGTACTTATTAACACTGCAGGCTTACCCAGCACTTTTTATTTTTAGGACCTCTAAATGCTGGAACAAGACATTTTTATTATTTTTATGTGCTCATGACTGGAAAAATCAGAATCACAAACACTCTTATGATCATAATGACTTGAATGGTTATGCAACAAACAATTCAAAATAACAGCCTTGGCTTAGGGGGGCAGAAGTGCCTGGTGCTGGGGTGGTGAGACTGGATCCGCCTCAGAACCAGAGCCAGAGCGGCCACACCTCTGCTGCTAAACCCTCTGGACTCGGGGCTTGCTGATCTGAGTGAAAACAATTTCTTCCTTCCAGGGCCCTGCCTGCCTCTGCTGCAAAGGGCGTTCTTGATGGGCAGAGAGGCTGACAGCTGGGCCGCCTTGAAGCGATGCTTACCAGTGTTAGCCATTTCAACAGTAATTTAAAATTCATTTCAAAGACTAGGGATAGTGGTTTGTCACATCCCCTGTTGTTGTTTTTTTCCACAGACATATTAATATGGATGGGGCTAGCAGGTTCCAAGCTTTGAATTGTGCTCATTAAGTCACAGCTGGCTGGGAATACATGTCAATCTATTCCCTCATTCCTCAGCCGGTTTTATAATGAAATTAAAATGGACTCCTCCAGACACCCCCTTCCCTGCAAGCAAAGCAGCTTTATCCTCCGGGGAGTGGAGACTGTGTTCCGATGATGCTCTTTTCGCAGAAGAAATGCATATAATTTTGGTAATTAAAACATTTAATTTGGTGATTACCTTCACAAAAAGAAATCACTTGAATTAACCCTGGTGGGGGAACATTCCATCCAGCTGTTACAGCCAGGGCTTTCTGCTCCTACCCCCCTCCCTCCCCCCTTCCTTTAAGGGACCAGCTCACCTGCTTGGGGATGTTCCCTTGTCACTCATCACATACCAGTTTCTGAGTGAAAGTGTGGCTAGCCTGATGGCCCCATCATTACACATTTTCCTCTGCTAAAATGCACGGTTGGATTTCTGAAATTAAGTACAGTATTTATTTTTAAAAGAGCTAAGGGAAAAAAGCTGATTCACTGTTACTCCAGAGGAATTCCTTAAGAAAAGATAATACTCTTAAGACCAGACATTTCATAAAAAACTTTCTGGCTTGAGTAAAACTAGCTCTATCAAGTACATTCACGGGGGGGGGGGGGAGCTTGTTAACAAAGGGGATTCCCAGACCCACCCTGGACCTACAGAAACAGAAGCCCACAATCAGGTTTTTTCATAAGCTCCCCAAGTGATTCATTTGCATCCTCAAGTTTGGGAGTCGCGGAGAAAGAGGACGCCCACTCATCATGGTGTGGGGTTGAGGTGTAACCATGAGTCACCCAGGGAATGAAGCGTCTTACCTTTGATTGGATGCAGCTGAGCTCACCTGGCAGCCTCTGTGCTTCATTTAGAAATGACAAATTAGAAGATGATGTGCAATTAAGCTTTTCACGAGGCACTTAACCAGTGCACCCCCTCTTGTGCCTCAGAGCCAGTCTTCATGTCCCTGGGGAATCAAGAATATCACTAAGACTCCTCCTGTGTGTGGGCTGAAGGATGACAGAGCAGAAGCCGTCAGAGATGTTGCCTATCAACCAGTGAGTCCTGCAGCCTCACCCTGGCAGGGTTCCAGCCCTCGGAAGCTGCCACAGAGAAGCCCAGCGCAACCACAGATGTTTTTGCAGTGGTTTCCGAAAGTTAGCCCAACTCAGAGTCTGGATCCGGGATGGCTTTACGAGAGCCACTTGGGTGCCTATTGCAAATACGGATTGCTGGGCCCCAGCCCAAAGTCACTGATGGAGTGTCTTGGTGGCTGGGCCCTGAAGTAGGTATTCATAGCATCCTCCCTGGGGTTTAGAAGTCAGTAGGAGCAGATCGTGCGACTTGTTGGATCATGAGGCGATTAGAAATAAACCCGTGGAGAAGTTGATGTAAGAAGAGAAAGGAGCCATCAGATGACAGGGGAACTGTGACTGGGCCTGCAGCCCTGGAGTCTACCAGATGTCCTAATAAGAAGAAGGCAGTTGAAGAGACTGAAAAGAAAGACCTCTTCAAAGGAGGTTGTGTGGTTCGCATTTATTTTGTTCCCATTTAGCTCTAGGAGCTCCTGGAATGAAGGGGAGGGTGGGGTAAAGAGGATTCAAATTACATAGGCTGCTGGCTCCTGTGAAGGTTTGGTTTTTGTTTGTTTTTTAAAAAGGAATATTTCCAGTGGCGTGCTGTAAGTAGATGCTTAAAGGAAAAAAAAAAAGAAAGAAAGAAAAATTCCTGATTTGTAATGTTTGCTGTTTTCCCTGGAGTAAACGCTCACTCTGTGGTTAATTTCAAGTGACCAGTGTGATATCACGGAGCGTGGAGTAGGGAAGAGAGGCACACAGTTGGCTCTTTCTGCTGGCATGAGTCTGCTCCAGTCCACCTTAGAAGAGTTATCTGATTCAAAGGAGATCTTTCTGAAAAACTCCAGCAGTATCTGCAGCCACATCACCAAAACGTGACCATACTGGAATCCCATGGGACAGGGAAGGCAGCGTAGCTGGCCCAGAGAGCACATCGACTGTGCAGAGAGCAACTGGGGCCATGCCAGGAGCAGATGCTCAATGCCCAGCTGCACACTCTCTGAACTAAAAGCCAACACCCTTGCCTGGGGCAGAGCCCGGTTTCCTAAGGAAGTGGTGACAGGCAGGGGAAACAGGAACCAAGAATTTCAGATAGGGGTAGTGGAGTTCTTTTGAATTCTGCTATAATCGCTCAATAAAGACAGAGTTCGCAGAAAAGGAAATGGAGATGTTGCCTGCAGCCCTGGTGTATGGAGAAGCAGACTTATCAACGTTAGACACAGCCAAAGGCAGAGGCGGGAGCTTAGTATCACACATTCTGCACAACCTGAATCGGAGTGGAGTGGGAAATATTCACTTAATCATTCACATTTGTACCTAAGGAACTGTGATGCTCAGTTACAAACTTTAAGTACTTTTAAAAACTGCTCTGGGGAGAGAGATGAAGACCACGATGGATATAAAATTAGCACATATTTTCCCATGTCGGTTAAAATGTGTTGGGTAAACAATGGGAAAGGAAGCAGAGGTTTCTGGGAATGACCTCATTTGCATGAAGAAATGGAAATGCAGGTCTCAGGTTGGATGGGAAATACCTTTTCCACACTTGGCCCTCAAGGAGAGCTGGGTGGCTTTGAAAAAAAAGCCAGCCAACTGAGTACAACTCTCTTCTGTTCCTATCGTCCGTTAGTGTGTCGAAAACATTTGGAATGAAAAGTAAGGGGCAAAGAGGCAGTAGAATATATGGATCATTTATTTTCAAGTCACCTTCTGTTCGGAGGGCCCTAGGCCAGAGCGCGTGTGTGTGCGTGTGTGTGTGTGTGTGTGTGCGCGCACGTGTGTGTGTTTATGGTGGGAGTAAGGAAAAGCTAGTAAACTACCATTTTATTAAAAAACAAGCAAATGAGATCCTGCCGTACTTTTGTTCCTGAGATCAGCTGACAAACAGTCGTGTGATAGAGCCAGCAGGCCCTGGCTGGCAAAAGCCGAATGTGCACATCTCTTCCCAGCAGGATACTTGGTGATATCACAGTACGAGCTTGAAATCAGCCCTGGTAGGAATACTTACACCATGATAACTGGCAGATCTTCAAATCAGGCTGTTTGTCCCTGGAGAGCTGGTTGTCACAGACCTATCACCACGCCTCTGCTGGCAAGTTATCCTCCCGAGAGTCTGGATTGTAACCACGTGTCCTGGTCAGCTGGGGCTGCCATAACAAAATGTCAGACTGGGTGGCTGAAACGACATAAATTAATTTTCTCACAGTTCTGGAGAAAGGAAGTCCAAGATCAAAGGGACATCAGGGTGGTTTCTCCTGAGGCCTCTGTCCTTGGAGCCTTCACACGGACTCCGTGTGCACACATTCCTGGTGTCTCTTCCTCTTCTTATAAGGACACCGTCATATTGAATTAGGGCTCACCATTATGACCTCATTTGACGTTAAACCTCTTTAAAGGCCTAATGTCCAAATTCAATCATGTTGGGGGTTAGGGCTTCAACATATGGCTTTTGAAGTGGACACAGTTCAGCCCATAGCACCATGGGACAGGCACATGGGGAAAAGCTTTTGCTTTTCAGGGCAGTGAAGGAACTTTAGCTTCACTAACACGGTGGAACATGGGGAAGGAGCTATGATTCTGCGGAGTAAAGGAGTCTTTATCTGCAAGTATTACTAACACAGCTGTTAGAAAGCAGTCGCCTTCTGCCAGGGAGCCCCAGGAAGCCGTGGTGCCAGAGCCTGAACCGTGGGAAAAGGGCAGCAGCCTTGTTTTCAAAGCCGGAATCCTAGTGAAACACAAAAATTTTGAATTTTCCAGTGCAAGTATTTACACAGAACCTGCCGAACACTGTAATCATAGTAGGGATCTTTCAAAGCTGTAAGGAGTGGACATGGACACAGTGGTGCAGAATGAAGCCTGGGACTCTTGTCGATAGTTTCAGTGTAGACACTGTCTCCCATCCAGGCGTAGCCCAGGAAACATTTAACCTTGGTTTTGCTATTAGCTATCTTGTGAGCATGAGAACAAACCCGATCATGAATCCAACACTCTGAAGAGGACACTAAGGGAAGGAGCTCAGAGAAATGGAGCTAGAATCTTGATCAGGCCTTGCCTGGCGCCCTGGTGTACACACGTGCAGATGATGTGTTAATTGTGTAATTTATTGTCTTGTCCAGTTTTCACTGGGTTTTCTGTTACTTACAATAAAAATAATCTTCCTAAGGGTGATAACACAGTGTGTTCTGTGTGAGGGGTGGGAGGTGGCGGGTAGTACATTAACTTCTAGGCACTGGTCCAGTTACATTTTCATACATTTAAATAACTTGCTGTCTCTTTCTTGACCAGCTAACAGCTCCCATGTTCACATGAAGAGAAAAGTGAGAATTGAGTATAAGGGAAAATCCTACAGGACAGAGGCTGGGGTGATAGAATCAGAGGAAGGCCTCTTCAGCTATCGCCTTGAAGGTGCTAGACATGTGAGAACCTCTAGAAACTTCCTATAAGACATGGCCTCACTCAATCAGGAGGAGTATGGGGAGAAGCTGATCTAATTCTGTGGCAGAGCTTTGATGGCTCCAGGTCACAGGTAGCAGTCAATGGCAAAATGAGAGACAGGCCAGGAGGAGGGGGAGGTGCTTCTCTACCCGAGGGAACCACTTGAGGTTCCTCTGGCCAGAGTGCCCAGGAGCATGAGTCTTCCTTTCTGACCCTAATAGATACCCTGTCATTGCAACCATGATGAATGCCTGAGACAGCGCATGTTATGGGAAGACAAAGTAGGCCAGCCCCAGGGAAGTGGTGTTTCATCTGAGATCTGAACCATGAATAGGGTTATCCAGGTCAAGAGGAGGTTAAGCATGGGGGTTGGGGGCACACAGAGCAAGAAGCTTTGCAGAGACACCGAAATAGAAAGAGCAAGGCGCGTTCTCCCCTCTGCGATCAGTGCTCCCTTGCCTTTGGGAACATCTCCTGCCATCCCCACACCAACTCAGATGAGCCAGAGTCCTCTTAGGTAGGGAGGTGGCAAGAGGCAAGGAAGAGTCACGAACTAAAAGAAGCAGGGGTGCGGGCTGTGGTGTGGGGGTAGGAGACTAAAGTCCTCCATATGTTTTCTTTTTCTAATTATCAGTGTACTGTCAAGAGAAGGAGAAAGTTGGAGAGTATGAGGCTTGATCAGAGAGCAGAACTTCCAGGATGAAAATTCGAGAGGCAAAGCATTTCCAAGAGGGACCTGGGCAGTGTGTGCTCAGGAGAAAGAAATTGAAGGCAAGCAATTCAAGAGACTAAGGACCTAAATGGGTGCCAGCCTGGGGTTGGCAGGAGTTAGTGGGGAGAGACAGAGAGTGACCAGAGCTGCATGAGATGACCACATCCAAGACCACAGACCCTCCTGCCGTCACCACCAGAGAGCATGGTAGGGTTCTAAGGGAGCTTTTATGACCTCCAGATCATTATCCTTCCCTGTTTCCCTGACTCCCAGGGGGAACTGCCTGGCTATGGGGGGCGGGAGATGAGAGGAGGTGGGGGGTGCTGGTCTTCTTGTCTAGAAATCACCTGAGGGTGTCTTTTCACCTTCCCTGTGGCAGTTCCAGCTGAAGGATTCTGGCATCCCTGCCAAGGGTGCCATCTCCCGGGATTTCCGGCATGGATTCTGCCTCTGGCCGCTTACCCTGAGCAGGGCGGTTCCTGGATGCCTCTGTCAGTGTGCCTGGGACCTCCTCCAGGTCAGCTCTGGGCACTGCTGACATGCTGAAGGGCTGAAAGTGACAGAGCTGTGCTCTGTTCTCTGGGGCCTTTGATGTACCCAAGTCATCGCATGTTCCACGTCACACTGGAATGACTGTTTTCCCCCTTTCCTGTGTGTGATTCAAAGGTCAGCTGGGGTCCCTCTGGCCCTTGTGGCTTGTAGGCTGGACCCCTTCATGCATTCTCTGAGATTCCAATAGGAGGCCAGCTTTCTCACAGTCACCTGAGGCCCAAGCTCCTAGCATCACACTTAGTTCAGCTCGTGAGTCTTTCACATCTCCTGCATGCTATTTTGTTTCACACGAACTTGGCCCTGTCATGAATCTCAGTTCATTCCTTGATTTATGTCAAAAACAAAACAAAACAAGAAAACTCTACTCATATAAGTGATCTGTAAGATGTGCTAGATGATACTGAACATTCAAGAGGGGATGGAAGTTTACGTCATAGTCGCCCAAATTCAAGAAGAGATTGGATATTCCCTAGCCTTAAAAACAACCCACCACCGATCGTAAATGGGTACAGAGATTTTGCAAAACTCTTCAGCCGTAGCTAGTAGAAGTGAACACACGTATACCATGTGACCCGGGAAGTCCATTCCACGAAGTGCTGTGGATGTTCATCCAGACATGATGAGAGTGATCATACAGCCCTCGTCTCAACCACAGCCCCAAATGGAAATGTTCTTATGTCCACCTTCACAGAAAGCAGAACTAGACTGTGGTATATAGAGAATAGAATACTACACGGCAATGAAAAGGAGTGAAATACAACACATGCAACAACACAGAAAAGACTCACAACTATAATGCTGACTGAGAGAAGCCAGTCATGAAAGAGCAGAGTTTGGTATATTTCCTTTCACATGAAGGTCTGCACTAGGCAAATGAGTTTTTGGTGCTAGAAAGCCCGAGAGGAAGCCAGGGCCGGGAAAAAGGCATGAGTGTGGGCTTCTGGCGGACTCAGAACGTTCTGTTTGCTGGTGTAGGTAGGTGCTGCTCACATGGGTGTGTTCACTTTGTGAAAAGTCATCAGGCTGCACACTTATGATCTGTCGCTTTTCTATATGTATGTTATTCTTCAATAAAATTTACATTAAATAAAAGCCCTCTGGCCACCGCGATTTTCCTCCAGCCATGTCGGCCTGCATCACACCTTCCTTCTCCTTCCACTTCCCACTCACCTCCTGGAGGCCCGCAGTTCCCTTTATTGGTTTCTAAGGCACGGGAAGTGAGCCATCTGGCTGCCCTGGCTCCTGTCCCCTCAGGGTTCACTCCCTTAATTTCCCTTTTGTAATAGAAAGAATTTTCTCCCTGAGAGAAATTCGTTTGCCAGCTTCTAAAAATACAATTTTCCTCCCACTGGAAGTGACAACAGGGCTTACCGAGGAGGGGCAGCCTTGCTGTGCAGTGCGCAGGTTACTCCTGGCACTGCAGGGACGTCGCCAGTCACCTTTTGTACTAGGAACTTGCCAACTGGACAGCGGTGGAAAAGTGATTTTGCTGCTCTGTGCTGCAGATTCCTCACCTGTGAAAAAGCGACAATGTTAGCACCTACCTCAAAGGGTGGTCAGGGAGGGTCAAATGTCTAAAAACAGGACCAGCACCTGGGATGCTGTCTGGAATATGTAGCTATCATTACTGCTGTGGGGGAGGAAACATGTTACTTCTACCCTTCTGGGTTCTTGGGCTGATCTAATAATCAAATTAGCTTAAGACAGATTAACAGGAGAAAGACAAATTTAATTACATATCTAGGGGGCCCCCTAGACATGGATTTCAAGAACAAGTTGGGCAATTGAGGCTTATATGACATCCTGAGCTAGGAGCGGGATAGGGCCCGGGGGCTTCCAAGGAGAGAAGGGTAACTCACAGGGTGATAAGGAGAGCAGATGTTTGTTAATTAGATATTTGTCCTTCCACACAGATAGGTCATTCAAGTAAAAGTTATCTCTGGTAGTAGGTCTCTTTCTGGGCCTGGCCCCCTATCTAAATGCTTTTAGGTAGTTAAGGGAGAGAGAAAAGTTTTCTGCTGGGTCTTGATTGCCTGTGGCTCATAATGATCCACCTGCCAGCAACATGTTTTAGGGTCGTGTGTTCTGCTCCCCCTTTACTGCTTTGAACTTCTCGTCATATGTAATGAAAAGAGTCCCAGTTTTGTCTTGTGTTTTGCTGTCATACACCCTGGGCATCTTCCTGTGCTTAAGACTACAACGTGAATCTAGGCAGGAAAGGGGTGTGTGCAGCAGAGGGCCGAGAAGAAATTCAGGCCCTGGATGCCATGTTGCACTGAGTCCAGCTTTCCTCCAATCTGAGGTTATGCTCCCTGCCCCTTTTGGTGAGTTCTTTCACAAGCCTCAAATGGACCCGAGCTGGACCCACTACTACAGTCCACAAGATGGACCAAGCCCAGCTATATCCATAAAGGGCTCACAACTTAGCAAAGCCAGGCCCTTGATACCGAGGTTTTTAAAAATTTCGCTTATAATTACTACACCTCTCTTCTTTCTTTTACACAGCTGCATGTGCCACACACATAATTCACAACCAGGTTTTGAACTTTTAACTCTTTCTACTCTTGAGATCCACAGTTGCTTTGGATGTCTGCGAGACGTGCAAATAAATGAGATAAGCAATTAGCAACCTGTTGAAACAGAAGCCTTCTCATTTGAGAGATTTGGAGCAGGACCTACAAGCCCTGACGAATCCAGGGCCCCTCACAATGGCAGCCTCTCTTTTTTAGTTTAAACTCCATTCGTCCATGCCCCCCAATTCCAAAGTTCCAGAAGAGGGAACCTGGGTGGCCAACTGTTGTTGGGGTCCTCTCTTGGTACATAAACTTATGTCCAGGGTGGGAGGCAGGTCTTGTCTTAGGAGATTCCTGTGGGAGTCCCGTCAATCTTCTCCCGCACAGGGAGGGCTGGAGTTCAGTTCTTAGAGGAGGAGATCACTGGGCAGGCACAGTCTCCAAAGCTCTGCAAGAGTTCTAACGTGTGAGGCTGAATTAAATATTTTAGAAAAAGCTTAGTTATTGTGTAGCTTCCAGAATATGAACTGAAGTGGCAATTCTCAATGTGTATCCCTACGACCCTCTCGGGGGGCCTGAGAGATCCTTCTTTTTCCAACTATACATCTGTGTAAGGCTGGATTCCCTTTTATCCTTAAAGCAAACATATCACAATGGAAGATGTATTGCAACAGACTGAAGGCAGGACATATTTCAGCTGTCCTCTATGAAGCTGAACGTCAG
This sequence comes from Cynopterus sphinx, assembly GCA_030015415.1. Lineage (NCBI taxonomy): Eukaryota > Metazoa > Chordata > Mammalia > Chiroptera > Pteropodidae > Cynopterus > Cynopterus sphinx. The sequence goes on along the minus strand of CM057389.1, from coordinate 23,654,852 downwards.
AAAGATTTGCAAAAATGTAAAATAATGCCACCGTTCTCCACTTTTTTTGGGAAAACATAGTTCCCATGAAAAATGTTGCTTGTGTTTGCTGTTATTATTTTTAAATGATTACAAAGTCTGCAAATTTCTGTTTGAATTTCTAATGTGGTGACTATTGATAGATAAAACCCACAAAACCAAAAGCTCTTGGAGTTCCACAGCAATGGTGAGTGTGAAGTGGTCCTGAGACCCCGAAAGCACCCCAGAGAAGGGTGCCACGCTCTCTCTCCCTCTCTTCCCTGCTCCCTTCCTCCTCCTTGGGCCTCCTGTCCCTCAGCCCAGAGGGACCCCGGGGCGGCGGGGGGTTGGAGGCGGAGGTTGGAGGCCGGGGCCGGGGGCGGGGGAAGTCCCACCTTAGCCTCTCTCAGCTGGGCTCCTTGGGGAGAGGAGAGAGAGTCAGCATCCAAACGTCCCGCAGCTCCTGGGGACTTTTCTCAGAAAGCTGTGCCTCGGCACATGGGGCATAAAGAGGGTTTGTGTTTTCTTGCTTTCTTTCAGGGCAGCCCCAGCTGGAAGTAGAAAATCCACCTCCTGGGCACAAAGCCTTGGGTGTCCCCTGTGGGAATGTTTTGTTCTGAATGCATCTTCCTTGGTGTGAACTGACAAAGAAGTTTCGTGCTTCTCTACAAAATAGCCGATCCGTGCGATTGGAGGGAAAGAAGTCTTGGTAAGAAATAGTCCTTTGGGAGGAAGGAAAACTGTTATTGAGAGCAGAAAGAGAGTTTTGGTCACCGAAGGGGAGCTTAGGGAGCAGCCCCACGCATTACAAGATGACAGCAGCGGGGAGGGGCACTCGGGGTGCCTGGGCGTGGAAAAGCACATTACTTCATTTAAACAAGAAAACATGGAGTGCATCAGGCTCTAGGTGCGTGGATGATGACAAAGGCAGGACACCTGGAATTCTTAATGTTCAAAGCTAATTCCTCTTTCATCTTCAAGGTGACTAAAGGGAAATTTTCCTTTCGAGGGTCACTGGTCTTCAAAGACAAAAGAGGCTCAGGGCTGACTGCTCAGGGTGGGGGCGGGGGGTGGCCCTAACTCTGCTGCTTGTGTGAACTGCCTGGGCCTCAGTCTCGCTATCTCTAAATGGGAATAAAGAATTCCTGCTTCAGAGAGTCATTGTGAGGATTTGCCTGGCCCAGACTTGAGCGCTCACTAAATGTGAACTCTCACTGGAAATACAGTCAATAATATCGTGATAACTATGTAAGGTGTCGGGTGGATACTAGGCTTATCAGAAGGATCACTGCGTAAGTTATATGAATGTCTAAACACTATGTTGTCCACCTAAAATTACTGTAATATTGAATGTCAACCTTAATTGAAATGTTTTTTAGAAAGATTAAAAAGTGAAATGTCCTATTAATTGTGTAAGCATCTACTAAGCATTAGGCCGCTATGATGGTGGCAGCCCCCTCAGGTTAACCTGGCCATTCCCTGCCTGTGGCGAAAACAAGTCCTTCTGTTTCTAGGATGGCATGGAATTGTGCTCTTATGTCTGAGTGATTCCAGTGTGAAGTTCAAGGAAGTTAAGAAAACTTTTTGGTCTCTGTCCACATCAAGAATAATCATGTTACAGCTAACAGTTTTCCATGGAAAAGTCATGAGACTGGTGGGGGTGGGGGAGAGGGAGAAGGGACAAGTGGAGAAATGAGAAAGTGGGAGAAAGAGGCTATAGTTGTCACAAAGGACCCAGACATCATAAACTCCTTAGAGACTATAGTTGTCACAAAGGATCCAGAGTTCATCATAAACTCCTTACTACCTTTAAAGCCAGAGGGTAAAATGCAGGTTTGCACCTCGCTGAGGCCAGTTCTATCTAGTAAACCGGGCACTCTGTGGATGGACCACCACAGACACTTTGTATTCCTACCTTTGTCCCCAGCCTACATTTTTTGGTTCAGCAAATATGATCAAATATGCACCAGTATGGTTGACCATAAAAGTACTGGTCCTCCTACACCAATAAGAGGGGCCCCAACCCATGTGCCAGCCCCCAGGTCTTCCGTGCTTATCCGCCCACAGTGCTAGGGCAGAGAATTCCCATTGAGTAGAAGCCGATCTAGGTGACTTGGGTTTTCCAAAGCTAAAGTTTTGAGATTCTGACCCTAGTGAAGACGCTCTTGCCCCAGGGACGGTGTCCACAGGTGGACCTTCCTGCGTGTTTCCAGACATTTTCCTTAGTTCAAGTCCCCACCATTGTCCTGAACCCATGGGGCCTTCAGGAATTGAGGCCCCGATGCAGCTGGTTCTGAGTTCAGAGGGAGAAGCTGGACTAGCTTGGGACAACGTCCATTGGAGAAATAGCTGACCTACAAGCTCAGCCCTGAGTGGTCCTCCCTGGACAGGTCCAGAAAGACAGGCTGTCACATTAATTGTGTTCTCTAGTGATAGAGAGCTAAAGCTGACAGGGTAACTTGCGAATTGATAGGAAGCATATGAAGAGCTCACAGACTCTCAGAAAAGCTGAAGAACCAATTTGAAAATGACAGAGTAGGGCAGAAACTAAGGTATACTCTCTTCAGAGTCCACCGTCAGCGTGGATTAAGCACAGCCACCTTCAGGCTCTCTGTGAATGATCACATTCCCGGAAAAGAGGTGGGTTGGTCAGCTTTGGTTAGTGCCAGGCCCTGAGTGGGCAACTTTATTGGTGGGACCTAATGGCAGAGGGTGGGGCAAGAAGGAAGATAGTTATTTTACCCAAAGAAGGTGCTGTAGATGGTGGGCTGGACAAACCCGAGGTGCTCATTACAGGCAGGCTGCCCCAGTAGCAAACCTGCTCAGAGGGGTGGCCTTGGAGCCCACAGGATTTTAGAGGCAGAAGCCACAGGTGGGCTTAGCAAATCAGCACAAAGCTGAGCATGTGACAGAGAGCACACTATCAAAAGGTGTTTCATTATAAATTGGTGGTATCCTCATTAAAGAAACTTAGAAATCACAGAAAAGTCTAGAAAAGAGAATTTCATAAGTCATCTATAACCCCACTACTCAGAGATAACCACAGTTTTTGAGTGTTTCTCTCCTCCTATGAATTGTTAACGTGGTTGAAGACACACTGTGTGCATTATTTTGTATTTGATGTTTGAGTACCACATATCAATCCAACAATTGCTAGAGGAGTACCTTTGTAACACTAGGCCAGCAAACGGATGTAAGGTGTGGCTGTCCCACATGGTGAAAGAGGCAGAGGACACACTCTTTGGCCCATGGTTCCACCGACACTGGGGACCAAGTATTCACTTTGCCCAGCCTGGGAAGGTGCCAAGGCCTGCCCTCTACCCCAGAGGAGGTTCACCCTGGACACCAGCCAAGGTGGATGGGAGCTGTGACATACACAGACCCGTGTAAGGAAGGGCCCCCGACCTCCATGTTACAGCCCACAGAAGCTGCTTGTGTTTATGCTTCAGGGGACAGTGACTCTAGATCATTCCTGTGGGTTTCTGCAGGTTCTTATGAATTCCTACATTGTCTTTCTGGTATATAACAGATCACGTGTTCACTTGACCTTTAAAGGAGTCACTTCCTTTGTTAAGTCACTTGAAATGACGTCAAGAATAAGCATTATGATAAAGAGTAAAGTCACTGGGAGGATGGGATTGTGGGAGAATTCTAGTTAAAATAAAGCTGTAGCCATCTTCATAACATGCTATGTATATAGAGACGTGTGTACTTAAATACCTGAAACTGTGTATTTAAGGTCTAAAACAGAGCTTGCTTGTTTTAACCTTTGCTGACATTTGCTAAGGGATGAGAATCACAGTGATATCAGAGTTCAGAAGTCTATCACTTGGAGTACAACTCCTGTGATGAGCTTTCAGCAAAAGCAGGCCATACTCCTATTAACCGAGTCCACTCTCAGAATCGGGTGGGATCACTCTTGAAAGATTTCAGCATTTGTCCATAGGGGAGTGTAATTCACCTTTAGTCATCATCTCACGTGACTCAGGAGCCAGTCCCCCATTCTGTCACCTCCATGGAAACTTGTTTTCTTTACTAAGACATTTCATCTGCACAGAAAGGGGCCCCCAAGGTCGAGGCTGGGGAACCCTGGGGAATGCAGGGCTTGGTCTAGGGACACACAAGGGACTTCAGCCTAGGGGCTCTTACCTCTCTGATTACTCCATGAGTCTTTCACGAGTTCCTTTACTTCCAGCATTTCTTATTATTGTTCCTCAGGAGTCTGTCTCAGTCCTCTTCTTCTTTCAGTCTATTCCGTCTCCTGAATGATCCTGCCAACTTCAGGGTTCCGATTATCTATGGAATTGCGGCTCTTAAATTCATATCTCTAGCCCAACTTTCTCTCAAGTTCCAGACCCACTTATCCATAGGCTACTCCGCATTTCTACCTTAAAGTTGTCACTAGCACCTCAAGTTCAGCATGTCCCCCAAACTTAGTCTTCTTCCTGATTTTCTTACCTCAATGACACCATGATTCTGCCAACCTAGAAACCTAGAAATCATTACTGATTCCTCCCTCACGCCATCTTCATTCTGTCCACTTAATTCTGTTTAATTCACTCATTTGGTCATTCAGCAAATAAATCTGAAGCCCCTACTATGTGCCCAGCATTGTGTTAGGTATCTAATGGTGAGCAAAACAGACAGTTTGGTTGAAGAAACAGACAAATAATGGTATGAAAGGAATATGCAGAGTTATGAGTGTTTAGTCTGGGGGACAGGAAAGGTCTTCTTGAGGAAGGGACGTTTAAGGGGAGATCTAAAGAATATCTTATAGTTAATTAGATCAAAGTTATAGGGCGGGGAGTTCAATTTCTAAGCACACAGATCAGAGTGCTCACAAGTCCTGAATGAGGTGGACCGAGGGAGACTTCAAGAAAGGCCTTTGTGGCTAAAGTGTAATGAATTATAGGAATAACGTTGAGAGAGGAAGGCAGAAGTCTTATCATTCAGCACCTTGTAAGGACTGGCCCTTCTTCTAAGAGGACAAAGAAGGCTTTAAAGACTTTGTGGGGATGGGTTGAGGAATGACAGGTTTACATATGCGTACCACTCTGGCTGCAGTGGAGGGTGATCCCATTGGCTTCCATCTTGCCATTTCTGTAGCCAGGATCCCAGTCTAGACTTTTGCTGTCTCTTGCCTTCCAGCAGAAGACACCTTTACTGTTGTCCCCTTACAATGCACCTTTAGTATAACTGTCAGACTTAGCTTTCAACTTCTCTTCATAGAATAGAAAATCAGTGATTCTTCTTTTTGCTCAAAATAAAGTTCAAACTCCTTAGCTGGCCCTTTAAACCTGGCCCTCATTTCCCTGTCTAGTGTCATACCCAACCACTTGTCTTCAAATACTCTATGTCTTAGTCCACAAAAGGAGGATTCAAGAGCTGGACAGCAGCTTGAGGGGACAGGCCAAGGCGGAGGCTGAGCCTGAGGTTCAGTGTGTTGATCCATTTGGGAGCAGGGTAAACCCACCCAAGTGCGGTTTTAGGCAGGTGGCTACAAGAGTACCAAGGACCAACACTTGGGAAGCACTCGGGGACAAGGCATATGGTGGCTTGGACATAAGACCAGAGGTGTAGTTGCTAGGAGTTGTGACCAACGACAGGATCCTCAGCACTGAGAGATGGGTGCTTAAGAGCAGGATCTTGACCACTGGAAATCTGATGTCCCAGGATAGCCAAGACTCCAGTTAGTAAAGAAAGGCAGGACTCGGAGACTTGGGTCTCAGAAGGTCAAGAACAAAGACTGACTTAAAGATGACTTTGTAAGGAGAGCAGGGGAAAGTTCTTTATATCCTACTTATATAAAGAGACTAGGGGCCAAAATGAATCCTAAAATTTAAAGGACAATGCTCCTTGTCAGGTCAAGGTTAGAGCAGATTGAAGGGTGCAAGGAAGGAGCCAGGTGGCTCCTTAGTCGCCCACTCTGAGATCTTCACAGCCATGGCTCGTCCTCAGGGCGCATGCACACAGAAACCAGGGACATTAAAAGTTGACCCCATGAACCCTGAAGAGCTGTGATTGCTTGGGGGACCCATCTAACTTCAAGGTGGGTGAAATCTCAATATCAATGTAGGTCTGGAGTAGCTGTGTAACTGTTAGGAGGGTCTCTGTAGGCCATGACTTGGCACAGTTCACATGGTAACCAAAAGACTATGACATACTCAGAGGGTGGTGAGGTCATAGAACTCAAGCTTTAAAGTAAGTGAGTCATGTGTGCCTCATTTATTTTTAAAAGAAACTTCTGAGAAGAGCTTAGAACAATTTTTTCCCCTCGAGTGCCATTTCCGAAAGGTACTCACAGAACAATAAGGTGTGACTGTAATGGCTGCACTGAGTTGTCTTTTGGACAGTGTTAGAAGGGACATAAAGAAGGTGGACAGAGAACTGAGACAACTGAGATGCATCGACGAACTCAGCACACGATGCCTTTGCGACTTGTACATGCACCCGTACTGCTGCTGCGACTTGCACCCGTACCCGTACTGCCTCTGCTATTCAAAGCGATCACGCTCCTGTGGCCTCTGCGATCTCTACCCATGTTGCCTGTGTGACGTCAAGCTTTACTGCCTTCGACCATCTCTCAGAAGTTTGGAGAGGAAAGCCATTAGAGCCATAGAGGATGAAAAGAGAGAGCTTGCCAAGTAAAAGAACTTTTTAAGATTTTTATAGCTGATGTGTTAGCCTTATAAGTTGGAACAAGGGGGGGAATGTGACAATCAATATTTGCACAGAGATGGAAAGGGCTCAGGTAATGACTCTAGTGACTCAGCAAAGATTTAAGAAGAGTAAATGGGTCCATGATGAGGATTACAAGATTCTCAAAAGACAATGAAATGATACTGATTGGCAGGGTTGTCGTTGGTTTATAGCAGGAATGCCAACGTGATAAATAATGTGACTTTAATAAGGGAAAGAAATGGGGGAGGCCATTAAAAAGCTATTGGAAGCAGCAACCTAAACATTTTTTCTGGTTATGAGTAAAGTGATTTGAGTATATTTGAACTTACAGAAATGACTACAGGAGAAGTAATAATAATTGATCAAATCCTTAATGTTTGCCAGAGGCATTAAGAGCAGGGGAGGAAATGGAACAATAGAGGTATTTTCTGGGTTTTGTAGGAAAACCTTTCTCTCATTTCTCAACTCAAGAAAAAGACTTAAAATTCATCTGGAGTTGGGTCTGTTATGTCAGCCTCTCCTTCTGACTCCAGTAAATGCTGTACAAATAAACTACAGAACTGAAAGAGTCTCAGCTTTCCGAACAGAGTTGAAAAGACTTTAATTGAATTGGGCAATTTTAAAAGCCACTTTAAAATTTTTTGTTTGATTATATTTTCTTTTTTGGCCCGGAGAAAGCTTTCCTTTTCTTATTTTCTATAGATGCCATTTAGTTTTTTACTGTTGTTGAAAAAAATGGTTGAAAGCACGGATTCCTAAATTCTGGTCCATCCATACATTGGGATAAAGCATTTTATGTATTAATGTATTAAATGAGAAAAGCAAGGTGCAGAAAACTATTTAATACACTATGATTTGTTTTTAAAGGTGGGCACACATAGATGATAGATTTTTTTGTTGAAATATACTTGACATATAACATTGTATAAATTTAAGGTTACAGCATGTTAATTTGATATATTTATATATTGTAATATGATTGTCATTGTAGCGATAATTAACGCCTCTATTATATTACATAATTATCATTTCTTTTTAGTGGTTGGGATAATTAAGTTCTAGTCTCTTAGCAAGTTTGATGATTTTCATACAATATTGTCTACATTCACTGTACTGTGCATTAGATCTCTAGGACTTATTTACTAATTGCAAGTTTGTACCCTTAAATATTGTCTTATCCTGACGAAATGGCTAGATGGGAAATTAGATAGATGATAGATAGATAGATAGATAGATAGATAGATAGATAGATAGATGATAGATATAGATAGATGATTAGATAGATAGAAAGAAGAGAGAGAGAGATGATAGATGATAGATAGATAGATGATAGAGAGATAGAGAGAGAGAAGAGAGATGATAGATGATAGATGATAGATAGGTAGATAGATAGGTAGATGATAGATAGATGGATACAGAGAGGCAGAGAGAGACAGAGCAAGACCCTTGACAACGGTGACAGCGATGTTGCTCTGGAAAAGGCAATAAGGCAATCATTGTCAGGTCATCAGTCACCAAAGTTGAGCAACAAACCTCCCTCAATAACCTGGACGGGGTACCGCCTATAAACTCACCTATACTCTATTTGAACCAATTTTTATTTTTACTTTGTAGAGTACCAGGTTACAGAAATTGTGCACACTGTGAGTCAGGAATGCTTTGGTAATATTTTGTCTAAATGAAGGGTTACTTGTGAGCAGATCTGTGTTCACTCTCCCTATACTTTTGAATACTTGATTACTTTTGACTCAAGTCTTTTCAGCCTTTGTTTCCTAGTTGTCCCTACTCTCCAGACTCTCCAGGGTAGAGTGTCCCCCTGTCCTTTACGATCTGGGTGCCCTCCGTCTCCTCCAGGAGCCCTATTTCTTTAAGCTTACTTCTTGGCGGTGTAGTTTCTATATGAGGTAATGCTTTGTATGGTTTGGGATACTTTACCTGACAATGTCTGGACTTTTGCAGATTTTTTTTTCTGGGCCTGTGTCAGTATATGAAACTGGGGATGCTGTCACATTAATTCCCAGATCTCTGAACTGATATAGCCAAATCCACTTTAGAAATGACCTCAGATTTGCCCTCTTGAACCTCCTTCTAACCACATTTCTTCCAGCACATTCGTACCGCCTCATGGAACCCTCTATGCTCTATTTCTGACAGCTTGGTTTCACTGTCCAGAAGGACTTAATTCTATTTGCAAACTTAAATATTTAATTTTCCTGAATATGGATGAATGTCTTAAACCCGACCTAGCCCTAATCTCAGAAAACTCTCATTCTTAATATTTTTTCTTCCTTTGTAACGCCTCTTTACCTAATCTCTCAGCTAACTCCCAATCCATGACTAAATAAATCCAGAAATATCGTGTTGATTCAATTTTTTAAAGTGATTTTTGGTGTAAAACCTTGCCCAAGGCTATTTGAGTTTAGAAATAATATTCACATAACCTTTTATCCTTTAAAAAAATGCTAGCAGTTTGGTTAGGTATGACATGTACTTTCAGATTCCAGGCTGGGTCATCTAGAAAGCTCTTTGCCAAACAAGAAAGGAAGATTTCTGGTCTGTAGATGCCACGGCCCTATTGGAATTGTTTTCTGTGTGGGAGCGATTTGGTCTGCCTCTGGGTGCTCCTCTAATTACTGATAAGAAGCCTTGGTCAACCATTTTAATTCTCCCCAAGAGTTTCTTGAGCACTCCTGAGTGTATGTTGTTTGTTTGATGTGTGTGTGTGCGTGTGTGTGTTTGTGTGTGTGTGTGTGTGTGTGTGTAGGGCGGTGCTATATATTTTAGACTGAGTATAGAAGGTCCAATCTATTTCCATTGTTTACTGAGCAGCTGCTTCAAGAGACATCTTCCTTCACAGAGACCGAGTACTTTTGTTTCTTTAGCTTCTTTCTCTTTTCCTCCCCAAATCACCTTTTGTACCACAGGCGCGCACTAGCTGTTTCCCCAACTCTTCCTTCCCCTTCTGAATTCATTGGGTCTGAGGTAACTGAATTTCGTTTCCCCTATGAGCAGTCCTGCCACCAACCTGACTTGAGTTTGCACCTCACCCACCGCCACATTTCATGGGCTCCCGATCTCTTTCCTGAAGTGGGGGAAACAGGCAATAATCAGCCCTTCCTCAATCCTGCCCCTAGGAGTTTATTATCTCATTAATGATGCCCGGTTGCCATTCTGACACCTGGCAGCAGTCCTTGTGAAACTTGATTTGCAGTCACACCACAGGTGCAGCGGCCTCAACCATGCGCCCTTTACTAACACCTGGAAACTGATAGAGTGTGCTTCCCTCCACTCCCCTGAGTATCTGAGCTTGGCCTGAGTCTCAACAAAATATTCCCTTGAAAATCCCCAACAAAGGGCACTTCTACCTTCTCATTTCTTTTCTTGTTTACCCATTCACACTCCGAGAATGAGGTTTGCTTTGAATCACTCTCATTCTTGAAGCTGATGACAGCCCTCACAGTGACGTCTTTGTAGGGTTTAGCAGTGTCTTAGGGAAATCTTCCCACCCCCTAACCCCCATCCTCTGACTCAGAGGTCAGGGCCTTGTTAAGCCCCAAGGCTTTATTGCTGGGAAAAGGCTGGTCTTCCCACTGAGAAGAGAACTTTCTTTTTCCCCAGTTTGGCCCCTTGGTCCCCTCTCATCACAACCTCTTCATATCCATGGGACTCAGAGCCCAGTGACCCCAGGACAGCAGGGGTAGGGGTTGCTGCCCATCTAGGCATGTCTACTATTTGGTTTGACCTTATTACTTAATGATACAGGACTTGGGGTGGTTACTTAACACCTTAGATTATGCAGACTGATAGAGAGACTTAGCTTTTACTGAGTGAAAACTAACTCCTTTGCATTTCCACCTCATTTAATCCTTGTACCATCTTGGCCATCTTATAGGTAAAGAAACTGACTTAGCAGCCATGGCCTTGATCACCAGGAGGTGGGAGACCTGGGTTGAAGCCAGGTTTGCCTTTTCTCAAAGAGTGGTCTCTGGACCAGCAGTGGCAGCACCATCCAGAACTTGTTAAAAATGCAAATCCCGCCTCCTCTGCAAACCTGCTGAGTCAGAAGCTCTGGTGGTGCAACCCAGCACCTGCATTTTAGTAAGCCCTGTTGGGGACTCAGATGCACCCGTTAGTACTATTCTCTGTCCTTACTGGGTGACATTGATCTTCAGGACCATCCAAAAGTCTGGAGGAGAAAGACAAAGCAGGAAAAGAATTTAAGGGGTCTTTGGAAGGAGTCTAAATTAGAAGAAAAAGTAAAGCATTCCAAGGACAGCTAGAGGAAGGCCCACCTCTGTTTGCTTTTAGGTAGACATAGACCTTTGACATCTTCGTTACTTTATTCATCACCAGGCTGAACCTGATTTATAGCTTTGTGAAGATGGCTGTCTGTACTCATTATTGCTGTGGGCAGTATGTATCACATTCAGGAGTTGGGTTGTACATTCAGGTGAAATTCAGCTGCAGCAGAGAAAAGCGGTGGCAGATAGACACTGGCTGTCCACTCAAACCCCAGCATGCAGGCTGGTTTCCATATGTTTACTGTGGCTAAGCTCCACCCTCATGATCACAAACATAGGAGGCAATCCCCACAGGGCCATGGAAAATCCCACATGGGGTGATGGGTACATCGCCAGTCAAGAGTTAAGTTGCAAGTTCATAGTTGAGTCTAATGAGTAAAATGAGGCTCCTGCAATTTCTCCCAAACCCACACATCCCCACTGATAACCCCTGACATATAAGCAAAAAGAAGAAGAAACCTGACCTGGCCAAGCATTTTAAGCAGCTGCTGCAGAGCCAAAGGGGACAGAGTGGTGGGAATAGAGGAGGAAGGGGAATCTAAACAAAATCCATGAAATTGTACCCCAAGTCTCAGGTTGCTGAGAGGGGGAGATGAATCTGGGAGGCAGCTTTGGCTTGTAGACCTGGCTGCATCTCCTAAATCTATCTCCTGCGGAAGGCGGGTGTCTTTGGCAGATTTAATCAGGCAGGTAGCTGGGCCTCTAGCCTCTGCTTGGGGTCCTTGGTCCTTCTTTGTGAGGCCCAGCCCTGTCTTTGTGGCAAGATTTGATGTTTCTCCTCTCCCGCTAGAAGGTCTGAGCTGAACAGGGAGCTTTGACAACTAGCCCACACACACACACACACACACACCAAGGGAGGTTCTTAAGAGATGTGGGGCACCTGTTCACCTCTGTGCTTCACTTGTGGCTTTGGCTTTTGAGGCTTCAGGTCTGTGGTCCATCCAGAGAGAGCACGATGCATCTTTGTGTGCTGTTCTCTCTCATTCAGGGAGATACAGTGCTCTTTCTCCTGTTTTTCTCACAGAGATAAAGATTTTAAAGAAAGTCCAGTTCTCTACCTTTCTTTTCATATGGGTTATAGGTACCCTGGCATACCTGGGGCGTGAAAGATGTCTGAGTCCCATACTACCCCAGATTCTTTGGGGACGGGCTGAAATGGAACTGAATGACTGCCACAATCCTCTGGGTGCCACGTATGAATTTTCTGTTGGCCTCAGCTTCTTCTAGGACATTTTATTTGACCATTTTGGAACTAGCCACTAAGATTCTTGGTTCATAACCTTCCCTCCATGGGCTTACACTGTTTTAAACCAATCATGTTAGGATTTATAAAGTAAAAAATATGTATTTAGAGCAGTATGTATAACATGATTTCATAAGAATACACACAAAACTATGTATGTGGAAACACACACACACACACAGAAGAAAGTCAAACACCAAAATGTTAATTATATGAGAGTCTGAGTACTTTAAAAAATATTCCACCATTTTGCTTGTCTGTATTTTCTCAGTTATCTGCAATAAACTTGTCTAACTTATGTCACCAAAAGTAAGTATATAAACAAAATTTAGCAAAAAAAAAAAAAAGAATTAAAAATGAATCTCAAATTATTCAATCAATGAGTCTGGACTCCTCAAACTGGAAGACATTCAAGAAATTATACACTCCAAGACCTTCCTTTGGAGGCCAACTAACGCGAGATTTGCTAGGAGTATCTCTTAGAACACAGATTTTTTTTTTAATGTTAAAGGATAAAAAGAAGACCATTTCAGAGCATTGGATTGTCTTTGGAAGGATCAGGCAATTAGAAAGAAAATGGACCTGAAATCAGGCCAGAGCATGCAAGGCTCACGCCAGGCTGCAGTGACCTCTAGAGCTCAGTCTAACTGGTGGTTAAAATCATAACCTTGGCATTAACAGGCCTGGACTGGAATCTACATTCTGCCATTCACCACCTTTACCTTCTCCTCATCTATCTATAAAATGATAATCATATTTGCATTACAGAGTTATCATGAAGATTAAATGAGGTGGTGCCTTTAACACCTTAGCGTTTATCATGGAGGAAAAATAAAAGACAAAAGCCCAATGTCCTAATCATGAGTCAAGCACTGTTATACTTTTTATTCATTAACTAATGTAAACTTCATAACAACCTTAGAAGTAGGTCCCAAGTTGACAGATGAGGAAACTGAGACACAGAAATTCACTAACTTACTGACATAGCAGAGCCACGATTTGAACCTAAATACTCCGGTTCTGGAGCCTGTGTTCTTAGGCTTCACTTTACTACCTCTTTATGTATCATAGGGGATCGATTTGTGCGAGCTACTGTTATTGTTGTTTTATTATTAAGGATTCAAACACAGGAATTCTGAACAGCAACTAAGTAGCTCTATAGGGACTGTGGAGATCTGTTTGCTGCTCCAGGGACCACAAACAATGGTATTCAACAACCAGCCCTATGGGGGTGGGGTGGGGGAGGAGAAAACCTTGATTTGCAGTGTTTACCTATTTCCATGGTGTAAATATTCCCACCGTGATAAATTTCAAGCCATCAGTATGAAGTCTCTGGATGAGGAGACAGGAATCAGCCCTTGCAATCTGGTAGGACCTGGGTCTGGCACAGTCTCTTTAAGCTGACTGTCCCTACTGGGGCCAGCTGTCCAGAGTCTGGAGCAGCCTCAGACAGTAGGAGGCAGGTGCCCTTGGGCAGAGCCAGGTCTCGGCATCCTGCCTTGTTATGTGCTGATGGAGCATGCAGGCTGATTCTGTGCAATGGCCCAGTGGAGGCATCAGTCCTGTGGATCAACAGGGCTGGATTAAGAGGCTGACAGCCATCTTTAAAATGCAAATTTTAAATGCTATCTTATTAGTTGGATCTAAGAGTCTACATATAACAATGGTAACAATAACCATCATGGTAATAATGAGGCAGGATTTATAAGGGACCAAGCACAATGTTAAACAAAGTACATTCACCTAACCCTCCAGACAATACTATGATGTAGGTACTGCTGTTATTATCGTTTTACAGATGAGGAAACTGAGGCACACAGAGGCTAAGGAACCTGCCTAAAGTTCCTTACTAATAAGAGGAGGAGCTGAAATTTCAATACGAGAGAAAGATCTGGAAGGCCAAGCACCCATCTGTTGTTAACAGAGGTTTAGCTGTGGGAGAGTGTAATTTGCATGGGAGGCCCTTTATTTTTCACTTTACACGCTTCTGCAGATCTGACTTGTCACGATGACTGTGATTGAAACAAAGCAGAGATGAAATCATTGCTTCTCGAGCCGTGCCTGAATTCTGAGGTCTAAGCTTCTTCCTCCCACCCTTCCCTTTCTCTAAATTTCAGACTGAGAAGAACCACGAACAGAATTCTGGCCTCCTCATGCTGCAGTAGTAACATCTTAGGATCCGTGAACGTGTGCGGCTTTGAACCTGATCAAGTCAAAGTTCGAGTGAAGGACGGAAAGGTGTGTGTGTCTGCCGAGCGGGAGAACAGGTACGACTGTCTTGGATCCAAAAAGTACAGCTACATGAACATCTGCAAGGAGTTCAGCTTGCCGCCATGTGTGGATGAGAAAGACGTAACGTACTCCTACGGGCTGGGCAGCTGTGTCAAGATCGAGTCTCCGTGCTACCCTTGCGGTTCTCCCTGCAACCCCTGCAACCCTTGCAACCCCTGCAGCCCCTGCAGCCCTTGCAGCCCCTGCAACCCCTGCAACCCCTGCGACCCTTGCAACCCGTGCTACCCCTGTGGAAGCCGATTTTCCTGTAGGAAGATGATCTTGTAAAGCGTAGGAAGCCATGACTTAGTAGAAGTCAGTTAGTCTAGCCAGGCAGCTCTTCCAGTGTTTCTCTTCCCCTTCTCCGGCCGTGTTACTTAAGGACAGTAGGAAACTGAATACATAACTGCAACCCACTGGTGTCGTGTGCAAGTCTTTTGATTCAACTCACTACAGGCATCCCGCCCAGTTAGAGGACGTGGGAAGAATCCATGGATGGGAACGGTATATGGGATGGTGCGATCTGTCCTGCTGTGTCCTCCTACCCAGCTCCTGTCAAGTTGCAGGAGAAGATGCTTTTTTGGTAGACATCTCCAGACACTGTGTTTTTCAAGTAATTTAGCCTAGAACTCAAACTGTCAAAACAAAAACAAAGACTAGGGTTGAAGGCAAGCACTTTTTTATTTTTTAAAGCTGCTGCAGTAGAGCGCGCTGGAGAGAAAGTGCCACCTTGAGCAAATTGTAGTCAGAGTTTTTACTGGGCAATGGTAAGAGTACAAAAGTTTGGGGCGGGGGGAGGGGAAGCATGTTCACTGAGGGTGGGGATGGCCATACAGCTTGTTATTTCTCAACTTTTCTATGATTTGGGGAAATAGCCAACTCTGGCTCAGTATGGTTTGCAATCCCCTCAGAATTTATTTTAACTATCTGATTTTCTCAATTCCTGAAACTCCTTTTAAGCATAAAATGTCAGTTCAAAGTACACGAGTGGAAAAGTACAGCTTTCACAAAATGATAGCATAGTTCACCTGAACTTGGATCTTCATGGACATGGACATGAGCCCTTCTTAACTGTAAAGACAGAAATAAGGGTAAAGGAAGAAGGAGATGATGGGGAGGGACCGGAGTGAGGACACAGGCTGGTTTCAGACCTGACTCTTACATAAAACCTCATGTTTGTATAGTAAGTCTTTTCACAGTCTCAGCTGCATGTGGGTTAGAGCAGTGGTTCCATCTTAGCTGCACATGGAAACCACTTAGGAGCTTTAAAAATATGGACGCCAAAGTATAAAAGAAAAAAAATATGCAAAAAAAAGAAAAAGGAAAAAAATCCCAATGCCTGGGTCCATCTCCAGAGATTCTGATGTAATAGGTTTGAAGTGCACCCTGGGCATCAGGACTTAAAAACCTCCCAGGTAATCCAAACATGCAGCTCAAATTGAGAAACTGTGGATGGGATCTTAGAGCTCTCCCAGCCTTTTTGCTTTAAAAGCTTCCTTCAAGTTCAAGGTTAAAGAATATTGATGGTGTTTGCAGATTAGTTTGCTTTCATTTGAGGGAAGTAATGGCCCTTTAACATAGATGGTGAATAAAACACATTGAACACTTCAAAAATGTATTACCCAGCAGCCAAGTATAAATAAGTATGTTTGCGTCTATCAAATTCTAGAGTAACCCTTGTAAGTGTCTTACCATATTTTGATTACATGTTCATAAATATTCTAGTTTCTAAATTGCAGATTTTTGAAAATGATTTTGAAAAAATTTCACCCTGTGGAGTCAACAGAAACCCACTGAAATCCTGAACAAGTAGGAATTTCTGTCCTCTGAAGGGCAGCATTCCAGGGCACACCTTGCTTATTCTTTTATTTACCCACCTACCCACTCACCCTCCTACCCCTTAGTCCAGCGATTCATTCATCCAGCCTCCCAGCCAGACTATCATTTTAAATGCCAGATACAGTGTTCTGCAGCAGGTATGGAACCTTTTCACAAATGCCTCAAATTAAATGCAAGGAGGGCTACTGTGCAGGGCTGGGGGAGGAGGGAATCTAAAGAAACTGAATTTACAGGGGCTGGGAGAGGCCAGAGGGGCCTTAAAGACAGGCCTTGGGCATTTCCATGGGATGCAGCGTTGACATCACTGCCTCACAGGATACCTCAGGGAAGCCAGAGGCCACTCCTCAGCTCAGAGGCCGGCCTATGGTAGGCTGCCTGAGTCTGCTCACCACCCTCACAGGGAAAGACATAATGTAAAGGCAAGTGTTTATCTACTGAGCACCTGCTGTGGGTGAAGCACAATACCAGGAGCTGTTGTCAATAATTACTTTACCAGGAGCTTCTCATAGCGAAGGCAAAACCAACACCTGTGGCATAATTGTCAAGGAGCTTAGCAACACGTCATGGAAAACTAAATTGTATGGTGTGGGTGTTAAGTGGAGAATGGGAAGTGCGGCAAGCCCGAGTGGGTGGCAGAGCTTGGGTGTGGGCCTTGTCTGAATCCTATAGGAAAGGCACAAAGTGGGGCTCATTTCATGAACTAACTGGGTCCTGAGAAGGAGGAGAGTGTGGGTACGAGAGAGGAGGAAGGAGAAACATTGTGTCCCCAGAACTGTCTTTCACCAGGTTGGATGGAGCGCTGGGTGTGGACAGGGCTCCTGTGGTCTTTAATGCACTTGCTCTCAGAGTCCAGATGAAACACCCTACTCCATCTACCGGGTGGGAACAGGAAGAGGGCTGAGCCTGGAATGGCAGAGGCCAGAGCCTGGAACGGAGGGGAACCGAGAGATAAGGCCGACTCTGAGCTGCTCCCACTGTCCAGCATGTTACAATAATCGAACCTATAAGTTAGGTAAATACACCACCTTCTAATAAAAGTGCTTGGTAAATATCGTGGAATTAAAGTTGTAGATGAAGATAATCAAACTTCTCAGTGAACATGGAATATATTCGAGCCAAGGAGCCATTTACTAGTATCGTAAATAAAAGGTTTCTTAGGTACAGGATTGAGGGGAATCCATACCCAGTGGCTGTTGTGAATTTTTTCTTTATAAAATGACATAAAAGATCCTCAGTTGACTGTTCTTGAGTCCTTGTAAAATAATTTTTACTGAATTGTTTAGTAGTTTTAAATTATCTCAATTTCTCCCTACACGAAAATTTGTTCTCTAACTCTCTGCCCCTGTTTCTGTCTTCCCCCTCCACCTCCAACCATATACACCTCATCAGCATCACAGACTGAAACGGTTTGGAACACTGCAATTTAGCCTTTTAGTTGAAAACATTAAGCTGAACATTGCGGTAAAATTGATTCTGAAATCAGAATACTATGGGTTTGTAAAACAGAAGTAAGGGGGGGAAGGGTATTTCTGGGTGACTCAAATGGATTCAAGCTAAGTTTATAGGGTTTGGGGCATTTATGACAGCCGAGTTCTCAACAGAGTCCTGGATGAGTCATTTGCTCTGGGATTGCGGGTGGAAAATCAACTCAGAATTTACCCTCAGGGAGCAACTGCTTTTGACGCTGACCCCGAAGCACATCTTTTCAGTCTGCAGATGTGCAGTAGGCATTGGTTCCTATTCCTAAAATTATGAAGCAAAAACAAAATACATCCACTGCTTAGGCCTCTGGATCCTGATGAACATCAAAAACTTGGCAATCAGACTTAAGTACTCGTCTCTCTAACCAGTCCCAAGCCCTGGTCCCTGTGTTAGTCACACAAAGGTGAACAAACCTGGCGGATGTTGCGTCACACCTTGACAGCTCATAAGCCCAGCCTTTGACAGATGATGAAGCTGTGATTCTGGGGCCTTGGGTGTGCTTCAGAGAATATGGCAGTCACAGGACGAGCCCTGGAGCCAGGATGCCAGAAAAGGTGTTTGGAATCCAACATCCAGAGCTCCTGAGGCAACTGGTCACCACTGAGTCTCTCTTCCAGGTGGTCACCTGTCTCTTTGCACAGCAGTGAGTTCCCTAATCAGTAGGGGCATGACCTCATGTGGTTGGAATAACTTCTGTCCTTAGTGAAATGGGAACAAGCAAGCATCAGGACATCTGGTAGTTTTAGTCTGGAAGGTCTGGGGGGAAGATATCTCTTTCCTTAACTAAAACTTCAGCAATATCTGTGTCTTCATACACTAAGGAAAATGGTCTCAGAAGAGTTTTACTCTGGTGATTTTTTTTTTTTTTGATAAAAATCATATTTTACATTCATGAGTTTGCAGGTAAGAAACGTAAGCAGGGCATGGGCAGGGGGAGTACTTTATCTTTGTTCCATTTGGGAAGACCCAAATGGCTGGAATCTTCCCGAAGTGGCTTTACTCACTATCTGGCATCTGGGTTGGGGCAACTCCAGGGTTAGCAGCATGGTCATCTGGTTTGTGATTTTAGATAAAAAGTCTTACAGTGGTATAAAAAACATCAAGCTTTATTATACGCAAAAAGAACCGCTTTGATTGAAAATAATAAAACATAAAAAGAATTATAATATTCAGCATTAAAAATGTTTCCACCAATGGAACACTTGAAATTAATTCTGCATCCGAAAATTACAGGGATATAATTACGATGCCAGTAAAAACAACTACTGTCAGACACACTTGAACAAGCTCTGTTTACTGTTTTTTCCCATGTGTTTGTGCTTATTTCCATATGTTTGTGGTAACCATTTAAATAGAAAAATAGATCAAGGTTTAGTGCTGGTTCTATAATAATGAGTATATATCCCAGATTTTCTGGGCCTGCCCACATTTCAAATGACTGTATTCTGATTTGGGGATGGGAGCATGTGGTCCACAGGTGTGGCGTGTGTGTGGTCGGTGGCTGCTAGTCGAGGTGTTAAGGAGCGAGTGTAGATCATTAGGATAACACCTGAGACTCTAACAGAACAAAAGGGGTACAAGAACAAAAAAGGTATTTGAGCCAAACTGGCAATTTTCAAAGGAACATGCAAAGATAGCAGGAAAGCAGGAGGCCAGGATTTGCCTGGGCAAAACAACTTGATATAATAGATCAGACAATTATCTCGGAAGAGGAAGTTGGTTTCATGAGTCAGCAGCTTAGTCACCTTCCGGCATCGTCAGTGTGAAACATTTTTAGCTTTCAGAGTGTGGCCAGAAGCTTCTGAGGTGATTCCACCCCTCAGAAAGGGAGTGGATTCTAGAAAAGTGGGCCTATAGGACTCGGTGGGAGAAGCCTTCGTTCCCCCTTCACCTGAGCCCATGCAAAGGACTGGCTCAGTGTCTGGCAGCCTGAGAGAAGCAGAGCACAATGCAGAAATGACCCAAACCAAAATCTTTGCCTTTGAGGAGTTTTCTATCCAGTGTGGGACACAGACATATAAACTTATAAGCTATTATTTCATCTTATCAAGAATTCCTACCAAGATAGAACCAAGCACTGAGGGTCACACAGAGGCATGAACCCTGAGGATAGCTGGGGTGGCGCAAGCAGGCCACCATGTGGCGGTCTCACACAGTCTTTTCTGAGTCCTCTGGCCCCTCCCTCAGTGGATGAACGAGGGTGGTAATGGGAATTGCTTCTTCACGGGTTATATTAGCTCTTCTGAGACGCCTCCCTTTGCTTCTTTCCCTTTTTGTCCCCTTTAAGGACCTGTCAGGATGCAGGCAGCAAACAGAGCATGCACTCAGCTGGGATTTTTGAAAGGCTTTTTAACAAAGTGATTACTTAATAGAGGTGTGGGTAGTTTCTGGTCAATAGTAAGGGATGTTGATGGCTGCAGCAACTGCCAATAGAAGGAAGCTGCTCTGAAATTGGGCCTGCAGAGGCAGGGGAAGAAACGGTGTTATTGGTGCCCAGGGGAAAGCACGCGCCTGGACGAGGGGCTGAGGGACAGGAGCTGTGGACATAGCCGCTGCGGGAAGAACTCCCCAGGAGGTGGAGAGTAGGAGGAATAATGAATGCTCCCACATCTCTTTCCTTCCAACCTCAATTCCCTGACAGTATTCCATCGGCCAGCCTCGAGACCAGAAGGCAACAGGTAATGTGGTTCAACCAGGTTAGCTGCCTAGGGCCTACAGCAGAACAGAACTTGATAGGACTTGATGGTTCTTAACACAACTTGATACTCAACACTCCCTTCCTCCCTTCCTTCTTTCCTCCCTTCCTTCCTTCCTTCCTTCCTTCCTTCCTTCCTTCCTTCCTTCATTCCTTCCTTCATTCCTTCCCTCTTAACCTGCTTTCCTGCTTGCCCACACAACATCAATGCCAGGCACTGAGGAATATCAGGGATCAACAAGTCACATCTGGTCCTCAACTTTATGGAGTTTACAGCCTGGAAGGAGATAAATATGGAGCGTACAAAAGAAGGGCTATAGGGGTGGAATGGATGAGCTCAGGAAACCCTGAGGTCTGGTTTTTCTTCTCCAAAGCCAGGCCACATAGCTCCTTGCTTCTAACACTGCAGTATCTGCAGGGACCCCATGATGACACTTACAGCTGATCCTCGAAAACCCAGGAGATGGACCACTCAGGATTCAGAGGCAAAATGCTTCTCAGCCCCAAGTCCCTATCCCCCATGCCCTCTGTTATTCTCCAGCATTTCTAGCCCTTTTGCTTAAATATAACAAAGGAGAAATTCAGAAGAACATATTTTAACCTTGGGATGGAGAAAAACAATCTGAGCAAGACAGAGAACTCAGAAGCCGTAACAGAAAACACAGATATGTTCAATTTTTTAAATATTATAAGGCACAAATCATAGTCAATTAAGAAATAATTGAGAAATAATAGACTAGGAAAAATAGTTGAAATTTGACAAAGTTAATATCTTTAATACACAGATTGAAAAGCAAAAGACAAACAATTTTAAAATGGGATAGAGAAACATTTATAGCAGCTTTATTCATAATCTCCAAAAACTGGAAGCAGCTAAGATGTCCTTCAAGAGGACATTGACCAGATAAAGTATGGTACATTTACTCAACGGAATATTTATTCTGTTATTTTAACAAATAATAAGCTATCAAGTCACAAGAAGACCTGGATGAACCTTTAATACATATTGATAAATGAAAGATGCCAATCTGAAAAGGCCACATACTGTATGATTTTGATGATATGAGATTCTGGAAAAGACAAAACTGTAGATAGAGAAAGATCACTGATTGGAAGAGATTTGGTAGGAAGGGATTGGAGCATGGAATGCATGAAATTAAACTTTATTTTTTGTGGGGTGGTGAAACTATTCTGTATGATACTGTGACCGTAGATCCAGGATACTATGCATTTGTCAAAACCCATAGCACTTTACAGCACAAAGAGTGAACCAATGTACACATATTTTAAACATAATTTAAAAAACAATCGAAGGATCTCAGGATAGAATGCAAACGGTGACAAAATAATTCATATTATAAATGATTAAAACACCTCCTGGAAGAGGATGAAAGGAAAAGGTGCTGACCTGGGGCACTTTGGAAATGAGCGGAGCCGTAGGACTCAAGGCTAAAAGAACTGCTGGCAAAACTGTATTCCACGTGGTAAGGCCGTTTTTCATCAAGGTTCCAGTTAATGATTCTGATGCTGCCATGAACAACTGAGTAAATATCGGTGCAGAGCGGGAGCCAGACTTCTCACCGTTGGGGTGGGCATTTACAAATAAGTATGGGGAGAAAGCTAGAATGATCCATGTGGTAGCAGACTAGAATTGCAGACGTAGGCACGAACTCATGTTCATACAGAAATATTTATAGATATCTGTATAAGCACTGGTTAGTAGGCACGCATATATTTCCTTGCTCTGTCAGCTGAGAAGACCTAGAAGCATCAATACCCCAGTAGCAATGAACATCTTGTGCCCAGACCTTGGTTTCTGATTCCATGTCTAATAAAGACACGAGGGAGTCTTGGGGGAAAAGAAGCTGATTCTAGGATAGGGCAGGAAATATGCAAGAAGAACCTGGAGCATTTCATAGAGCCAGAAAGTAACAAGGAACCAGTGTTGTTCCTTGTTCCTAAAAGGCAGAGAAATGGATTCTCCCCTGGAGTCTGCAAAGTTTAGAACTCTGACCTCCAGAACTGTAAGAAAATTCATGTGTGTCGTTTTAAGTCATTGGGGTTGTGATACTTTGTTATAGCGACAATAAGAAAAAAATACAGGGTCACATTTAAGATGTGATCCATCACTTCTTTAGTATTTCTTGAGTTGCTGAAGGGAATATTTTATGGGGTAAGGTAGTAGCCTGAACATCTCAGATTTCAGCTGGGGAGGGAGGAGTCAGTCCCATGAGAGAGAAGCCTGAAGAAAATCTTACAGGGTCATAAAGCTTGTTGAGGGATTGGCAGTGGTCCTCAGCTCTGCCTGTGCATCTGAGTCAGCTGAGGATGCTAGAACACTCCTCCCAGAGGAATTCTCACATAGGCCCACACAGGGGCATGCATGGGGATGCTCACTGCAGAACCGCAGAGCTGGAAGGCAGCTGAAAGCAATGTAGGTGTCCATCCCTAGGAAAATGGAAAGTAAGGGATGGCAGAAATGAGAAGCCATGAACTAGATATTCATACATGGATAAAGACAGATCCTTGAAACAGAGTATTGAGGGGGGAAAGGTAAGAAACAATAAAATTTACAAATGTTCCATAAAACACATACATCCAAACAACACTACATACTTATAAAAATGTATGCATATTTAATAACATAGAAAACCCACAGGGTACTGTCAGCAGGAGGGGATGAGAGTAGAAATCAGAGATGAAGAGGTCAAATATAGTAAATAAAGTAAAAGGAGGAAACTATGAGTGCACTGGTAAAGTGGTATACATTGCGGAGTCTGAGCAATTCAATTCTAGCATCTGGGCTCCAAAAAGGAAGAAGATTCAGGTTAATTAAATCCAGTTCCTGGCTGGGCCTGGGTCAGTTTTAAAACCTCCAGAGATGATTCTGATCTGCCTCCAGGGCTGAAAACTTGGGGCCCTTGCCAAACAAAGGCAGTTCTATAAATAACCCTCTAGAGAACAGGGGCTCAGGGAGAGGGCAGGAGACAGTGGGGGAGATGGGGCCCTCTAAAATATCAGCTATTGTGTGAGGATGATGGCATTCTGGGTAATTCTCTCCCTGTATCTTCTAAATTACTTTGAAAGAGGTTATATTGCTTATATATATATTTTTTCATGCCACCGGCTTTTTGTTTTTAAGTAGTTCAGAGTTTCCAGGGAGAGTTAAGGGCCATGAGGGAACTCAACAGTCACTTGAGATTTTAACGCTCCGGTTGAATAGTAGCAGGTGCCAAATTCAGCAAAAATAAATGTTAAACTGCAGTTGAGACAACACTTAACTCTTTATGGTAGGAAGCAGTCTTAACAGTTACACTTAAAACGTTCGTCCTTATCTGTTGCATTTCACAGTCTAAGCACGGGAAGTGCATTTAACTAGTGTTTGCTATGTAAATAAGTAATAAACTTCTGCAAAGTAAAGGGCGTGTGCTGAATGGGGAGAACGTGTTAGGCTGGGTCCTCCAAGAAGCAGGTGCAAGACAAGATGAAATGGGCAAGAAATTTGTTAGGAGAAACCTCAGTGAGGGAAAACTGGAAGGGAGCCGGAAGAGGCTGGGCGAGCCTGGCTTCCGACCATCATGCAGGTCAGATGCTGAGAGAAGCGGATAAGGGGGGAAAAGGCAGTCTGGGTGGAACCATCTAAGATCGCCCTGCAGTCTGAGGAGACATTGGCATGACTGTCAGTGAGTTCTCAAGCCAGCCACCTGTCAGAGGGGCCACGCCCTCCCTCACAGTGGACCCTGCTCCCTATCCCTGCCCTGCGCCCTCATGGTCTGGAACGGCCTGGGGAGGCGTTGCCTGTTGCCTCAGGTGTGAATGGGTGAAGGATTCTAGAGCTGGGCAGCTGGGGCAGCTAATCAATTACACTCTCTGTAGTTGGAGTGAGTGGTGTGTTCTCGTGGTCACCACAGAGATGCTCAGTTTTGTCAATCACGGTTTGTGAGTCTAGGCCTGATGGCTACAGTAATGCCACCACTCGTTGAGTGAATGGTGGCACCTCTTATTTGGTGAGAACACCAACTAGAAAGAATCTAAGTTTTTCTACAACTTGCTTGAAACTTTCACTTAGCTTGTTTCTTGTGATGACAAGATTAAGGAACATGGGAAGTGGAGGGCGAAGATATATAATAATAACAGGAGCTTGGTTGATGCCAGGCCTTATGCTGGCTATTTTATGTGCTTTCTTTTGTCTCATCCTCACAGGAGCCCAAGGAGATTGATGCTTGAAGTAGGTCATTGATATATTCATTTGTGTTTCGTTCTTTCTGAATTTCAGACCCCCCGCCTCACCTTTTGCCCCCAGGGAGGTTCATGTTGCTGGATGAGAAAGAAGAAGTCATGTATATCTAACCTCCTTTTCTGGCTGTTGTTTTTCAGAAGTATGAGTTACTCGAGGGGAAACGTGTCAGGGGAACATGGGTCCTGGGCAGTAGAAAGAGATGAGAGATTCTTGAGGTTGGTGGCTTCCTGAGTAGTTAATAGACCTGGCCCTATTCTTAGCACTGTCCAGAGAATATAGCACCACTGCAGAGGACCCCAAGTGCTCCACTTAAGCTGCCCCTGAGGCACCCAGGCAAACTGTGCCTGATCATCCTGAATCAAAGATGACAGGCCTTCTCTTAGTTGAGAGCACCATGTCGGCCTTCCGGGTACTATGCAACATTAGAGAGAAGGATAGCACACCAATAATGCCTGGAACTTACCCTCAACCAACTTGGAAGGGCGGAGGCTTAGAGACTAGTTTAAAGAAAATAAAAACGAGTGATGTTTCTTACACACCCACATATTATGGAATATGAATCACAGCCATTTCATACCCATTTTGCATATGGGTAATGGGAAGTCCAATTTTAGTCATTTTCAGGGCACCCTTTTCTTAGGGCTGCTCAGGGGTCCTGGGGCATACAGGGTTAAGAAGTTTTTTGGCTCACAGCCTACTATACAGCTCAGCTTCTCTTTGGCCCATTTCTGATGATGAAGACATATGAGTGGGCGACCCTTGTCCAGTATCCTGCCCAGACCAGCAAGGCTGTTCAGGTGGTGGGCTGCCTCACTGCCAGTATCTACTCCCTCTGTGGCCACTTACTGAGACACATATTTCATACTGCTTCTCAATGCTCAAACCTGCTACACCTGGGTGAGTCAGGGCAATGGTGCTTAACTATTTTTGGCACCAGGGACCGGTGCTCCTATGAGAGTCTAAGGCCTGATGATCTGAGGTGGGGCTGAGGCGGTGATGCTAGCACTGAGGAGCGGCTGCAAATACAGATGAAGCTTCACTTGCTTGCCCATCACTCACCTCCTGCTATGTGCGACCTGGTTCCTAACAGGCCACAGACTGGTACCAGTCTGCAGCCTGGGGATTGTTCAGTGTCTTGAAGAATAAAAGTTACTTTCTTGCTCACATAAAAGTCCAGGGCTGGTATTCTTGGATGGCAGATGGCTTTTAGGAACCAGGCACCTTTTATCTTGCAGCTCTTCCCTCCTATAGCATAGAAGTTCTCTGTACCCACCCAACAGCTTACATGTAGGAAAGAGAAAATGGGGAAAGGCAGACCTGCTTCCTAATCTCCATAACCAGGAAATGCCATAAATTGATTGTACTCATAGTTAATTGGCAAGAACTAGTCACATTGTCCCACCTAGACATGAGGGAGTCTAGGAAATATAGCTCCTGGCTGGGCAGTTCTATAATAAGGAAGAGGACCATGAGGGAGCATGAGTCTTTGCTGTACAGGGAATTGTCTTCGTTACACCCTCTATAGTCCCAGTTCTAGCTAATGACCACACTTCATACCTCACTGGAAAATGGAACCATCCAGACATTTTCTTATCTTCCTACCACCTGATTGATCAGATGTACCCATGCTCTCTGCCTCCTCTCTTGTCACTGGCATAACAGGATGTTAGCTGGTCCTTTTCCTATTTGTCTCCATTTTAACTGAAGACCAAAACAAAAAACAATACCACAGGTGCTACGTACTCCTAAATCTGAATGTGGAGAGCTAGACCACAGTGACATGCAGCCCCTGTGGTAGCTCCCACTGATTCCCATCTCCTGGTATCTATCATCTGTGTAGTTTCCTTCCCTTGAGCTTGCACTGTACCTAGCGTCTCCCTCATAAGAAACAGAATACTGGATGAGTGATGGATGCCACAGTGATATTAGGTTTTATATATATATATATGACTTGTGTCAGGCTCCCTCTCTCTGAGGAATCCAGTTGCCATCTTGTGAACTGCCCTCCGGAGAGGCCCACATGACTAAGGACTGCTGTCTCTGGCCATCAGTCAGTGAAGACCTAAGGCCCAACAACAGCCACGAGACTGAGCTGGAAGTGGATGCTTCTCGGTTGAGTTTTGAGAGAACCGCAGCCTGAGAAGACATCTTGATTGCAGCCTTGGGAGAGAGCCGGAGGCACCTGGCCAAGCTGTGCGGGAATCACTTTGCTGACCCGCAGTGTGTAAGTCTGCTCGAGCTGCCATAACGAAGTGCCACGGACTGGGTGGAAGAAACGATGCAGTCTGGTGGCTGGACGCCCAGTATCACGGTGTTAGCAGAACTGGCTCCTCCTGAGGCCTCTGTCCTTGCCTTGCAGACGGCCGCCTTCTCGCCATGTCCTCACATGGCCTTTCCTCTGTGCACACGAACCCCTAGTAACCTCTCCCCTCCTTATAAGGACACCAGTCATGTTTAAGGCCCTACACTTATGACCTCCTTTAACCTCAGTCACCTATCTCCAGATACAGTCATGTTCTGAAGTAGTGGGGGGTTAGGGCTCAACATATGAAGTTTGGAGGGACACAGTTCAGTCCATAACACACAGAACTGTGAGATAATAAATGTTTGTCATTTTAAGTGCTAAGATATGAGGTAATCTGGTACGCAGCAATAGATAATGAATGGGAGCACCTCCGTAAGACTTTCTAAAAACTGTGCAATTGTCCCTCCCCATAACCTGTCGCCAAGCATCTCTGAGAAGGCTGCGGGCTCGCTGGGCACTACCTGTCTGATAGTGGGGAGTTCCATGGAGAGAGATGTCAGCGTGCCCAGACCCCTACCCCACACCACTGGGAGAGAAGGAGTGTGTCTGCCTCACCTCATCCATTGTGGGAAGTGATAGGGTTCAGGATGCACTACCCCGAAATATGCCACCTTGGCATACTGAATATTTCACGCTGAAGGAGTTTGAGAGAACAGCAGAAGTAGGATATTATTTTGATCTCCTCCTCTACCCTTCTCCCCTGAAATGGGTCCTAAAACACTCATATGAGAGGTGCTTTCCCTATACCCAGAGGAAAAGAGCATCCTAATCTCCGAGGACAAAGGGGCACCAAGAAGTATCCTAACAGCACTTGCTAAGTTCCCTGCATTTACTGCACTTCCCTCATAGTCCTTAACCTGTCATATTTCTGCACAACTGCCCACTCTCCTCCAACCTAAATATAAAAATACCCAGGTCTTCATTTCTTTATGAAGACTCCCCCATCATAAAAAATCTTATATTAAATAAATTCTTATGCTTTTCTCCTATTAATATGTCTTTGTCAGTTTTAGACCCAGCCAGGGACCCTAAGAGAGTCGAGGAAAACTTTTTCTTCCCCTACAGGGGTTTTGAGAGAACACTTGGAGAGTCCCCTGGTGTTTGAGGGAAGAGTGGCAGTACCTGACCCCAGCTGGGAACTCTGAAAGGGAGAAGCTCTGCTTGAGGTGACTCCACCGGGCTACAAAGCTGAGACAGAGGGCTGGGGCAAGCTCATGAAAAGTAGCAGAATACGCCACCTCAACTATGCCACTTGGCATAGGATAATTTTGAGCTGAAGGCAATCAAGAACAGACGGATACAAGAAAAGCTCCCTGCTGCCCCATTTGCCTAAAAGCAGCACACACAGTAGCAAAGGTGTCCCCCTTCCCCTCTCCATCTGGAGGACAGAGTTAATCACTGGAGACAACGCTAGACCCTTATAAGCACCGATCCATAACAAATCTTGTTAAAAGCAGCCCTTATCTTCCATTAGTCTCCCATATGTTTGCTTTCCTGCAGTTTGCCATGCTTAAAGTTCAAAGGCCTTTGCCTTTGTCTTATCACTTCTCTAAAAATGTATTATTTGTTAAGCCCAAATTCTAACCACCCCTTTGAGTTTCTCATAGCCAAGTGCTCCTCTGTGTACGCACAATGTACATGATGATAAATTTCTGTTTGTTTTCCCTCATTAGTCTGTCTTTTGTCAGTCTAATTTGCAGGCCCCAGCCTAAAATGGGCAGAAAAAAGATTTTATTTCCTCCCCTAAACGTGTTTTCCAGGGGCCACGTGTAGATGGGTAAAAGGGAGCTGGACTTGGGGGTCCTATAAAAGAACTCGGGCAAAGGAGATGTCTGAAGGGGCAAGGCGACTCAGCAAAGAGGGATGCCACTGGAACTCAGGGGGTTGGGGGAGTAGTAGGCCCGAGCTTACAAAACAGAAGATCCCAAATGGAGTCAGTCATGCTAAGCCCCATGAAGACACAACACCTAACCTAACTGTAGTTTCAACCTCTTCAAGGTGTGAAATAAGCCAATCGGCTTGGGGTTTCCTAATCAGCACTAGTGAGGTCATCTGCCTGATAAAGACCCCCCTGCCTTCCCCTAAGGGAAGGTGACTTTGTCTAAAATATGCCACTCATCTAACTCTCTTGTCCCACCCCATTTCAGCCTATAAAAACCTTCCACATACTGACAAAGCCTTCCGTTTGGTGCAGCTCCTCAGAGCACATTCTATTTACTGGATGGATGTTGCCCAATTGGTGAGTTGTTCAGCAAATCCAATTAGATCTTTAAATTTATTCAGTTGAATTTTTATTCTTTAACACTCCTTAAACTTGGCTGCACCTCACATCACCTGAGGCTCTTGTTAACGTGTAGATTCTCATTCGACAGGTGTGGATGAGCCGGAGCTCCCCATTTCCGACAGGCGCGGCCCATGCTGCTGGCCCGTGGCCCACGCTGACTTGTGGGATGGTAAGCAGAAAGCCGGAGGAGGCACTTCCCAAGTGGAAAATACCCCACTGACGGTGGACACCAGATACTCACCTAAGGGCCTCTGCCCAGGAGGAATCAGAGATTGTGGATCCATCCTTCTGCTCCAGGCAGGCGTGGACCACAGCACTCCTGGAGGACCTTTCCTGCCCATCACCCATCTCCCTCCGCCCTCACAATCCCAAAGCGGCAGCTGGTGGGTAAGGGGACAGGTGAAAGGGAGAGCATCAACCACAATTCCTTTCTTACCTTGTGTACAAAGCAGGCCTAAGCCGAGGAGGGAAGGGATTTTGAATTGGACCAGGATTCAGTTTCCATTGATCTAATAAGCTAAAAACTTTTTTTCTTTTTCTTTTCTTTTACTCAAGATGAGTAGAAAAGCTATGGGATCTGCCTGAGATCTCATTCTGGGGAGGGAAGGAACCACCCACAAAGTGGGGTAAAAGAAAAATAGTTGGGAATAAAAATGAATGACTTCCTGCCTGCTCCCTCCTGAGCCTAACTGGTTCCACAGACTGGGAAGCAAAGCCGATGGAGGGGCCCCTGCTGCCATCAGACCCTTCCCAGGCACGGCAGCTCCATCCCCTCTCTCCTGCTCCCAGGGCACAGGCCCCAGATCTGCCCTCCCCGCATCGTTTTCTGCCCCCATTAGATCCTCCCCAGCCACACACTGACACTAGGCTCTCTCCTCTTTAACAAACAAAATCAAAATAAAACAGACCTTGCCTCCACTCCTTGCCTCGTTCAGCCGCAGCTTCTAATGAAACTTCTGCACGGAACATCCACATTCTCTCCACTCCTTGCCTCTCATTCACTTTTTTACACATTTAAATTGGGAAATATGTGTATAAAGGAAGATTTTTAAAAAAACTTTTCTTTCTCCTTGGACAAGTAACTAGCTTCTCCGCAGCTTGTTTTTCTTGCTGTGGCAAGGATGCAGCCTGGCTGTGCCTTGAGAACACTGAGGGAAATAACTGCCCACACCAAAGACACAGGGTATGACCTCAATAAAAGTTGGTCTGACTGAAGGTAAGAGACCCCTGTGCCCCAGGTACAGCAGGGCTGGCTTCGGCTGGGATGTGCCCAGGCAACTCCTGGCAAACCCCTGGATTTCCTTCTCTCCCTCTGTGCCCCGACCTGGTCCCATCACTTCATATCCTTCATCTCTGTGGCCTGGGACAGAGCTGAGAATTGCAAAATGGAAATCCATAGACCATGCATTCTACCCACCAGCCCCAAGTGCGCTCATCAACACAAGTCATTCTTTCAGGTCCCAGCCGTCTTGGGATGCCTGGGTCTCTCCCTTATTCCACATCATGAAAGGGACTTAGTTTTTCTTCAAGACGGAGCTTTCCTCCAAACTCTCCTTTAGTTAAAAATGCCTTCGGCTACTGTGACCCCTTGCTGACCCTTAGTTAAAAGAAAGAAAACAATCAACCCCTACTTAACCCCATATCACCCTGGATACAACCAATCAGGTAGGGACAAGTCTGGAATTCCGTTGAGTCCGGACTCGAGTCTGAATAAAGACCCTCATGTGTTGGCATGGGTGTTGGCTCCTTGGTGGTCTTCTGGGATTCGCAACTTTGGGCACAACAATCACACCCTCTTTTTACCCCATGTGTGTGGAGGGGGTTTCAGAGGCTTACAAGCCCACAGGCTTCCTGCCTCCAGGAGTTCATCGGAGTGGAGAGTAGAGCAATCAGGCTTCAAATCCAGACTTCACTGGGGAATAGCTCTATGGCTTTGGCCAATGCCCTTCCAGAGCTCCCATTTCTTCATCTGCAAAATAGGGAGAGTAATACGTACCTCGCAGGGCTGTTTTGAAAATTGCATGGCACCATCTAGCTCCTAAGATCTACACAATAAGATTTTTGTTTTGTTTTGCCTGCAGAGGAAAAATGGAAAAGCGTCATAAGGAACGGAAGGCACTTCTCTCTAGACATAGGCCCGCACGTTGGAGAGGAGACAGAAAACATAGGAATACGTAATACGACCTGAAAGACAGAAAAGCAGTTTGGGGAATTTTTCAGTTCTAACTTTGCCTGGTGAAAGGTGAAAGGTCATGGCAACTGCCAGGGTGCGTTGCCGCCACCAGGAGGCATCGGTTTGTAGAAATTAAACCAGCCAAAGTGCCAGGTGATCCTGCTCTCCCCAGGGAAGGTGGAAGAGACAACAGAATTGTCGAGAACTGAGCTGAGGCAGGTATTGAATTTTCATTTTCATTTCACTTCTTACTTTAGTCCTCCAACCATGTGACAAATATGACAAATATGACAGAGACTGCCAAATGCCAAGGGAGAGAGAGAGACCCGCGTGCTGGGCTTCCCCTTGGAAAACACCTCCTTGCGAACAAACAGTGTGACAGTGTGATGCTGCGAGACCGCCAGGCCTTGGAGATCACGTTATCAGGGGGATTTATTGGCTTAGATTCCACAACTCGTGGACACGGGACATCTGACTTGGGAGGTTTCTTCTCTGATTTCTTGAGGGGACCTCTTTTGATTCACATCTACCTAGAAATTCATGTAACACAAGAAACTATAGTTTGCATTAATTTCTCTCTGAATTGTTTTCTGTTTTATTTTTGCTTCTGCGGGGCTGGGAGGGAATGAGCACCCTGGGAGTTGTTCTTCTCACCCACCTTATTTAGAATTAGAAAGAGGGTTTTCACTTCCCCCTAGTGGCTGGCCCTGGTCACTGTGGTTTCAGGGCACCCCAGCCGGCTGCACCCCCTGGGCCTGCCAGTAGAGCTGAAAGTTCTTTGTGGTCCCACATCCCAAGTTTACTGTGTCATCCAGCCTGGTTGCTGGCAAGCCCTTGGTTTACGTGCCTCATTCCTCTGAAGTAGGAAGAATTGGAGAGACTCCTCACAGAGTGGGTGCTTCCCGGGGACCCTGAATCCTGCCACAGACCACCCCACGCTGCCCCCTTCTCACGGAAATGGCTACGGTTACCTGTGACTGTATGGCATGTGGGAACGCAGAAAAGGGCAATGCTGCCACCTCCCAACTCTTTCTCATTTCCCCAACTCTTTGAGGTTGTAATTAGGTTTAAATAGCCATAGGTGGCTACTGGCTGTAATATTAGACAATGTAGTTCTAGAGAGACAATGTGAGAGGGAGAACTTCGTAACCTCAGTGCTGTGCATAAAAAGGGCAGTCTCGGGATTGGATCCGTGATGAATCAGGCAAATTCTGAAATAAAAATGGGCATCAGACCGATGCAATCAGATAGATGCATGCTTCCGTTCATCCACCCAACTAACTAAGCCCTCCCACCCCACCTTTTTAACAAGGTTCAAATGTGATTTATTGGGTCATACAGTTAACTCCCTGACTATGGAGACAGGTGGAGGGCTGAGACTCTGCCTCATTCATCTTGGTACCTCTAGCACCATTCACAGTACCTGGCATGGAGTACAATCTCAGAAGTTGTTTGCATTGAAGGAATGGAGCTTCACTTGGCAATCGGAGAGGTGCACAGATTAATCAGCCATGGATCCTGCCTTCATCGACCTTGTGGTCTAATTATGACTACTTAAAACAAGGGTCCCCAACCCCTGGGCTGTGGACCCATGCCAGCCATGGCCTGTTAGGAACTGGGCCACCCAGCAGGAGGTAAGCGGCGAGCAAGCAAAGCTTCACTTGTATTTGCAGCTGCTCCCCAACGCTAGCATCACCGCTTCAGTTCACCACAGATCATCAGGCCTTAGATTCTCACAGGAGCATCAGTCCCTGGTGCCAAAATGTTGGGGACCGCAGACTTAAAATACTAGATGAGAAGGCTCATGTGAAAGCACTGACATTGTGCCTGGCATAAAGGAGGCCCACAATAAATATGAGTATCTTTCCTTTCCTCCTCTCTTTTATCCCCTCTAGAATCTACCCTCCAAAGATGTCCATGAAAGAGATTAAGTACTCGGGGGTTTAAACGAGGTAAAGTTTAATTTGGTCTGGGATAATCAAGGAAGGCTTCCTGGAGGACATGACATTTGCTCAAGCTCATCCGAAACTCCAAGCAGCATAAACAAAGACGCAGAGGTTTGCAGGAAAGTGGGCATATGTGTGAAAGAATGTGAAGAAGTTCAGTTTAGTTTGTGGAAAGGTATAAGAAGTATAAGAAAAAGTAGAAAATGGAGGGAATAAAGTCCCTTGATTACTAGGTTAAGGGAGTCAGTAAAGCACAGTGTTAAAGGCCTGAATTTCATACCAGAGAGACCAGACAGCCCTGGGCCTGGCCCAGGCTCCGTTATCTAACTACCGATTACGTGATAATAACCACGGGCAACTCTTCAGAGTATCAGGTTCTTCACCTGTAAAATGAAGATGACACTACTTAGTCTTTAAAAACACAAATGAGAGCACACTGTAAATAGATACTGTTCGAATCTTTTCACATTGGAAAATTTTTCATATCAATGGTGAATCTCTATTCACTTATATGCCATTGTCATAACTTAATCAGTCTTCTATCTATAAATATTCAGGTTACTTCTAATCATTAAGTAATTTGTACATATAGCTATAGAATAAATTCATAAAGTGGCATTGCTAAATCCAAGTGTATATGAAATTAAAATTTTGCCAGAATTACAAAATTAATCTCCATAAGGAGTGAACCAATTTCTACTCCTATTAGCAATATATATAAAGGTCTGTTTCCTACTATTTCACTAACAGTGTTATTAATTTTTTGGTCTTGGCCAATCTGAAAGGTTTTAAGTTAGTATCTAATTATAGTGTTGATATACATTTATATTATGGATGAGGTTGGGCATCTTTTCAACGATTAAAAACCATTTGCGTTTTCTTCTCTGGGAGCTGTCTGTGGCCTTTGGCCTTTTCAGTTTGGTTGTTAGCCTTTTTCTTATTGACTTATAGGAGTCTTTTATTTATCAAGGAAATTAGCTTTCTGGGATGCGGTTGCGAATGCTTTTTCACAACTTGTCATTTCTCTTTCGCTATGCCTCTTTTTTTTCCCACGCAGATATTTTTTATGCAGTCAGATTGATCGTTCCTTTCCCTTTCCTTCATGGTTTCTGGGTTTTGAATTATGCTCAGAAAGGCTTTTCCTACTCCAAGGTAATATGTGAAATCTTTGGTCTATCTGGGTCTATTTGGGGGTGAGGAAGGAGTTGGGGAGTTCTGCTTTACTTTACCAGATGGCATTCACCCGAACGCTGTTTCTCAGCATTAACCTGAGTGTCACAACCGGTCACTAGGGATGGATCCCTGAGGTGGTTGCAGTCAACAGTGTCCTTCTGCCTCCTGGTCCTGGAGGCTGTGGGCCCTTCCTACCCAC
Organism: Cynopterus sphinx; assembly: GCA_030015415.1. Taxonomy (NCBI): domain Eukaryota; kingdom Metazoa; phylum Chordata; class Mammalia; order Chiroptera; family Pteropodidae; genus Cynopterus; species Cynopterus sphinx. The sequence continues at coordinate 23,620,023 of CM057389.1, read as the reverse complement.
CCTACCTAGATAGTCCCATCCCTTTCTCTCCCTCCTTCTTCCTCTCCTTTCCCACAGCCCTAGTCTTAACATTCTTTGGGAGCTGAGAAACTTGGCAAGCATGCATCTGAATATACTCTTATCTCACACTCATATCAGAAATGATGTAAAATCTTTGTTTCTATTCTGGAGAGGGCTAGGGAAGCAGTGGGAGAGCAGAGGGAGAGGGAAATTCACAGGAAACCCACCTGTGCAGCCCTTGCATGGGCCTGTGGGTCTACACGACCAATTCCCCAGCAGACCTTCCAAGCAGGACATGGGCACAGTGGGGTCAGTCTTGGCCTGGTTATGATAGCCAGCTTTCGTTACTGTTCTTTCTAAATCTTATCAATGGGAAAGAGGGCTCAGGCTTTAGACATGTATCCAAAGATAGGAGCCAGCCTCACAGGAGCTCTCTTTGGCCCAACACATGTAAGTTATGTTCTGGGAGGTCAGATTTAGCAAGAGGAGTTTAGGTTGTCTTGTAGATCTGGTGGTGATGGTGGCTGAAGTAGCAGGGACACTGGAGAAAGGTATGGGAGGGATATCAGCAAGGCGAAGACTCCAGAGCCTACTGGGAGGTGGTCTCAGTAATGTAGGGAGCCAGTAAGAGAACTAAAATGTTAAATCAGGCTATATTCAGAGATGGCAGTATGCTGATCAGCCCTGCAGCCAGACCATGAAGGAACCTGCAGAACAAAGGAAGAGTTCTGCTGGGATTGCTAACAACCCGTTTCCCACACCGTGAAGGGAACACAGGGAAAACAGAGTCTTTAAGTGGCACCCTACGCAAATAAAACCATCCATTCCCTGTGGCTAAAACCATGGGGAACCTGTGGACCACAGGCTGGAAATTGCCAGCAGGCCTTTCCTTCTACATATTCTTACCTTTTCATGCTACACACTCTTACCCTTCCTCACTGAATGTCCACACCATTAAAGGAAAATGGGTAAACAAAGTCTTTAAACTGTAACTCGCAGGGACTAAAGAACGACATACAAGCCGAATTCCTGAACACTTGGGGTCCCTCTCAGTGTCTTTCTCTCCATCCCTCAGTGCCTTTACTCTGTCTCTCTCGCTGTCCTGTCTCTCTCCCTTGTCTTTGTCCCTCTGAGTCTCTCTCAGACTCTCTCACTCTCTGCCTCTGAGAGGAGACCATGCTCCGTCTATGGAGTGTTACCTTCTCTAATAAACTTTCCTTTTGACTCTGACTTTGACGTATGTTTGAATTCTCTCTAACACTCCACCAAGAACCCTCTTCTCTTTCAGTGGAGGGCTTGAATTCCCCCCACACGGGGGAATCTGCCCTGTCCTGCATCATCCGTAGGACGTTAAAAACGCCTCCCCGGGAAAAGTCAAAAACTACAGTTGAAATCAGTTAGACTGTTTCTTTTCTGTTAATAGTGTTTCCTGTCCTTTCAGATATCGAAGGGCATCACCTTGAGTGACGTGAGCTACTCAGTGCTAACTACTCACTGGCCTTCATCTTGAGCAACCATGAGAAATCCTTTTGTTTAAATTCCCTAAATTTTTGATAAAGGAAACAAATGAAATGAAATAAACATTGCTAAGAGGGTCACTTAAAATAGAGTCAGGAGGGTATTTGGGAAGAGGGGCCTATGCATATCTTGTGCCTCAGCTCCAAGCTGCTATTGAGTTGTTCAACCTATTGCTAAACTCAGCTCAAGGCTGAGCCATAAACATCCAAGAACAACAACTGCTGGGAGGACGCATGTGGACTTGACCTCCTCCTGGCAGTTTTCACCTTCTTCGTTTGCATTTTGAAACTAACCAATCCCTGTTAACCGAGACAGCAGTCCTTATTTGCATGATAGAATTACAGTTTGTGGTTTTTGCCTTTCTGTGTTCTCTCCATAGCTCAATTTGGGTTGCTACCTGAATCTGCTCCTCCTGGATTTCATCAAAATAAACTTTCAATTTCTGTTACAGCCTCGAATCTTTATTGGTCGATATTTTAAAACTGGTTAGTCTCACTTCCTAAGCACTCCCAGCACAGCTGTGAGTTTGGAGGTTCATTGTAACCTCCCAATTCCCACTGCCTTGTTTTTTCTCTCCAGTTTCGCTTGGGTATCTCTTCTTCCAAGAGAACTCAGCCTCCCCTCACTCTCCAAACTCAGGACCGGACGAAGCATCCATCTTTGTGCTCCCAGGGCTCTGCACACACCTTAAACAGATCCTACCCTCTGTTCACCTCTGGCCCTCTCATCAGATGGTAAATACCTTACCAAACCCTCTATGTCCAACTCATCCCACTGCATGGCAGAAAGCAAGTGTATTCAACTTGTTAGGTAGCTAGTCAGACATGAGTGACAGGAGGAACAAAGGAATAGGGGCCCAGCCCAGAGACCGCCCAAAGAACACACTGTTGGTATTTAGAGAATTCCTCCACCATCCAGGGAGACAAAGGAAGGTCATAGTCTTAGCTTGACCTAATCCAGCTACGGATGCCTGCACAGGGGTACTACCCTGATTTGCTTACAACTTAAGCTTCATTATAATATTATATTTATGCCTGGAAGTTCATGAATCTAATTGTAACCGACTGAATTCTGGGTACACACATGCGTACTAGGCGAAGAGTTATGTAGCAGCCAAGTCAATCAACGTGAACCTCATAATCAAAATGGCCTGTCACCTAGGAATGTCTTTGGAACCACCCATCACAGCCCAGATATAAGGCAGACATTCCCACTTCTGGGTTCTCTTTGTGTGGCCTTTTTGTGGCTCCAGCTCTCAGAACACTAAGACCACATGCCTGCTTGGGGCATTCTTCATCTTTCTAAAATATACTTTTAATAAATCTTTTCTAAATCTCACTGACCTGTGATTCTTCACTGCATCAATGAGGAAGAACAGAGGAAACATGCTAACTACACTTTTGTTATCCCTCTCCCTCCCTTGCCATTGGAGCAACACAGAACTCCAATTGGCCCCAGCGGTAACGAACTGAATTCAGCCTTCTTAGTCAGAGTGGAGTGTTGCAACACATGGTATTAGAAAAAAGTAATATTAAATTATATTACATGGAACCTTATGACTTGAACAATATATGGACCCAACCCTTCAGAAGGGGAAGATGAGGCCCTAAAGATGAAATGGCTTGTCCAGAGCAGAGCTGCATGTCAGCGGCCAGGTTGAGACATGAATACCTTTACTGATGGGACAAAGCTTGTTTGTGACAGCCGAAACCATCCCTGGGCTGAGGTTGGTTTATATAAAATAGCCCAAAACATGCTCATCAGCCAGTGTGGACTCTGGCCCCTGTTTCCTGTCTTTTTCATTTCTACTACATATTTTTCTTCTTTTTAATTTACCTTTATTAATTTTGATTATAAAACTATATGTGCTCATTATAGAGATTCTAGAAGATGTTGATAAGTGAAAGAAACAAAGAGAAAATTAAAAATTAGCTGAATACCAGCCAGAGATAGATGATATTATGGTATACAGTACCATAATAAATAAATACACGTGACTGAGATCAAGCTGTATGTTGACTTTTATGTTTTTCATTTTTTGATTACTGTTGGATTGTAAGCATTTCTCTAAGTACTTAAAAGTGGACTGTTTTCTCTGTAGGGTTGTGCTGCAAAGCCTTTAATCAGCACACTTCATAGAGTCAATTTATATACAAAAAGGAGCTAATAATGAAAATAAAAAGAAAAAATACTACATAATCTATTATTTGTAATAGCTACACTATAGTCTATATTGGTAGACCCAGTTTTCCCTACATTTAGGCAGCTTGGAATTTTTCATTGAAATAAATGGAAAACGTGTGTTTCATCATCTCACTGTGATGAACAATATCTTTGCATGAAATCTCTACCTGTTTTTCTAATTATTGCTTTAGGAGTCACATTTTGCTCACGTCTTTGACTTGGAGAAAAATATTTTTTAAAGGCAAATTTCAAAATTTAGGGTCACCTCAAAAAATAATGCTGTTTTTCAAGTTGCCTTAAAACAATGATTGTAATTTAATCAGAAAAAGGAAAGATAATTTTTGAATAATGACAGAAGATACAACATAGTGAAATGGTGTGAAGATTAGGCTGCAACATAAGAGACCTGGCTCTTAATATTTGAAGGCAGGTTTGATTTCTCTACCTAGAGTTGTAAATTGTATGTTAATTGCAGTTATGTAACGCTAAAGAAGAGGTTTTTGCTTTTTTAACTATTTTTTTTCCATTTGTATAAAAGTTAAATACCTTCAGTTCAAAGATAAAGTAACTAGAAAGAATATTCTGATTTTTAGAACATTGGGGCCATAGAGAATGCTAAGGTAAAATAAAGCTCTTTCTCTAATAATCTGCTCACAGAGAAGATTTCCATTTTAAGTCTCAACATATGAATTACAAAAATCTGTAGCATAAAATATATTTTAAAAAAATTAAAAGCTAAAATAAAATTTAGGTTTGACAGATTAAAAATGAGAGTAAGGAATAAAATTGCCCCCTAGATGTTTCTGTTTTGGGGTTCTAAATGTAATTGTGGTACAAACACTGGATTATAGTGATTACCATTTTATTTTGCAAGCTTGTAAGTGTGTTTTTATTACATTGGTTTGAACTAGTATCAAATCTTCGCATATTATCAAATGAACAATAAAAATAATTTTAAAAAGAAAAATATCTCAAAACAGCTTGCAGTCTGGCACGTATTTTCCAGTTTGCTCTTGCATCATTTTTCTATTTCAATCACTAGAGGAAACTATTGAAAACAGGATTAATGATGGGCAAACAAGATTGCTGTGGAAGTGATTTCGAGACTACAAACAATGCTGAGCTCACCTGGGGACAAAACCACTAAGGCTCTCCTCAAAACAAAGACTCACGTTTCAGGAGAGAGTTCCCATGAGGCTGAGGCACAGACTGTAACGGAGTGAGCCCTCTGTGCAAACCTCTCATAGATTTCCAGGAAAGAAAACAATTGCCAATCAAAACTGGATTTCTAAACAAAAATACAAGAAAGATGCAATACTTCTGCAAGCGTAATCTAGGTTCTCAGAGGATTTTCTCCGGATATGAGGCTTAAGATGAGACCATAAATACAGCAGTGACCAGAACAGCTGAGTGGGCAACTCAGACCCCCATCTCCCTTCCCTTGGCCTCCCTTGAAGAGGAGGGGCTGCTCTGGCTGCTCCCCAGTCCTTCTGTCACATCGTTCCTGGTTGCAGCCTTGGCTCTCATTCAGAGGTAGGAGAGGAGGGGCCAGCGGTCAGGGCTTAGGACCTTCTCGCCACTTAAACCTTCCCCACCACCCTTTGATTTGAGATTAAATCTCTTTACCCTCAAGGCCTGAAGGAGAATGGCTCTTAGATCTCTCCAGGCCCTAAAATCCTATGACATCAATTCAAAGAAGAAAAGAAAAGACTGGAAAACGAAGGGCAAATCACTCATCAAAAATAGATAGATAGATAGATAGATAGATAGATAGATAGATAGATAGATGATAGACAGATAGATAGATGATAGATAGATAAATAGATAGGTAGGTAGACATGTTTTTGGCTTTTGGCTATTTAAAAACCTAACCTAAAATATTTATATTAAGAACCAAAAATATGGAAAACCAACATTCTTTGAATATATCATTTTTAGAACAAAATTCAGCCTAACCGAGTCAATCAAGACCTCCAGGAATCATCACAGAGAAACCTTCGGTTAACCTGGCCTTGTGGTTGTCTTACCTCCTAACTCTCTTCCTTGATCCAAAACGTGACCACTCTTGGATCCTCATCATCACAGAACTGAAACACCGCTAAGCCCTCCAGCCCCGGAATTTCTCTCTCCAATCGTAATCTCCTACCCTCCTCCTAAGTCTCTCCTACCTCATCCAGGCGTGAGTTCTTCCATTTTTGCTTTTCTAGCCCTCTGGAGAACATGGCTCTCTGGTCTACCTGGGATCCATTTCTCCTTTGTCCCGCACCTGCCCTTTCTTGCCCCAACAGTCACTGTGGTCTAAGAGGGTAGCGTGGGTGACTTGTGACTCAAGCCTGGTCAACATATCTGTTCAAAAAATACCTATGTGGTGCTTACTCTGAGCTAGATAGTCGGCTAAGTACTTTATAAATGTTAGCTTATTTATGCTTCATAACAACCCGATCAGATAAGTACTGTTATCATTCCCATTTTAAAAAGGAAAAAACTAAGACACAGAGAGGTTAAGTGACCTGCCCAAGGCACACAGCTAATAAGCTTTACTTTCCTCTGACTGGTATGATTGGTTCAGAGATGTACACGTGACTGCATGTGATCCAACACGATGCACTTGCTGGGGCTTCTCAGAAAGAGCCTTTTGTTCTCCTTCCCTGTGCTTGAAGTGAGCTGGTGCAGCCATCTGGCGAGCACGGGGAGAAAGCTGCTTTGAGGTTGAAGCCACCATAAAACCGAGGGAAAGAGAGAGAGAAACTGAGTCCCAATGGCAAAGTGGGAGCCTCTGATCAAACAGCACCTGAAGCCAGACCTACCCCTGACCTTTTCAGCCTGGTGAGCTAGTGAATTACCTTCCTGCTGAAGATTTTGCCCTGGATTATCTTTCACTTTCAATCAGAAGATCCCCAGCTGGTAAGCTCAGTCCACCAACCTCACAATTCGGCCTCCATATACTTTCTACCATTATAAAGTTAATTTATGAGAAAAATGAGTGTGCTTTGATAAATATAAACACTGAAATGTCCTAAAATTTTGTTTTGGTAGCATATTCCATCAGGAAAATCATGTTTCATCTAGATAAGAACTTGAATATACACTGGTATAATTTCATCAACACAAGCATGCACCGTCCTGCTTTTTTTTTTTAATCAAAATGTCAATGCAGAACTATAAATGTCCAAATTGATGACACATTTACAAAAAGTCTGCACAGAGATGGTAGAAATGGTATTCTTACCTCCATTCTGATGTCTGGTGTGATCTCCTATGCCTAATATACATCCCTGTCAATCTGCTGAAATACTCGAAAATCTGAGTCTCTTGACCGTTGTTTTTGTAGAATTTTCTGCTGCATTTAACTCTTCTTGCTTCTTTACTCCTTTCCTTTGGAATCTATATTTCACCTTTTTTTTCATTTTTCTCTTCATTTTTGTTTCCACTCTTCCCACTTATATCCCCAAGTGTTGGCATCCCCCCAAATTTCCTTCTTAACAAAATTCCCAGTACTAGTATGATTAGTACTTAGGATACAAGTTTAGCTGATGTAAAAAGACAAAAACAAAAACAAAAAAACATGCTCTTCTTTCTGCTCTTCTTTCCACCCCAAATTAACCAACGATGGTGGCTCCAACAAGAGGGTGCATTTCTCCTTGGCATCTCTCCCCCTCTTCTGCAGTAGCTCTGTCCTCCACTCAAGGACTCCCAACTCTAGTCTGACTGCATCCTGGCGTTCCCATATCAGCCTGCACACTGTCTCCCCAACTTTCCCCTGCCTTCCCTGTCTGGCCTCTTGAGGGGACCATCCACAATCTTAGTCATTTGGGCCCCATATTTTACATCAGCTTTAACACCCATCAATGTCCCCTGGTCCCCGCTTCTCCCACATCTACTGAGTAACCCCCAAATTAGGGCCCTGTCCACGTTTTCTGTTTCCTACTTCCCACCACTTTAGCTGTACAAGCTTCCATCCGATTTCTGTATCCAGGCTCTCCCCTTCAGGTCTGGCCTTACCCACAGCCATCTAGAAATATTTTAAAAGTGTAACTCAGATCACTTTATTCCCTGTTCGAAACTCTCTTTGACTCTGCCTGTGGCTGAAAGTCAAAAGTCCTTGACAGACAGTTACAATTTACTCATCCAGCATTTTCTTCCGGGCTCTCAAAGTCTTAAACTCTGGGTACAGGACCGTCTCTCCATCCCCCAGTGTGCCCTAATCCCTCCTATTTCTGGTCCAGGTATTTCATCTGCAGTTCTTCCTGCACACCCACCATCTGCCTGGCAAATCGTACCCATCCTCCAAGGTCCAGCTGTCATGCCACCTCCTCCCATCTCCCAGCCACAAGTCCTAGCACCCACCCTGCCCCCCTTCCCCCCACCCCCACTCATACTTCTCTGCTCTTGAAGCCCTTTGCTTATAAACTCTCTTTTGGTCCTTGACCCACTCTACCTCAGTGGGCCCAGATGCCTCCTCCTTGAGAGACAGACCTGAGATATATCCCTAAGTGCACCCCTTGCCCTGCACTGCAGGGTCTGTGGTGTCTGCCGCCTGAGGTTGCTGTGACTCTCACCCTGTGACGCCTTTCTTATTAAAGTGAGAAACTTCTTAAGGGGAAAGTAGACCCCCATGAAGGGGACTGGGTCCGGGTCAGGGTTCTGTAGTATTTGCACTTTAACTGTCCCCACCCCCGCCCCCTTGGCGGCTCTCCCTGAGTTAGCCTGACCCGAGAATCAGCTGCTGTGCACTCTCATGCCAACTCCTGCCAGCACAGCCCTCTGCCTTCCAGAGCTGTTTAGACTGTGGGGTAAATGCTGTATGTAACCCGATTCCGGGTTAAAAATAACCCAAAGTTCTGACCCACGAAGAACCTCCTTGAGACTCCTAGATGTGGTAAAATTTTCCTGGCAGCACTTGTGCATGCTTTAAAAAGACCCCGACAGTGCTCCTCACTTCTACCTAAGCTGCCTGGGGCCCTCCCTCTCTCAGTAGAGAGCATCTCTGGGCTCAGGTCTGGGGAAGGCGTTTGGCTTTCTCCCTCCCTGTGGGGCTGGTCCCACCCCTCCCTGGACTTCTCAGGCCTTGGGTGGAACTGCTGAGGTCACAGCCAGATGCGCTTCTGCTGACAGACACCAGGCCCCACTAGCTTGCTTGGCTGAGCTCTCCCCTCACCCCCAGCCCCAGCCAGCCTTCCAGAGCCCCTCGGCCAGCAGCCACAATGGGGCAAGCTAAGGACAATTGCTTGGTCCTCCTGCCAGCCAGAAGAACAGAAACTAGCATCTGTTTCCCCAGCCTTCTTTCCACCCAAAGTCAAGGCCAGTTGGGAAGTTCCAGCTAAAGTTTTCCTTTGAGGGGCTGCCCTTGGGAGTAGCAGCAGTGTGGAGATGAGGCTTCTCTTCCCGCCCAGGGCAAGAACCACATCTTCAGTTAAAGGGAAGCCTCAAGCCTCTGCCATTTGGAACATGCCTCCAGGCAGCCGAGGACACTTGCAGCCCTGACTAAGGAAAGAGCAGCCACGTGCCCCAGGACATAGGACTCTGGGGTGGAGGTTGGGAGTGGAAGAATACAGGAGGAAAATGGAGAAAACTGTGTGAAGTGGGTCATTAAAATCCAAAACTCCTTTGGGAACTTTGATTCCCAATTTGTCCCTTCCAGTGGCATCCTAAAGAATTCTGTGCTTTCTCTAACACAATGCCACCTTTTCTCACCCAGCCCTATACACACACACACACCACCTCCACCACCAGCCAGAAAACAGAGGGTGGTGTTAGAATGCATTCAAAGGAAGAACCTAAAACAAGTGAAGCTTGTATTCCAAGTTCTCCCTTGCCCTAGTTCCTTTAGGTTTCCCTTGACCTAAGGTCTCCCTGAGGTCCCATCCGGGCCCACTCTTCTCTCCATCATTCAACAAAGAATTAATCAGAATTGATTAGATGCCAAGTACTAGCCTTACAAATGCTGTGGGGACAAATCTCAGTCCTTAAATCCAGAGGAACAAGAGCTATAACTTTATTTTTCTAAAATATGAAACTTTTAAATTAACAAATTCTGTTTTGAGTCCTTATTTAAACATGGCAAGTTCGCAAGCATTCATGGAAAAGAAAGTCATTTTTTGACATCTCAGAGCTTTGTGCCTTTCGAGGGCTCCTGTTGGAAGGCTGGCTGCAAAGCCGAAAAATAGGTTTCCAGATTTCAAGTTTTCATGTTCTCAAGATCCACAAATGAAACGAGGATGCAGGTCAGAGGAGACTCAGGCTCTCTGTTGCTGGTGAGACAGCTAGCTCCCAGTACAGGAAAGAACCCCAGCAGCTGATTACAGCTGACCCTTGAACAACGCTGCATTTAAGTGGACCCACACGCAGTTCAAACCCACAGGGTTCAAGGGTCAACTGTATTTTTGATTTGCAGTTGGGACCCACATATTCAGAGGGCCAACCTAAGTTATACGGGGATTTTTGACTGCACAGATGGTCGGCACCCCTAACCCCATGTTGTTCAAGCACCAGCTGTGTTCTAAAAGTCTCCTGAATTCACCTTTCCTTCTCCCTCTCAGAGATCCTTGGTTCAGGCCCTCCTCACATCTCCCCTGCACTGTAATAGTAGGTCATAATAATGAACAGCTATTTTTCTGACCCCAGAGCAGAGTTGCTTCTCTTCTTCTAGGATATTCTCCTTCCAAATCTCTGGTCATGTGTCTTAAAAGAGAACTGACATTGACTTGGGATCTTGTTATTGGACCAGGGGTGGACACCTGACCCACGCTTGGACAATGAGAACCCTTCCCTGGGATATTTGCTCTTGAGACAGAGGCTATGAATGTCATTCCCTGGCAGCAGTGATAGTGTTGGGATCTGAGGCCTTGGACCTGAGAGCAGCCATGTGTTGGCTTGAGAGACTGAAGCCAACACACAGAGAGAATCAGAGTTGGCTCTTAGAGCAAGGGACACTGTGATCCAGACCGAGGTTCTAGGTGTTCTGGAAACCCAGTCACATATCTGACCTTCCCATGGTCAGTGAGTCAATACATTTCTTTCTTAGCCAATTAAATTAGATTTCTACTTATTGCAAAGAGAAAGAACCTGATATTTCCTAATGGGTCTGCCTGCCTCCAGGCCTGCTAATGTCCAATCCATCCTCCAAATGGCTTCCAGATGCATCTTTCTAAATCGCCTATCCAGACACACCATTTTCCTGACCAGCACTCTGCAATGACTCCTAACCATTGAAGAAAAAGTCCAAATTCTTCAGCATGGCATTCCTGTAGACTCTGACATCTGAACCGGTATTTCTAACTTCGTCTCCACCTTGTCTCCATTTCTGCAGTATACACCAGCCCGCTCCCTGGTGCCAGAACCGCGTGTGCATGTTCACAGCTCTAGGCCTTGCTCAGACTTTTCCGTCTGTCTGATGTGCCATTTCCTACTGAATTACTTCATCCTGGTCCTTCTGGTCCCATCTCTGATGATGATGATGATGATGATGATGATGATGATGATGATGACTTTCCCAACACTCAAATCAAAATCAGTTTCCTTAGTTTTAATTTCAAAGCACTCTATTCATTCACCATTCGGCAAATACATGTCGAGCAATTCCTCTGTGCCAGGCACTGTGCCAAGAGCTGGGAACTCAGACAGCATGGCTTGTGTTCTCATTGAACTTAGAGCCTAGGTGGGGGGTGCGTGCGAGGCAGGTAAGGAGATGGACATATCAGACAGAGGGCTTTGGGCTACAAGTAACAGAACAATTTACTCAAAGTGGTATAAGCACTAAGGGCTCTGTTGGAGCACGTAAGTTGGGAGGCAGACAGAACTGAGAACTGGTGAATTCAGTGGTTGAATGATGTCTGGGTCTGGAGACGTAAGGTAGATTAAAGGACCTGCCTTCTCTAACTGCTCTATGGATAAATAAATGGCAGTCTCTACATACAATGAAATGTTATTGAGCCATTAAAAGGAATGAAGTACTAATACATGCTACAATGGGGACAAATCTGGAAACTCTAATGCTAAGTGGAAAAAGGTCACACATTGTGCGACTACATTTATATGAAATATCCGCAATAGGTAAATCTGTAGAGACAGATGCAGATTGATGGTTGCCAGGGCTCAGAGAAGGGGAGACGAGGCAATGACTGCTTGGTTGCTATGGGATTTCCTTTGGGGTGATGAAAATGTTTTGGACTGAAATGGAGAGGGTGGTTGTACAACATGAATGCACTAAACGCCACTGAATTATTGGCTTTAAAATAGTTAACTTTATGTAAGTCTCACTTCAATAAAGAACATGGATCTACAAGTTTGTTCATTGAGACATGGTTTGAAATAGCAAAACACTGGACACAATCTAATATTCACCGATGTTAAATAACTTGGTGAATCACTTAGCCATTAAAGAGAATAAGCTTGAGGTGTACATACAAATTTGAAAGATCTCTGAGACATACTGTGAAAAAAAGAAGTCATAGAACAACATTATAGTGTGATTCTATTTATTAATTATAAAATGTATTACTTTATATGTACATGTATATTAGTTTATAATTGCATTAAAAAGGCCCAGAAACTCAACTAAGTGTTGAGAATTGTTACTTCAGGGGAGGAGTGAGAAGTGAAAAGGGCTTTGTGCTTATTACTTTGTAGATTGAAGCATTATTGAAACTTTTAGGAGACTCTACCTGGGAAATACAACTTAAAGCAAAAATGAGGTATCCCTTCATACGCCTCAGATTTGCAAAACTGGAAGAAAGTGTGAGACCTGTTTGTTGCTGGTGGGCATGTGGGGGAAGGCTGTTCTCCTTTAGTGCTGGTGGATATGAGAAGAGCTAGAGCCTCTTTGGAAAGTAATCTGGTGGTATCTATTAAGTTAAATATAGATATACATTTTGACTCAGTAATCTCAATTTTTAAAATAACAACTCTGTTGAGATATAATTCACGTAGCATACAACGCCATTTCAACAATGCAATGGTTTTAGTATATTCACAGTTGTGCAACCTTCTCCACAATCAATTTTAGAACATTGTCAGTACTCCAAAAAGACCCTCGCACACCACACACACACCCATTAGCAATCACTCCCAGTTCCCTACAACCACTCCCCCAAACCCGCCCTAGGCAGCCACCAACGATCCATTTTCTGTCTCTTTGGATTGGCCTCTTCTGCACATTTCACGTAAAAGGAACCATATAATATGCAGTCTTTTGTGACTGGCTTCTTTCTGTTAGCATAATATTTTCAAGGTGCATCCATGCTGCAGTCATCTCATTCTTGAGGGTCCATTTCATAACCATAAAAGCACCCATACCCCAGGACATATGTACAAGGATGTTCAGTGCAGACATTTTCATAGCAGCAACAACAAAAACAACAACAACAACAACAACAACAACAACAACAACAAATGAAGGAAGGAAGTATGGAAGGAAGAAAGAAAGAAAGAGAAAGAAAGAAAAAGAAAGCCTGGCGATGCCATGGTCCCTCACTAACAGGAGCAGAGCAGGCCCACCGTGGGCTGTTACGCAACACCACCGAAGAATGCATTAGCGCTGTGCCAGGTGAACCGAGGGAATTCCTTAAGCAAAAAAAGGAAGGTAAAGAAGAATGTGTATCTTTTTCTAATCTAACTTTTATATAGAAACTAATTTAAAAATATTCCTCTATATTTAGGCCTCAGGGATGAATCTGAGAAGACCTGAACTGGGTTCACAGATGAAAGCCTTGAATACTTACTGCTCAATCCTACTCACAAGCTCCATTGAGCCTAAAAAATATCTGAGAACGGCACGAAGGGTGCATCTGAGACATGGTAGTTCCCTGGGGTCACCTTCTGCTCCTCCTGCAGCAGGCCCCAGCCAGGGAGGAGGCTGCCCTGAACAGAGGCCTCCTGGGCTTTTGCCTTCTACCCACCTGGCAGCATCTGATTATGCCACTTAGTCAGCAGTTCTGCTGCTCCGCAAACCCTGTCTGCTACACCCACCGTCCAGGGCCTGAGAGCTTAAACTTGTTGTCTCTCTTTGAGTAAGCTCTCCTTTTTGATGTCTGGGTCTCAGGTTGTGTGACTTCATTTGCGGGATTCAGGACTTCACCATTTCTGTTCACTGAGGAGTTTTCCGTGTGCAGGCTTGGCTGTGGCTTAACACAGTCCGTGTGTAGATGGGAAAAGATAAGACCAGACACATACTTGGTTGTAATCATGGGCTACAGGGGTGAGTTGGTAGAGAGTAGAGACCATGTAGTGAAGGGAACATCAGAGAGGGAAAGAGGAGCCTGTAATGAAAGGAAAAAAAAAAAAAAAAGCAAAGAAGAACCACATACAATTGCATTTATGCATCTGAAGAAAATTTTACATATTTTAAGGCATCTATAAAGAAGTTACATTTATTTAACTTCTTTAAATAAATTTTAAAACGAAAAGACAGAATATTATGCTACTTGGGTAATTTAAAAAGAAAGAAACAAACAACGACAACAAAAACACCAGCTGCCTGTCTGCAAATACTCAATTCTAGCCTCCCCGCTTCCATAGCTTTCCTCGGGGAGAGGTTTTGCATGGAGGCCTGTGAGATCCTGAGCTGTGGTTTGACTTCATGTGCTTTCTTAAAGCAACTTCCTAGAGTATATTAGCTGCTTTCCTACAAAATTCAACCACGAATAATTAAAATTAAGCATTTATCAAAAAAAAAAAAAAAAACACGGAATGATACAGTGCCCGTATAGTTCCTGTTTGCTGCATTCTTCTTGATTCACCAAAAGTGGTAATTTAATTAAGTTGAATTTTCCTGTCTTATTGCTGAGCTTGCCAGGCTCCATTAAATTGAGTGTTAGGTGAAAAAAGCAAATGAACTACAAGAAAATTTCATGTCAGAGGCCTGACGGTCGTATGTATGTCTGAGGAAGAATAGCTAGCTCTCATTCCAAAACTTCTTGACGAACAGCCCAAGACTTAGAGGCAAGAAATTCTGGACTTGGACGAGTGGCTCACAGTCATCAGTGAGTGATTGATGTCATCAAGACTCTGAATCTTTCTAACATTCTTCTCTGCCATTCTCACATGTTGATTTTCCGTCCTAGACTCGTTGCCTCATTGTAGTGAATAAAACGGTGGCTTCTCAGAAGACATGTGCACACAGAACCCATGAATGTGAACGGACTTGGACGAGGAGTCTTTGTAGATATAACCAAGTTGAAGATCTCGAGATGAGATCATCCTGAATTAGGATGGGCCCTAACTCCAAAGATATTCCTGGTAAGAGAAGAGAAGGGGTGGGGAAGCACAGTGAAGATGATGTGAAGATAGAGGCAGAGGTGAGAATGGTGTCTCTATGAGCCAAGGGAAGAAAGGGTTACAGGCAACCACCGGAAGTTGAGAGGCATGGGACAGAACATTCTCTCTCAGGGCCTCCAGAAGGAACCGACCCTGCTGACACTTTGATTTCATACTTCTGACCTCCAAAATAGTGAGAAAATAAGTCTCCATTGTTTTAAGTTCGCAGTTTTGTGATAACTTGTAACAGCAGCTCTAGAAAACGAATGAACTCATACTCCAAATGTGGCTGCTTCATCACAGAAATTACATCCTCACACCATTATGTTCAAGTCAAAAAGAAAGAATTTGACTTTCCTTAGCAGACATTTACTCTCCTCACTTCTTAATAGCCAGGTCATGTGGTTGGTCACCCCTGGCTAGAAGAGAATTTGGGAAAATGAGGATTTGGCAAAAAAAAAAAAAAATAGTAATAGAAGTTTGAAAATGTGGGGGAGAGTAATTAGGAAGGTGAGGGCATTTTTAATTGTCAACAGTGTCTACTGTCATTGAATGCGTAGGGACCAGCGATCCTAAAAGTTTTATAATGCGTAGTCCATTGGAACACCCTGGAGATCAATTGTGGGTTAGCACTGCGGACCCGGCCACCCTGCTAACCCAGAGCAGGGAGTCAGTGGGACAGGAGTGCTAGCGGGTGGGCGGGCACCTAGCAGTGACCGCCACAGCAGGAGAGCGACTGCTGCAATTCGATAGCAAATGTTCTGCAAGGCCATGGCATCGAACCTGCTCGTGACTGTAGCCGGTTTTCTCGTTTTTTGGTTTTTGTTTTTGTCGGTGCGTGGTCCGATTAGCTCATTCATTCGTTTATTTATTCAATGAACACGATTCAAATTGACTTGAGTAAAAAAAGTTTCAATTATTGGTATACATAACCGAAAGTCTGCAGGAAAGTTTACAGCCTCTCCAGGGGCTCCAGTGCTGTGTCATTCAGAACTTGGTCTCTTTCTATCTCTGTCCTTCGTTTCTGCTGTGTCACTTAAATAGGCTCCTCCCACCAGCCATTCTAGGTTCACATTGCAATGTCTCAGGACCCCCGCCCCCCTGCCAACCCCCCACCCGCACCCCAAATAGGGCTTCTTCTCCCAAGTGTTCCAAACACCCCTACACTAAGTCTAATTGGGCCATCTGGGGCAAGTACTCATTCCTGTGCCTTCTCTGTGTCTGGAGGATAGATTACACAACCCATCAAGGCTCGGATTACGTGGTGGCCCACTGATGATCAGAGAGGAGGGGGTGGCGGGAATAGGGTGATACAAACTATATGACCCATTTGTGAAGAGTGGTATGAGGTATGAGCTTGGAAAGATTTGAGGGGATGCCTTTGGTTTCTACTTAAATAAGCAGATTAGCCTATTGTTAAGTATTCATTAACCTTGCCAGAGGAAGAGGAAGAAGTCCTATAAAGTCAGCAGTAGGCACACAGACCTGTGGGCATGTCAACAAACGAGAGCTTTAACTAGCACTGTTGTTCATGGTTTCAGAGGAAAAGAGAATTGCTAAAATGATTCGATCCCATAAATGAAAACGGTCTTCTCTGTTGACCACGTCTATATTATATGAGCATCTCACACCAAGGTCCTAAACTTTGGCTTTTGCATACAGCCCATTTTCACCAGAGTCTGACAAACACCTCTGCATTCTGTTAAGCCAGTTCCAGGCACTGGCAGAGGGGGGTTCTCGTTCATGATGATGTGGCTTGGCTTCGTTCTGGGGTGGGCTCTCCAGCACACTTGTCTTCCCTGAAAGACGACCCTTCTAAAAAGGGATGAGGAGCATGGAGAACGCCAGCCTAGCCCCCAGGATTGGCATGGTGGTGGGAGCCCTATGTCTATTAGATCTGCCGTCTTTGAAGAGTTTCACAGCTTCAAGTTCTCTGCCTCTGGCTGTGTCCCCAACAGTCAATTCAGCGCCCAGCACATTGGTTTAGTTACCACTGGGTTGCAGAGTGAAAGATGAAGTGCACCTCAGATATGCTTTCTCCCTTGAAGATTCCCTGGAAATTAGGGACATGTAAACTGCCTGGAAATGCTCATAGGCTTCCAGGCGTTAAAAACAACAGCTGAGTAGGCTGGGCACGCAGGTGTGAGTAAGGCTGGGCACCCGGGTGTGAGGAGAGCTGCCGTACTGCAGAATGCTTCTCAGAGTTCTGCGTTCCGGTGCTGTCATGTTGTTCCCTGTTTTGACTGCATGTTGATTATTGAATAGGTATATCCATCAGGCATGAAAATGGCTTCAAAATATCAAAAATCAAGGTTACATATAACTAAACATATTTTCCTGCTTGAATGTCAATAATAACAATAACTGACATATTCTGTTCCAGACACTCTGCTGAGCACTTTATATGTAACATCTCATTTAATCCTCACACTGTCTTAATAAGTACCTATCCTTCCCATTCTATGGATACAGGGAATGGGGCTAAAGAGGTCAAATTCCTTGCTTAAGGTCACACAGTAATTAACAACACTGGAATTTAAACCCAGCAAGACTGACTTTTAACTACTATCCACTTCTAACCCTCACCATGCGTGGAACCATACACAACGCGTTAGTTTTGATTAATTACTCATACCTTTAAATAAGATTGGGATGCCTTCCATAATGGTTCTTTCCAATAATTACAGGAAATCCCTAATTTTCACATACTTCAGGTTCCAGAAGCTGGGAAGGTTGAGAACAGTGAGAGATCAAGCCAAACAGAACTCATCTGCCCAACTCGGCCTAGCCCAGCAGGTGCAGGACACACCCGGGAGTGTGCACCGGACACCTGGGAGAAGCTCTGAGAGTGCGAGCTGGGTCCCAGGTTTCTGGCACTAAGGAGCATCCCAGGCAGAGTGGCAGTGGATGGGCAGGTACCAGGAGTATTCATTATATCTGAGTCCAGCCAGCTGGGGGCTGTCAGGAACAGTTTTCTATCTAGACCAGGGTCACAAGTTCTCCTACTAAACGTAGCCAAGCCTGGCTAACTCTGGAAATCAGTGCCGCATCGAAGGTTTATAACAGTTCACAAAACTCTTGGGCAGCCAAAACCCTCCTAGAGGGGACAGCAAAGAGTCAAAAAATGGTGACTGTGTTTCATAAAACCTATTTAAATAAGTGCCTTCCCCATCTACCACGCTGGGTTCTGTGACACTGAGGTGGGTGAGAGGGCAGTGGAGGATTGTGCCAGCTCACTCCTCTGTCCAGAAGGAGGGGACAGGCTGGCCACAAGATGATGGATGGATGGATGCGGCCCCAGGACTCCAAGAAGAAACCACATCCGCTCCTGCTGCGAGGGCTGTGATGCTCCAAAACGGGATTGTGACTCCGTTCTTCTTGTTGATAGAAACCCTGCATCCCTGATAATTCCTGATTGTTCCAGCAGTTATACTGGTGGGGAAACATGTAAACCTTCCTGCATCAATTTAGACTCATGTCTTCTTTTTCTGTGTTCTTTTATGGCTTGTCATCTGCGTCTCCAGGCTAACGGGAAGCACCTGAAGCAAGCTGTCTGTCTCTACATTCTCCTCTCCTCTGTAACAACCCCGGATTCTCCGAGGCCAACATCTATCTGGAGTGCGAACATATAAACCTCACATGGTACTCTAACAACCCGGCTTGGGCTGACCCTAGAAGGGCACTTCCCAGGCTACCCAAGTTGTCACACAGACAACAAAAGTGATCATTTTAACCACTTTTTGAGTGTACAGTTCAGTGTCACTAAGCACATTCACAAGGATGTGTAACTACCACCACCATCCCTCTCCAACTTTTTCATTTTCCTAAACTGAAACTGTTTCCATTAAATAATAACTCCCCAATCTCCCTGTCCCATCCCCAGCCCCTGGAAACCTCTATTCTACTTTCTGTCTCTATGAATTTGACTACTCTAGGATACAGGAGTTATCCTTTTGGGACTCACTTCTTTCACTTAACATAACGTTTTCAAGGTTTATCCATGTTCTAGCATGTGTCCGAACTTCCTCTTTTTAAGGCTGAATAATATTGTGTGGATATACCAGTTTTAATTTATCTACTCATCTGTCCACAAAAGGTGGGGTTGCTTCCACCTTTTGGCTATTGTGAGCGATGCTGCTATGAACATGCACGTACAGATATCTGTTTGAGTCCTGCTTTCAATTTTTCTGAGTATATTATCCAGAAGTGGATCAGCTTGCTTTTTAAATTATATGTTAGGATACAGACAGCTGGCAGTGTATGCTCATCCTTAGACTTTGCACTTCTACCCTAGAAGAGGAGATAACGCCACTTCATAAATAGCAGCCTTACACAGCAAAGTGTGGCACAGGCAATATGATATAGTGATTTATAATAAGAAACATATACAGCTGTGGGGGTGGAAAAGTCAATTTTTCTTTTACCCTTCTGAATTCTTCTGGCTGAAATTATATTAACAAGAGACAGATTAACAGGAGAAAATGCTTATTTAACATGTGTACCATAAGAAATAAGGACAAATTCACAAGTAAAGCTTATATGCCACCTGAGATAAGAAGGAAGTAGGGGAGGGGGTTGTGATTTGGGACTTCAAAGGGGATTCACCTGGTGATGGAAAAGCAAATGTTTGGGAAACAAATGTTTGCCTGGCTATCTTAAAAAATGGGACACAGAGAGGACTTTGATCAAAAGGGCCTTGCTGGGTTCCTCCCTGTCTATGACACACCAGTTTATACTAGACTACAGTTATCTGTGATGATAGCTTCCTTTCTGGAGCACGTCCTCTATGTCAGTTCTTTTTGGCAGTTAGAAAGGTCAAAGATTTTTCTTGAGTTTTTCTTTTCTTAAAATGAACCAGTTTAAAATAATCAGTATCTCAAAAGGCGTATTTTGGGGTGGCAAACTCTGCTTCCCCTCAGAGGCAATTTCAAGTTTTGAATAATTTCTTGATCATTTGCTTCTTACTTTAAGAGCTAATCTGTATTTTTCTATGTAGATGAAGACACCAGATTTCAGAGTAGTGAAGTATTTACTCAAGCAAAAAAATAAGAGTAGACCTGAATTAAAGAGCTCGCTTTGCCACTTAACAGCTGCGTGGTCTTGCTGAGGTACTTACCAGCTCTCTGACTCTGTTTCCTCATCTACATTAAATGTTAACATTAAGAGAGCTTAACCACGTAGGGGTGTTGTGAGAATTAAGAGAGAAATGACCTATAAAGTGCTTAGTTCAGAGCTTGGCGTTATACTATCTGTTCAATAAGAGTTAGTTTGAAAAATAAATTCACCAAAGCTTGGCTCAATGACAGAACTAAAGGAGTTACTACCTTTTTAAGTATGAGAAAAAATACATTCCTCAAAGTGGCCATATTTTACTATTGAAAGCAAGCTGAGGGACTGTCTAACATTGAGATGATGATGATGATGCTGGTGCTGGTGGTGATAATGGTGATGATGATAGTAGGTATTTTTTATTAGTTACACCTCTGTGTCTGGCCTTGTGCTAAACTCTACACAAATTATCTCATTTAACCTTCATTAATGGTCCTCATAGTCCCAGGAAACTGAATTTTTCAAAAATTAAGGAGCTTACCGGAGGCCACGCAGAAAGTGGTGGCACCTGAGGGGAGCTCTGGTGTGTCTTCCATTCTTTCCAAACTATCGCAATCAGCCTTTCCAAAGATGCAGCAAACGACCTGAACCTTTTTAGAATGGGAAAGTTTCACTTTTTGTTATTTCATTTTTTTCTTTTCTTTTCTAGAACCTTTTCAGGGACTTCCCATTTTTTAAAACATGTTAGGAAAACTCTTAAAAATAATTAGAATTGAGATCCTTGGAGACCTTTGCCCCAGACACAGCAAAAATCTTATCCAAATGTATTGTGGACACAAGACTCAATCTGTTTTCCTCCAGACTAAAAGATTTTAAATCCTGGTTATTTTCCTTTTAAATAATGGTTGTAGTTTTGATATAGAATTTTAAAACTTGAAGGGGTAGGGAAGGAGGGAATAGTCCTAGTCATTGTCTGCATTTGACAGGGTTCTTAATCTAGACTCTGCATGAAAATGGGTTCGATGGTGGGTAGGGTTACTTACAATAGCTTTCTGACTCTGACAAGAGATATTGCTTAAGATTCTAGAATGAGAGAGAAGTACAAAGTTACCCAGACTCAGTCTGCTGGGAAACCAGGATGGAAAGTAATCAAGGGGCAAGTTGTCCACATAATATCCCACAAAGCACCAGCCAGGCCGGCTGCAGGCAATTACACAGCACAGGGGAATCCAGCCCCAGTGCGGCATCCTGCCAGGCAAAACTTGGCACCTTACAGGACACTGAAAATCAGCATACCCAAGGAAGAAGGAGGCTGTGTGGCCAAGGAGCCCACCTGGCTGAAAGCAGCGACCTGAACCAGGGCAAGTGCTTCTGCAACTCCCAACACCCGCCTTGTTCACCAGGGGGCGACCTCTCCTCCCTCCAACGCTGACTCCCCTGGTCACCAGATCACCGGCGACATTCTCAAGGTTGCGTTTCACCTGGATCTTCATCAGAAAGTTTGGGCCAGAGCAGTGTCTCTCCAAGCCTGATGGGATGACCCTGCCTGCACCAGCATAATGGCCTGAGACGCTCAGGCCCCTCCCAGCCCTGCTGAATCAGAATCCAGGGGCTGCGGCTTGGGAATCAGGCTTTTAAGCAAACTCTCCAGATCTAAACTCAAGGGTAGCAACCACTGAACAGCAAACAACTTGAAAACAGAAACGCTGTGTTGGTCTCTGTGGCCTTCCTGGAGCCTCGCCCAAGGTCTATGACTGGTAAGTGATCAGTAACTATTCAGTGGCTGAATGAATGAATGAATGAATGAATACAGGAGGCTGCTTCACCGTCATTTGTTGGGGGGAGGGGGACCGAGGTTAGCTCACAAAGGAAGGGTCTCCCAGAAGCCTCAAGCCCGCTGAGGCCAGGGCAAGGTCTCCCAGATGCTCGCTTGGGGCTTGGCATCTCTCGTCTGCCCCTTTCACCTCCCTTCGCCCTGCACTGTGGCTCAGCCACATCTGAGCAGCCCCAGCCCTGGCCCGGAGCCCAGCCAGGCCACCCTGCAGTCAGACGCTTCCCTCTCCAACGAACTGCCAGGCCAACCAAGTCAGGCTCCCAGGACTGGAATTTGGCAGAACAGGCACCAACCTCAGACATGCAGACAGCTGCACCGCCCTGTGCCAGGAGGGTGGTGCTGGGGTCAGCTCCAGGAGAGGCCAAGAAACTCTTGGTTCTTTAACCCAATTAAACAACCCAGGGCCGCCATCCAGCTTCTGCAGGGGGAAGGTCCGCCCTTCTTGGGCCGGCTCTGGCTTGCCAAATCAGTCCAGCAGCCCTGTTCTGGTCTACCCAGGACACTGAGTTCTGGACCTCGCAAACTGAAGAAGTTATCTGGTGCGCGCGGTCCCACCGCCAAATGTATACAGACTGGGTCCCTTTCAACATGATTTTATTTCTGTTATCTGTATTATCTCATCCTGTCCTCCGGGAAGTGCTGGGGTATTATTGCCACATCTGACAGTACAGACTGTCTGAGCATGTGCTTAAGGTCACAGACCTGCTGAGTGGCAGAGCCAGCGCTGTGACCAAGGTCTGGGCCTTTGCTCAGGTCAGATCTAGGGGAGGCAGCTGGCCACATGGTTCAAACATGACTGCACTTGACACTCACCCAGGAGCATGTTTACAAAGCAGATCGCCAACCCTCCCAGAGCACCAAGCAGGCTCAGGGCACATAGGAATCTGCATGTTAATATATACCTCCGACTGAAGTAAACAGAGCAATTGGCATTTTAACATACTCCTCCTGCAGACCTCGCCAGATTATGTGGTTTGACAAAAATAAATTATTTTATTGGTGAGAATTTGGCAGCCCTTCAAAAGGACAGTTGTGCCCCAAACCGTGCAGCCCTTAGCCTCAGCTGCTTGGGGGGAGGGGGGAAGGGAGGGGTGGCCCTTCAGAGTCATTAACCTATTAAAAGGAGGTAAATACACACCAACACCCTCCGCCACCTTTAAGTGTTGCTTTCTCCCTTCTCTTCAGTGCTAGTAACCTTTGGCTGTATATTCTTAGGCTAATCTGAATTTGCCCCAATTTTGTTTTTAGATGTTTTTTGAAAACACCTTTAGTCGTCCCAATATTCCCCTGCCTTTCAGACTCCTGAAAGCTTGGTCCTTTCTTTCATACACCAAGGGCTCCCTGGTTGAAAAAGGTCTTGGGGCTCACATTTGGAGCAATCAGTTTATTTTCACCCGAATCTCACTGGATGTCACCACCATTCCCACAGCTAAACCTTGGGCCCCAACTGGCCCTGCCGCCCATTCCACCTAAACCACTGGTGGAGTTTACAGGCATACCTTGTTTCACTGCGCTTCGCATTGTTGCCCTTCACAAATGTTGCTTTATTTACAAATTGAAGGCAAAAACATTGCGACTGGCTTTATTCCGATACTGGCTTTATTGCAGCCTGGGGAAGAACCTGCAATATCTCCAGGGTTTCCCTGCGTGTATGTTTACTGCGTTCCTGTGTCCCAGAGGTGGGGAAGGTGCAGAAGAGTGCCTCCAAGCCCGCAGGCCCTACAGGCTCACTCCAGAAAATTATTTTTTAATGTTCTATTTTTGCACTTCCTTGTATTTTTATAGGTGATATTTCTTTGTGTATATATATGTGTGCCAGGCACTGTGCAAGGCCCTTAAAAATAAATATGTATTCAACTAACAATAGTCACGCACTGCAGGCAATGATGGACCGCATAAATGATGGAGGTCCCATGGATTATAACAGCTGAAAAATTCCTGTCGCCTAGTGACATAGCCATCTTAAGGTCACAGCATAATGCATTACTGTGTTGTATCTGTCTAGGATAGTCATGCTATCAGAAGTGCCTGGGGACACTTACCTCAGCCCTGGTGAGCTTCCCAAGGACATATTCCCTTTTTAAACCAATGTTATGACCAGAGGGGCCTTGGTGGTTTTTATTACTATTGCAAGGTGCCTTTCAGTGATAACCATTAGAAAACTTATAGGGGGCAGGGGGCATGCAGCAAAGTTACAGGAAGGGTGGGGGAAAGGGAGAGATAGAGAACATGTATACACGTGAGCTTGGGCCTGGGATTCTGCTTTAATTGGGGTTGAGCCTGAGGGCTGAGGGTTTTGAGGGCTCACTCTTTACTGGTGAATTTAAACACCAGGGTGAAAATTTAAAGCTCTGAAAGAGAAAAAACAAGTAGCCCCAAAAGTTAGTTTTCTAAATCAAAGTAGGGAGCTGCAGGAGAGGTGGCCTGGCTCTTTAGTGGTGGGACTAGAGATGTGTTTACTTTTCGGAGTGCATGCCTCAGCAATCAAAGCTTAAGTCAGGCCCTTGCGTTACAAGAAGAAATGCCCACTGTTGGGGCTTACACCACAACTACTCAGGTGTTTGTGGTGATGTTGGTGTAAACAGTATAGCAGGCACAATTACAGTAGTAGGCTGCGTACCACCTCGGTTTGTGTAAATGCTCTCTAATGTTTGCACAAGGACAAAACGGCCTAACAATGCATTTCTCGGGATGTGTCCCATCATTCAGTAGCACATAATTGTGTAGTATGAAGTTAAATGACTTTAGCAGAGGTTTAAAGACTTAACAGCTCTCAATAGCATCTTGTCCCAGCCTGAGAGTTAAGCCAAATGAGACATATGACAAAGAAGTGAGGCTTTGGGGGTCAATAATATCACCTTTATTAAGCTGATATTGGAAAATCTGGCTTATATCTGCAGGCAGGCTTGCCCACTCAGGTGGAGGAGCAGAACATAGCTTGTGCTCCGTGTTGGAAACTGGAACCCAAGAAAAGCAAAGAGAAGGGTGTCACCTTCCGAATCACCAAGCTGAGAGGTGTCACCTCCCTTCAGGGAGTGAGGTGCTAGAGGGAGGTTAGCAGGAGCTTGTAGTCCATGGAAATACTGTCCCATGGAAGGAAGCATCCACTGTGAGCAATACATCCTCCCCCTGACGAGAGGTGTAAACGGAGGAGGGAGAGATTACCTAGTTACCTAGGACAGAAGGGAAGAATTCACAATGGATGCAAGTGTTATAGGACCTGGGCCTTGAGGAATTTCACCCGAAGGACAAATGGTGAAAACAGCTCTCTTAGCACATACAGGCATGTGAAATAGACCTTGAAACTACCCATCTAAGAGAACATATCTGATGGCAGATAATCTAGTGTTTGCCGCAGACAAGGCTGCTAAATAAGAGCCCTTATCAGTATATACCTGGTTTGCCTAACGGAGGGTCGTTCCTCCCACTGGGAGCCTGGGCTTCCTGGCCCTGAGCAAGGACACTGGTCCATGCGGCAGATGCTGGTGGCTGTTCCCCAAACTGGTTTCTTCACTGTCCTGGGCACAGCTAGATTACATTTTCCAGTAATTAATTATGGCCACGTGACTAATTTCTGACCAATGAAAAGTGGGCATAAAAGACGCACCGTATCCAGGCATGCCCCTGTAGTGGAATGCATCGTGTCCCACAAAATTCACGTCCACCCAGGACCTCAGAAGGTGACTAAAAGAAAAATTATTTTTCTATAACCACAAAATACTTCTGGCATTAAATATGGGATTGGGAATGTGGTGGTCCCACACCAAACAATTCTCCAGTTCTCAAAAAAAGACACCAACTAGGTGTTCTATAATTTAACTCAATTCTGACACTACTTAGAGTTAGCACAGACCCCGCAGGTTAAGGGCTCCAACCCACAAGACTGCTCCACACTTCAGATGCCAATCACAAGTCACAAATTGCCACCTATAGTTCTGACCAATCAGCTATAAATTGGGGTTTCCCACAACCCCTTCCTCAAGTTTGAGAATTTGCTAGAATGGCTCACAGAATTCAGAGAAACCGTTTACTGGTTTATTATAAAGACCGTAACAAGGATATGCACGAACAGCCAGATGAAGAGGTACATGGGACGAGGTCTGGAAGGGTCCAGAGTGCAGGACCTTCTGTCCCTGGACTTGGAATGTACCAGCCTCTTGACACATGGATGTGTTTGCCAATCTGAAGCTTTTTGAATAATCCCATAGTTTAAGGATTTTTATGGAGATTTTATCGATAGAGATGATAGATTATTAACTCAATCTTCACCCCCAGAGATGGGGGGTGGGGCTGAAAGTTTCAAGCTTCTAATGATTGGTCTTTCTGATGATCATCCCCCATCCAAGAGCCAACCAAGAGTCACCCACTAGAACGAACCATCACTCAGGAAATTCCAAGTCATTGAGGAGTTGTGTGTTGGGACTGGGGTCAAAGATCGAAGATTAGAAAAAAGATGCACCCAGCACCCCTATCACTCAGGAGAGTGTAAGGATTTTAGGAGCTCTGTGTCAGGCACTGGGGCCAGAGACCCAATATATATTTTTCTTCTGTCACAGTTTAGCAGATTGTCTTTACAGGTTAAGGATTTTGAGATGAAATCATCTCAGATTCAAGTGGACCCTAAATCCAATGATAAGTGTCCTTAAGAGACAGCAAAGGGAAAGACAGAGAGAAGGCCACGTGAACACAGAGGCAGAGACTGGTGTGATGCCTCTACACCCAAGGGACACCAAGGATCGCCAACAGCCACCAGAAGCTAGGAAGGGGCATGGAAGACAGTTTCCCTTCGAGCCTCCAGAAGGAATCAACTCTGCCCACACCTTGATTTTGGATCTCTGGTCTCCGGAACCTTAAGTAAATGCATTTTTGTTGTTTGAAGCCAATCTTCCCTGCTCATTGCTCCCCTGGCTGGCTGGCGTGGAGACAATCACTGGGGTAATCTTGCTGATGCTGAGGGTCCCGAATCACTGCCCAGAGGGAGCAAGAACACTTGTGGGACAGAAGTCACATTAACAGTAGTCAACTTGTTTTCTGGATTTATTTTTTACAGTGGCCAAAGTTACCTTAGTCATGCCCTTCCTCCCTCCCCCCACCATAAAGCAAAAATTTGACATTCTGGTCTGTGCAGCAGTCCTGTGGAATTTATAATTCTCGTCTGTCCCTGAGAGACTATCTCTACACACACTGAAAAGTCCTGTTGTCGGAACAAGGAAGCTGAGAATCAGACCCTTTCCCTCCAATAAACAAAACAAAACAAAACAAAACAAAACAGGGGGCAGAGGTCCAGCCAGCACCCGGCCAACACCTTGCCTGTTTCCCCATTAGTGCCATCTCTCCTGGCCCCCAAACCTTGCTGGCTGTATCAGCAGAGGCCCATGATGGGAAAGAGTGATGGTGGCTGGGCTGGGAGGGACGCACAAGCCCTGAATGAGTCCCCATTTCTGCCCCTTCTGGGTGGAAGCACACGGTATATCTCCCAGAGGCATCTTCTCCTTTCCAAGAGGAGGCACCTGCCTGCGAGAGGTGAAAGCAGCAGCAGGCTTATGGGGAGAGCAGGGAGGAAGGGCAGGAGAGGAATAAAGCGGAGGAGGATGGTCCCAGAGCTGCCAGCCGGGCTCTGCTGCCCAGGACTCCCTCCACCTCCACTCTGGTCACCAGGCACAGCCCAAGTGGCTCATTCCAGGAGCACCTGGTCATGTGAACCTGCTTTGCGACAAGGCCTCTGTCCACCCCAGCTCTGAGTTCCTCTCAGCAGGAATGAGATCTGCTGGACACTCGGTCCCCCGTGGCCGGATTCCATGGGAGCAGCAGCAGTGGATGACGCTGGAACAGGAAGCTAAGGTCAGATTGTGAAGGCTCCTGAATGCGATGAGCAGTTTGGTCCCCACTCTGTGGGTACTGAGGTGACTCTCGGCAGTGGTTTTAAGCAGTGGTTTTGGAACGCCTACTCAGAGCAATGCTTGCACAGAGTAGGCACTTGCGGGGCTGACCGAAAGTACGATTCGATTTAACACTCATCAAGCAACGTGTTTCGGTCTCTCCTTCTCTTACATCCGCACCTCTCCCGCTTTCCCTGACTCTAAAAACAAGGACATTATGTGGATGGTTAGTTTCCAACGGGCCCTCCAAACAGTAGGCTGGATGTAGCATTTTGCTGCATGGGCATCAGCCAATGAGGACAGAGGTCCCTGAGGGCAAGGATTGGAAGTGTCGTGTCTGATGGCAGAGCAAAAGGCTACTTCAGCCTTACAGACAGCATCGTGTCATTCTCGATTCGCGTTCCATGAGGATATGCACACACCTTTGGGCACGGATACCACCCAGGGATAGTCAGCGGGCAGATCGGCCTGTCAGCAGACATAAGAGATTTCAGGCCAGTGAGCTTTTCCTGGCCTCCAGTTTTCTTTTTCCCTGTCTTTTCTTTCCTTTTCTTTCTTTTTTTTTGCTTGGCCTGAGAAAGGTTTTGGAAGCCTGTGGTCCAGCAAAGTCTTGGAGGGTCATATGTACAAGCGAGAAGCCCTCGGCTCAGGTAGGTGGGTCGAGGGAGAGTGTTGGGAGTCTTGGCAGGTTTGCATCCAGTCTTCCTGGTCTAGCCCAAAGCTCTGCCCAGGGAAGGAAACAGGAATTGCATCAGTTGCTCTCCCTGCCCAGAGCAGGTGACAGAATCAGCCAACATGAGTCAACGTGAGAGCAGGTCATGGGTCAAGATACCAATTGGTCAGGACAAGATTTAGCCAGGGCCTGAGGAACTTAAGACAATGGACACTGAGGAAAGAGAGAAACTGGCAGGGAGGGCAGAGACTTCCGAGAAAGCTTTGTAGAAAAATGGGATCCAGAGTAAACATCCCAAGACAGTATGGCATCTAATATGCCCGTGGTCCTAGAAGTGAACTCAGGATGGGCCAAAAGGGGATGCAGATCCACTGGGCGAGAACCCAAAGCTTCTCAAATTCCAGCTCCTTCCCCAGCCCAAGGTCAGGCTCTGGACACCATCCTGCTCCTTGAGCCTCGGTTCACCTTTGCTCCAACCAGCTGCTGCCTTCCCTGCCATCCTTGTTCCCACATTCAGGTGCCTTGTCAGCCCCCTGAGACCTCCCAAAGGGACACTCTCCTGCAGCCGAGATGGGGCCTTTGGAGTAAGTGTCTGCTAGCAACACCCCCGCCTCGACTGCCCACTCTGGATGCAGCCCAGGCCTCAGTGGGATGAGTCTTCAGGGCATTCTCTCCAGGCAGGACAGGGTAGGGGAGCCAGGAGCCCTGGATTAGGGACCAAGAGTGTGCAAAGCTGTAAGCAGATCTCACCTATCACTGCCACGAAACGCTCCAGGACTCTAGGATTGCAAGAAAGTTCACGTCTTATCAATTGACTTAATTCCATTCCAGCTTCTACTTGCCAAGCTGGGAAAAAGCCCTAGCCAGACATCTCTGGGGCTCCCTTCCTCTTCTCTGCAAAAGGAAACTTGGCGCTTACTTAGTTCAGAAAAAAATGAATGTCCCCTCTGTGTAACACGTGTGCTGAGTGCTCGCAGGTGAACTTGGCAGCTGCTCCCAGAGGGGCCCAGCTTCTCCCAGGCAATCTCCCCGCACACCCAGGCTCTGCCCCAGGAACCTTGGTCGTTAGCCCCAGACCTCAGAGCTCCAGTATTTGAGGCCTACCCTGCACAGCATTCATTCCCCCATCTCTGGAAAAAATACCAAATAATCACTGAATGGGCCTAGAAGTTCCAAACTGGCAACTAGCCAACAAAAATGGTTTATTTTTACATGAATTAGATGCCAAAAGTTAAAAATCAGGACATTTGATGTAAATATCTAGATTTCCATGGTTAGTGGTAGTGCTTGTGTAACATTGTGAATGTACTTAATGCTATGGAATTATATACTTAAAATGAATAAAATTGTGAAAATTTGTTATATTTTATCACAATGATTTTTTTTTTTTAATCTGGACTTCTAGCTTCTTTGAAGAAGCAGACCATTCTGCACAATTGCTTTCCCATGTGGCAACATTAGCACCTTGGCCATCTTTGCTTATTTCCTTTATGGCAGCGGTCCCCAACCTTTGTGGCACCAGGGATCGCTGGATACTATGGGAATCTAATGCCTGATGATCTGAGGTGGAGCTGAGGTGGCGATGTTGGCGCTGGGGAGTGTTTGCGAACACAGATGAAGCTTTGCTCATTGACTGCTCCTCACCTTCTGCTGTGCGGCCCGGTTCCTAACAGGCCACAGACTGGTACCAGTCCACAGCCCAGGGGGTTGAGGACCTTTATAGGATTTACCCAACTCTTCCCATAGACATCTGAGTTTAAGACTCTGGACTCACCCTTTTAAAAGAATCTCAAGTTTGGAGGAAAGTATGGTTTTCAGGGTGGACACCCACCCACCCTGTGTTTCACGTTGTCCCAGGGGCAGAGAACCTGGATATCAGGAATTCAGCATCCAGTGCCCTTTCTTGGGGAGCTCCAGCCACTCCATGGGCTCCGTGGGCTCAGGTCATGCCCGACTTGTTAGTACCCATCTGATACCCAGTAGTCATCTGCATGGAAAGCCTGTCCTGCGAGTCTGTCTTAGGGGAGAGCAAAGAAGTGGGAAGGAGAGCCTCGGAGTCCCAGTCAGCAGTCAGACCAGGACGAGCAAGGGCAGAGCCTGAGGCAGGACTCAGGAGAGGAAAGCAGATGGGGACTCCGGTGCCACAGGCTGGCACTGGGGGTCCAGAGAAAAAACCCTGGGAGTTAGTAACTGACCCCCGTTATGGTTTGCCTTCTGTCCCGCCGTTCATGTGCCCTAACACCAGTACCTGCGAACGTGGCCTTGGTTAGAAACAGTGTTGTTGCAGACGCTGCTGTTAAGACGAGGAGGGTAGGTCCCAGTTTAACATGAACAGTGTCTTCATACAAAGGACAGGGAGGCAGACACGCAGGGACTGTGCAGAGTGATGACGAAGGCAGAGAGGAAGCGATGCGCCTCCAACCCAAGGAACACCAGAGATTGCCAGCAAAGCACCAGAAGCCAGGAGAGAGGCATGGAGCAGATTCCCCCAAGCCCCAGAAGGAACCAACACCGCTCACACCTTGAGCACAGACATCCGGCTCCAGAACCATGAGAGAATAAACTGCTGATGTTGAAGCCACCCAGTCTGCGGGACTTTGTTACAGTAGCTCTGGCAAACCAATACTGGCTCATTCCAAGTGGTTCCAGGATGGGCCCACACCCTTTCCTGCCCTGAAATGGACATTAATAGCAAACAAGATTTGCTTATGTACAGTGGAGAAGAAAGAGATATTTCTAGACAAGAGAAGTAATGTGAGCAGAAACAAGCATGGCCGGATGCCACCGCAACGGGGAGGGGAGGTGGAAGTTAAGATAACGGTGCTAATGTTTCTTGAATGCCACCTGTGTCAAACAAATGTGTCCACCCATCCTTAAAACACATCGGCTTGAGGTTAGTATTAATGATCATGTCCATTCTACGCATGAGAAAAAGGCAGCTCGGAGAAGTTAAACAATACGCCCAAGATTAGATAAGAGGGGAAGCCAGCCTTGGAAGCCAGGATCCCATAGTTTGTTTCAACTTTCCAAGCAGAAGAGAATGAAACTGGTGTCTTAAGTCTTGCTCTGATCTTCCAATTGGCCTGGGATCCGATTGAATAAGTCTCCTAGGACCCGCCTGACCTAGGGTAGCCCCTCCCTTTTAACCTTGTCCCAAACATGGCCATGGGGCAGAGTCAGTGTTAAGCTAGCCAAACCAGAACACAGAAGCTAGGGCCAGGGCCAAGTTCCTGCTCCTAGTCTCTCCCACAGTGACTGGTGGCTACTACTGAGGCCACCCAAGGTGCCTGCATGCACTGGCGAAGAGATGCAGGGTGGTTTGAGCACAGCCAGCTGCCGAAGAAAGCCTACAACGCCACCAAACCATCCTCAAAACATTCAGATGTAGAAAGAAAGGTCAAACACTTCACTCAAGAAACAGGTCTAGGGAGAAGCCGGCCTATAACTCCAGCTTTAGCTCAAAGTATCGGACAGGGACACAGCTGTCTTGCCTGATTCCGGAGTCGTTATGATGAGATAGCACACGTGTCACTACAAAAGCTGTGCTTTTAAAATCCTCAAGGTTGAACCCCTTTTTGGTCCCCTAAAGCAGAGATCCAAAATGGGTCAATCGTACACCTAGACAGGATCCCTGAGGCTGGGGCACTTGGAATGCGGACATCGTTCTTGTCATAAACACTTACATGTTGTGCTCACTGGGTGTCAGGCATTCCTAATGTTTTAGATGTGCTGATTCATTGCATCCTCATACTTAAGCCTAACTTGCCCTAAATCACACAGCCGGTAAATGGTGGAACTAGGGTTTGAAAGCCACCATACCACACCGATTTCTAAAATATTTAGGAAAGGAGATCAGCATTTTACCCATTTAGCATTTGTGGTATTCGCACCTTTAAAACCAGACATCAGGCAGCAGCCGTCAGCCCCGTGCTCTTTCTTTAGAGCCGCCAAGTAGGAAGTGCTGGGAGATAGCTGCTCACCCTTCCCTGCTTCCTTCAGCACCTCCCAGAGGTTTTCACCCTCCAGTCTTCCTCCCTATGTGCAAGACACCCCAGGTGAAAGGAGTAGATTATCCCCATCAAGTACTTGTCAATCCCAAAATTAAGGCATTAACTCTGGAAGGTGTCACGGTTATCTAGGATGGCATCATCCCAACTGTTGAAACAGTGATTGGTAACTTTCACTTTGTCTCCGCCAGCTCAACCAGGGTGAAGGCAGTGTGTGAAGCGGGGAGGGCTGAGGCCGCGAGCATCTCCCTGTAGGTAAACGAGGTAGGACCACCGAACACCCTGTAGCCGAGCTTCTTTGCTCAGGTTCTGGGACTTGGCGTGCAAACATAAGCCATCCATCGTGGTGGGGGAAGAAGTGTCACAGGTCCTTTTGTTTTTTTAAAGTCACCCCCATCACTGCCTTGTGATATGCAGAAGAGGTCCTTGGAGAGAGGTGAATAATTCACGCACAGCAAACTGGATTGTATCAGCCAGTATACATTTATAAGTCAAGGTTACGCTTCAGCAACAAACAACCCAGCAAGTCACAATATCTTAAAACTTTAAAGGTTTTGCTCTTACTCATGCTCTGTGCCATACTCATTTCTAAGCTAAGGTCGGCTAGTGGAAAATTGCTCATCACCATAACAGAGAGCTCTGGAGGGCCTACCGCACACAGGCAGCTAAATACCCTGGCCAGAAGTGACACCTGTTGTTTTCATTCACAATCCATTGACCAAGCCTACATGCATGACCCCACCCAGCCACAACGGAGGGTGCAATGCCACCATGTGTCTGAAAAGCAGAGGGCTTGAAATATTTGATGAACTCAGTTCAGCATTATGACCTCGGCAGGGACGGGAGCCGGGCTCCCTTCCTTCCTTCCTTCCTTCCTTCCTTCCTTCCTTCCTTCCTTCCTTCCTTCCTTCCTTCCTTCCTCTTTCTTCTTTTCTTTCTTTCTTTCTTTCTTTCTTTCTTTCTTTCTTTCTTTCTTTCTTTCTTTCTTTCTTTCTTTCTTTCTTTCTTTCTTTCTTCTCTCTCCCTCCCTCCCTCCCTCCCTTCCTTCCTTTCTTCCTTCCTTTTATTTTTTTTTAGGGGAATTCAGATTCATTACCCAGGGCTCCCTTTCTGTTTGAAAATCATTATTAGAACCACACTGACAGAGGATACAATGAACATGATGAATAATAGCAGAAGACATCACGGCTAAGTTGCATCTCCACCCAGTAAGGCTGACTACAGCTTTGACTAAATTTTACTGGTTGAACTAAGTTTAGATTTGGAAAGAAAATGTTTGATCCCTTAGAAAAATCAAACTGAACAAATCTAAAGATGGGTACCAAAAGACTATCATGATGCCTATTCCATTCACGATATTATTGGGATCAGGGAGAGGATTCTGAGTCAGGACAAGCTTATCTTTTGAGATAATTAAGAGAAAAAAAGGAATTATCATAAATAATGCTTATAAGTATTAATGAAGAAAAATTTTGTTGAGGATAAAGAGTATTTCATGACTAAGAAATACCCGAGTGCACAATTGAAAAATATGTCTCCCCAATGGCTGAGAATGACACACTGCACTTGGCATGGTGGGGCGTGGGCTAGGTAATGGGGACACTTAACTCTTAAAAAAATTTCACCAGAGAGAGAGAGAGAGTCACCCTCAATATCCTTGGGTATCTCCATCTATGGGCTCATCCAACCTCAGATGAAAAATATTTGGGGGGGAAAAATGTACATTGTTGCTGTTGTACACTGTGTAGTTAGGCTTTCAATGATTGAGTCTGTACCGAACATGTACAGGCTATTTTTTTTTTATTATTCTTAAAACAATACAGTATAAGAACTATTTACATGGCATTTACATTGTAATAGACATTATAAGTAATCTAGAGATGATTTCAAGTGTACAAGAAGATATGCATAGCTTATATGCAAATAGTACACCATTTCATATAACAGACTTGAGCATTCAAGGATTTTGGAATCGTAGGGGGTCCTGGAACCAAGCCCCTGTGGATACCGAGGCATGTGAACTTAAGACCAGTTAGAAAATATTGCTGTTAGTGTATTAAGATGGAGCAATATAGACTGACACATGCTGACCAATATTATGGGCTGAACTGCATCCCTTCAAAATTCGATGTCGAAGTCTTAATCCTCAGTACTTCAGAACGTAATTGAGCTTGGAAATAGGGCCTTTAATAAGTTAAAAAAGGTAAAATGAGGTCATTGAAGCGGGCCCGATCCTAAATGACGTGTTCTTAAACCAGATTAGGACAGTGCTCCATAAGACACAGGGAGAGGACAGCCGTCTACAAGCCAACACGAGAAGCCTCCAAGAGAAACCAACGCTGCTAACACCTCAGTCTTAAACTGCTAGCTTCCAGAACCGTGAACTTTTTTGTGAATATTTGGAATTTGACCTTTACTCCTAACAGGGACCATGTCATGACAATTTCTAACTGACATCAGGTTGCTGGCCCCACCTGTAGGGGCCTCTTCTGTCTTAATGACTGATCTGGGTTGTGAAAATTCTGTGCCCATCACTGGTATTGAAGTAGTCCACTTAGCATTTGTTTGCTTGTGTTTTCACTTTTCATAATATCTACCTTGGGAAGCAGATTAGATAAGCATTACAATCCCCATTTTATAGATAATTAAACAAAGCCATGAAACAGTTAAATTGCTCAAAATTACAGTCAGTTTAGAGCTGATAGCAACACAGACGCTCTATGAAACCAGGAGAAGATTTCTTTCACAAGGTCACTGTTTTACTTTGTCCAGTGGTAATAAACACTCAAAACTTGTGTTTATCTTTTCAGTGATATGTGCAAACTAAATGGGAACTGATAATTATGGTTTGGATAATCTAATTGATTCCACCAAGTCATCCCACTGGGTCATCCCTTTGTTAGTTCATGTTATTTCTTCACTTCTCTCTTTCTTCCAAGAATCTTATACAGATTTGTCTAAATCTAGGCTGTGTCTCCACTGACCATTGGCTAACCTTAGAATTAAAAATGAAATTAATAAAATTAGAATCAAAAATAAAAAGCAAAGCAAAATCAGGTATCAGTTTCTTATATTTGGGGGTATTTCTTCCACTTTTAGGATGCCGTTGCCAAGTTGGTCAATCAAGGTCTTACCTGGACTTGTTAGAATTCAATGAGTAGAAAGCCATGAATTTCTAAGTCTTGTCAAGATTAGGATGCCAGTTGGCAAGGGAAGCTTAAAACAACAGACCTCATTTATGTGGCCTCATTTAGTTTTATTCCTTCTGCTACAACAAGGTGAGAGAATTATGCCTCTTTGGAATTCTCTGTGTGTCCCTATGAGGAAGCCCCATTATGTGGGCAAACCTTGCACAGGTGCGGCCTGATCATTTCCTGGGAGGCAAAATGTTTTTGTCACTCATGCCGACACTCATTCCCCTGGGATTCTGACTCCTAGAACTTTGTATAGAATTTTGAGGCCAGGCTTGAAAGCATGTCTGGTATTGGGCACTTTATCATTAATTTACTAAAATCAGGCTTGGAGAAATCACTCAAGCCAGGGCTTGTGACAAGGAGAACAAAAGGAACTTAGTTAACTTATCAATCAGTTCACATGCTGGATGCTTCATGGTAACTCAGCACAAATTTGTACTTTATAATCAAATGATGAGTGTCCATGCTTTAGTTATCCTCAGCAAATGGTCATGGCTTTATGCTTTGTGCTTTCTTTCCCATTAGACTGGCCTCGTTGTAACAAGTTACTGTAAATAGGTTGCCCAAATAATTAGATATGTATGTAGAAGTGTGGGAACACAGGATATCAAAATTCTCTAATCATTCCAGCTCTAAATGACTTCCATTTTCCAGATTATATGGCCACCCCAGGTGGATATTCTAAGCCATTTACTGCCGTGCATATGCTCCCAGACATGGGTGCTATAACAGTGTCAATAAATGTAGAATGTCTTGTACTTTCCAAGAGATTTTGTGTACGTAACCTTTGTTGAGCTTGCCAGTAGCTCTATGAGCTAAATAAAGTAGCTGTGTTTAGCCCATTCTTAAAAGTGGATGCTAAGACCCAGAATAACAAAACAGCTTCCCAAGGAATAAACTAGTTATCAGTGTAACCAGGACTAGAATCCAGGTGTGATGGTTAATTTTATATGTTAGTTTGACTAGTCCATGAAGTACTCAGATGTTTGGTAAAACATTATTCTGTGTGTGTCTGTGAGGCTGTTTCTAGATGAGATTAACATTTGAATCAGTAGACTAGGTAAGGCAGATTGCTCTCTCCAGTGTGGGTAGGCCTCATCCAATCAGTCGAATGCCTAAATTAAAATGAAAAGGCCGAATAAGGGGAAACTTGCACTACTCAACT
Organism: Cynopterus sphinx; assembly: GCA_030015415.1. Lineage (NCBI taxonomy): Eukaryota > Metazoa > Chordata > Mammalia > Chiroptera > Pteropodidae > Cynopterus > Cynopterus sphinx. The sequence continues at coordinate 23,583,267 of CM057389.1, read as the reverse complement.
GTCTTCAAGCTAGGACACTTTTTTTCCTGCCTTCAGACTAAAACTGAAATATCAGCTCTTCTTGAGTCTTGAGCCTGCCAGCATTTGGACTGGAACTATATCATTGGCCTTCCTAAGTTTCCAGCTTGCCTACTGCGGATCTTGGGACTTATCAGCCCCTAATTGCATGAACCCATTCCTCATAATAAATCTTTCTTGATATGCACATATACACACATACACACATATAAAGAACAGTGCCCCCTTATCCATGGAGGATATGTTCCAAGACCTGCAATGAATGCCTGAAACAGCAGATAGTACCAAATCCTACATATACCATGATAAAGTTTAATTTATAAATTAGGCACAGTAAAAGATTAGCAATAATAATAAAATAGAACAATTATAACAATGTGCTGTAATAAAATTATGTGAATGTAGTCTCTCTCTCTCAAAATATCTTATTGTATTATACTCACCCTCCTCTTTGTGATGATGTGATAATAAAATGCCTATGTAATGAGATGAAGTGAGGTGAATGAGGTAGGCGTTGTGATGTAATGTCAGGCCTTCTAACGATATATGTGAAGGAAGATTACCTGTTTCAGGTGATCCTGGATCATTGAGCCATAATGATGTCGATGGTTAGATGTCAGGAGCAGACGATGATGATGATTGGGGAAATTTAGTATTTTCAGACTGTGGTTGACCACAGGTAACTGAAACCACAGAAAGCGATGTCACAGATAAGAGGGGGCACCACTGTGTGTGTGTGTGTGTGTGTGTGTGTGTGTGTGTGTTCGTGCACGTGCACATATCTTCAATGGTTCTTTCTCTGGAGAACTCCAATGCACTTGGCCTTTTAATTTGATCAGTGCTCTCTCCCTGATGCCTTTTCCATGGCACAGCTACCTGTGTAGCAAATTAGAAGCAATTCTATTTGACAATCTCAGCTTTAAGTAATTTCTGAAGATGGTTTTAAGTTGGTCAGAAAAATGCCAGGACTGGGTTAAGGCACCAGAACAAAATCAGTGGGAGATCTCTAGAAGAAGGGCTTCCCAAAGATGTCTTTTGATGTCATCTCCCGCAAGATTTCTCCTAGCTCCAAGGCTTGCTCACTGCCCAGTGTCCTTGATAAAAGTCCCCATTTATGTCCCCATCTCATTCTGCATGTTCTCCAAAGAGAAAGGTGGGGTAAGAGCTGAAGCAACATTTCTCAGCCATTCAGGCTGAGGAATTAGAATCACATGAAGAGCCTTAGTAAGTTTTGCCTATGTCTATCTTGATCAGATTTCTTCTCTGCCCTGTTAAAAATGCAATCAAAAGAACCCAAATGCCATGAAACTCTAAGAGTTTGAGAGGGGTAGTAAATGGTCCTTTTAGCACTAGCAGAGAGTGGTGGGATTAAGAGAAAGGCAGTCTTGAACTTTTCATCACCTTTGTGTCCTTAGGTTGTAGAACAACTTCCTAATTATTCTCCCTCTTTATAACTGCAGACCTCCTCTTGGTCCAGTTTTCAGTTTGACAACCAAAAATGGTTGAATATTGAAGGTGCTAACAAGGGGCAAAGTTGCAACAATTGAATCACAAACTATAGTTTTGTATCATAACTCAAAGAATGACATAAATACCCATAAATCCACATTCACATAAACAAATAAATACATACATAAAAGGGGGAGAAGCAACATCTTTTTCTTACAGAATTCTAATTAATAAGTGATTTAAGAAATTAGAAATCACCACTAGCATGTCACAGTAATAATCCCCCAGGCAAGAGCCATTTAAGGCTATTGAGTGAGCAAAAGTTTAAGCAGAACCAGGTATTTGCATTCTCTTAAAAGTATCTCCCTTCAAGTAGCTTATAATTATAAAGAGAAAAATAATTTACAGTGGAAAATTCCAGCAGGCATCACTTAGTCAAGTGATCAAGGTCAGCATCACCAGTAACAGATAGGCATCACGTAGTACTTGATATGATGCACCAAGGACATTATTGCTCTGAGCTATCATCTTCCTAGATAACACACAACCTCAAGTCTAACCATGAAGAAACACCAGGCAACCACAAATTGAGGGACAGTCTATAAAATAACTGACAAGTACTGTCCTAAAGAGACAAGGACGGGAATGACAATAGATTGCAGAAGACTATAGAGATATGGCAACTAAACACGATCTGAGATCCTGGAGTAGGTTCTATAATAGAAAAAAGACATTAGTAGAAAAACTAGTGAAAAGAAACCCAAGTAAGTCCTGTTTTTTATTAATAGTATTGTACCAAGATTCATTTCTTAGTTTTGATACATGTTTCATTGCTGTATAAGATGTTATAAGGGGAAGATGGATGAAGGGTAAATGAGAACTACTTTTCCAATTTTTTCTAAGTCTAAAATTATCCAAAACAATTAACTGTTAAAATAAAACAGCTAAATAGCTGCACTTCCATTTAGTCCAACTTAATATATGTCAGACAAGTAGACAAAACTAAAATGCTAAAGCTACACTAATACCACATTATAACATGCTGTGAGTGTACTTGTTTTGGGTCAACTTTGCATCAAGATCAGAGCCTGCCACATACATTCAACTCAAACATAATAGCTATTCAAACGATTTGATTTGCAAGTTCTAAGAAAACGTCTGATTCCAACTAGGACTGGGAAGAACACAGCAATGAGTGGCACATTCTCACTGGCCACGTCATTGCAAGGGACTTATAAAATCTGATCAAGATAGACAGACATACATCCCCACTTCTGAAGATCTGCCATGCTAAGGAACTCTAGGCAAGTTAGGATGCTCCAGGATCCCAACACAGAAGCTGTAAAATGGCAAGGCCCCTCCCCAGCAGTTGTGCTGTACTTGGTGGTATGAAGTGTCCGAGGAAAGATGCTTGTCCTGAAAGTGGTGCCAAGTGAGTACAGTGCCCCTTACCATGAATGTTAAACAGTAACCCAGACTCTAGGTCAATGGTGAAGCTTGGCACCATGGAAGATGTTCTCATGACAAGAATATCAGAGCAAACACTCATCTCCTAACACACCAAGTAGTATACACGTAACACACCAAGTAGCATTTACAGCTCCTAGCTCTGATGACTAACAAGTGTTCCTCTTCACAGGTGGATTTAACTTTATGCAGCTTAAGTCCCAGTGTGTTTATTGCATTTAAGGTTATCACTTAACGGTCTGAGCTCATCTAAGTTCCAGAGGTGAACAATTTATTCAATAGGTCAACTTTCTTTTAATTCGCCACAGCAGCCTCATTGCTTGTAATTAATTTATCACTGGTGTTCCCTTTAACTTAATGCCACTTAAGTTTTTGCTGAGAGCCAGGGCTATATTTCAATCCCAAATCATCAAAATGTACAAGAATGTTTAAAAATTAAAACGTACTGGTTTCTTAAGAATGGGCAGGCTCTTGAATTATCTCAACGAACAGATACCTGGCCTCATTTTGTATACTCTCTGAACTGATTCATGTATCAAAGATATACTCCTACAGTTCTAAATTTGAATGGGGCCCTGAGATCAGCGGTCCCCAACCTCTTTAGCACCAGGGACCAGTGCTTCTGTGAGAATCTAGTGCCTGATGACTGAGGTGGAGCTGAGGCAGTGATGCTAGTGCTGGGGAGTGGCTGCAAATACAGATGAAGCTTTGCCCACTGCCTGCGACTCACTTCCTGCTGTGTAGCCTGGTTCCTAACAGGTCACGGACCAGTACTGGTCTGCAACCTGGGGGTTGGGGACCCGTCTTAGAGGAATTCAGACACTAAATTCTTTGACAGTACCAAAGTTAGAGAGTGGTTTAACAAATGCAATTGACTAATTATGTATACCAAAGGAAATTCTTTATTGTAAACAAGATATAAAGTACAACAAAAGAAATATTGTGCAAATTGTAAATCACAAGGATTTCTTATTAAAAGAGAACTCTTTTTTTCCAAGGGTCCAAGTTTTGATGTCGGAAATCTAGACCCAATATAGAGAAAAATGTTAAATGGGAAGATATAGGGACATTTTTTGCTATATATTTTAAAAACAACTTACTTTTGTTTTACTACTGTTTATCATCCACTATACAACAGAATATAACAGAAATACTGTTAACAAAAGTGAATGTTCTATTAATTTTTCTACCTACCTACTTCCACATCCCCTCAAAAAAACCAAAAAAACATAAATTAACAGGACAGTATTTGTCCACTTGTGAATAACAGTCATTAACTTCCTAATAAAGCATGTTATATCCTCATAACATAAGGGTACTTTACTGATGTCATAAGCCATCTTTTTCAAGGAGTTATCTAAAATTCTTGATATCCCTTCTTACAATATATATTTTTATCTTTGAATTTTTTTATAAACAAAGTGCAGTGTATCTTAGTCTCTACAGAAAACACATTGGAATACAATTTTCAACTCTACACAAGAAACTGCAGGCAAACTAAAGGTCGAAGCATAATAAAATGCCTAGATATAGTCATTTGTTAAACTTTCAAACAAAAATGAAAAAAAAATTTGCAGCTATACTTCAAAGCAAATTATTGAGGATTCCAAGTCTTTGGGGCCTCTTTTAGCAATATACAGCTACTCAATTCCAAATGTCAGCAATAGTGTAAAAGATCTAGATACATTTTAACAACTACATTCACGAAGTTGACTGGAAAGACTAGGAATAGTAAACAAGATAACTCTAGGAAAAGATGACAGTATTCATAATAAAAAAAATCGATTTTATATCTTCATCTCTGTACCGTAATGGTGATTTCCAGTCTCTATACTCTTGAAACCAGTGCTTCAGAAGAATCACATTGAAAAGTTGGTCTCAAGTATAAATGACAAAAGTAACAAATTGTGCACACCAATTCAAAATCTGTGCTACCTATGTTGACTTCATCTGAAACCTTCAAAAAACATTTAAAGGAATAAAAGCTTTCTCATCTCTCTTATGTGATAAGAAATAAACCCTGCCACTCTATGACCTGCCCGTGACCAAGCACTTATCATCTGACTCAGTCTGGGCCTTCTCCCCAAGCTGTGGAGCTTCTGTCTTCAGACCACTGGAGGGCCACAGGCTTGCTGCGGTGGCGGTGGAAGCATTCCTATATCACCACTGGCTCCCAGCTGTGACCAAAGTTAGTTCTGATCCTTCCTCTTCTGATCCTGTCACTGTGTGGGAGCAGTGGTTGGAGGTAGGGCAATGTCGTTCAACTTGCTCACTTCCATCTGCCAGTTTGGTAGCTTCTTGGCTGACAGATGACGCCGGGCATGCTTGGTCAAATGGTCACTTCTCATGAACCGCCGGTCACACATGGGACAAGCAAATTTCTTCTCACCTGTGTGGGTTCGTCGGTGTCTAGACAGTTCATCAGAACGGGCAAACCTCCTTTCACAACCTTTCCAACTACAGCTAAAAGGCTTTTCTCCTGAAACAAAAAAGCAGATTATCATGACTACACATTTATTAAATTCCTGTTACATATTTAATCATATCTAAAGCTATACACTTATTATCGAGATATATTTTAAAATAAAAGCTATTAATAAAACGTCAAGTCACCACTATGCTATGTATCACTATTTTTAGCTGTCACTGTCATGTTTATAAAAATTTTCCCCTTACGAAAACAAAACATCTTAATGAAATCTTTCAGAGGAGCCAGCACAAGTAAATATCATCCACTGAACTAGAAGTGAGGCAAGTTCTTCCTTACTCTGCCTGGTTTATATGTGATCACTGCCAAAAAATCATCTGAATTTCTAAGATATAAATAAGATATTGTTGGTACCTGTATGCGTTCTCATGTGAGCTTTCAGATGAGAACTTTTAAAGTACGTCTTTCCACATCCTGGGTGGCTACAGATGTGACTTCTTATCCTCGATGAGTCAATCTGAGGAGTGACTTTTGTGGCTGAAGGGGAAAACCCGGGAGCAGGGGCAATGGGAGAAAGTCTGGTGCCGTTTGGGCTCACCACTGGAGGCTTTGGGTTCTGGACAACGGGCTGGGGTACGACAAACATGACAGCACCTTTGGGCACCTGAGTGCCCATGAACACAACAGGTGGGCAGACAGCTGGTGGCTGACTGGGTGGAGTGCTGGGAACAACTGTTGTCATAACAGGGTTGTTTGCAGGGAGGGGAACCATCTGACAGATGACCGGCATAGATGGCACTGCCCCTGCTGATACTCCACGTGGAGAGACCAACACCGACTTTTGTTGTGGGGACATAGGGGATGGCTGATATCTACAGATGACTGTCTCCGAGGAAGGCACACAAAAGTCATAAAGTGCTGCACTTGCTTTCTCGTCAACATCTGCCACTGTGTTTTTCTCACATTTGGATCTGTTTGGTGACACAGCTGCACAAGGTGTGTTTTTTCTAGCAGCCTCAACATTTAGGTGGGTTCTTCTTCGAAAAGAATTGTCCGGACAGCTGAGGATGCTGGCTGCTTTCACTGGGCAAGATCGGTGGTTACACAGCTGAGCATCAGCTGTATGCCGGATGACACTTGTTGCCTGAGCCTTGGGGAGTTTGGGGGCAGGTACTGGATTCTTATCTTCCTCTTTGATAGGTGCAGCAAAGTGAGGCTTGGAAGCATCTGAGAATGATTTGAAGTGTCCAGTAGATGGCGCTGGTGCCATCATATTTGACACTTGAGAGGGTTCAAAGTCAGAAGGACTATAAGGTGGAGTCAAACACTACAAAGAAATACACAGGCAACAGGGTGAGAAATTTATAGTTAATCATGTAAATTATAAGAAATCATATCGTTTAAACTCATATTAAAAACAACAATACTTACAAATGCTGAGATCGTATGAAAATCAGGTGTACCCGGAAGCAGATTTTCTTCCTCCGACATATCAGATACTGGAGTAACAGGTCTGTTTTCAATATATTTCTTAAAATCGGACTTCCAACTGCAGCTCATTGACATAAGTGCTTCTACAGCTTCAAAATCACTTTTCTCTGCAGTTTTGTTCCAGGAATACGCACTCTCTTTTGATCTTTCGGTAATCATTTCCATTCTCTCCTCCTATAGAAACAGAAGATTGGTTATATAACCATATTTTTGCCATCCAAACAAGATGCACAATAATGCAACTTTTTCTCTTTTACATTTACACAACTTCCAGATTAAAATCTGATGATAATGGTAATAAAATCTTCCTCATTTTTCCTCCCACACTTAGGCTTGAGCCCTGACATCCTTATGAGGCAGAGAAGAGCACCTTATCGTTAAGAGGACCAATGACAAAAGTATCAATGCATTTGTTATCCAAAAAAGAGAAGCACTTGGCTTGGAAGAAAAAGTTTTATATCATCTCCAGAGCTGCCACCTGTCTGGGATCAGACAAAATAGGGGAACGCTGTGAAAAAATTACCTTATTTCAATACTACATGTCTGGCATGATGTCTTTTGAGGGACGTTCCTAATATTAAAAAAAAAAGGCTAATACTTTCTTAAAAATGCTGTGTAGTAGACAGAACTCTGGCCCATTGATATGGATCTTAACTTTTAAAAGTAACTGCATTGTGGGATTAAAATTAATAGGACATGGAATCTTAAGAGTCTTTTCAAATAAGTACGTTGTTATTTGTAATCTAAGAATTTTTTAACTTGATCACCAAAGAGAGTGAAATATAGTTAAAAACCCCAAAGCTTGATTTTAGTTACGTTTCAACTTCATGTTTGTGTTCCCTTTCTGTGGGTCTATTTAACACACTAGTTTGCTAGTAATAACTACGCCCAGCTAATGCAATACTACTAATAAACGGATAATCAGAAAATTTAATATTCTACTTGGAATTTGCAAAAATCCTGACTGTAGAGTCTGCAAGTCAAGGGAATGATCTTGATTTTTAAAAGACCTGGATGACAAAAATGCCAGCACACACTCCATGTTCGTGTGTACAGTCCCCCAGCGAGGGTTTAGCGTTCCACGCAGAAGTCCCTTAGGCTGCACTTGCAGACAACCGCACCACCCACCCGCTCCCACCGTCTATCAAGGTGATCCTGTTCGTGTCAAAGCAGATCGTGCACAGCAGCGGGAAGCGTCCTTTCCGTCGCAGGGCCTCAGCCTCCCGCCTGCTGGGACCAGCGCGTGCACCTCCCCGCTGGCGGGCTCAGCAGCCGAGCCGCCGCGCTGGAGGGGCGCTCAGGGCGCCACTGCGCAACCGCGCGCCTTTATGTAAGCGGCGGCGGCGGACGGCGCGGGGCGCAGGGCAGGAGAGCGGGGCCGGGCGGGCCGGGCTGGGGCGGGCGGGGGCGGCGGCGGGGGAGACCCTGGCCGGCGGGGCCGCCCCGCCCCCCGGGGCCGGCGGGGGAGTCACCGGGCACCGCCCCGCGGCCCCGCCCGCGCCGTGGCCAGGCGGCCCGGGCGCCGATTGGCTGCGCCGGCGGGGGCGGGGCGGGGGGCGAGGCATGTGAACAAAGCGTGATCGGCCGCGGCGCCCGCCGCGCAGGAAACGTGAACCGGGGATTGCCGCGCCGTCACCTTTCACCCACTTCCTGAGCGCGCGGCCCCCGCCTTCCCGCCGGCCCGGGGAGGGGCCGCCCGCGGGCGCCGCCGCCAACCGCCCGGCCGAGCGCGCCCGAGCCCGCGGGGGGGGGAGGTAGGGAGGGCGGGGCCGGGCGGCGGGCTCCGGGAGCGCCCGCCCCGCCCGCTCCCCGCGGTTCCCTTAGGAACCGACCGCGGGGCCGGGGCCGGGTCACTCGGGGACGAGACGCTCCCTCGGCGCGCCCGCTCCCGGCCCACGCCGGCCCCCGCCCCGGCTGCCGGGGGAGGGGCCGGTCCCCGCCGGAGCCCCCGGGGATCCGGCCGAGCCCGAGCGCGCGGCGCCTCCGCCCACGCTGCCCGCGGCACCGCAGACCACCCGGGCTGCCCCCGCATCCCCAGGGTGCCCAGGCGCGCGGCCCCCACGGCGCCCGGCTCCAGGCGCGCGGCCCCCGCGTCTCGCGGCCGCCCACCTTCCCCCGCCGGCGGCTGCGTCCCGCCCTCCGCCCTCCAGTCCCCGAGGGGCTCCCCACCCCCGCCGGGGGAACCTCGGAGGGCGGCCCCCGCTGACGTCCGGGGTCCACGCCTCGTCTGCGCCTGGGCGGCCCGCGGGCTCTCCCGCCCCCGGCCCCGCGCCAGCCGCCATGCAGACCCCCAAAGAGGGAGCCCCCTCCCGCCCCCGCGCACACCCCGCCCCCCGCTAGCCTGGGCGGCATCCCTCCCGGTGCCAGGTGCAGGGCAGCCTCCTTGCCCCCACCCCACCCCCTCCCCTAGCCTCGGGGCCGGAGCGGCGGCCCCTCCGGACCCTCCCCCTCGCCTGCCTCCAGGCTCCCCGCGCATCTGCCCCTGCCCCTGCCCCTCGTTACCCCGCGAGCTCAAGACCCCGCTCCCTCCCTCCCGGCCCCAGGCCGCCTCTCCTGACCTCTCGCGCCGCACGCCCCCACCCGCGCCCAGTCTGCAGGCGGGGAGCCCCCCGCCGCGGCCCGGCGCCTCGGTCGCTGCGGCTGTCGGAGGCTCGGGGTCCGCAGCCCCGCCGGCCCCCCGGACGTGGCGAGGCGCGCCAAGACGAGAGCATCCCCCGGTGGCCGACTCACCGCAGCCTGCTGGAGGGACGCGCCGAAGTTGAGCATGACTGGCTGCCGAGCGCGAGCTCGCCGGCGGCTGGGCTGCGGGGCGCCGCTCGGAGGACGCACGGGGACCTGGAGACACTCGACGCCGCTGCTGCCGCCGCCGCCGCGCGCCGCGCCGTCTGCCCCCTCCCCGTGCAGGTAGCCGCTCCGCCTGCCGCGCGCCGCGGGCGGGGGCGGGGGCGGGGCCTGCGGCCGGCCAATCAGCAGCAAAGGTGTGTGAGGCGCCGGCCAATGGGGGCGCGGGGCCACGCGTGATCAGCGGCTGCCCGGCGGCGTGCCCCTCAGGCCGGGAGAGCGTGTGCGCGGCCCCCGGCGGCGTGCTCGCTCGGCCCGGCCCGAGGGCGCTCCCGCTGCCCCCTCGCCTGACTCAGCGACGGGCACCCACCCTCCGCCCGCCCGGCCCCCGTCTGCCGGGCCCCCATCGGGCCCAGGGGGCCGTGCCGGGGGCGGGGGCCTAGCCCGGGGGCGCGGCAGCCGCGACGCGCCCCGGCGCCGCGCAGAGCGGGGCCCACGTGGGAGGTGGGGGGTGCCGGCCCCGCCGCGTCGCCTGGGCGCGGGGTCGCCTCTCCCCCCGGGCCGGGGAGGCGGTGGCCTCCCGCCCAGGGGGCCAAGCCAAGCGGTTTGCACGTGGAAGCGCCCTCCCCGTGTGCGTCCGGCCACAAAGTGCAGCCTGCTGACCCACCGGGCTGCGTCCCGCCTCGCGGAGCCGCGGGGGTCACCGGGGCGGGCGGGGGGCCGAGGGGGCCCTGGCGCCGAGCCGACACCTGCTACCGCGCCCCCCGCCCGCGCCCTGGCCACCGGCGCGGGCTCGCCCTCCCCATCTGAGGCGCCGTCGCCAGTGCCCGCCTCTGCCCGCCCCGCCCATCCTCCCTCCCGGACCGCCGAGAGGACGGTGGAGGGGACTGCAGGGAGCCCGACGATTGGACCAGGAGGGTGCGGGGAGACCCAGGTGCTAGCCTTTACGAGGCCGACGCTCTGCGGAAGGCTCGAGCGGTGAGCTCGGCGTAGTAAAGTTGCAGTGCGCACGCTGTTTCAAGGGCAGACCCCGCCCCCGCCCCCACCCCGGGCCCCCGGAAGCGCCCCGCCTGGAAGCCGTGGGGACGAGGCGGGGAGGAGTCGCCCAGGGTCGCCAGGGGCCCGCCCGGGCAGGCTAGCAGCCTTCCCAGCCACGCCTGGAGGTGGAGTAGCCGCGGGGGTGGCCACTGGGTCAGAGGCGCGGCGCTCCCCCTGCAGCTCCACGCGCCCTCCACTCCCCCACCCGCCCCCTCCTGACCCCTGGGCTGGCCCAGGGCGAGCGGGGCTTCCTGGTTAGGAGCGCTTGGCTCTGGTTTGGCTCCTTCTTTCCCTCCTTTCAGCCGTTTGGGGCCGTTCACAGCAGCGGCTGGGGAGAGGGGCAGCGATAACGGGCTTAAAGCAAAACGGAGATTTCATCGCCTTTGGACAGGCTGAACGCGTGGCAAAGATCACTGCCCCTCCCGAGAGCTGTCCCACCTCCCTGTGTGACCGAAAGGCTCATATAAGCGTCCTTCTTTCCCAATAAACCCGGGATGGGCATAGGAAGGGAACTAATTATTTTAGAAACTGCCAAATTTATAGTTTCTGCTGGTGATTCTAAGGCCCAGGCTAGCCAACACTAGTAAAAATAATGATATGATTGACAGGACTAGAGACGCCTACGGTGGGAGGGGAGAGGACTGAATGGCCTCCTGGCACTGCCTCTCTTGAATCTACTGGACGGAAGCCAACTCAGCAGCCCAGGCAGCTCTTCCTGTCTCCCCTCCGCCCCAATGCCCCCCTCCTTCTGTCGTCAGGGTGTCCCTCCCTGCAGGCTTCCTTCCGCCTGGGCTGTCCCATCCTGTTGATCTGACTGAGCCCGAGGAGCTGGAGCAGCTGGCCCTGGGCACCTGCTGCTGCAGAGGAAACTCCTGTCTGTGCTCCGCCTGCAGGTCAGCCTGCCTTCCTGTCAGGGAGCCACCCACCCCCACCCCCGCTCCTGTCCCCGCTTCAAGTGGCCACAGCCAGCTCTCCAGGTCTGAACCTTGTCCCTTCCTCAGGAATGTGGGGCTGCTGGCATGGTGCCCCAGCACACTGAGAAGCAGGGAGCAGTCATGTCTTGTGGGAGTGATTCAAAACAGGAAAGAAAAGAGAAAAGGAGTAGGAGGAACAGTGTGGTGGTGGCACAATTCCTAGAGATTCAGGGAAAGATGTTCCCCAGGCACCTAAGATTCAATATAACCAAAACTAAGATCGTTGCTTCTGCTCCTTGTATGGGCTCATTGTTAATCATCCACCCTTCTCCTTCCCCCTCAAAGCCCTGGATCCAATTGGTCCCCAGGTCCCAGCAGTTTTGCTTCAGAAATGTCTCGCTTGGCTTTCTATTTTTATCCCTCAAATGTTGCTCTAAGTCAGTCTGACATCAGCTCTCCCTTGGATTAAACAATCTGTAATCTCCCAACTCAACCTCCATCCCCACCCCAGCTGGCTTCCAGTACCCACTCTTTCCACACTACATCCTTAGTGGCTTTTTGAAAGTCATGGTCCAATCCTGACACTCCCTACTTAGAAATGATCCTTTGCTCCTGTTGCCCGGGAGACAAAAGGCCATTTCATTCACAGCTATACAGTCTGCTTCACCCTCCTAATCTCATCTCCCATCTAGATATACCCTTGCCCACAGCCAAAGCCAATGACTTGCTGTTTCTCAAACATGTGGTACATTTTCATGTCTCTAAGTCATGTTCTCATTCAATAAACATCGTGTTGTTCATTTATCTACTCCATTCAACAAATATTTGCTGAGCACCTACTATGTGTTCTAGGCACTGGGACAACAGCAATGAACAAGACAGGCCAGGTCCCTGTTCTCTAAAAGCTTGGATGAGAAGACAAAGACAAGTAGAAACCACACACATGCATGCGCGCACGCACACTTATTTATTTATGAAGGTAAGTAAATTAACTCTAAGGCATAGAATTGTAATAGGGTGATGTGACTGTGAGAAGAAAAGAGAAGCTTGCTTTGAGGAGACTTTTAAGCTGAAAATCTAATGAGAGGATAAGCAAATCCAGTGCACTTGAGTAGAGGGATTAGCTATAACAGAGTCCTACATTAGGAAAGAGCTTGCCGTGTGTGATGCAGTGTGGCCTAAGGCATAGAGGGTGCTGGGGAAAGTGGGAGGAGATAGAGTTAGAAAGTGAAGCAGAAGGAGCCAGAGGCTACTGTATGAAATCTGGATTGTCTTTAAAGTGCACAAGGAGGCTATCGTGCTTGGGAAGAACTTAATATTTTTATCCTATGAGGTCTCCTTTGCCAACCTGTTGAAGCTTTCCTTGATAAATCTAAGATGAATTCATTACTCTCTTCTGCTTCCATAGCACTTCGTCCACACCTCGACAATGAGAGTGGAGCATGTATCACAACTTAGTGCAAGAAGTATTTTGCAATACTCAATCCTGTCCCTACTCCACTCAGCTCTGAGCCCCTTCAAGATGGTGGCCATGTCATAATGATCTTTCCGGTCCAATATTTGTTCCACATTAGGCACTCAAGATTTTTTAAATGAAGAAAATAAATTGGAAGTTGTGTCTGAAGACCCACTGGGATTACAGACAAAATGTGGACAAACGCCTAGGCAGCAGTCTGGTTCCTTCCATACCCTTCCCTTAGCTTGTATCATTGCAGGGCCATGCATGGAAATCTGTCATCTTGAGCATGACTAAAAGAAAGTCCTTGGTTGAAGTAAGCAATGCCTCAGATAGATCCCACCCTTTCCTGCTGATGGTGCTGGTTTCTCCTTGAGCCAGAATAAAGTAGAAAGTGGGGGTAGGGGCTTATATGTAAAGGTCCCTCAGTTCAGGTATGGATATTAAAACACATTATACCCATGAATCATCATCTTTTTGCTCCTTCCAGTCAATGAGTATCGTCACTATTCAGTTCTTGCCCTACCACATGCCAAACGCTGGCTGAACACTGAAGAAAACCATAAAAAAGACACAGCTCCTGTTAAAGGAGCTTCCAGTATAGCGGGAGAAATAAACAAGTGAGCCAGACGTTGTTACTATAGAGTATGATAAGTGCTAGGAAAGGAGGTTGTACAGTGTGTCCTGGGGTCAGGGGGAGCTAAGTAGAGGTCAGGAAAAGCTTCCCCCAGTTCATCTCTAAGCTGGAGGAGCAGAGGGGTGGAGGTGGAGAGTGGAGAGAACTTTGGGGATCCCAGATGCTTTGAACTGCCTGGATAACAGAATTGTGAGGTAGGATGAGCAGCTCAGGGTGTTAAGGCAAGCAATCCAGAACATAAAGAGCCTTTGTGTGCCATGCTAAGGAATGGAGATGTGGAACTTTTATCTGGAGGACAGTGGAACCTTCCTGACAGTTTTAGCTGGGAGTGATGGCACAGAAAGCCCATTCTGGCCCAGTGTGGAGAATGGACCAGAGGGGCTGAGGGTCTAACACTGGTGAGAAGGCTTTTATATAGTAATGTAGGTAGCAAAGATGACGCTAGCCTAAACTAAGGAAATGGTGGCAGGGATGGTAAGAATGGACTAGTGACACCCAGAAACAGCCGGATTTGTGAATTGCATGTGGGCACGAGGAAGAGGGAGATGTGGAAGAGGACTGCTGGTTTTTGGCTTGATTCACTGCATGAAACAGGACAAAAACAAGACCCTACTGCCCAAGGAAGGGATTACAGGGAGGCAGTAGCTTTTTGTGGAGAGGAAGAAAATGCCAAATTTGATTTAGGACACCTGAAGATGAGATTACCTATGGGATATCCAAATAGAAATGCCTGGAGGCAGTTTGAATTTCAGGTTTGGAGTCCAGGAGAGAAAGATCTGGAATAGAGATTAAAATTTGGGAGTCATTAGCATAAAGGTGAGAGTCAAAGCTAGAGGGGTGAATAAAATCTCCCAGGAAGAGTAAAGAACAAAAAAAAAAATAATAAGAAAACTGAGGGTGGGAACTACAGGCACAGGGAAAAAAGAGACTGAGAAGGAACAGCTGCATGGTGAAATATTGGCAAAGGGTAACAAAGCGAGGATTTTTTTCATGTACCCTGCACACACCTTCTTGGCCTAATGTTACATAAAGTGAAGATGAGAAGCAAGCAAGGGCTGGCTCAGAAAGTGAAAGTGTTGACTTAGAAAAAAAATTAACCCCTCTGGTGAATATTATTAGTTATTTTCATATACTATGATTTACCATGATTTTTAAGCTAATAAAAAATATATTTTTTAAATCTTTAACTCTTTATGTTAAGTAGATTGTTTCTCGAGAGTGCCACAACAGCCCTTCTCATTCCACATAATCTTTTCCAATATGACTTTGCCATTTCTGCTTCAAGAGGTAAAGTCTGTTTTCCCAACCCTTGCTTCGGGGCTTGCCCTGGGACTCTCTTTGACCAATAGAATCCTTCCCAACACTGACTACTGAATAATGAGAGGACATTTGAAAGGGGAATGGCCACGTGGAGGAGACCATGGCACCCCAACAAAGAGCCAGGACCAAGACTCCAGATGCAGGGCCACCTGGGACCCTTGGCCAAGCAGGCCCAGCTGACACAGCCTGGAGCAGAGATGAGCTCTACTTGATTGAATTCCTGACCCACAGAATCATGAACAATAAATGGAAGAGCAACTCAGGTGGCATTTCGTGCCCTCCATTCACCTGATAATCCCTTCTCCTCACTTCTGTCTTCAGGGTGTCCCTGGGTTTTGGGGTGGTTCACTATGCTGCAGGAGATAACTGAAACTATTTGTGGTTCATTTCAGCTCTGGAGTGACAGTCACAGTTTTCAAAATATTCATTTTATAAGAATACTTTTTTTTTTTTTTAAGGATCTAAAACAGCTGGGAGAAAGCCCCAGGAAGGAGAACTAGAAAAACTGATAAAGTAGAAGAGGAAGATAATTAAAGTTAAAAAAAAATTATTTTTCTGACTTGGAGAAGTGAGAAGTATGTAGATCTGGAAGAAGCATACCCTTGTCCTCCCCACCTCCTACCCCACAAGAACTCTGAGTGCTCTGGGGTGGAAAGAAATATGTAATAGGAAGGAAGGGAGTTCACCTTGATTTATCATCTGCTTGTTGTCTGGTTTACTAAGAATAGGGAGGACCTAATTTGACCCACTACACAAAGTTTATGGTAATTGTCGCACTTTTACATGAGGATTTTTTTTTTTTGTAAAGAATTAAATTTTTCCACTCTCCATTCCGTTTTTTATTTCCCCAACAGGTGAAGTAGTTAAGTGGTTAAGTGACTTGGCAAGGTTCCAATGAGCAGTAAAATCTAGTTTTTTAACATTTGATTCTTACGAAATGAAAATAGCCTTATTGCTTTTATTAAACAAAAGTAATATATACTAATCACCAAAAATTTTAAAAAGGAATAAAAAGATGAAAATTTGTAGTCACAGTACCCAGAATTTACCACTGTTAACATTTTGATATATATTTTTTCAAACTGGTTTTCTCTGCCCTGCCCTCTCACTTCCCCCTCTTTATATATAATAGAATGCTATTTTTTGACCTGCTTTTTTTTTTTGACTTAATCTATCATGACTAGTTCTCTGTACATCAATAATTATAAAGATAGAGCTTACTTAAAAATATGAGCCTCTGTTTTCTTTGGATAGTCCCAGTTACTTTTACCTGTTCAGACCTCAGAATCCCTTTTCAAAGGCTGAACATATTCCAGCTTCTTCGTGACTATATGGAGATTATAACACAAACCTGCAGGGGCTAAGTAACCAGAGTAAGCTCTGGCTAATGGACCCTCTGTCTAGCAAGTGGCATGGCATTTTTAATTGCAACTCCTGAGTGTGGAGATCTAGAAGAAGGGCAAAGGTCATAAATGTTCTTCCTTGGGATTCTTCAACCCCACTCCCAACCAAGCCTGGCTGTCCAATGGAGTTCAGTCTTCTTAAGAAATCCTTCCTCCCACCCCTGAAGTCAAGCGCTTAGGTCTTTTTGGTTTTAAGTGCTTTGTTGCTAAAGATAACATATACATAAAACAAATACAGGGCATGACTCAGACTGACTAAAAACAGACTGGGGGATATGATAAAGGTTCCAGAATCAGCCATGGGCCTTTTACAGTTTAATGACACCCCCTCTATGAGCTCCTTCTCAGAATGTTTTTAAGTTCACAAAATGAAATTTGTGATATCACAAAGGAAACCATTATATTAATATACAGTTATCAAGATATTTAAAAATTGTAATTTAACAATGTTCTTTTATGAACACATTTGATAACAAGATCTAGTGTGGGTCTAATAATATTTCTAATAATATGAAGTAAGACTTCTAATAATATGAAGTAATAGTGCAGTTCTGATGAGCAAAAATGAAATTTCAAGATGTGCAACAGTTGCAATTCGATATGGAAATGTCTATGATTTCTATTA
The DNA here is from genome assembly GCA_030015415.1 of Cynopterus sphinx. Taxonomy (NCBI): domain Eukaryota; kingdom Metazoa; phylum Chordata; class Mammalia; order Chiroptera; family Pteropodidae; genus Cynopterus; species Cynopterus sphinx. The sequence continues at coordinate 23,566,240 of CM057389.1, read as the reverse complement.
GTGACAGTTATTTATCTTGCTGTTGCTACTGTGGTTTGCTTCTTATATTACAGTGAAGAAAATGCTAAGTTCACAGACTCCTGAATTCTATCCACGAATGCCTTGGGGGTCTGGGGAAACCCAGATTAAGCACCCCTGCTTCACCTGCTTTAAAGGAGGGAAAATGAAACCTGGTGCACTTTACTCAAAGGAGGAACCCACTAATATCTCCACCCACCTCACACTCAGTGAAGATCTGACTGTGCCTCCCAACTCAAAGTTGCAATGAAGTGGGAGAAGAACTGAAGCTGAATAGCAGAGAGTGCTTCTTGGTCTCAGAAGTCAATTCCCTCCCTGAAGACCACAAGACAGGGAGGTTTCACCTCCAATCCACTCTGACTTGGCTCTGAAATGAGCTCTTCCTGAGTGTTTTCCTTTTGGAATGAGGGAACATGAGACATGGGGAGAAGGGGATATAAACAATGTCCTTAGGAGGAAGTTGCAGAGTCTGAAAATCTTTGTCTCCCCTGGGCTTTTCTGGGTACTCTCAGGCTAGTCACTTTAACCTGCCCTGTCTCAGTTTCCTCAACTGTAACGTACAAGTTACATAATAACTGTACCCAAGGAAATCAGAGGAGTTGAAAGAGTTTATGTAAGACAATCTAGGTGAATATGTTTGGTAGAGACTGAAGCAGTGCATCTGAAACTCTAATGCGCATAGGATCCCTTGGAGATCTTGCTAACGCTAGGGAGGGAGGCACAGCTCACCCAGTGGGGCCAGGCTCCTGTTCAGGATGATACTCTGGTCTTTGCAGCTCCATTTCCCTTTCCTGCCTACCACTCACTACCAGCCATGGTGAAGACAGGCCATGGCCAAGTCAAATCAAAGTTCAGTCTAAATCAGCACAAACTAACCAAACATGGGAACAGATATTGAATGGGATATTTGTACAAAAATATAAGCCTATGTAGCTAATATTTGGTTTCTGCTCTAAGTTTCTGTCTTAGAATGTCTATATCAGAATGGCCCATATCTAAAGGGAAATAATGGTGCAGCTGAGAAAGTGGATGTTGGAACTCTGGGACACTGCTGGAGGGAGGGTCAACTGGCACCGTCACTTGGGAAAGCAATCTGGCAGGTGTTGAGATCAAGCATGCACATACTCTATGACCTATATTCTAAGGAAATTTTCTCATAGGTCTATAAGGATGTTCATCATAGGATTTCTTGGGGTAGCTGGATGTTGGAGGCAGCCCAGGTACTACTCATCGTTAGAGAAACAGATTAGTAAAATATAGCAGATGTACCCTTTCAGAAACTAAATAGCAGTAAGAAATGTATACCAGATGTATATAGCAACACTGATGGATTTTAAAAACCTAGTGTTCAGGGAATAACATAGGAAATGGTACAGGATTTATAGCACATTATCATTTCTGTAAAGACACATTCACATAAATATATCTTTTGAAAAAAGTACGCACATCTAAAGACATTAAATATATCAGGATGGGTGCTATGGAGGAAAAGGAATACAATTAGGGTTTGGAAGTAAAAAAAAAAAGTAAAATAAGAAGAATCTTGTGTAAATAAATGATGAAGTACTTAAAAAACTGAGTTTTTAACTCAAATTTCTTCACCTGAGATTTTTTTAAAAGGTAGAAACAAAACACTTCTCCCCTCCACCCATACACACAAACTTTTTTCTATTTCACACGTAGGGGCCCTCACAATCTAGCCGACATAACCTAACACAAAGGCAACTCCACATTTCAGGTGCTATTTCCTCACTGTTGCCTCATGACAGATCATGGACTTTCTTTGACATCCTTTTGGCTGTACTCCACTTCGTTTCATCTTGGCTTCTTGCTACATTTACCTTTGATAGATCCCTAGCAGAAGGAGCTGGGCCCCAATGTAATGCAGACAATGTTAGCCACCAAAGATGTGTTAGGATATTTTAGATCAGGAGATTTGCTTTCTGCCGCTTTGTTGATACCATTGATTTGACAGAGAACCTCAGGAAGTCAGTTGTGCATCTCTCTCCTGTAGGACATACCACATAGCTAGGTCAACGATAATTCAAGGATCTCTGTTCCCTATTACACTGTAAGCTCATGGAGGGTCAGAACCTTATTTGCCTCTGTATCTGCTTCCCAGAATTAATCACATAAGAGGCTCCTCTCTAATAATGTTTGAGAAATGAACTTCCCAGCCCCTGAAACCAAATGGTAGAGCAATCTAGCCTCCAAGTGGCTTACACTCTAATTCAAAACTTTAACTGGTGGTAGTTTCGAAGTGCTTTGTGTTATGGTCCTAGAACATGCCACAAAATTAATCCATAATATTGGTCCAGGAGAGTATAACTCAAGTTTTTGTGTCTTGAGGCATAAAGTACCATCTCTATTTTCTTTGGAGAAACTGTGGAATGTATGCTGTGGAGATGACTGGATAAAATGGAGAGAGAGAAAGAGAGATTTGGATATTGTTAAAGTGAACTCTTCGATTCCCATGGGTTGAAATGGAAAGCAGAATTGCGTGCAACTTTGCAGGTGAAAGCCTGTGCAGGAAAGGAGTGGTAGTCATCACTGTGGCGTCTTTCAGAAAAAGGGAAGCTGCCTCCTGTGCAGTCAGACGAAAGTATGGTCGGCAGGGTTGGGCATCTGCTGGCTGGTTGTGTACGGGAAGCCTGCACCCCCACATTCGGAAGGCAGGAACGCGCAGTAGTGGCTGGTACCCACCTCCAAAGAACTAACTACCGTGTGACAGAGCTTCATGGGATACACAGGCCTTGCTCGGACCACAGAAGGCCCTTCCTGATTAGTGCATTTTCCAGGAGGCGAGGTCCGAGGGTCTGCTAGTGATGGCCTGGAGATGGGGAGAAGAGCGGGGTGCAGTAATCTCTGCAGAAAGCTCAGTCACCGTTATGACCAACGTGGATGCAAAATCCAGCTCAGCAAGCGCTTGGGCTTCTAGAACAGACTTTTCTCCCTATACAGATTACTTTTCTCAAAAATGATTAATTTTTAAATTTCTTTCTCCTGACTGGCCTTCTAGACCAAGGTTCAATGCTTGTTTTTACACACCCAATGAAGTGCAATAAAAAGACCGTCTCACTCAGAGGGAAAAGCACATAGGCAGCGAAGTGGATTGGTCCAGGGCCTGGCTTCACGCTCGCGTCACCACAGCAGTCGGTCGTTTTCCGCTACAAAAGTCATTTGCTGTCTGCTAGGACTCGGGTGGTTACCTTCTGCTGCCTGCTGCTCCAGGAGATAATCCAAAACCCGAGCATATGGAGAATATTTAAACTTAAATTGGGGGCTATGACTGCTGTTACAGGATTGCTGTTGATTCTCTGGTATACTTGGCTTGGAAATTGACCATCTGTCCAGTGTAAGCAGGCTGGGTGGATGAGGTGCCCGCAGACTCAGTGGTTTTCTACACCTTCTGCATCATTCCCACCCTCCTCCACTCACTGGCTGCTGCCTGAGGTCACACAGCTCCATCTTTTATGGCCTTTAATAATTGTTGGGATAGAGCAACGGTAGAGAAGGAATAGGATTGTTGGGAGGAAAATCTGGAAGGCTAGGAAGAAGGACTAATGGAAAATGATATTGGTTTTTTTGCAAGAGCAAAAATTTGGAAAGATCAGTGCATCTCAACATTGGCTGTATGTTAGAATCACCTGGGGAACTCTTTAAAAATCCCCAGTTTAGTTGCAACCAAGACGGATTAAGTCAGCATTCTGGAAGTGGGACCTAGACATCAATAGTTTCTGAAGCTCCTCAGGTGATTACAATGCGCAGCCAAGGTTGAGAACCACAGCTCTGGATTCAAGAGACTTGGGGGTTGGTTACAGTCAAGCCTATAATAGCCAGTGTGGTCTAGGGGAAGTCACACAGCACTTTCGCTGTAGTGTTCATACTTAAGAAATGAGGTGATTACCTCCAAATGTATTTGACTGGGAGCAACACAATTTTGACCCCTAGGGACCATTTTGTAAAATATCTTTTAGCTCCGAAGTTCTAAGAACTCATTTAAATTGCAATTGAAAGTCAAGTTGAGGTTAGAACTCTGAAGTGTCTTCAAGTATCTGATTTGAATGTTGCTCTCTACTTCAAATTCACCCCACAAACTCTTCCAGCGAAAGTTTGGTAAGAGAACTTGGGTAACTTTCTAGAGCCTTCTCTAGGAAGAGAAAATGTTCTTCTATCTCCATTTCACAAGAAGTTAAAGAAAGGACAGTGTGTTTGTCTCACTTAGTTAAAGAATTAGGCAACTGTCAAGGAAGGGCGCTGGTGCTAGCTCACACTCCCTCTCTCTTCCCACATCTGAGAGTAATTGCTACCAGGCAAGGACATTTAGTATGAATACACTTAAAAAGAAAATCATGGTTTTGTAATCAGTGTGTGTGTGTGTGTGTGTGTGTGTGTGTGTGTGTGTGTGTGTATGGAGGGGAGGAGTCTGATCTGAACTTCATATTGAAAATGAAACAAAAGATATTAAAATATGTTTTCTTAGGTTTAACAAATTTAGGTTATAACAGCAAATATGCACTAATTATGAACAAATTATGTGTGTTGCTTTTCTCAGCATACATTTTCTGACAAAATTATATATCATTTATATATTTATACATATATAATGCATATATTTATATATTAGATATCATTTCACTTTACTTGGAATTTTAAAGCCCTATCATAGCAGAGGTAGGCGTAGTAGTATTAGCTGAGAAGTGATGTTTTAGGAGGGATCATTTTATAAGTGATTGGTTTATTAGAGAATATTTTCACTACTCAACTTCCTACCTTCAAGGAATTGGATAATGAATACTTGATTATATCTTTATGCTATCTGTCCCCATATGGACACAAAAGAGGTAGATGTATACTGTAAAGTATATGCTGGTTAACACCAGTTGCTGTACCCTATACTTGAATATAGCATTATAGACAATGTTCCTATTTTCTGTAGTTGGGGGAGGCAGGCACATTAACCAAGTTTTAGTTTCTAAACTCAAAAATTTACCTCCCACTACTCTACCACAGGCAATTTTCATAGATTCCTAGTCATTTCTGTAGCTGTCTAATGACTGTGTCCTCAAAGAGAAATTAACCGGCTAGTTTTTTTGCATTGTAATACTAATAATAATCTCTGACACTGATTGAGCCAAGGTTTTGTTCCAAAAACATTCCTGTATTGTCTTATTTATTATTTATGACAGCCCTGAGACTGACATGCGTAATACTATCTCTGTTTTGCAAGCAGGTTCACATGCATGCTCTATTGTGCTAACTACCTATTGAAATAATTGTAAATGTCTGTAACAGGTCTTTATGTTTGGAAATCTTTTCTTCTTAGTCCAATCTGCAAAGCATTTCCCTGATGGAAGATAACTGTATATATAGCTTTCTGGCCCAAACATTTATGCCAGAATCCTAGACCTGGATTGGACCTCCTCTGACATCAGCTCAAACCCCTCCCAGTATCCTAAAGGGTTCCATGTTTTGATTCAATACTTCCAGTGTTCAGATGCTCACCACCTCCTTAGGCACTTCATTTTTATTTTAAAATAATTATAATTGTTCAAAAGTTTTTGCTTGTGCCAAGTAGATATCTTCTTCCTATAGCTTTCCTCCTCTCTCCCACTAATCCCAGTTTTGCCACTGTGGAGTTCCCACCCCAGACAAATAGAAGTCCTTTTCAGTGTGGATGCTCTTCATGTAGTCAAACCCCTTATCATCTGAACTGTGGTGAGAATGTTCCTGCTGTGTGTTCACGCATCTTAATCGCTTTTCAGGAGGCTATACACCTAGAACCTGAGCTTTTCCTAGAATTGAGCATCAATTAGTAAAGTAAATTAGGACCAATTAAATAAAGGTTAAACACAGGTCTATTAACCACATGTAAAGTAAAAGTGTTTGCATAATCTTCCAAAACAAAGACTGTTTTTTCTCCCTAGGCAGCTGTGTGAGAGGCCTAAACCTCCTAGCAAGAACAAGGTAAAGAAAGGTCACAGGTGCTTAATGCTCTTCCAGGGCCTGACCGGGCTTTCTACTAGGGGTTGTGATTCTGATACAGTTCTTTTTGACAACTGCTTTTTTTTTATTCATTCATTCACTCATTCATTTATTTCATTTATTCGTTCCTTTATTTTTTTTTTTCAGCTGATCTCTTTTTAAAGCAGAGGTTTTCTAAGAAATGGCACTTGAGTTTCAGTAGCCACCATCTGGCTGACTCTTCCCTTTGAGGAGTATGAGAAGCTTGATAAGTGGAAGAAGCAGACTCTTGAGAATTTTATTTTCCTGGGCAGAGATGGGAGTGATAAGTGGACCTTTTCAAAGTCACATGTCTCATCTCCCCTGTGGGATACATCTAAACTTCTGGGGGTGCAGAGCAGAAAGAGCAGGGGTGCTGGAAGAGGACTCAAAATAGAGCCAGAGAAGAGGAAAGTGGGCAGGAGTTATGGCTGTGTTTAAGAGAAAACAGCAGTAAGAACAACCCTACCCTAAAATCAGGTTTCTAAACCCCACTATTAGGTCCCAGATAGAAGCTGGGGTTTGCCATCCCCGCAAAGTCTCATAAGCCTCAGTAAAGCTTCTACCATTGGCATCCATTTCTTTGATGCTACTTCTGGCTTTGGTAGAGGCCAGAAAAGGGAACTGATAAGCTGGGGTGTCTTGCTAGAAAGATGCATACGATGACAACCAAATGCTGCTGTACTGGTCCCCGGGCTAAAGCTTTGTGAGGATTATCTTCCTCAGCTTCATTCAGGCTCTTGTATCTTCTCTTTGTACAGCAGAGGGAACTGAGACACATGGGAAGAAGTTTAAAAATAAGCCATACACATTAGATTTAGCAATGGCTTCTTGAATATGACACAAAAGTTGCAGGCCATAAAAGAAAACATTGGACTGTGAAAATTCCAAGCTTTTGTGCATCAAGGACACTCTCAACAGAGTGTCCTTAAGTAGACATTTCTCCACAGAAGATATACAAATAGGCAATAAGTACATGAAAAGATGCTGACATCACTAATCATTAGGGAAATGCAGATCAAAAACTACAATGAGATACTGCCTCATGTCCATTAGGATGGTTATAATTAAAATAAAACAAAACAAAATACAAATGTTGGCAAGGAGGTGAAGAGATTGGAACCTTGTGCATCCTGGGCGGGAATGTAAAATGGTGCTGTGGGAAACAGTACGGCAGTTTCTCATAAAGTTAAATAAAGTTTTACCATATGATCCAATAATTCCACTTCTGGGTATATACCCCAAAGAACTGAAAGCAGGGTCTCGAAGATACATGTTCGTACACCCATGTTCAAAGCAACATTATTCATAGTAGCTCAAACATGGAAGCAACCCAAGTGCCCATCAACAGATGAATGGATAAACAAATTGTAGTGTAGGCATACAGTGGAATATTGTTCAGTCTTAAAAAGAAAGGAAAGGCTGACATATGCTACCGCATGGATAAACTTGGGAGACATTATGCTGAGTAAAATTAGCCAGTCACAATAAGACTGCAAGGTTCCACCCGTATGAATGCTATAGACTAAATGCTGTGTCCCTTCAATACCTGTACTTTGAGAACCTAACCCCTAGTGTGATGTTAGGGGGCCTTTTGGGAAGGTGATGAATGGGATTAGTGCCTTTATCAAAGAGACTCTAGAGAGCTCCCTTGCCCCTTCCATCTTGTGAGGAAACAGAAGAAGACAGCCTCGGTGAACCAGGTGGTGGTTGCACACCAGGCACTTAATCTGCCCACTGCTTGACTTTGGACCTCCCGGCCTCCAAAGCTATGAGAAACCAATTGTTGTTTAAGCCACCCCGTCTGATATTTTTGTTATGGTGGCTTGACTGGGCTCAGACAATGAGGTACCTAGAGCAGTCAAAATCATAGAGAAAGAGAGTAGAATGATGTTCTCCAGGGCCTGGGGAGAGGGGGCCTGCCTTCTGCTTCCTGGCTTGGCCTGGTGTGTGTGTGTGAGGGTGTGGCCACTCCTGGAGGCTGGGGCCCAGTGTCCCCTAAAAGCTAGAGTCTTTCCTCCTGATTAGAGCGTTGGTTCCTAGGCCTGGGTGTTCACGAGGTATACAGAGGGAATTCGAACGGATTCCTGAGTCCCATCTCTAAAGATCCTGATTTGGGCAACACTGGGGTGGGACCTGAGAGTCAGTATTTTCCAAACACTCCTCAGGTGGTTTTTATAATAAACCAAGTGTGGGAACCACTGGGCTGGACAGCTGTTGGGCCTTTGTTATTAATATCACTTAATTCTAGGCACCTGCTTCTCTGGATGTACATTCAATTATAAAGTTGCACAACACGCCAGGGCGTATCCTCTGAACTTGGAGGCTGACGCTTGCCGGACCCATGTGCTGTGCTGTGCCAGGTCGGGGGAAATGTCAGAAGAAGCAGGGTCTCTGCTCCCACAGAGCACGTCCTCTGCCCCCATCACTTCCGTTTTCACCAGCCTTCACTCCCTTGACTTTTTTATTTCCATGCTTGCTGAACTTACTAGATCATAAACTTATTTCTGAGCTAGATCGATGTCCAATTTATTTCTAGGCTGTCATTTTTCTCCTGGACTCACCCCCATCCTCAGCTATCCACACCGGGTACCTACTTTGCACCAGACACGGGTGTAGGTGTCAGCACCGTGAGGAGGGTAAGGTGGGTGAGGCCCCTAACGTGCACAATTTAAGCAGGTTCTCCTCCTGGGGTCATGCAAGTGCGGGGCTCACCCACCTTAATTTTTTAAACCACTTGAATTTTTAAACCACTTGAAAAGTGTGCCTTAGTGCCTTGCTCCCTTACCCTCATCTCAGCTCTGCTAGGTGCTGGGATACAGCCATGAACATAACGAAGAAAAATGGACCCAGGTAAACTCTTCCTCTTCCCAGGGTCCTTGTGAGATGAAACATGTTGCCTGTCCTTGATTCTTTTTCATTTGTGTGCCATCGGCCTTTCCAACTAGGCTGTGAAGCCATTTCAGTCTGCCCCTTCCTCCTCTTCCCACTCCACCTCCACAAGAAGTTGGCCTAGGACAAAATCATGTTACCAGACATTTGGGGATCCCTGGTGACACCTTGTTTAAAATGCAGCTTCCCAGTCCCCCGACTGAGTCAGGTTCTCTGAGGGTAGAACTCAGGAACAAGCTCCTTGGATGGTCGGAGCACGTTAACGTGTGACGATCCCTGGCCTGGTCAGTACTGCTTGAATTGACCAGTCCGAGGAGGAGATGAGAGCAGGAGAAGGGCATTTTAATGCGCTTCGGTTCCTTTGTGATTCTGTTGGCAAAGATAGAAAAGGCAGGCACGGGAAGGGGGCAAGCTGGCCTAGGCTCTGACCCCGTTGAGCTCTACAGGAAGGTCTTCTCTCAACTGGTCTTACGCCTTAGGTGAGCCACTCCAAGCCCTGCCCCATCCTCCTTTGAGACTTCTTCGGTTGCCTGCCTTTACCTGAGCTAGAGGCTGGCAACTGCCAGGAGCTTTGGTGGCTGGGCCAAAAGTTTCCATGGTGCTGGGTGAGGGGTGGGTGGGTAGGCAGATGGCAGAGGGAGGGTCTGAGAGCCCCAGGGCAAAACAAGGACCTAGAGTGGATCTGTGAGTCTGGTCACCCCTGACATCTGAGGCAGGTACCTATCATTTGCACTTGCTTCACACAGTGCCCTGCGTGGATGCCCACGTACTTTGGGGTGTCAGATGCATACTGTTGAATGGTGATCATCTGAATGACAAATCGATTGTGTGAGCTACCAGTAGACCCAGTTTGCAGGGTGGAGCATGCCTTCGACTTTCCCAATCCATTAGTCCTTGGCAGTACCAGCGTGAGATTCCTCTTGCTGTGCAGCCACTCCCAGCTCCCTCAGAGAAGAGTTGGGGAGCGGCTCCCCAAACTGCTTTTGAAAGGGGAAAGGGTTCGGGACCCATCGAAGTCCAGCTCAGGAGGGAATTTTGGATAGAATTGGCATCTGGGTCATCATCCCAGTGTCTCAAAATGGCAGGTTATTGATTGAGGGCTTTTAACAGCAGGCCAAAGAAGCTGAATTAGTAACTTATTTGCTTGCAAGGTTGAGAAGAGTGGTTTTCAAAGTTTCATGTGCATCAGTCTCACCTACATGGCCTGTTTCAACAGGTGCCCAGACCCCACCTTGGAATCTTGAGAGATGAGACTCAGGAAATTTTCTTTTTAACAGCTCCCCAAGTAATTCTGCTACACATGCAAGTCTCAGAACCTCTGCTGCTTTGATGTAGAAACTTTTGCAGTGCTTTTTAATTTTTTTTTCCTAATTAAAGCTGCCCGCACCCACTGCCTTTTCTTCGAGCATGATGGTTTGCACCCAACAACTTGGCTAAAATAGAACTACCTTTCCCAGATCCCCTTCCCCGTAACCCTGAATTAGAGTTGGCCAAAGCAGGAGTTTTCACAAGATCTGGAAGACAAACGCAAACCAGCGGCCATTCCTCTTAGAAGGCGGTCAGGCTTAGATGTGGTGATAAGCAGACACAGAGATGCCAGATTCCAGCTTGTCATCACTCTCCACTCCGCATCCAGCTCCTCTCTTGCCTATTAACTCTAAGACTGACAGCAGCCCCAGGCCCTCCCTCAGATGCTTGGTGGCAGACCCCTGAAGACCTCCCCACCAGCTTCTCTTTGCAGCCCCTCTGCAGTGGCAGAGCCCACTTAGCTCGCCTGGTTGACTGCTTGGTGACTTTCTCCAACCCACCAGTCCGTCCTGGGCCTTCACCTCCCTAGCTTCACCCACAGTTGAGTCTATAATGTGTGGGTTTTTCCACACCAAGCAATTCTCCAATTCTTGGTGGACCCTGATTGTGTGTCTTCCAATCTGACTCAGTTCTGACACTAACTGTCTGGGGCTAATGCAGACCTCACAGGTCAAGGTTCAGTCCTATAAGGCCACCCCAACTTCAGATGCCAATCCCAAGTCCCACTTTGTCACCTGTACTTCTGACCAACCAGCTATAAACCAGGGGTTCCCATGACCCTCTCCTAGGTTTTGAGAATCTTTTAGAATGGTTTGCAAAAGCCAAGGAAACACTTACATTTACTGGTTTGTTATAAAGACTATGACAGGAGATACCAATGAAGAGCAAGGTAAAGCGATACGTAGGGGCAGGCCAGGGGGGGTCCCAAGTCCTGTCTCCATAGAGTTGGGGTGTGCTGCCCTCCCAGCACATGGACCTGTGCACCATCTGGAAGGTCTCCAAACCCCATAGTTTAGTGATTTTTATGGTGGCTTCATCACACAGGCATGATAGGTTATTAACTCATCTTCAGCCCCTCTCACATCTGCAGAGGGATGGGGGGCGGGCTGAAAGTTCCAAGCTTCTAATCACTACTCGGCCTTTCTGGTGATCAGCCCCCATCCTGAAGCCACCCAGGAGCCCACCAAGAGTCACCTCATTTGAATAAAAGATGTTCCTGTTGCCCAGGAAATTCTTAGGGATTTAGGAGCTCTTCATTAGGAACTAAGGTCAAAGACCAAATATTGAAAGATGTCCTAGCAGCTTGATCACTTTAGATATTATAAGGATTTTTGGAGCTTTGTGTCAGGAAATGGGGATGGAAATCAAACACATATTACATACTGTGCCACAAGAAGTCACATCTGGCTCTGGAGCTGGAACTTTCTTATTAGGCTATATTGTCATTTGAAAGGGTCTGGAATCAGAACCGGATCTTTGTCTCCCTGGAAGTATGTGATTCACATAGTGAGAGACAGGCCAGCCACTGGGAACCACGGACCTTTCTAGTCTGAGGCTCACGTTGTTGCTTGATCAATCTTGACTGATCCCAGGCCACATCAGGGTTGATAAATATGTGACATAAAAGCTTCCACTCCCTTCTCCAGAGCCCATGATTGCTAATCTATCATAGCAGTGAAACCTCTTCCAGACAATACCCCAGATAGTTATACCAATTGATCAAAGTGGCTGCACTAAGCAGACGCTGTTCCTCACCCTTGGGCAGCCTCAGAGACTTGTCCTATTGTCATCGGGGCCATTAGGCATCGGTATTTTATTTACGGGGAGGTCTTACCAAAGAATACCAACAAAGGAAGCAAAAATTGAGTCATAAATAAATGGCTCCAAGTTTATCCAACTTAAGTAACCAATAAACCAACCACAAATTATCCTTTTTTCCCCCAATCAAAGGCAGAAAGATGTCTTCGTTTATATAATATCGTGCAACTTTAAAATGGGGTTTGGTGTGGACCCAAACGTCTGGGAACGAGGCTGCCCTCGTGAGGGGCTGTTTCACTGCAGAGACCGCCCCCTGCCCCAACATGCAGGCTGGTTGAATCCAGCTGGGCCATCAGGGGTCTCAGAATCCCGCCCCCCTCCTGGAGCGACGGTTGTCTCACTTTCAGTAGCAGTGACTAGAACTGGTGTGCAACCTGGGTAGGGAGTGGGAGAGAGGTGAGGAGAGGAGAGGCTGTGGTGCAACGGGAAGGAGGTGGGTAGGAGGGAGGTAACCCCTTGACTTCTTGCTCCAGTTCTGCCACTTAGTAACCATGTGACCTGGGACAAGTCGACAGTGTGAGCCTTCATTTCCTCATCTGTGCAGGGGTGGAGGAAAGGGTAATTGTTAGTTGCTTGTATGTATCTCATTGGGGTATCGGGAACATCGCATCAAATTGGAATGGCTTTAAGTAAGGGAGCGGGTTTGGTTCTGTTCACTAATTCGTAGCACAGAGCCTGATCCATAGCAGAGTGAGGTGCTCAGTAAAATATTTGTTGAATGAATAAATATGAACACAGAAATCTTTCTCCCCTGGGGGTTGAGAGGGGGATGGGATCAGGAAGCAGCACACAGAGGGTTTCAAAGGCAGACGCGATGTTCTCTGTCTACGGCTTTGTGGGGCTTATGTGTTCACTGGTCCTCTGCATGCTTGCGTGCTAAATATACTTTTCTATGTATCCAACCAACTTCTCATGAAAACACTTTGAGTACTGCCTTTCACTTACGCGTGAGTCACACCTGTGCAGGTCAAGCTAAAGCGCAGGAAGTCCATTGTGTCTGCTTCGCTTCACTCTGGTGGTGTCATCGTTCCCAGGATGTTTCTTGGCCCCACCACTCTGTCACCCTGCCACCTTAGCACATCTATGGCAGTGGTTCTCAAACTGGGTGATTTTGTCCCAAGGGACATTTGGCAATGTCTAGAGACATTTTTGATTGTCATGACTGGGTGGGTTTGGGGGTAGAAGGAATACTACTGGCATCTAATGGGAAGAGGCCAGGATGGTGCTTTTGCACCCTACAACACACAGCACAGCCACCCCGACATCCAAGAGTTACCTTAACCAAAGGGTCAGCAGTGCCACTATTGAATCCTGCTTGATGGTATGAAATTTTCTCTGTGTGTCTCACTGAGACCCAGGCTCATCCTGTGCAAGGACCTTGTTGATTCAGCACACTGCTTGGGAACACACACACACACACACACACACACACACACACACACACACTTTTTCCCCCTATGCATTTGTTCACCTACTAAGTGTAAGTTGCAGTGCTTAGCTGGAGATGCTCTCAAGGAATTTTATAATCAAATGGAAGAAGAGAGCATGTAAATACCTGATTATTCACAAGCCAGATTGAAAACTGGGCCATAACAGATCAACAGGTAAGGTTCTTATGGAGAAGTAATGATTAAGTTGAACCAAATGAAGTTGCTGGCATTCTACATTTTTAACTGGAAAAGGGGCAATGTTTTATGGTTCATTCACAAATGTGGTTTAACCTAAACCCTCTGGACTGAGTTGGGGGCGGTGATCTGACTTCACAGAGAAGAGGCACAGGAAGTACTTGTTACAGCCCTTGCCTCCTCTACAGCATGAAAGCAAGGATCATATCTTCTACTTTGTATTTGCACCCAGTTTTACTTCTTTGGATTTTCTCCCCCGACATCACTTCCTGGAAGAGTTCCTTGCATTTAGAAGCCATTAGTAATTTTTTGTTGACTAGTATTCAGGTAAACTATTTGTACTTCAAGTTGATTTGATTATTGTCATTACACCTTAGCCCCAGGAACTCTGAAGAAGTATTTATACAGGCACACAATATGTTGTGTTTTTCTGGAGGCAGTAGGTATAGGAGAAAACCATACCCCAATACCATTCAAAGCCACATCCTATCAGAGGAACCATAATGGAGACTAAAGTTCCAGAAGCATGCCGGTGGCCATCTGTGCTGTCGCATGACGCTGGGATGTCAGGCAGCCCCACGCATACCGGCTTATGAGTCTTGGCCACTTACCTCATATTCTGGAGCAGGTGGTGGAGGATAAACATTTCAAAGCTGGCAGAGTCCAACTCCCAACCATGCACAAGCCAGAACACTCCAGAAAACTGAACTGTTTATAAGGGTCAAACTTTGGCAAATCTGATAACGACTGGCTCCAGGTGTCCATCTAGTCTGTTGAAAGAATTGCCCAGAAGCTCATTGCTGACTGGTTGGATGATACCAGAGGTGTATGTCTCTGCTTGCAGATGGAATCTGGCTGCTCAGATACCTCCCAGCAAGTCTGGGCCGGAGCTAGGCGCCTTGCAGCCAAGAAGATAAGCCCAGGAGAGCCCTTTAGGCTATCCAGCCATCTGCCAGTTGGACTGACTCCGGGCCACTGGTGACCCCTGCAATGACACCAGACACCAGTAGCAACCCAGCCTGAGATTCAATATGCTTCTCCTTCCCTTTTAATGTGACTCCTAGAGAGGAGAGATGGCTTCTACCCTTCAAATGCAGCAGTGACCCCCAAAGATCTCAGCTGATGTTTGAATGCTGTCCTAACCAAATGTGGTGATCAGGGCCAGGGATTACAATCCTTGATTCTAGCCTAAATAAAGCAAGCTCTAGGTATAGAGGTTTATTTATTTATTTATTTATTTAGCAAAAAAAGAATTCTGCTCATGAATATAGCATTTCCTCAGCTGTTTTCACATAGAAAAATTTTTTGTTTTAACAGTGGTCCATAGCAAAAGGTTTATGGAAATTTGACAAGCTGATGTTTGTGGACTTAAATTCTTTGGAACTTTTTTACGTGACTTGGTGAAGCAGTAGGGCTTCCACCATTTACTTGGAGGAAAGGTTACTGAACTTTTGAAGCCGTGTGATTTTCCAACCCTCGTTATTAAAAATGCCGTAACTGTGGCAGTAGACCTGTGTGCTAGGCCCTCCCCAAAGGTCCCCACTTCCTACGCAGCCCCGATTGAATATGGTCTTGGCAGAGCTTGACACTCAGTGAAGAGGGGGGATTTTATTTATGTAAAATTGAATTTAAAAATTAATAAGGAAGACTTAATTTTAATTTGTGGTTTTGGAGGGAGAAAAATACTCTGGGTCTAACCATATAAATCTTTGCCACTCATAAGTGGAGTTTCGCTTCTAAACACTGACTGCAAAATCCACCAAATTCAAGGGCAGGGGCCATATTTGATTTTTCTCTTTCCTGCGGTTCCAGAGGGCATGATGAATATTCATTGAATGACTGTGCATTCTCAACATCGTTTCTAGCTTTCATCTTTTTAAACTACTATGATAATTATAAGTATGAAACATATAGAGTTTGATAAGTGGAGTTAAATATCCCTAATGTTTTGTAAGGTTTTCAGCCTGAGCAGCATCTTAGAGATAAACATTAAAAAAAAATTTTTTTTCTAATTTATCTATACTAGAAGTTCCTGGGAAGCCGATATGATCGTGCCCACAGTTCGTTGCAATTAGTATTTAAAGCATTTTCCCCAATGGTTATAGGAACAATTGCAATAGTTGCTGGAGGTGGCTCTAACCAACTCTCAAGGGCCAACTGTGTGTATCTCTTTCCGACTCTGCACTCAGTGACCTCACGTTGGCAGCTTAATATCAGTCCTAGAAGAGTATTTACACTAGGGAAGTTGAAAAATGCTACAGATCAGGGTTGGTTGCTTTGTTTTTTCTTTCTCCTGGAGAGCTGGTTTTTAAACATTTACTACCTTTCCACTGGATAATCGTCTCAAATGTATACTTGTAGGCCACATTCCTGATGTCATGATATTTTTTAATTAATTTTTTCATTAAAAAAGCAATATTTACATGTACGTTAGAAAGAGTACAGTCGAGATTTAGAGTAGTAGAGAAATAAATCACAAATATAGTGGTTTAAATAAGATAGAAGTTTGTTTTTCTCTCGTGAAAGGTCCAGAAGCAGACCGCCCAGAGTTGGTAAGGCAGCTCTCTCACCCTCAATATATTGCTTTCATCTCTTGAGTCTACGGTGGCTGCTCCAGCTCCTATCATCATGTCCGCATCCCAGTGATATAGAAGGGAAAAAGGCAAGGCCAACCTTTACCCATTTCATTCAAGGGTATGACTCAGAATTTGCACATATCCTTTCTGCCCTCGTTCTGCTGGCTAGAACTTCTTCACGTGGCCATTCTCAGCACAAAAGAGGCTGGGAAATGTACTTTCTAGTTCGGCTTCCACACGCCCAGCTAAAACGCAGGAATGTCTATAACTGAAGGAAGAAGGGGAGAATGAAGGTCTGTGGCTAGCTAGCAGTCTCGGTCACTATAAGTGTAAAAAATTCAAGTGATACAAAAGAGCAAACAGTGAAGGTTGGCGTCCCTTCCTCCCGTTCTAGCTCTGTCTTCCTCCTTAGAGAAAATTTTGGAAGATTTCTATGCATATAATAGTACACATGTATATGTTTTCTCTTGGGAGACCATCTAGCTCCAAAAATTAAAGTGTGGACTCGGGTGTCAGAGTGGCCTGGATTTTAATCCCAGTTCCATAGCTGATAGCTGTATGAACTTGAGCATTATACTTAACCTCTATACTCCAGTTTCTCCTTATGTGGAGTTAATAACTACTTATCTCTCTTGTGAGGATCAAATGTGATCATAGACTTGGTGTATCAATTAAATAATATGTAATGTTTACTTATTTGAAAATAACAGTATTGATTGTATTCATCTTAATTTTATGGTCTTCTTGGCACTTTTGCTTAGAAGAGTTATTTCCTCTCATGATAGAGGAAATGAATGGGTTCTGGAGTTAGGAGACCTGGATTTGAAGCCTGGTTCTAATTTGAATACGTATTTGAATTAAGCATTTAAACTCTCTGAGCCTGGATTTTCTAATTTTTAAAATAGGAAAAATAATATGTACCACCCAAGGTCACTATAGGAATCAAATAAGAGATTGTATATGGGAATGAATCATAACTATTAAACACTACATATGTGTCATTGCTATTCGATATCAAATCTGAGAATCACCAAGTTAGGAAGGATCTGCGAAGCCATTTAATCCTCTAGCTGTGCAGTCGAGACAGTAGGGCTGACCTCTTGGAGCACCTGCTCAGCCCACCTGCAGAAGCAGGTGCCAGCCACATTGGAACCTCAACGATTACTGTGTTGACTGTTATTTTTCTGTCTTTCGCCACTGCCACCTCTGCATGCCAAACCAAGCAAACACCATTTTTCACCAGGACTTCTGGATTGGCCTCTTAAATGATCTCCTTTCTTCAGATTCTGCCCCCAATTAGTCCATTTTTCACACAACCATCAGAGTCATCTTAAAAAACAAAAAAAGACAAAAGGTGTGGTGCTATGTGACCCTTCTGCTTAAGGACGTTTGCTAGATTGCCATTTTCAGTAATATGATGAGATGGCTCCAGAATGACTCGCCATGGTACAATACCTACTTTAAAAATCTTAAAAGTATCAAAGACCAGACAGGATAATAAATTGTCAGATAGGCCCAAATCTAAGTAAAAGCAAAAACCCAGAAAGATAAACAGAGAATGGGAGCCACTTTTTTTCTGAGATTTGCCATAACTGATAAACTTTGTAATGCATAGTATTATCTGGGAGTGATATTCAAAATGACGTCAACAATATGAAGCCAAGGCCACATTTGGCCTTCTCAAGGTAAGGATGTCGGGGTGGGGGAAGGGGAGTTGGAGATGTGATGGTGGTTGGTGTGGCCTAAAGGCCCTGCCTTTGCATTTACTACCATTGCACTCCCTTTTGATACTGAGTCAGTATCCCCAAACCTCGGCCCTATACCTGCTACATAAGGAGGCTTCTCAACAGGTGAGAGAGTTACAGCAGAGAGAATCGTACTTATTTGCCTTCTAAGTGTTTTTGAATCCTTAGGCTTTCTTTCCCCTTCTATGGTATCTGAGTTACTTCTCTGTTTTCAGGCTGGATGCCTGACGTACTAGCTTGTAATTCCTCTTCATGATCTGATCTGTAGGGCACATCCTTTGGGCTCACTTACCAAGGACTTTGGAGCTGGATGGTGGCAGAGATGCAGGATATCCAAGCAGGTCGCATCTGTGTTGGTGGAAAGACTTGGGGCTCTTAAAGTAGGCGTATCAGTGTTTTGGTCTCTCTGTATCTTAGCTTAAGAGTGTGGCATGTTCCCGGACAAAGTGGAAGACAAAAATTAAAGAGGAAACAGGGAAGGTCTGGAGGCAAATGGTGCAGTTTAGACATTAAGAGCATGGACGTGAGGATAAGAGAGGTCTAAGGCTGAATCCTGGCCATGGTTATGCCACTTTATAACTGCAGGATCTTTGCCAATTACTTAAGCTTCAATTCTTTCACCTGTAAAATGGGGATGGTACTAGGTTAAACAATATGAAATTGCTTTCATGTGAGTCAAATGATTAAATGTCGGCAATTTCATATGGGTTCAAGCTAATATGATATCTAACTCGGAGGATTGCTGAGGGTGAAATGAGATCAGTTATGAAAAGTGCATAGCACAATTTTTAAGTAATAGTTAAGAACCGAAGGAAGTGGGTAAGCAAGCTAGGCAGTCTCTGGGATTTGGAGAGAGACAGGAGATGTGAGATGTGCATGGAGAGAAAAATAGACTATTTTGCAAAACAGGATTTAGTTTTTTGGATCACAAGTTAACAAAGAAGACTTTGGAAGAGCAAAGAAAGCAGTGAGGCTGGAGTGTGTGCAGGAGAAGGAAGGGGCAGGAGGTGGTTTGGGGAGGTGGCTCGGGGTTAGCTCCCACGGGCCCTGTGAGCTCTTTATTGTGAGGGTTGTGTGTGTGTGCGTGAATTTTAGTGATAAAAACAAGAGCTAATATTTGTTGTGAGATATGTTCTAGACATTTATTAGCTACATAGTAAGTGCTCAATAAACAGAAGTCAAAGATGTTAGGGATGAAGATGGTATGTAGCTTAATTACATGGAGACAAAGAGGCAGCAACTCTAAATTAAAGGGCTAACAGCACAAACTTTCTGGGGAAGAGCAGCATGTTGTGCTCCCAGGCACTGCAAATAAGGATCCTCGGGCCCCACAGATGCAGAGAACTTTGCTCTGAGGCCAGGATGAAGAGGAGTGTCATGGGGCTTGGCTCATGCACTGAGGGCAGGCCAGGAAGTTGGTCACAGGTGATGTAAAGGCAATAAATTTAGCATAGTTAGCAGGTTAAACACACAGGCTCTGGGCTTAGCTATACCAGTTCCTAGTTACCCGACACTGGGCAGGGTACCTAACCACTCTGGGCCTTAGTTTCCTCTTCTAGTAAATGGGGGTGGTGATATTACCTACCTCATAGAGTTGCACGAGGATTAAACAAGGTAACTCAAACAAAGCACCAAGTAAGCACTCAGTAATAATTATTATTCCTGGATCAAATGTATGGGGTGTGGTAAAGCATCTCTAAAGATGCTTCAGGCCACTAACTACTACTATGGTTAGGGACTTGTGTGAAGGCAAAAGTTCTATGTCAACAGAAACCTGACCAGAAATTCTAATGCCCAGGAAGTCCTGGATAGGAAACTGAAGACATGCTTCAAATCAAACGCTGGGCTTTGGAGAGAGTCAGGAGGTGTGAGATGTGCATGGAGAGAAAAATAGACTATTTTGCAAAACAGGATTTAGTTTTTTGGATCACAAGTTAACAAAGAAGAACCAATATCTCCTGGACTGAGCTGGAATATAAGAGGAAGGGGATGTGGCGTGTGCAGAACAGTCCTGTGTCTATGCCCTGTGCTCACCCCTCCTTTAACCCCACAGTAGCCCTGCAGCCGCGGTGTATCTACTTACCCCATAAGGAAACTCAGACAGAGCCAAGACTGGAAATCAGCCTGACTGTGGTCAATACTCCTGCTCTTAAGACACAACTATAAAAGACACGAGGTTTCCAGGACATCACCACTGGGGATAATACTTACGGCCTGATATTTATGTGAACAATAAAGAGATCTCAGATATGATCTCTAGGAGTTAAGATTCTTTTGGCTACAAGAAGCAAAAGTAAATAATGTTATTTATTTACTAGTTTGCTTACTTATTTATCGAAAGGGGAGGATTCCAGAAAAAGTTGTCCAAATTTCTGAAGGAACAGAAGTAGGGCATCCACGGAGCAGGGGGTTATTATGGACCTTTTAGAGAACTGCCACATGTAATTCAGCTACAACTCCAAGCCTGGTCTCGTTTCAAAATTCCAAATTGGTACAGCTCAAGTTTGGTGCCCACACCCCCAGCTGGATCGAGGGCTGGGACTGAAGTTCCACCCTGACTGCAGGGGAGGGTCTGCAGATGGAGGGTCCTCGGGCTTCCTTAGATGAACTCACTGGCAGCCCTGTAGGCACCCCCAGAAGGCCCAAGGCACGGTAGGTCTCAGCACGATTCGCAAATGGGATCAGGCAATGGAAGAATGTCTTAATTTTTTGCTGAAAATAAATTCAGTTATTTTTGAGTTTTAATAACTTCATTCTATAAACTCACTAAGTGTGATTTAGATATAGCACATTCCCAAATAGCCCGATGATGTTGACTAGGGTCAAACCATGAATCTAGGAGATAATTCAGGGAGTCCAGGTAGTAAGCATATGACATGAGGTAACACTACCTGGGGAGGTGGGAGTGGGGTGGGGCACCCATGTCTGGGGACACCGTATGAAAATTTACTTTCTAAATTGTGCAGGTATTATAGAAGTTACATTATAGGAAATTCAGAAAGGGGAGGAAATCATCATAATCACACTACCTTAATTTTGTCATTCCTGTCACTTTCGGTGCCATGATAGTGTTCATATAATTTTTTAACCTGCTTTCTTTTGTTGTCCTGAAGATTTTTTTGTTGCTCATAGTCTTCACAACCATGACCATTTAATAGTAACATAACGAGAATGTATTTTGTATGAGATGAACAGATTCGGCATGAGGGGAGGTAAAATTGACATTTTTGTCAAGAAAATACTGACCTGTATGAGGATCCCTAAACCTGATGCCAATGGCCAACCTACCTGATTTCTAAGGATCACCCCTTTCTGAACTCTTTATGGCCATGCTCTTCCTGCCTGTCCTTTTGTAGGATTTTCAGATCTCTGTTGCTTCAAGGTAGGAGTGGGCAAAGCATAGTAGGCAGTGCTGGTGGGGCTGGAGTGGGGTGTTTAGTCCTCGCTGATGGTCCGGATGTCTAGATGGGTTCTTCTCTAGCAAGGGCGATTCCCCCCACCCACCCCACCACCACCACCACTGCTGTCACCCACTGAGAGAACATTTGGCAATGTCTGGAGACGTTTTTGGTTGCCACAACGGGAAAGGGGAAGGGACGTTGCTGGCATCCAGTGAGAAGAGGCCAGAGAAGCTACTAAACATCCTCCAACGCACAGGACAGTGCCTCACGGTGAAGAATCTCCCAGCCAAAGTATGAGCCGAAAATGTCAAGGTGGAGAAACTGTGATTTGGAGTACACTGGAGTTCCTGTTAAAATGTTAATGGATAAAGTTCTATGTTGTCTGCCCTTGTTTGGTTTTGGAAGGATTCTGAAATTTTCGCTCAGCGTGATGGAAATGAATGGTAACAGGTATGCAAGGTACTTAAAATACAGCGCGAAGCAGGAGAACGCAGTAGCTAAGGATAAAGGCTGGAGTTTGAAAGAATCAAGTTTAAATCTTGGCCCACCAGGTGAGTACCTAGAGCCTGCAAATGGGTTGATAATACCTGCTTCCTAGAGCCATAATGGGGATTAAATTGAGTGATGTGTTTGAAGCACTTAGCACAGCGCCTCGCACGTAATAAGTGGGTGATGATGGTGGTGTTGGTGGTCATTACGGTGCCAAAGCTCAGGTTCACAGTGAGTACCACTTCAGCCTCTAAACTGCAATTGCATGTTGTAAACTTCTATTTCAGGAAAAATAGATTTTACTGATTTTTGTAACCTGGTCTTTCTTCCACTGTTTGCTTCCCGTTGGTCCCTATATTTGTATGAAACCCAGGCAATGTATGAAAGACACATGATCAGCATACATTTGACAGAAAGGACTTCTCAGATGATTGTTGAAATGTCTAATATGTTTTCTCTTGTGCATTTTTTTCCCCCAATAATTTACTGTGGTGGTTGTGCTCGTTAATTGGAAAACGCTTGTTTTCTGATATTTCTTGGTTAAGTTTGATCACTAAAAATTTATGAGTGGGCCTAGCTGAGATAAAAGTTATGGTTATCTAGGCAAAATTATTGTCCATGAATGTAATTCAAGACCCCAGTGCAGTGTAAGTATTTCCCCCGCCCCTTCCTGAGCCAACTGTCTGCTTGTCAGAAAGCAGTGGTAAGAGAACCCAGTGTGCACGGGGGTCTGTAACCACTCTGCTAGCTACAGCTGGTGCTTGTATGTCTCAGGACATCTGAGGAGCATTAAACATCCCTCACCGAAAATATCTTGAGCTTCCTGCGTTTGGCACAGTCCTGAGTCCTAGCACGGGGATGGGCAGTGGGGAGGAAGGAAGAGGGAGGAGGAGGCGGGAGGAGTAGGAGGGGCAGGAGGGGGGTGAGAAAGAGGGGGAGGGGGAAGAGGGGGAGGAGCAGTAGGGAGGAGGGCACAGCTGGGATCGTCCAGTGCAGGGGCTGAAATGGTCCTAATGAACTGGCAGAGGTGAGACATGCAAGGATTCGGGCCTCAGGAGAAGAAAAAGAAGACATCCACAGTGTGAGAACTGCTTTTGACAAAGGATGAGCCCTGGCTCCGGCAAAGAAAAAAAAGACGGAGGAGCACAGGGGCCACCGAGGGAGGCCAGGCGAGTATGTCCATCTTTGCCATGGGAATGCTGCCCCAGAGCATAATGTTTGCAAACCCTCCAGGCCAAGGAATTCCTCCTATTGCCCCTTCTCTCATCCACGCTCAGCACTGCCATGAGGGCTGGTCTCTGTTTCTATGGGATCCTGGGTGCTTTGTGTTCCCTGGGAGCCTTGGGAAAGGCCAGTTTTCTTCCTCAGACGGTCTGCTTTGAGGCCCACCTGACGCAGCCTTCGGGGCCTTTTGGAGCCTTGCTGAGGGTGGAGACGCACTATCCATGGCTTCATTCCTGACTTTGATATGGCGCCTGTCGTTGTTCTCTGTGACAAATTTCTATTCTCCCCCAAACCTTAAGCAACCTGCAAAGGTAACTGATATAACTTCTATAAATAGTATGGAAGAGGGAAGGGGAGAGGGCTATACTGGAAAACATAGTGTGTGGGAACGCAGATGTTGGAAAGTGGTAAATTGGAGGTTGAGAGGAGGGACTAAAAGGTAGTGCATGGTGGAAGGAAGATGACGTGTCTACGGTCCAGCCTTGGAGGCCTGAGGCTCCATCAAAGCCAGAGGGCCTTCGAACTTGTCCCTGAGATGGCCAGGAAGGCGGCCCAGGGCCCTGGGTCAGCCCGTTCTACTCAGGTTTGCTCTAGCTTGAGGGCACCCGAAGCCCTACCACGTCTTATCAAGTAGGGCATGATGGACGGTCCAGGATGGGTCTAGACTGAGAACAGGGCCTCTGATGGTAAACAAGTAAGAGGCCTGAGAGAAAGAGGAACCAGAAAGAGCCAGAAAGGTGAGGGGGGAAACCAAGAAACAGTGTTTTATAGCAGCGAAGAGAAATGGGAGTTTCATAAAGAGGAAGCGAATAACAGATCTGGTCAGGTAAGACAGGCTCAAAGTGCCCGCTGGATATTAGACACGGTGAGGCCGGTGGTGGCATTCCCTGGGCCACTACCGCGGGAGACCAGGTGGCTGGAGGACAGACGCGGGGGGTGGAGCAGCCAGTGCCAACTCCGCTGTCAGAAGTTTGGCTTTGGAAAGGGGGCCAGGACACCTGCTGGGAGCTGGACGCAGGATCATAAGAC
This sequence comes from Cynopterus sphinx, assembly GCA_030015415.1. Taxonomy (NCBI): domain Eukaryota; kingdom Metazoa; phylum Chordata; class Mammalia; order Chiroptera; family Pteropodidae; genus Cynopterus; species Cynopterus sphinx. The sequence continues at coordinate 23,542,112 of CM057389.1, read as the reverse complement.
TAATTTTTCCTTGTGCTGCTGAGTATGGTGACAGGCTGATGGAAAGGAGCCAGGACAGGGCAGGCAGGGGATAAAGGTTGGGAAAAGAGAGTGGAGCGTGGCAGAGCAAACAGCCTGGTTCTCAAGGCGGGGGCGGGGGGGACATGAAGACAGCGCCGCCTTGTTCATAGGCACAGGGGTGACAGCTGAGGTCACTCGTGTAACCACTGCTTCCCTCACGGAGTAGGGAGAGAGGTCAGCTGGGAAGGGAGATGGCCCGGGGGGCGGGTGGATTGTGGAGGGGAGCGGGGAGGGGTGGCAGGGGTGAGGAAGCAGTGGGAGGCCCAGCTACAGCTGTAGACGACACGTTTGGGGTAACACAGGGCGTCAGGCGTGGGTGTTCTCCACACCCATGGACGCCCCCTCTGCCAGCCAGACTCCTCCTCCCCAGCCTCCTGGGTCCTGGCCCTTCCTGTCTACCCAGTCAGGAACGGCCCGGCTGAGTGAGTGTGTGTGTGTGTGTGTGTGTGTGTGTGTGTGTGAGTGTGTGAGTGTGTGTGTGTGTGAGTGAGTGTGAGTGTGTGTGTGTGTGAGTGTGAGTGTGTGAGTGTGTGTGTGAGTGTGAGTGTGTGAGTGTGTGTGAGTGTGTGTACGTGTGAGTGTGTGTGAGTGTGAGTGTGTGAGTGTGTGTGTGTGAGTGTGAGTGTGTGTGTGTGTGTGAGTGTGAGTGTGAGTGTGTGTGTGTGTGAGTGTTTTACAGAAGCTCTGTCAACACGTCATTGCCTGACATGAGTTCAGTCCCAGGTGAAATTTCTCATTATGTTGATCCAAATCCTGCTTTCTAGACAGTCTGCGTTCTGGAGTCCCAACAATTTCCACAGAACTGATCTCCTTCTACCCTCCACAGTCAGACCAATCGAGTGTGGATCCTGTTTCTGCCCCTCACTAACTGTGTGATCCTTCGGCAGTGTTTTACCTAACTTCTTCGCCTCAGTTTCCTTGACTATAAAATTGGAATAAGAACACCATCTGAGGAAGTTATTGAAGGATTAGATGAGAAGGTATGTGGAGCATTTTGCGTGGTGTCTGGCATGTGGGATGAGATGAATAAATAATCACCGGAATAGCAAAATATTAACGACAGTGCTTAATGTTAATCTTATTAATGTTAATGATAATCCTAATTATGGCTCTTCAAATATTTAAAGTCTGCTATGTTTCCACTAAACTCTTTTTCTTCCAACTTAAAGATCCTCAGTTCTTTTCTCCTGGGGCAAGTTTCAAACAGCAGCTCTGTCAGGGAGTAGTGAGTCTCCTGTCCCTAGAGGAATTCAAGGAGAACACGGAGAGTCACTTGACAATGATGTGGTAGAGGAATCTGAACTTCTGACTGAGGCTTAAGCTAGAAAACCCTAGGGGTCCTTTACAACCTATGCCCTTCCAACCTTTTGGCTTAAAAAACAAGGTCAGAAATTAAAGAATGCAGCTAATGCTACTCCATATCATAATAATTACCATTGTCAAGGCCAGGATTTCAGTAAGTTTTCTCTAACAGTAATGGAGAAGGTTTGATTAACTCCCGACGCTGTAGCAATATCATGCTTGTTTCCAAGGGCCATAAAGGTGTGTAAACTGATAGTTTTCTTGATAAAGATAATAGCAACATTTTACAATGCTGATTCTATAAGTTCTATGTGTTTCACATGTATTCATTTCTTAGTCCTCGTAAAACCTATGAGGAAAGTCCTCATGTTACCCTCATTGGACATCAGGAAGCTGAGGCTCAGGAGGTTACGTGGCATGCTGAAGGCCACAGGCTGGTGAGTATGGGGGCAGCACCAGGACCAAGGAGACCTGGCTGCAGAGTCCTCTCTGCCGAGGACGGAAACCACCAACATTTTGCTTTGAGTTTGTGTACTATTTCCCAGAAGAACTCAGCCACTTAAACTCGTTTTTATAGCTGGAAAGAAGTCTTCGAAATCACTTTGTCCAGCCCCTGTCTTATGGATGAGGGCCCTGAGACCCAGGCGAGTCTGGGGATTTGCCTTGAGCTCAGGTCTTCCGTCCTCAGCACTGCAGCTTCTCTGCCCACCATGTCATTTGACCCCATCACTGGTCTTCATGGTTAGGCCTTGCCCTGAGCAGGTACCGAGGCCAGTTCTCTGGCCTTGATGGATGCTGACAGAGAAGATGGGGGCACAGTTTCCTTATCACAGAGACTAGTGTTTCTGGGCCACAGTAGACCAACTTGTCTAAGCCTTTGGAGAGGAATAAACTCAGTCCCTGTTAGTCCAATAGAGGCCCCATTAACTGGACACTTTAACGCAAAAACTAGACCAAGCGGTCTTTTTCTGATCGGCCCCACCTCAATTATTTGTGCTCAGATCAAATATACGAGTTTACTAGGAGGAAAGTGTTAGGAGCCAACTGGGATTCTTTATTGGAGATGGGGCTTGATTGAGAACAACTCTGGTGACTAATTATGACCTCAAGGGGGATTCACTTTGTGGCTCCAGGTTGGAGGAGGGACTCTTCCCATGTAAACTGGGCCATCTCACAGCTCTGAGTCTAATAATTTAATTAGCTCCATAGATAGTTAGATGTTATAGAAGCCAGTGCAGCATGTCAAATAGACAGTTTTAACAGTCCCTGTGCGGGCTGCTGTCATGATCCACGTGTGCATGTGGCAGACATCTCAGGCTGCTGAGCCAGGCTCCCCAGAATTGCCACCAGAAAACCTCTTAGAATCTCACCAGGTTTTCCTTATTGTTGGAACTCAGAAAACTCTTCATTTCAGCTCTCAAGGTTTTAAAAATAGATGTTATTCATTTAACATTCTTTTGGGATTTTAAAAGCATACACAAACGTAGAGAAGTGTAGCGAAGCCCCGTGTACTCCACACTCAGCGGCAGCCATCATCTGCATTGTCCCACTGTTGCTTCATCTGGGCTCCCCTGCCAAACAATTCTATTTTGTTGTTAATTTCTGCTCGAGTGTTTTAAATTGAATTCCAGACAATGTATTGTTTCATCTGTAAATACTTCAGGATTTATCTCAAACCAATAAGAACTCTTACAGCAACATAACATGATACTGTTATCACAGCCTAACATGACTGAGAACTCCTTAACAGCATCTAATATCCTGCTGTTAAAATATAATATATTTGGATGCAATTATTGCCCAATTCATTCAATTTTCCCCAATTATCTTTTAACAATTCTTCTGTATAGTTGGTTTGTTTGGATAGAATTCAAACAAGCTCCACACATTGCATTGCTTAAATTTTGTTAAATTTCCAACAATTCCCCTCTCCAACCCGCCCCCTTTTCCACACCATTTATTTGTTCAAAAGTGAGTCATTTGTCCCATAGATTTTCCCTTTCCCTGGGTTGGCTTTATGGTATCATTTAGCATGTTCTGTTTCCCCTGTTTCCTATAAAATCAAAGCTAGAGACTTGATTGGAGTCAGGTTCAATTTTTATTTTATTTATTTTTTGTATATATAAAAAGGAAAGAAAGCTATTTAACTCAAAGTACTCCAAACATTTAATCATGGACCTTTTTTTCAAATACTACTTAATGAAGTCCTACAAAATTATTTTCTGTAGATCACCCCTGGAGAATGCCAGCACGGGAAAATATTAAAGATAGTTTATATCCCCTCATTTCTCCACTAAGGATTGTAATATACCCAGTCACAAGCAGGGTAGGCCCGAGGAGATAGAGAGCCCTGATTGAGGTTTCCACCCTCAGCCTACATAGTAGGTAAGAGAGACAGGCTGTGTGTTTATAACAAAGGGCGAAGAAGGATGAGAGTGTTCCTAGCACAGGAATCAAGGCTAGGCCTCCCTAAAAGCTGTCACCTGCCTCCCTAGTGGCAGGAAGCCTAATGTTCTAAGACTGTCTGGTTTTAATTATTTCAATTTATCTATTTGGAATTGACTTTTTCTCTCTCGGGTGCCCAAGCTTCTGGCTTCCATCCATGAGATGGGAGCTAAAAACATTCAAGAACAGCACAAAGAGAAAACCGAGATCTGCTCCTGAGGAAGGCAGCTTCTGCAGAATTAATGCTTTGCTACTTTTTTACCTTCTCTCTGTTAAGGATCTTGTTGTTGATAATGATTCTGTTATGGAAAAAAGTATTAACAAAAGCTGAACAAGTGATAATGATTTGAAGTGAGGGAGCAGTCATCAGGATACCTTCTTCACAATTTTTTGCCATATTAGCATAGCATCTGTATTATTATTTACATATTTTTCTTTAAATCACCTCACCTGTTTAACATAAAGAAATATATTTAAATGGAAGTTTATAGTACTTTATAAACAGAAAGTCAGTATCACTCACCATAAAGAAGGAAATTTAAAAATTACACAATAAAAATAAAATAGCTTGTTAAATTTAAAACATTGAAAGGACTGAAAGAGCAATGAATAGCAAATAACATCTAATAAAATGTTTCAAGGGCATACCAAGAAATCAAGAGATATTTATTTAAGTTTGTTAGAGTAATATGTTTTATATTTTTTAAAAATTCCTAGTTGGAAAGGGCAAAAGAGGGCGCGTTGACACTCGCTATCAAATGCACATGCCCCTGGACCCTCTCATCCTCCTCCTAGTGCTAGATCTAACAGATGCACTCTCCTTTGCCAAATTGTGAGGGTGCAATGCTGTTTATTACAGTATTGCCTGCATCGCAAAACAGCTAAAAGATTAGAGACCCCCTGAATGTCCTGTGGGACAAGTGAGGTTAAGTACTTGATATCCACTCACATAATGCAACACGGGACAGCATAACGATGCAGCTCTTTATGTACCAACCTGAATCATCTCCAGGACATATTTTTTTTTTTAATGAAAAAAAAAACAACAAGATGTAGAACAGTGTGTATAATGAAGATAAAAAGTAAAACAAATACGTATATTTGCTCTTATATGAATAAAATAAATCTAGAAGAACAATGCTAGTAATATCAATTGTTTCTGGGCGGGGCATTTGTGTGAGTGGGGATCAGACGTAGAGGGGAGATTTTTCACTGTATATCTTTTTGTTTTGTGATTTTTTTTTTTTTTTCAGCTAAGTAAGGTGTGGTAGGCAGAATAATAACCTTGGAACCCGTGACTATGTTCTTGCAAGGAAGAATTAAGATTGCAGATGGAATTAGGGCTGCTAGTTAGCTGACCTTAAAATGAAGAGATTCCGGGCTACCTGAGTGGGCCAGATGTAAGCACAAGGGTCCTTCAAATAAAAGAGGAAGACTAGAGAATCAGTGTCAGAAAGAACTGCAGATGCTTCTGGTTTGAAGGCAGAGGAAGCAGGCCCAGAACCAAGCAATACAGGTAACCTCTAGAAGATGGAAAAAGTAAGGACAGATATTTTCTCAGCCCCTCCGGAAGGAACACAGCCCTGACTGCACCTCAGTTTCAGTCCATTCAGACTTCTGACATCCAAAACTATGAGATAATGTTTTGTTCTGTTAAGCCACCATGTTTTTGGCAACTGGTTCCAACAGCAATAAGGTATCACTTATTTTAAATCGATATGTACAGAGATATTTATATATTTAAAATATATAGAATAACGGTTAGAAGTTTGGCCTTTGATGCCTGAATTGCTCTGGCTTTTCCAGCTGTGCAACCTTGAGCAAGTTGCTTGACCTTTTGTGCCTAAGTTTCATCATCTATAAAATTGAGATAATAACATTTACTGATTTACAGGATAATCCCTACCTCACAAGGTTGCTGAGAGTATTGAGTTAATACATGCACTTTCAACAGTGCTAGTAAACGTTGGCTACTACTGTGATTAACTACCCTCACTAATTGGGGATACAGCCATAAATATTAAAAAATATATATTTTTTGTTGTTTGCTAAGAAATAATTCCTACTTAAAATTATGTAAATAACTATATTAAAAAATCAAAAAACTAAAAGGTATGCTTTGAGAAACCATCTGAAGGTATCTCCAGAATCTGTTCCCCTTAGGAAGGTCTAAAGTTATCTGGTGTTGTCTTAAAGTCATAGAATACATTTTTCTTTGACTACTAAATCACTGCCAGTTTGGGGAAAATATTCATGAAAGCCTTTTAATGAAGGCTTTCCAGTGTCTCTTCCTAACATATTTTCAAATGAATTAATAACCAAGTCTCTCAGACAATGGAAAAAATCTCAGCTCCCCGAATCCAAGTCTCTGCCCCGTGCTGCCAGACTTGGCCCCTCCACAACTCCTTAATCTTGACTGTGGACTGACTACGCACACACTTGCCTCGTCACAGTCTATACGGGTGTTTAATTGAGCACATAGAGTAATGTGTAAAGCCAGGACCACCCAGTCATAATACCTCATAAAAGAGAAGTTTTCCATGAAAAAATGAAGGTCCTCTTATAGCTTAAGTGAATAAGTTAGTCCAACTTATTCACTTTTCTAATCAAAAGAAAATGAGCTTCCATTTGCAACCGGAGTTCTCGATAGCCATTGACCCTCTTGTCACACAGCCAAGAAAAAGAGTCCGGTATTTGGTTGCCTGCTGATGACATGGTTGATGATTTTATCAGCTTCATTAAGGACTAGACTTAAATCTTCATGCATATTCTGGAGGGTGACAGTTTCCTCGTGTGCATAAAGGCACAGAAGAGATATAAGCTTTGGGGCAACAGCGTGGATATGGAGGCTGGTCTTCTGTTATTAGCGAGAGCTTCAGCCCATCCATGCCCATCCCAAATCCTTGCTTTCAGTCTATATCATGAGGGATCTGTGAGTCGTCTGTACAAGTTGGCCAAGGTTGGCACGTAAAATGTCTTCACGGGCTTCTTTACTCTGCGCACATACTGACAACCCGAAAAGAACACCAGAATTCAGAACATCACTGGGTTTGCCAGTTTGCAGTGACTCATTTCACTTTGTTCTGCTGATAAGAATGGCTGCCTCATACCAGCTGCTCTTTCTGTAATTTATGTCACTGGATAGAGGTGTCCTATTAATCATGACGCTACCTTCGTGCTGGTCATTATTCTACGTATTTTTTTTGAGGTCAGGACTGACAATTTGTCAATAAACTTAGCAGTTCCAGGCTTTGCAATTAAAAATAATCATATATATTTGGCTTCCACATATTTTACACTTTTATTCCTGACACACTGTGTTCTAGCGCTAACATCACATTATTTTGATAGCTTTTATATGGTATTCTATGTACATTTTAAACTAAATGTTGACAACTTCCAAAAGAGATGATTTGATTGATCACTGAAAGAATACGTCATCCATATAGGAATTCAGTGTTTAAGAATCCATTCTGGCAAATGACTATTTTTTTTTCATAGAGTTTATAACTTTCTAACATATTATTTACTTGTTTTTTATAGTTATCTTCATGTTCTGTCACTTCTCTCTCCCCACTCAGGAATATAAGCTCCATGAGGTGGGGAGTTTCGTTTTTTTACCTACATATTTACAGCTCTATTCCCAGCTCATAAAACAGTACCTGGCAGATAGCAGGCACTCGATCGATATTTGTTGAAAGAAAAATGAATGAACTGGCACTACAGACATAGGGTGGGTTTCTGAATGACCCTTGTGACCAGCAGCACCGAAACAGTATCAAAGACTCAAACTCTTTTTATGTCTTGGCCTTGCTCCCCTTAGCGAGAGCTTTGTCCTTCCCTGGCTGGTTACCTTTGTGGTCACAAGAAGGCGTTATCCACATCTATGAGGACTGAGTCAGTTTGGGTCTTGTGTTCCCAGTCAGGGATGATGATGTATGGGCAGAGAATGGATTAAACTAATCAGGATCCACCCTTTCTCTGACAGCCAGCTGGCAGAGTTAGAGTCAGCTCCCCCTAAACACCTTGTGGGCTGTGTGGAGGCCGATGGACGGCTGCAGTAAGGAAGCGGGGGGTGGAGCATGGGTGACAGAGAGGAAACCAGCGCTGTCCACTGCAACTTTATTGATTTTTAAAATATGAAAGGGCAAAGAATGGAACTCAGAGGGCAAAGAAGAAAAATAAAGCTTCCTCTCTTCCCTCCGTCACAACTGCCCGAAGTCATCTTGCAATAGTGTTTTTTTTATTATTATTAAGAAGCATCCATTAAGGGCAGAGCATCAGTGAGGGACACGACAGGAAAACTGCCCAACACTTGGGGACTTGGTAGCTGAGACTGAGGAAATGGGGGGAAAAAAAATCATGTCAATTTTTCAGTCTGGGTATTGGTGTAGAAAGTGTCAGATTTTATTTCTTGACAGAGTGAGACTGAGGTGGGCTCCAAGTGTGGGTATCCCGTAATCCAGTCATTCGTTCATACAACAAACAACTAGTAAGGACTGCTCTAGGCACCGCTCTGCACTGGGATCCAGCAACTGATAAAGCCCACCCTCAGGAAACTTACTTTCTAGTGACAGGAGGTAGATAATTAAGAGAACATGAATAGAATATGTAGTAGATCAGACAGCGATACATGCTGTGGAGAAAAATACAGCAGGAAAGAGGTTTATCTATTGAATGGGGCCGGGGCTGCAAATTTCAATAGACTGACTAAGAAAGGGCTCCCTGAGATGGTAACATTCGAACAAAAGTGAGAGATGAGGAAGCTAGCCCACAGATACTGAGGAACGTGTTCAATTAAAAAAAATTTTTTAATTCCAGATTCTTGCATGACATCTAAGAGCTTCTGTCCTATAACAAAGTAAAAATACGTAACACAGACACGTAGGCTCACAGTTCATCCAGAGTAGGAGTAGTGGGGTGTCCTTCTAAAACCTGGATGCAACCAGAGGGCTGACCCCTGAAGGGCTGGGGACCTTGGGGGGAAGGGTGGGGGATGGGGGTGGGGATTAATCAGGATTGGAGAATTCTTGAACAAAATCTTCCTTGATTGCTTTATTAAAGTTGAACTTTTACATAAACTGTTATAAGAAAGTGTTACTGTATTCTATAAATTTGGGACCCTTGAATTTGCTTCATAACAGTGAGTAAATTAAACTTTCCCTACCGCTCACAATTGGGGTGGGGGAGAGGAGATGATGAAAACATAAAATGAAAAATATTATAAGAAGTGTATACATACAGGAAAAAAATTGGGGGGAAGGCTTCCTACCTGAGGAGTTACCAAGAGGAGACATGTGATCTGAGAGAGGAGGATAGGGGAAGAATGTTCCAGGCCGAGGAGAGAGCATTTTGGGGAGCAGCGAGGAGGACAGTGGGGTTCCAGCGTTGAGGGGACAGAGAGCCAAAGGGTAAAGGGCCCGTGTGCACTTCTCTCTCCAGGGATGAAATAGTTAGTCCTTGCTTTGGGAATCAGGAATTCTGATGACCCATTTCCATCTCGGGCAACTTCACTGGGTCATCATCAGGAAAGCATCTCTCCTGAGCAAAGCACACGATTGGGGCATGTTGTCCTGTCAGATTTCAGGGAAGAGAACAGGGCTGGAGATGGAGGCCGGGAAGCCAATGGTGTGGAGTGAATGCACCAGAGAGACCCCTGATAAAGGCGGGGAACTGTAGGGTGAGGAAAGAAAGGGCAGGACTGGAGCAGGTCCACACAGACTATGGGAAGTGCTGGTGCTCCTGGGAGGGCCTGAAAGGCTAAGAGGGGAGGGGCAGGGGCCACGATTGCCTCGTTTGGCCTCAGGAAGATGGAGGCTCTTCAGGGGCATCAGATCTGCTGGCCACCCACTCCCTTGGGTGTCCTCTCGCAGTCTCCTCCCGTGTACGGAACCCCAGTCTCTCCTCTTTCTCTTATCCCACTCTGGAAATCTCCTTGGTGGAAACTCTCCTTTGGCTTGATTACCAGATATTGATGTTTCCTGGGTTTTGCCTGGCCCTCTTGTTTCACGCTGTAGCTACATTTTCCCAAGGCGACTCCATCCAAACCTATGGTTTTCCTCTACACACTTTCTGCTTTGGGAAGGAAGAGAGTGAGCGAAAGGAGGGAGTGGAGAAGGGAGGGAGGCAGGAAGAAAGAAGGGAATGGGAAAAGAGATTCTGGAAAGCACTGCCCCCCAAATACTGTTCCATTAACAGTAGTCTCATTTTACCATATTCAAACTTTTTAGGGATTTGACCTCGGACTTCTAAAACTCAATAAAATATTGGCATCTTAATAATGTTTGCTAATCAGGACTCAAAATATCTATAGCATTTTTCTCGAAACTGAAACGTGTGCCAGAAAGTCCACTCATTGGGCATGGCTGTGGCTCGGTCCACTTCGTTGACTCTCCCTTCAGGGTCGATGTCAGCACCCTCCTCCCCCTTAGACCTATTCGGACAACAGAGCTCCTGCCCTGGGTCTTGTGCTCTATGACCCCTCTCACTGATAAAGGGGTCTGCAAGGCCAAGGTGTCAAACCCACACACAGTCCGTGCCTACCCCCTAGATCTCAGAATTCCCCACCCCAATGGCCCCAGGGCCTGTGCAGGGCCTTGTCTCTGGGCCAGTCCCCTGGAGGGCCACTGCCAAGCTCTGGCCTGAGTGTAGCAGAGTGGCACTGTTTGTGAGGGGAGCCGTGGCGCTCGGCCCTGGGGGGCCCCTGGGTGTGCTGAGCAGGTGGTGGGAAGAGACGGACCTGGAGGGAGCCTTGCCCACACACCCAGGGCAGAGCTCCGAGGAGCCCGAGAGTTCTGAACTTGATCTCGGCCTTTTAGGGTATTGGGAAGCTATTTGTCAAGGTAGGTAGACAGAATACACCCTATTTAACAGTTCGTGGGTTTAGTAATTTGAAAATACTTAGACATGCAGAATGTCACCTCCATTTGTACTCGCGCTCCAGGCCCTACAGTTTCCAGGGGCCCAATTGCTAAGAGAAACGCCGTTTTGCAGTATCTGTGAGGGGACATAGTTTGAGAGACGTGATAAAGAGAAGGTACAAATATGAGTCGTGCATCAGAAACACTTCCTCAGCCCATTCAGAGGCACCGGGAGGGATTTATGCTGTGCAGTACCACACAAATAAACACGGTTTCTGGCACTTCCTCCGCTCCAGCCTTTCTCCCTCCTTGTTCGAAGCAGAGTCAGATGTAAAACGGGTTGGCTTCACATCATCAGCCCTGGAAGAAGCACGAGGAAGTACAAGCCTTCCTGACTTAAGGAAATAATCTGACAAAATATTCTTTAATTTACTGGAAGATATTAAAATGCATGCAAACATATCCTTTGATATGAGTATAGCATTTCGTTGATATATATTTAGTGTAGTAGGTTATATAAGTGAGTGAAATCTTTTTTAAAAGAAAAAAGAATCTGGGAAGCTTTTTGTTTTGCGCTTCTGAGAAAGAACTTCTGGATCAGTGTTCTGGCTGGCCATATTCCCCCTCAAAAATGACACTGGTTTAAATCGCCATCTGTAAGCTGCGCTGGCTTTCCAAGCTTTATCTCCAGACCGGCCTCTCTCTTGAGGCGGGGTCCCTGCATCCACCTGCCTAGTCGACACCCCCAGCTAGCTTCCACATCAGCATGGAGAGTCTGTGTTAGTTCCTGTGGCTTCCATAACAAATTATCACAAGATTGGTGGCTTAAAAAAAACCCAAAAAACAGAAATTTAGTCTCTCACTGCTGTGAGGGCTGGAAGTCAAAATTCAAGGTCGCACTCTTTTCAAAGGCTCCAGGGGAGAATCCTTCCTTGTGGCTTCCAGGTTCTGGTCGTCCCGGGTATTCCTCGGCTCGTGCCGAGGAATTCAATCTCCACCTCCACCTTCACGTGGCCTCTCCCCTCCCCTGAGTGTCTGTGTCTAGGATCTCCCTCTCCCTTTCTCTCACATGAACACCTGTCATTAGATTTGGGGCCCACCCTAAATCCAGCATGGTCTCATCTCAAGACCCTTAACTTAATCACGCTGGCAAATAAGATCACATTCAAAGATCCGAGGGGCTAGGACTTGGACATGCCATTTGTCCAAGTGGACTAACCCCTCACGGTTCAACTCACTACATAATCCATCGTGCTCCATCAAAACCAATCCTTTGTGGGGTCTCTGTCTGGGTAGGGGTGCCCATGTTCCCCGAGCAAACATGGGAAGTCATCCCAGACCAACCCCCTCTGCTCCCCGTCATGTCCAGTCGGTCCCCAAGGGCTGTCAATCACCTCCTAGTAGCTGGGGAAATCTATCCTCTTCCCTTTGGTTTCCTCTGCCGCCTTCACTGGCCTTTTTGTTTTCCAAACTCTCATCTCAGGGCCTTGGTATTAACTCTTGCCTCTCTCTCTGGAAGGCTCTGTGTCCCTCTAGACTCGCAGGCAGGCTCACTCTTCACAAAGTTTTCAGTTCAAGCCTCATCACTTCTGAGGGCTTCCCCTCCCCGACCTGCCTCACTTAGGCTCACAGGGTCTCCACCATATCACTCCGCTTTATTTATCCTGAACTTTTCAAACCGCCTGATATTTTCTTGTTCATTTATTTACAGGTATGTTATTGCCTGTCTTGCTGCCTCCCTGCCCCACACAACAGCTTCATGAGGTCAGAGAACCTTCTCTATTTGCTCACCTCTGTATCTCCATTCTGGAGAACAGCGACTAACAGAGAGGAAGTGTTTCATAAAGATCTACTAAATAAATGATTGATGCCTTCGTGCTTGCCTTTGTTTCCTTTGTTCAGACAACTACACGGCCTTTGAAGTGTCTCAGGTCAAATCTGATCATTCTTCCCTTGGGCTTAATAATCATCTGCCAGTTCCCACAGGATTGTGCTGGATCCTCGGCTTGGCATTCAGGCTTGTGGGGAGCTGCCCCCACCGTGCTCCCCAGCGTATCCCAAACACCTCCTCAAACTTCCCCTCTGCTCACACCTAAGGATTGCTTCGTAGCTCCGGCTCTGCCTTTGCACCCAATAGCCCTTCTTCTGATGTCTTTCTCTTCTTGCATCTTGGGCTCTGACTCTGGTTCTCCATTCAAAGCCGAGTTCCTGTGTCGCCGACTCCTCCTCTCTGCCACCCCGGGACCACATGCTCTCATTGTTGTACTTTTCACACAATCCTATTACCTGCTTTCTTCACTGCTTTCTCTATTCGGCTTTTCTCTTGGAGGATAACCTCTGTATGGTCAGGGTCTAGCACATCATGAGCACGCTGGAACCAGCATCGTTTCTCCTTCCTCAGTCCCTGCAATCCTCCTGCTGGCCTGGTCCCAGACCCTCGCTGTACAGGGCCACCTCCTAGGAGTTTCACTGGCTTGCTGTTTGCCTCTAGAGCACCTACCTCCTGGCTTTGCCCTCTGGGCATCTGATTTTCTAGGATTGTTGTCTGACTTCTGACTCACTGAGGTTACCTTAATCCCCTGCATTTACATGAGCTTAGGTCCCACAGTTTCCAGGTATTGCTGGCATCTTTTGACTTGCTGCCAGGAACTAGTCTTAATTTAGCCCAACGGGTAGGTGATGAATTGAAGCCGTGGGGTTTCCCAGAGCCAGGGAGGTAAATTTCAAAGACTGCAGAGAAGTGAAGCAAAATAAGTTTCCAGAAGTGTCAAGGTGGCAGTCAGGACTTCATTAGTGGTCTCTTGGGAGAGGTTTTCAGAGGTGCGATGGGTGAGGTCAGATTATAAGAACGAGTAGGAGATTGGGTCCAGAAGACAGAGGCAGCCTTGTGAGAACAGAGAGAGGAGGATGGTGTCTTAATCCACCTGGGCTGCGATATATAAAACAAAGTGCCGTATAAACCACAGATATTTATTTATTTCTCACACTTACGGAGGCTAGTCCAAGATCAGGGTGCCGGCATGGTTGAGGTCTGACCGTGGGGATCAGAACTCCTAGGGGTTGCAGACTACTGACTCCTCCTTGCATCCCCACACGGCAGAGAACAGAGGAAGCCAACACTCTTGTGACTCTTACAAGGGCACTAATCCCATTCGGAAGGGCTCCTCCTTCATGACCTCATTTAATCCCAATCACCTTCCGAAGACACGCCTCCTAATACACGTGTGTTTCAGCATATGAATGTGGGGGGGTCACAAACATTCGGTCAATACAGGTGGAGTGGCAAGTTTGTTAACGTTAGACGGTACTTACTGCCTTGAGCACTGCGGCAGAAACTGCCCATATTCTCTCGCTTCCCCTGACTGTTTGTCATGGCCAGTACCTGTATTCCCATTAAAGGTGAGAGTCTCCCAGCCTCTGCCCTATTGACATTTTGGGACAGAGAATTGTGTTGGGCTTGAGGCCGGGGGAGGGAAAACGGTGGCTGTCCTGTGTGTTGTAGGAGCTTCAGCAGCATCCCTGGCTTCTACCCAATTGATGCTAGTAGCATCCTCCACCCAACCAGCTGTGACAACCAGAAATATCTCCAGACACTGCCAAGTGTCCCCTGGGCGGCAAAATCACCCCAAGATGAGAACTATCGGCTTAAGAGTTTGGGGACCCACTTTGGGGAGCACATGGAGGCCTGGGGATTAACAACCCCCACGCTCGGTAGGTGTGGGGCGTGAGCATCCCAGCTCCATCATCCCTTTGCTGGAATGTGTTTTGCGATGCTTTCCAGTGTGGCCTGCAGGATTCAGCTCCGGTGCTGACTGTAGTGCCTGACTTACAGCTGCGCGTGGTTTCTCTTCCCGTCCACCCCACCCCTTCACCTATCTGTGCCCCTCACATCTCAAGGTCTCTTATAGGGGGATCCACACTAAGACAGGTGTGACTGAAAGCAGGGGAGAGGTACTGGGAAAGAGAAAGAGATAAATAAGATGAATGGAGCCAGGAAATATACAGCACAGAGAATACAAGGCAAGAATGACTTTCTGAGTTCTACTTAAAAGAAGAGAAACTGTGAAGGAACGGCGAGTTTGGGGGATGTAGCTGGACCAGGGAGCAGGCTCTGGAGGTCTCAGCTTCCTGGTCTCAGCTTCCCCAGTGAAAGAGGCCATCAGGTTGGCTGCCTAAGGGCAGGAAAAGAAGTGCAGCACTTCCCACCGTTTCAAGAAAAGTGACCGTTCTTCAAGGTGCAACAGGGCATGGTTGACAAAAGCGTTCCGTGTTCAAATACTTGGGAGAAATTTGCATATTCTTTGGTGCTTCGTAATGTGCATCAGTGAATTAAAAGTTCTGATAAGCTGTTCAACATGAGACCAGTTTAACCTTTTTTTTTTTTCAACCTGGCGTTTCCCGAATTTATTTGGGAGCCCCTTCCTTCCTTACCTTCTTCCAAAACAAAACACAAACTCAAAAATAAATAAATAAAAACCCAGTTACGTCTCACAGGACACCGGTAATCTTTGGGACTCATTCTGGGACCTGCTGTGTGAGGGACTCAACAAGAGAATATTCATTCACCAGCCAGCCCAAAGGGCAGACGGGCAGCTAAGGACCGGCGAATCTGCTAGTGTGCAGAATTAGTGTGATTTTCTGTTTTTGTTTTGTTTTATTCAGCAATATTAACTGACCTAGAGCAAAAGAGTTCATAGAAATGCAGCCAGCTGCCAAGAGAGTGGAAAGTGGAAGAGACACGGGCGTTGGCTGTTAGGGACGTGGTGCTGAGATTGCTGACTGCGCGGTGGCTGAGGCCTTCTGATGAAGCTGTCTTTTCACCCACTCACTCACTGTCTTCTCCAAGGCCTCTGGGGACATGGGGAGGGGATGGACAATCCTCTGTGTGGAGTCACCAAGGAGCGGAGAGTAGGGTGAGTCTTAAAGGATAAACAAGTTTCCTAGGCAGGTAAGAAGGGAAAAGACATTCCAGGCAAAGGGAATCAAGGTGCACAGGTGTGGAGGGGAAAAAGAAAGCTGCAGCTTCTAGAACTGTTGAGAAAGTCAGTGGCTGGAGCCGAAAAATATGTGGGAGCAGGAGAAATGTGGACAGGGGCTCCTGGGGTACAAACTATAGGGGCTGTTTTCAACCGGGATAAGGATAAAGGAGCCCTGATAAAAGGTTTATGTATTCATTTTTGATGTTCCAAAAGAGGTCGTTATTATTTTCTAGGTAGTCTTCCATTTTGGGTTTCCTCTTTAACTCAAGTTGTTTAGATATAATTTTAAAAATATTCCCAGGTGATAGGGACTTATCTTCCAGTGGTTATTAAACTCTACTTTTATTGTATTGCAATCAGAAGATTGCCTATATTCTGTCTGCTTTTTGGAATCTATGAATTTTTTCTTTGCGACCTAAATTATGGTCAATTCTGGTGAATTTTCCACAGGCACTTGTATTATTGATGTATATACATATAAAACAGAGCAAATACATATAACTTAGCTCAATCTTGCTCTTTGTTATTTGGTTCTTTTAGATCCTGTATGTGTGTTCCATGTTTTATTTTTTCATGGACCAAATTATTCACCCAGCAGGAGGCCTCTTTTCTCATCCTTCCATGCTCTACAGCTTTGGAGTCCTGCCAACTATACCTTAAAATGTTAGGTACTTGTCCAGAGTTAACCTACTTAGCTATTTTTCTGTATTCCTAGTTCACAGCCCAAGGTGTCCTGATATTGAGAAGTCAGCTACCAAGATTCCAGATGTGACTAGAAAAACCAGATCTCTGCCTCTAATGTGAGGCTTTTTCTTCCCCATTACCACTCGGCTTGCTTTCTCTAAACCTTGCTACATCGCCATGAAAACAAGCCTGGGCCTGACTGTGGGAGATTGGGAGACGGACTACACGGAGCAGAGATGAGCGATCTCAGCTGAGGCCACCCTGACCAGCCAGTGTCCAGCCAAACCAGCAGTTGACCCCGCAGACACATGAGCAAACCCGGCCAAGACCAAATGAACCACCTAGCTCAGCCTGGACCGCATTGCTGACTTGTGGAAAGGTAAGCTAAATAAATGGTTGTTATTTTTAGCCACTGAATTTAGGAATGGTTTGTCATCCAGGAAACACTGACTGATATACTCAGATATTGTATTAGTCGGCTCAGTCTGCCATGACAAGGTGCCACAGACCCTGTGACTTAAATGACGGAAAGTGATTTTCTCACAGTTGTAGAGTCTACAAGTCCAAGATCAAGGTGTCGGCAGAGCTGATTTCTGGTGATATCTCTCGTCCTGGCTCACAGATGTCACCTTCTTGCTGTGTATTTACATAACCTTTTCTTTGTGTGAGCCCAGAAAGGGAGAGAGGTTTCCGTTGTCTATTCCTCTTAAAAAGGACATGAGTCCTATCAGATCAGGGCCCTGCCCTTGTAAACTCATTTAACCTTAACTACCTCCTAAAGGCCCTATCTCCAAATATAGTCACTTTGGGCGCTAGTGCCTCAACCTATAATTTGTGGGGGCGGAGGGGGCACACGTTTCAGTTTATATCAGGCATTAGTCAAGTAGAAGTACAAGCCATGATCGCTGCTAAGCTCCCTTGAAAGGAGTGTGAGGGCAGAGGAGACCCAGAAGCTAAGGACAGACTCAGAGTGACACTCGCATTTCTGGGCCAACAGAGGATGAGGACTCGGTTTGGAGACAGAGAGGAAAGCGGGGAGGGGAGTACAAGGAGACTCAAGTGAGTGATAAGGAGGCAGGAAGCCAAGCCATCCCTGGCGTCCCAAAGGAAGAAACGATCGCCAGAGTCAAGTGCAGTAGGCAGGAGTCAAGGACCAGTCAAGTGCCAACTGGTCTTGGCTGGGTCCTCAGTGACCCTGACAAATGTCAGAACTCTGGGAGGGCCAGAAGCCGCATCACAGTGGCTTGAGGAACAAGAAGAAAATAAGGAAGGAGTAAGAATGCTTCTCGGGGGTTTGGATGAGAAGCGACAGGAGAAACTGGGAACAGAGAATCAAGAAGAGATATTTTAGGACAGGAGGGACTTGTGTATCTTTATAGCATGAGAGGAATAGATTAAAAGCAGGGAGAGGTTCACAATACGAAACAGGGTTTGGAGAAGGCAAACTAGCCTTTGTTAGCTTTGCTACCTGCCAGGCCTGTGCCAAGCTCTCTGTGTGGCTTATCTCATTTAATCCTTGTGTCAACTCTAGGAGATAAAGGCAAATATTATCCCATTTCACTGCTAAAGAAATTGAGAAATCTGCCCAAGATCACACTGGAAGTGATATAAATGGCATTTGAACCCTGACACCTGACTTCACAGGCTGAGGGATTGGACCTGGATTTTGGCCTGATTCTAAATAACAGGAAAGCAGAGGATATGGTAGCAGGAGAATCATTAGGGAGAAAGAATTTGATGGCGCTCATTTGGTCTCAGTGGCCTTAACTCCCTTCCCCCACCCCCACCCCGTAGTAGGAGACAAGGCCCTAAAGCATAAGGCCTGGGATCAGAAGGGAACACAGGGCAAGTGATGACGGCCCAAAAAGACAACATGGCACCGAGTTGAGAGTCCAGGTTTGTAATGATAGCAGGCCTGGGTGCTCGCATTCCTCCAGCGGTGCTCCAAGAGAGGGGCGGAGGAGGCACACTGGCCTCCGCACTGGGTGGGAGGCAGAGACCCCAAAAGATGGGAGGAAGGGTGATGGGTGTTGGTGAGAGTCTGTGATTCCCAACCCCGGCTGATTTGCAGGCAGAGGCCGTCTGGCCCTACTCTATAGCAATTACACCTGACTGGCTGGCGTCGGGGCCTGCTCTGCTGTGTGTTCATGTGAGTGAGTGAGGGACCTCTGATTCCAACCCGGCATGGCATTCGGGGTAGGTCTGGGAGGGTAGGAAGTAAGAGGAGCTGACAGGCGGGTGTATGAAAGTAGAAAGAGGGCATGAGGGGGTGATGGAGAGGGCCTAAGGGAGGTGACAATGAAGACGTGAGAGCTGGCAGGGGCGGAGGGACACCTCACGGTCTGCACTGTCCTGCATCGAGGGCTTAGAGGGCTGGAAGAGAGCCAGGGGTGGGGAGGTTTCCATAGCCTCTGCCACACTCGTCTTCCTGCGGCCAAAAGCGAACAGAACTGTCTGAGAACTTTCCCTTCATCCTTAGATGAGAGACCTTGTGGGGGCTGAACTAGCGGGGGCCTCAGGAGCTGCCTGAATCGCATTTTCTTCCATTGTAACTAGCACAGCAAAGAAGACCATCCAGGGGTGACACTGGAAGTGGGTCTGGGGTATCCTCAATGGCTGAGGCACCCTTCAGAGAAAGAAATATTGGGAAAATGGCTAGAATGACTTAAAATAGGGGAAACTGTTAGTTTTATCCAATTAGTGTTTGTTGAACCTTAACATGTGCCAGACACTGTCTGAACAAGACAGGTAATGTGATCTTGTTTGGCAAGTTCTTTGGGCCAGTAACAGTGTCCCATTTAAAAAAAAATAAAGAGTGGGGATCCTAACTGCAAGTAAGTTTGGGAAACATCGGTAAGAGATGGACAAGTTTCCTCGCTGCAGGATTTTTCAGAGCCTTTACTTTGCCAACATGCTTTGAGGCTTGCCAAGAAGGGGAGATGAATAGCCTGCTCGGCCACAGGCCTCTCGCCCCTGGCAGAACTAGAGGAATGAATGATTCGCGAGAAATGTAAATGGTGACCAAGGCTCAGCTGCCAACGTAGAAGACGTGTGTGACCTTAGGCAAGTTGCTTGTGCCCATTTTCATACCTATAAACTAGAGCTTTTCGACGTTCGTGGTGCGATGGGGATGTCATGGAGGATGGAGGTGGGGGTGGGGTGAGGCGTGGTAAGTCAGGGCGAGGGTGAGGAGGGGACGATGGGAGGGGGAGGAGAGGTACTGCCTTTCCCGTTCCTGCCCGCAGAAGGAGGCTCCAGGCATCCGCACTTGGCTGGTGGACTGGTTTGGCTTCTTGGAGAAGGTGTGACCGGGCAGGGAAAGGCCGGCCAGTCACCCCTGCCCCCACAGCTCCAGGCCTGTGACTGCCAGTCACCCCTGCCCCCACAGCTCCAGGCCTGTGACTGCCTGGGTGGGCAAACCAGAAACCTCCTCCGGCCAGGCAGGCACTTGGCCCGGGCCCTGGGTCCTGGCCACGTCCTTCCCGGAGGCGCATGGAGGGAGAGGTTACCAGCACAGCTCCGGCTGACGTCAGTGCTCAGTGGCTCTGCACCACCCTGGCTGTGGGTGATTTCTGCCCTCAGAGGAGACTGGGAGGTGACGCCTCCTCTCCCAAGTGCTCTGTGCCATTCTATAGGGCCCTGGAGAAGTGGGAACAGAAGGTGAGGGAGCGGTTCTGAACCAGGAGACACTGACTCAGGACCCCATCTCTACCCGGGACCAGGGCTGCTGCCCCAGCGTTCCTGAGGACACGGTCTGCTCCGCGAGATCCCGGACCCCATCTCTCCCCTCTGGCCCCTAAAATCCAGCCCTCGTGACTTTCATGACACCAGAGAGAGCCGCACGTGCACCTTCGCATTCAGTATGTCTCCTTTCATTCTCCAGACACCAGGGGGAGGGGGGGGAGGGGAGGAGAAGGTGGCTGCCAAGGGACACCTGCGCTTTACCATGACCCCCATTTTACAAGACTCAGGTCAAGCGTGCTGCCTAGGTCAATGGCAGCCCCGGGGTTTGCACTCACGTGTGCCCACTGCCAAGCCTCTAATTAAGAGAGAAGTGCAAAAACCTCAGTTTAAACTTCTGGATTATTGGAGAAAACCATATGTATAAATCAGCCGACCATCTCTGATGGAAGGAATGTTAATCCTGCTTTTTGTCTTTCTTAGGGGAGAAAAGCAGGCACAGAGCCCTGGTGCAGGGAGCTCTTGGCTGCCTCTGACCAGAACCTGACCGGTTTTTCCAGAGTGTGCCCCATCACCACCAGACCATCAGACAGCCCCCCTCTTTCAGCTCTGGGCTGCCCCTCACCCTCCCCCAGTCTCTTTTTCTAGCCAGGGTGGGGCTCTCTGGGCTCCTGGCCTCGGGCCTAGCTAGCCTGGCTTCCCTTCTTGGCAGCTGCTAGCTGTCTCTGCATATTTGGCCTCATAAAACCCTTTTTGCCTGCCCAAGGGAGAGCGTTGATTGGCTTCAGCTGGAATGACCTCATCCTCTCCAGAATTTGGGGGTGTTCCCATTTTCCATGGTTCCACCTTCATCCAAGGAATTCCCTCTGGTCGTCTTTTCTCTCAGGCCATCCTACCCCAGCCTGCCTGAGCATTGGGATCCCCCAGCCTGGTTTGGGAAGGCAAGTGTGTGCCCTGGGTTCTTGTTTTCTCTGCACCCCAGTGCTCCTGACTGTCTTGGCTGCCCCCAGCTTTGCCCAAGACTCTCCCGCCCTCAATTCTGCCCCACCCCCCTCCACGGGCCTCTGCTCTATTTCCAGGGCTCACAGTTACCCTGTGTCAGTCGTCCTTTTACATCATCTCGTTTAATCTTCACAATAGTCCCATGACATCAGGATTGTTATCTCCAGTTCATAGAGGAAGAAACAGAGATTAGGAGAGTTGACGTAACCTACTCAAGATGGGCAGCGAGTATGGGTGAGTTGGGGTCTGGACCCAGGCATGTCTGGATCCAAAGCCACGGCGTTTGTCACATTGAGAAATGCTGCTGGCTGCACCCACATTCATGATCCTGCCAGCCACCCAGCTGGCTCTCTTGGAAGGTTCCACAACAAATCTCGTGAGCCCCACCTTCCAAATATCTCCAGAATTTGGCCACTCCACCACGGCCCTTCCCTGAGCCACTACCATCTCCCACCTGGAGTCACTGAAACCATCTAAGTGGTCTCCTGCTTTCAGCAGCTGGAGTGATCCTTTAAAATGTTCCCCCTGGTCGTGTCTCTCCTTTGCTCAGAGCCCTCTGATGGCTCCCGCCTTACTGAGACTCAAAGCCAGAGTCCTTAGAGTGGCCTCGGAGGCTGCTCACACCTGCGATCCTGTAGCCCCCCACCCTCCGAGATCTCTGTAGCCCTCTGGCTATCCACTCTGCTCCAGGTACAGCGGCCGCGGCTGCCTCGCTGTCTTTGAACACATGCTGCAAGCTCCTGCCTCAGGGCTTTTGCACTTGCTGTTCCTCCTATCGGTAAGGCTCTTCTCCAAATAGATGGCACAGTCCCTTACCTTTATCAGGTTTTGCTCAAATATCAACTTTTCAGTGAGTTTTTCCCCGCTCACTGTATCACCTCATCCTCCTCCCAAAGCTTCTTGCTCCCTGCTTTCTTCCTCTTCAAAGTGTCATCACTAAGTGCCACCATCTTACTAATTTATCAGGTAATTTTCTGTTCCCCCTGCTAGAATGTAAGCTCCATAAGCATAAGGATTTTTCTGAATTTTTTCACTGCTGCAGTTCCAGTGTCTAGAACAGTACTTGGCACACAGTAGAGTCTCAATAAATCTTCATGGATTGGAGGGAGAAGGAACTTTGGTCAGCAATTTCGGATGATGCTAAACAGAAGGAAGTCTGGGCAGGCCTCCGAACATCCTGGCCAGGCCTGGGAGAATTGGGGGCCCATCCCCCAGAACGAAGGAACCTTTGGCCTCTCCGTGACTTCTCTTTGCAGGTTCAGGACCAAATGTTGACTTGAGTCTCTGCAGACGCCAGTCCCAGGTGGGTTCCCGAGAAGCGACTCTGAGGCGATGGAGTTTAGAGTGCAGGAGGTTTATGAGTCAGCATGCTTATGAGCAACGTCTGAGGAAGAAAGGGAGGCTGGAGGGGACTGTGGAAGTCCGGCTGTGAATTAGACCCAAAGACAAACTTGGGCCGACCCCACCGGAGCTCTGGAGCTAAAATAGCCCTTTAGAACTGCCCCGCATTGCACTGAGACTTGGGCCCTAGACACCCAGCCTCAGCCGGTCCCTGGTGGGGGCCTGACCTGGGGTGCGGTGAGGTGTTCTCTGCAGGTGACGCAATCTCCACAGCTTGGGCCGCGGTCTGGACATGCCACGCTGCCACAAGACCCTCGGCAGGGCTGCTTTCTTCAGTAATGGCTTCTCCCACTGTGTGGTGTCGTCGAGACCCCAAGGAGAGATGAACTGAATCGCGGGGTTGGACACACTTCTGTTCAGAGTGGACAATGTCCTGGTGAGAGAACCAAGACAAAGGCCGACTAACTTACAGCCGACAAACATTGTTTTTTTTTTTTTTTTTAAGGCATTAAGGCCCACGTACTCAATTCGTGATGAATTGTTGAGCGCTTTGCCTACCTTCCTTCACCCTGCACCTCCTCCCGTGTCTTCGTGGTGTCTACAGGCTTCCCCACTTGCACACAGAATGACAAGTGTAGGATGCCCCTGTCAGCTGCAGGAAATGAGGTGTCTCGCGTTCATTGGCACGAAAACAGCGGTGCCCTTTCTCTTCTCCAGAGAGAGGGTTGTTTAGGTTGGCCGTGCACTGGCATAGGAGCTTATGGTTCCTGCAAAAGTGGTCAGAGGACATGGGAGCATCCCTTTAGGAGAGCAAACGGCCATCGGTGTCAGCATGGCGGAAGGACTTGCACCATTAGTGTGTCTCTCCCGAGGGAAGCTCAGAAAATAAGAGATTCTAGCGTGGTCCCTCAGCATCCTTAGGGGATTGACTCCAGCACCCCCATGGATGCCAAAATCTGCAGATACTCAAACTCCTTGTTTGGCCCTCATCCGAAGGTTCTACACCTTCAAAGGCAACAATCGCGGTGTTTGTTCTGCGGTTGCTTGAACAAGTGGCTGACTATACTTAGAGAATCTTCAGAAATGACAGGTGGGTCACATCTTCTATAGTCGCTGGTCTCCACTTCGTAGGCATGTCCTACAGGAGAGAGCCGGGGACCAGGCAGAGCCCAACAAGAGGCAGAATAGGTTTTGGTTAATAACTGGTGTCAGATTTTCCAAGTTTTGAATATAGTCTCCACTTACCAGAGGTGAGATCTTTGTGTTATAGACCGAACTGTTAGAGTCCCAAGGAGTGCAACCAAGAAATACGCTCGTACCTCAGAATGTGGCCTTACTTGGGGTGAGGTCTCTACAAGCCAAGTAATCCCAAAGATTGTTGGCGAACACCAGAAGCTACGAGAGAGGCACGGTAGGATAGATTCTCCCTCTTAGCCCCCAGAACCAGCCCTCCGACACCTTGATTTTGGACTTTGAACTTCCAGAACTGTGGGGCAATGAACCGCTCTTTCAGCACCCAGATGGTGGCACTTTGTGACAGCGGCCCTAGCTCCTCCCTGAGCTCCTCCCTGCCTTCTGGCTTTCCATACACAGACGTGGAGGAGGGAGAGGACGCTGGGTCAGCCCTTCTGGACATTTAAAATGGTTTTCAGTAAAAAAAGAAAGCATCATTATCATCAGCAAAAAGACACCTAAATCACTCCCCTCAACATCTATCACATCTAAAAGCTTTTATTGGGGGGTTTTAATTTTTTTTTTAATTTTAGAAAAGGTAACAAACTATAAAAGAAGAATCTCAACTCTCCCAGAATCAAAGCCTCTTGGAGTATTTTTTTCTTGTCTTTTTGCTAAATCCAAGCAGAAATAAGTAGCGCATGTATATGTGAAAAAACAGGTGGGACTAGAGAGCTGTGTTTTGGGCACAACTGAGGCATGTCTTGACTTGTGTAGGGAGAGGTGGGGCAGCCTACCAGGAGCTGATGCTACAGGAGGAGCAAGGAACCTTCTGGGTGAGAGGTCAGCCCCTGGGGAGAGAAGGTCAGGCACATGCCTTTGCCCCAGTGGGAGAGCCTTAGTTATTGGAAGGGGGGATGCATCTTCATATAACTTAGCTCAGCTTCTGAGTTTCTAACCCGTGGAATCAGGTCTGAGTCATGTGTGTGTGAGTCTGTGTGGATGTATAAGTGTGGCCGTGTGTGCACACAGGGCCAGAGCAGATCCTAGGCAGCCATGTCAGGCACTGCAGGGCTGTTTCACGAACAGCTCTCGAAGACGTCAGACCGCCCAGCTCATGGAGCTCCGACTCCCTGGCAGGGTGTGACACTGACAGGAGAGAGGAGTGCCCGGCAATGTCACCCCAGGCCTGGGACCTGCGTCATCATCAGCCACCAGTGCCCAGCAAAGATGTAGTACAGGTTGCATGGAATCCGAGCAGGGAGGGGAACAATCACGGAAACCATGTGTTAGCAGCTTTGCCAGGATTTGAGCATGAGCCCACGTGGGACACCCATGGGAGACTTCTGGAAACACTTGGGGAAAGCTTGCCGAACCAGATGGGAGCCAGGACATGCAAACTCATGTGCTTTACTGCAATGAGTTGCTCCATGACTCTAGCAAGACGGTGAGACCCTTGAGAGCAGAGTCACATCGTATTTGACTTTACTCCCCATCGCCCAGCTCACTGCCTACATATAGTAAGTGCTCAGGGCACAACATTTTTGCTGACAAAATACAATCTCCTCTTTGATAATCTGATTTATGACATGGTTTCTAGGAACATGTTGTGGCAAAAAAATGAGACTCCCTGAAAAGAAATAGTGAAGTTGGAGATACTGCTCACAAATTTGGCCTCAATGAGTCTTGGCGCTCCCTGGGGCTCCCATGATTCTCAGTATCTGGAAGCACCCGGGGTTCTCCATCAATGCCCTTGAGCTCTGACACTTCCTTTCATTATCGAAATGGAGCCATTGCTCAGAACACCCAAGCCACCTCCTCAGATGGACAGGAGCCGAGGGACATGGCCTTTATTTTATTGGTGAATGAGGGGATATTAACTGGGTGCCAGCCATGGGTCTGGCACAGTGCTGGGTAACCTGGGGGCTCCTAGAGAAACAGAGGTCATAGTTCTTGTCCTCAGGAGGTTTAACACTATTTAGAGAATTTAGCTCTTCCTATACCTCTGTACTACAAAGCAGTCAGGGTAGCGTGCAATTAGGAAGCTACAGGTATAGATGAAGTGGCCAGAAGGATCTGGGAAGACAGACCCCGTGCGTCAGAGGAAGGAGAGGGCTTCGTGGAGAAGGTGGGAAATAAGTGGGCACGGAGGACAGTATCCTTTTGGGGTTGAGAAGGAAGTCAACTAGCCGAGTCCCAACCCAGCTCTACGTCGCCTTGTCTAGCTGTATTTCTCCTCTGTAGGACTTGGCTTCTGTAAGGTAGTTCCTACATCATGAGGTTGTTGACGAATAAACAAAGGCAATACGTAGAGCGTGATTAATATTGAGCCAGGTACATAATAAGCACTCAGCAAATGCCAGCCTTTGTTTTCGCTCTCAGGTCGAGTGGGTATGATTTGGAGAGGCAGAGAGATGGGGTAGCCTTACAGCGCTTCTGGACTAGTTCAAATCAATTGAACAGCTTTTTATTCAGCACCTACTATGTGCCAGGCATGGCGTGGAGACAGGGGCCCAGCCCTCAAAGAGTTAACAGGCAAGTGAAGCTACAACAGACAGGCGATACTCCCTGCTGCATTCCCCACAGTAAAGCAGGAGTGTATGAGGTGCTATAAGCTCATGGGAGGTCACTGGGCCAGAGAGCCCTCTCCAGGGAGGTGCACCTCAGCTGAGATCTGAGATCTGGGTATGAGCAAGAATTAGCCGTGGGTAGAAGAAGGGTAGAGGGGAGAGGAAAGGGAGAGTGTTGGGCAGAAGGATGAATATTTCAACTGGTTGGATAGTCTGGTCCATTCAAGCCACTACAAGTCAATTCAGAGTGTCTGGATCCAATTAGATAGTGGGAACTCGTCATAAGGGCTCCCATAGGAGTGGAGTTCTTGAAAGGGAGAGCCATACTCGTCTGAGCTTCCAAAGATCACCCCAACGTCCAATGGGAGGGGACAAGGCCCAGGAGACAGACTGACATTTTGTGATCGTCCAGGTGAGAGACTTGGGTGGCCTCAACTTAGGGTGGCAGCAGTGGGTATGGTGACAGAGACAGGCTCCAGAACTACTTAAGAGCAAAACTAATAGGAACTAGTCATTGTTTTCAGGGTTTTCACACGTACACTGCATTTACATTGGATGTGAGAAAGACAGACACATATAGACCATGCGGGACCTGCAGCCATGGAGGCTCGCTGGGTGCTGGAGGGTACGGAGGAGGGCTGAGCAAAGCCTGGCAAGGGGGGCCAGGACACAGGTAAAGGCTCCTGCTAGGGGTGTTTGTGACTGGGCAGGGTGTGGATTTACCCTGGTCCTCAGGATCCCAGCAGGGTGACACTGGATGACAGGCTGTAGGGCTTCGTTGGGGCTCTGAGCGGGAAGGAGGCAGTGGAGATGGAGTGCAGGAGAAAGCCGCTGCCTGCAGTGTCGACAGAATGCGGGGGACTGGAGCCCAGAAAGGTGGATGAGCTGGTCTGGGCCCAGGGGAGAAAGAGGAGGACAAGGAATGAGTAGGAGGAGAAACTTCACAGGAAGTGCCTCGGCTAATGCGGGAAGGAGTCCACTGCAGCCCAGGGGACGAGACGGCAGCAGTGACCCTGTCAGGACTGGGCTGCTGGAACCAGAGCAATTTGGCATGCAACACAGTGAGGTCATGACAATGGCTGCCCTTTCCTGAGTGCCTGCTATGGCCAGACCCAAAGCTGGGACATCATTTCATCCTCACCATCTCCACCGTCCATGTTGTTACTCCCCATTTTACGGACCAGGACACCATGGTTCAAAGAGACTAAGAAACCACCCAGGTGTATCAGTGATGAGAAGCCATTAATGAGGATTAAATACGTAAGGACCAGGACACCATGGTTCAAAGAGACTAAGAAACCACCCAGGTGTATCAGTGATGAGAAGCCATTAATGAGGATTAAATACGTAAATGTGTGCAGAGGACGTGGCAGGGTGCCCGGGACAGAACGAGCATTTCCCACGTGTTTCCTGTTATTGTCATGTGCCAGACACAGTGTCAGGCCCTGGAGATACCGTGCTTAACAACACACCAGATTCCTGCCCCATGGACCTTGGTGTCCTGTGAAGAAGACTGACACGAAACAGAAAAAGACTCAAGTAAACACATAACACAGATCACAGGAAGTGCTATGAAGGACAATGGACTCCATGTTATGAAGCCCCCTCGCTGACCCCAAGGCCCAGACCACTGGACCCTAACCCTAACCCTAACCCTAACCCTAACCCTTAGCAGCAGAAGCAGAGGCAGGCTGGAGCAGTGATTCACAAACTACGTTTTAGCTGAGGAAACTTTCATTCAAACATGACCTCAAGCCAAATCCAATGTGCAAACAAATACAAGCTCTGTTGATTGAGGGCAGACAGACCATGACCTTTGGGTCCCCCTTCCCCTCCCCCTCTTCAACAGCCCCAGAGAAGCCTCACAGAATTCCCAGGGCTCTCCAGAAAACCTCGGGATCATAATAGGATTTGACATAAATGAGAATTTACTAAGCGCTATGCTCATTACCTATGCTATCTCATTTAGTTTTCTCGACAACCCCATGAAGTCATCATTTTATCTGGAGGCTTAGAGGGGTTAATAACATTAATCAGTCAATCAATCAATCAGTCAGTCGATCAACAGCTGCTTGAAATAGCTTCTTATTGACCGTGGTCTGGCCCTGGCCCAGCTGTCCAGCCCCACTGCTCCCCACCTCCACTGTCCACACCCAGATAATCCAGGACATCTCCCGTTTCAAGATTCTTTACTGAATTACACTTTTTTTGCTATGTAAGGTAACATTCATAGATTCTGGGGATTAGGATGTGGACATCTTTGCAGGCCGTTGTTCGGCCTGTCCCACCTTGTAACCCCACACTCATCCTTCAGATCTGAGCTTAAAGGTCATGTTCTGGAGGAAGCTTGACCTTCCTGATAAGACCGCGTGGTGATGGGGTCTCACAGCATCCGGTGCCTCTTCCTCTCATTGCTTGTCACAGTCACAATTTAGCATTTGTTTGGATAGCAGCTGATTAATGCTGTGACTCTAACTAAACTTCAAGAGTGAGGGGAGCCACTTTGTTTTTCTATTGGGATTTTCAGCAGAGTCTGGCACACAGTAGAGGCTTCATTAATTTTTGTTAAATACATGGATGAACAAATAAATGAACTTGCCTGAGGTCACAGCAGCAAGTAGCAGAGGCAGGGTTTGAACTTGAGCAGTGTGTTTACACGGTCTGACACCCGTAGCTGTATACTAGATTGCCTCTCACAGACCCGCAGTGATGCACGTGCAGGGGCCATGTTTAAGTCTCCAGAGAGACATCCCACCAGAGAAGTGGTTCGCTGGCCAGAACATCACCTCTGGGGCCCAACAGTCTGATATCCTGTGATTTAGGACACTGTTCATGGGGAGGGGTGGGGGGCAAGAGTTTCTGTAACCCCTGGCCATGTGGGATTAGGGACAATGGGTGGTCAGAGGCCAGGGAGGCAGCAGTGGTAGGAGGTGGTGCAAGGCCCCAGGCAGATGAGCCCTCCAAGGGAGTATCAGGCACACGCCCAAGGAGGAGAGAGCCAAAGGCACGCCCACAGGGAGAAGCCAGGAGGAGGCCATGCCAGCTAGGAAACAAGCTGTCAGAAACCCCGAGACAGACGTGGGAAAGTGCAGCGTCATGGAAACCAAGGGAGCTGCACGTCCACGGGGGGAGAGGTGGCTGCGGTGCAATCAGCAGCTGCTGGTGGGAGCAGGAGTGCGAGGCCCAGAGCCCTCTCTCCTGGGAGGGCCAGCTCTGCTGACCTTCAGCAGGGCGCTTTTGGCAAACTGCATAGGAATTGGAGGATGAAGTAGAGGCTGAGTGGGCGCTTCCAGGATTTATGAGGAAACTGGAGGAGACCACGCATTTCCTTCCCGGCAGGGAGGGAGAAGGGTGGTTGCTAGGAGGGGTGGGCCGGCAGGGACATGGCAGCAGAAACAGGGGACAAGAGAGCCAATCCTGGGTTTGTAGGCCCCTGGGAAGAGCCTGGGAGGAAGTGGTGTTGCCAAAAGAAGGAGGGCATGTCGCAGGCATGGACCTGGCTGGACAGGGAGAGTCCAAGGATGAGTCAGCGCCCATGTGGCTCAGTCAGCGAAAGGTGGGAGACATGACCTGTACCGCAGAGCAGCTGGTGGCTCCCGCTGGGCATCTGGGAGTGGCCCTGGGTGCTCAGCTTTCTCTCCAAGTACCACCTGGACAGCTGGGCCTCAGGCCACTGGATGCAGAACCAGCCCAGCCTCTTGCCCAGAGGACAAGTATCTGCCAGGCTTCAGCAGGCCCCATGCCCTGAGGCCAGTGTGAAGCCTCTGGGTGGGACTAGGTGGGGCAGGGCAGTGCCTTTCCTGTCCCACTTTTCCAGAAAGTTCTAGAACGACCTTCCACATCCCATGGGATCTGACAACCGCATGTTGAAGATATGAGTCTAATTTTGTACTTTGGGCACCTTTGGAAGGCTGGTGAAGCCCACGGGCCTTTTCTCAGAATAAATACGTGAAGTGAAATATGTGAGATCAACAATGAAACCAGTTATATTGAAAAATAATTATCGAGGTATATTTGTAAAACTAAACTTAAAATCACAATACATGTGCTACATTTGCATTTACAAATGCATTAAAGAACAAGATCTAGCAATAAGCCATGATTTTGGAGTAGTGATGAGCACAAACGACATTTGGGGATATATGCAAAACTCCAAAGTGATATGAAAATGTCTGTGCTTTCTTCTGGTGACAAAGTCGCAGATTCCTTTACTAACATGGTCACTGCCTACACTCATAATAGAAGGAAATGGTCAGTTTAGGTAGAGATCAGTGGAAATATGTAATTTTTACCCGTCTAAGTTCTGAAACCCCATGAATTCTATTTGTGACCTTAAAAATGTTAAGAGATTTTGTTCTGCAGCATGAGTCAAAATCCCCAGTGCCTACAGGGCCTGGGCTGGTGGCATCGCGGAGGTGAGCGGTCGGGAATGGCCGTGGACTGGGTGCCACGGACAGCACACGCACCTTCGGGAGGGGGCGGGGAGCAACACAGCTCAGCCCCTGGGACGGCAAGCCTAGTCCTGCCCAGTCTTCACATTTTTAAGAGATGCCAGAAATACCAAGTCTTACGTGGATTCTCCTGATCTTTAAATGTTAGCAAAAAATTCACATTTTAAAGGATATTTTAAGGCCAAATATATGTGACTGCTGGACAGCTGCTGCCTGGAGACAGCGGAGTTTGGGTCCCTGCCCGATGTGGGGTTTGGACACCACCCTCCAGGTCCACGGTCTTGGACCAAACATAACCCATGGCGAGAGTCTAAACATGCAGCAACCCCAATCCGCAGTAAATTGCCACATTAAACCTAGCAATTATCTACTATGCCACCTCCAGGGCTCTGCTTTCCCCGTCTTGGGGGTCACAGGGTCAGGGCTCTGTCTCCACATGCATGGCTTATCAGTTTCAAGTCTTCACTCTGCCATTTACCAGCCCAGGGACCATGAGGAGTCATGAATCTCCCTCACCCCCAGGGTCTCATCCACAGAATGCATAAGGGGTTGATGGCACGCTCTAAGTTGCAGGATGCCGTCTACATGCAAGAAATTCTGGTTATTTCTATCCAGTTTGTTTTTGTTCTCTCTTCCAGTCAGCTGCATCCCTAGGGTTAATGTGTAAGAAATCAGGGAAGCCATGTTTGTCCCCAAATGCAGCGTAATGGACAATATTGTTTATTGCTTTGACTTTTTCAAACAATGACCACTTTGGAAGGGTCCAGGGACTGGGCAGTGGCCTCAGGTTTTTTTTCTGGCAGCTCTGAAATCTGGATGTCTTGCAGACGTACGAGGACAGGGCCGAGGGGATTCTGGCTGCTTTCGTTTTGCACACGCTGTGTTAGGCCTAACTCCCAGGGGTTTCACTCTCATTTTCACATGGTGCAAACTGATGTTCTGAGCTCTCAGCGGCAGGTTCTCAGGGACTGGGTTGTTATGGGAGCTGGGAAATGAGACTGGATACGATTCCTGCCACCACGCTGTCACATCAGAGTCTAAAAAAAAAAAAAAAAAAAAAAAAAAAAAAGGCCCTGTGGCTCCGTGGGAGTTTCGCCTGCCTTTTCCGGGTAATTGCCTCGCCCCCGCCCTCTGTGAGCTGGGCTGTGGCAGGCGCTGCCAGCTGGGGGTGGTGGCAACGTCTGCCTCTTTCCATGCAGTCAGCCACGGGGCATGTGAGCTGCCTGGGGCAGGGTTTGGGGAGCCCCAACCTCCCCAAGGAGGCAGATGAGAATGAATGAAAGCCCTGGGGAAATGAAGGTCGCAGGGGGACAATCCATTCTGAGGGCACGGAGGAAAACCAGGAGCCATTGGTGGCAAATAAAACTTCAAGAGTCACACAGGGGAGGCAGATGCAGCAGAGAGACAGAGAGCCCATGTTCTGAAGCTAGACTGCTGGGTTCAAGGACAGCTATGCCCTTGTGCATCTGGGAGAATGTGAGCAGATTCTTAGGCCTCTCTGTACCTTTGGGCATCTATCTGCTTCATGGCTTATTGTTAAGATTCGTAAATTAATACAGGGAAAGCATTTAAAGTGGCTAAAAGGAAAAAAATGACATTTCTTTTACACACAGAAGACTGACATCAAACGCGTGGAGATTTTTTTCCACTGTCTAGACAGTTTTCCAACTGTCAGCAATTCTCCAACTGCCCAGACACCAGCTGGGTGTCCCACAATTAATTGTCTTCTGACGCTAACTGCCTGGTGTTCGCACAGACCCCATAGCTTGAGGCCTCAGTCCCACAAGACTGCCCCCCACTTCAGATGCCAGTCGCAAGCCCCAGGTTGTCGCTTGAACTTCTGAACAACTGCCTGTAAGTTGGGGGCCTCCCACAACCCTCTCCTTGAGTTTGATAATTTGCTAAAATGGCTCTCAGAACTTGAGAAAACACATAATTATATTTACCAGCTTATTATATAATAAAAGAATGGAAGAAGGGGCACAGCGCTTCCATGCCATCTCAGGGTACACCACCCTCCCAGCACCTCCACATGAGCACCAACCCAGGAGCTGCCCAAACCCTGTACTTTAGGAATTTTTACAGAGGCTTCATCATGTACGCATGACCAATTATCAAGTCAGCCTCCAGCCCCTCTCCCATCTCCAGAGGATGAGGGATGGGGCTGAAAGTTCCAAGCTCCCAGTCACGCTTGTTCTTCCTGGTGACCAGTGCCCACCCAGGAGCCCATCAAAAGTCACCTCATTAGATTAAAAGACCCTCCTGTAACCCAGGAAATTCCAAGGGAGTTAGGAGCTCTGTGAAAGACACTCCTATCACCCCCCTCACTCAGGAAACTACAAGGGTTTTAGGAACCCTTTGTCAGGAATTGGGGTCAAAGACCAAATATTACAACAAAAGATACTTCTATCACCCCTGTCACTCAGGAGATAATAAGGGTTTTAGATGTTCTGTGCCAAGAACCTGGGACAATGACCAAACAGATTTCCTATAATGCCACCCCAGCACATCACAACCGCTTAACAAATGGTAGCTCTTGTTATCCTATCCAGAGCATCCCCTGCTGTCCCTGACTGGGAGAGACTGTCATCAGGCTCACCCCTCGGGTTCAGGGCTCACCCTGTGAAAGCTTGGCACTGTGAGCACTAGTTACCCATCTATCCCCACTGCAATGCCAGCTTTTCTCAAGCTCAGAGACAG
The DNA here is from genome assembly GCA_030015415.1 of Cynopterus sphinx. NCBI lineage: Eukaryota > Metazoa > Chordata > Mammalia > Chiroptera > Pteropodidae > Cynopterus > Cynopterus sphinx. The sequence continues at coordinate 23,508,864 of CM057389.1, read as the reverse complement.
AGCTCATTCACCTTTGCCACTCAATAAATGCTGGTTGACTAAATGTACACACTCCACCTTCTCTGTTTCCACCAACTAATCTGTTTCGTGCTCCTATTCATGGGTTCCCAGACCTCGTTTAATGTTTTGGGGAAAGTTTCCAGGGAGCAGAAGGAAGCAAAGAAACAGACCTTCCTATAGGCCTTAAATGGGGCTGTAGAAGAGACTAGTCAGTTCATACATTTAACAACAGTTTATTAGTTCGTTACCCTTCCAACTCTAGGAACCAAAAGTGAACAAAATGGACAAATATCCCTGCCCCTAAGAACCCTGCATACTATTGAGGGGAAATAGACCATAACAAAATAAATAGTAATGTCATAGCCTAACAGACGGTGAGAAGGACTGTGGAGAAAAGCAAAGCAGGAAAGGAGATCAGGTCTGCTGGGGGAAGTGGATTGCGTGGGAGGGCCTCATGGGGAAAGTGACATTTGAGAAAGCCTTAAAGAAGGTAGGGGAGTGAACCATGTGGCCATCTGGGGAAGAACTTTCAGTGCAAAGCCCCGAAGAGTGAGAGGAACAGCGGGAAGGCCTACTGGAAGTGAGGGAAGAATAGCAGGAGAGGAGGGTCAGCGAAGTGACAGGGCCAGATGCGGGCCATTGCGGAGAATTTAGACTTCACCCAGGGAGAGAGGGGAGCTGAGCCATCGGACGGCGGTGAGCAGAGTGACCTGATCTGACTTTCATTTTAGAAGTATGCCTCTACTTTCCAAGCTGAGGATAAACTGTAGAAGGCGAGAGACCAGTCAGAGACTATTTCAAGAATCCAGGTGGGAGATGGTTACAACACAGATGAGGTTGGTGGCTGTGAAGGGGTGAGAAGTGGTCCGTTCCCAAGTGATTCTGAAGACAAAGATAGTGAGAAGCAGGATGCGAGGGAGAGGATGGAGTGAGGCTGACTCGAAGGTCTCTGGCCTAAGTAGCTAGAAGATAGGAATGCCCAGGCGAGGAGAAGCTTTTGGGGATAAGGTCAGGATCTGTGGTTTGGACACATTCAACTTGAGATGTCTCTTGAAGTCAGGTAAACAGTTGGCTACGTGAGACTGGAATTGAGGGTGAGGTCCAGGTTGGAGAAACAACATTGGGAGTCATCATATGGTTGATACTCAAGGCTACGAGACTGAAGGAGATCACCAAGACATGGAGAAGTGGGCCAAGGTCTGACCTCTGGGGCTTGCCAGTGCTTAGGTCAGGGAGATGAAACTAAGAAGGAACAACCAGTGACGTCAGGGGGGAACCAGAAGAGCATGATGTCCCGGAAGCCAAGACAGACGGGGTTTCCAGGGAGCAGGCAACTGGTCCAATGCTGCTGATGGCTCATGCAGATGGGAGGAGTGGTCACTGGTGGGCTGAGTGCAGTGGGTCTAAGAGAAAAGACGAGGAGAGGCACTGCAGTCAGCTAGTGTAGACCACTCTCCTGGGGGGGGCTGCTATGAAGGGGGACAAAGAAAAGGACAAGAGCTGGTGAGGAAGGCAGGGTCAGGAGAAGTGGGGAAATACTGATTCACTTACAGGTCGATGGCAATGACTCAGCGGAGAGGGGGAACTGATGGTGCAGGAGAAGAATAAGAGAATCACTGGGGTAATGGGCTTGAGTTGGGTTGGGATCTAGAGAACAGCAGAAAGATTAGACTGAGACCCATGGCTATTTGGAGAAGCTTATGAACTTTTCTCAAAATAACATCCTTAAATGCGTGGAAGAAAATCACAAGATTACAAAGGAGAACAACTATATTGAAATATCATAAAATAGTAAAGAACTACGATTTAACAGTACATATATGCTTCTTATTAATGCCTCAAGGAATACTCTAGCAATGGCTCTAACAACCAGCCTGCTCTCAAAGCAATGGTAATGAGAACAAACGGTAGGTATTTCACGATATCTGCAACAACGTAAGGCGATATGGAAACATCTGTGATTTCTACTGGAGATGAAGTCACAGGTACTGCCAGTACCCTTGTGTTTGTGGCCTGCTCTCCTACTGAAAGGAAACGCTGATTTTCAGATAGACCTTGGTCGAAACCAAGATGTAATTATTTTCTATGCAGATTCAGAGAGCCCCTGGCTTCTGGCCAGTCCTGTTTAAAACCTCGAGGATGTTTAGAACAGCCCAGGTTTTGAACATCTGCCTTCGGGGATAGTAGGAGCACAAAATGGAAGAAAACCACAGTCACAAATAACCACACGAGGCAGAGCCACCCTACCAGACTGTAACAAAAGAGACAATTAAAGCCCTGTTTCATTTGCTCTCCCGCCTTTCGGGTCTTTTCATTATAGCGATTTCTCCTGCAGCCTGACAAAGAGGTGGACAGTGACTAAACAATTTTCAATTGCATGAGTCAGTTGACTGCCTTGTCCCAAGGCAACCCGAAACCCAGCTGAGGGCCTCTGGGCTCCCCAGCCTGGGAACGCAGAAGTGAGACCTTTTCTTGCACCCTGCGCCTCCCGATGCCCAGACATGGGTCTCCTCTCGTCCCACCCCCATCTGGACCTCAGCAAAGTCCACCTGTTTCCTGTTCTTGGCCTGGACAGGCTGTGCCCTGGCCTCACCCCCGTTGTGACTGCTGACCACAGAACAGCTGCCGCCCTGCTCCCGTAGCCCCCTCCCTCTCAGGCACAGACACACCCGGACCGACTTCAGGCAGACCCTTGACTACAGCTATCAGGAATGTCAGCGGATGGTTGGGCTGGCCGGGCCCTGGCTGCTGGCAGGATCTCAGGACTCCGAGAGGGTCTGAACCAGAGTTGACTGTGCAGCTGGGAGCAGCAGGAATGGCCTTAAAAAGGGAAAGGAGGGGGATGCCAAGGAGGGAGCAGAGAGCCGACGCCGGGGCCAGGAAGACAAGAATCTTGTGAGGGAGGCAGAGGGAACAAAGTCCACGATCACAGCGGTGACAGCTACCATTGATTGAGCACCTACTAACTGCCAGGACTGCTCTGGTGCTTTCTACATGTGGCCTCTTTTAACCCTTGCAACAGCCCCCCTGAGTTAGATTTACCACCTTGACTTTACGACTACGCAAACCAAGGCTCAGAGAGGGTGAGTCAACTGCCAAGGTCACACAGCCAGTGAACTAATAAGTAACCAGACCTTCTCTTAGTAACAAGGCCTGGAGCTAAGCGTGAGGTGTCTGCTTCTTTTCTGGGAAAAAGGAGGTTCAGCCCTCCCTTTAGAGATTCCTGCTGCTCTGGGTGGCCTTGACAGAAAAAAAGCAAGGCCGGAATCTCCAGGAAAACGGCTCTGTGTCCTGGAGAGACATAAGGTAGCCGCAGCCCAGGCTCCGAGCAGGGCTGGCCAGTCTGTTCATGCGGTCTGGGCACAGGACAGGCTGGAGAGGAGCTCTGTCCTGGCAAAAAGCCACAAAGGGTGGCCTGTGGAGTTCCCAGAGCCTGAGGCAGAGAACAAGATGGCCCCAGATTTTGCAAAAGGCCCTGATTTCTGGGGATGCGTGGAGCTGGAGAAGCAGCCTTGGGCCAGAGTGTCAGTCAAGCCTGGTGGTCACATGTGTAGCCTGGAGATTAGTTTCTTTGCCTGTAAATGATGATCAGAGTCCCAGTAGCATCGATGCTGGCTCCATGACTGAGAATATATGGACTCTGTGCTACGAAGGGACACTGGGGAGGGTGCTTGGCACAGTGTCCACCACATGGTCACCCTAATTAGAGCTCCTGAGTGAAGAAAGTCCTGTAAAGTGGAGGCAGCCTCAGGGGAAGGAAGGCAAGCTGACCCACCAGGAGGGGCTGCCTGGCTCCCCTCTCTGCAGACCTAGGGTACCAGAAACCAAGGTGCCAGCCAGGCTTGGGGCCACATCCCGGTCCAGGACGAAGAGCACAGAGGGGTCTGCTCTGGCCTGTGCCCACTCCCTGGGACTTCTTCCTTGCACCTGAGGCTCTGCCCTGCACTAGTGTTCTGTGAGCCCCAGGGGAGTCTGAGCTGGCCTTTCTCCCCTGCCCTCAATTCCCTCTCCCCGGTCCTCCCAGGGCTGCCCTGGACCTGCTGACCTCCCATGAGCCACAGATCCTTGCTGTCAACCGTCCTCCTTCACTGCTGGCTGGGGCTGCCCCAGCCCTCCCTGACCAAGGACACTCCTAAGCGGGGTCCTGCTCCCACCGAGGCACAATCCAGTCCCAAGGTGAGACAGCCTGGGTCTGTGAGGACGAATGGTGAAGAAATTAGGGCAGAGGACCCCAAACGTTCTCAGTCCACAGCACCCTCAGGTGGCTGCAGAGTTTGGGAACTGTGGAATCAGGGTCATTCATTCATTTCTTCATTCAATAATGCACATGTGGAGCACAACTTTTATGGATTAGACCCTGAGCTAGAAGCTGCAAACACACCAGTGAATAACCCAGTCTCAGACCTTATGGAGCTTGTGTACACTAAGAGGCAGAGAAGGAAACAGCCAACCATCTGCTCCCCACAGGAGTGCATGGAGGGGATCTGCCACCCCTGGGTGCTCCAGGAGAGCTTCCCGAAGGAGGTGGCATCCACGGCAAGGTCTAGAACTCAGCCAGGCAAACATGAGAAGAGCCCTGGGGAGAAGCCCAGAACAAAGCAAGAAGGTTGTTAGAGGGAGAGGGGCATCACCTTAAAGACCTAGAAGGAACTCAGTAAGCAGGCTGCTTAGGGATGAAGGCAGGAAGGCAGGCAAGTGGGAGCCACGTCAGCGCGGAGCCCCCAAAGGGTTTTACAGGGGAAGAAACTTGATCGAACCACCATTTTAGAGCCAACATCTGCTGCAGTGTGAAGAGTGGGTGGGGAGGACAAGCCTGGAACCAGAAAGAGGGCCAGTTAGGAGGCCGCCGCAGGGTGCCAGATGGTGGTGTCTGGAATCGAGGTGACGGCAAGAGGGTAGAGACTAGGAACTGTAGGTGAGACTGGGTGCTTGAGAGGATGTGAGAGGAAGGAAATGAGAGATGATGACTCCCAGGTTTCTGCCGTGGACGACTGGGTTGGTGGATGGTGGGGTTATTCTCGGGGTCCAGAAGAACAGTCTGAGTGGAAGAGAAACGATGGTCCCCTTTAGAAGTTGGGTTTAAGGTGCCTCTGGGCCTCCCAGTGGAGACGACCCATAGGGCAGTTATACACAAGAGCCTGGAGTTCAGGAGGCCGTCTGGGGAAGGGACCGGAGGGAGCTCAGAGGTGGAGACAGAGCATCCAGGTTGGGAGGCTCAAGAGAAAGGGCAGCCACTGGGGGAAAGAGCAGATGGAAGGAATGGCATGCCCACGTGCAGCTCAGGTGGGCAAGAGGACGACACAAGTGGAAGGTTAACAGTGGTCCCGTGGAGCGGGGACAGAGAGGCTGGGGCTTTGTCCTGAGGGCCCTGGGAACGACTGGAAGGGTTTCAGCAGGCAGCGCCTCGCTGAGATTGGCTTGTGTGAGAGGTGAGTTGGGAAAGAAGGGGAACCCACACTTAGCGTGGGCTGCCGGCCCCTCAAAGAGACGCACACTGGAGGGACGTGGTAGGAGGGACCCTGGACGAGGAGTCCTGCCTTGTGAGCTCAGGCCAAGGTCTGGGATTCCCTTGGCCTCAGTTTCCCCATCTGCAGTACAGAAGTTACACCTGCCTTCTTGGGCGTGTGGTGAGGATAAGATGGGGTGACTGTGAGCCCGCTGTCTAAGGGCTGTGCGTGAGGTGGATGGGGACTCTTCTGCAGAGGCATGGTCAGGTTGAAGCCTCCAGCACTAAAGCTTTCTAGAATGCGTTGGAGGAATCCTGGAGGTGAGGAGGGGGCGAGGACTCAGATTCCCAAATCCAACCAGCCTGTCAACTGACTCCATGCCCCTTTTCTTGTCGAGGCTCGATAAACAGCCTTGCAAGCTAGGAACGCGACGAAGGACACCTGGGGGACTGGTACCAGTCTGAAGGCTTTTGTTGTAAATGACAGAAAACCCAATCCCATTGATTAAGCACAAAAAAGATATTGGCCACATCATTTTACTCTTTTACTCACTTCATCTCACCCTGGATCTAGGGCCTCAGACGACATCACCAAGGCCCAGTGTCTCTTTTCCCAGCTCTTAGCTGACCTCCTCTGGGTTCCTTCTGTTCTCAAATGACTTCTCTTCTGGGTCTCCAGCTGGCCACGCCAGCTCCAGCCTCATACCCTCCTAGGTTTAAATGTAGGGGGAAGCCTCAGCTCCACCCTCACGTGTCTCCTTCACTCAGATTGGGTCATTCGCTCCTCCCTGAACAAATCGTGCAGCTGGTAAATCAACGCAGGGAGGGGGCAGGCGGGGAGGGATCCCCCAAAGCAAAGTTCTGCTGCTGCCAGAAAAAGAGCAGCGGCCACTGCGAAGCGAAACGGCAGGTGGGCTCTGCACCTGCTTCTCGTGACCCCTGTGGTGGTCTTGAACTGTGCTTCCCTCTGTTCAAGAAGCCAAGGCCAGAGGTGGGGGTGGGAGGCTGTGGTTCCGTGTCGCCTTGTCTTGACCTACTGGCAGGCTCCTGCTGACACTGCCTTCAGCTGCAGGCCTGTCCTGTTTCTAACTGGAATCCTGTTCTCTAAGGTGCCCTGCAGGGCTCGAAGAGCAGCCTTTAATGATGACCATTGCACAGGAACGATGCCTAGCGTGGCCTCTATGTCTCCGGGGCGCATTGCAGAGAGCCTGGGCAGGCTGGGTCCCCAGGGAGCCTCAACACAGGTCCCTCAGTCATCAAAGGCTCGGTGGAGGCGCCCAGCCTTCAACCAACAGAACTGCACAGACCAGCTCTTCGACCTCTAGCTGCGGGACTAGTCACTAAGCTCAGAGTCTCCATTTTCTCATCTACAAAATGGGGTTAGTAATGCCTCCCTCGGGGCTAAATGAAACAACAAGTGAAAGTTTAACAGTTTCTGGGGCCCAGACTGGTGCTTCTCAAACTGTGGAGAAGGAACAGCTGAGGTTTGTTTCTTATCTGTCATACTGACGTAAAATACAATAAAAATGAATTACTGGAAAATTTTAACTTGAAAACATAGACAAAGTATAAGCTCTAATTCGTACTATTATATTCAGCCAATACGAAATGACGCTGTCACGTGGCTGTAAAAGTTGTTAAAGGCGCTCCTTCGGCCCTGCACTGTTCTCACGTGCTCTCTGGTCACTGACCAGGTCAGCCTGAACCCACTGACCGCACCTGGAGGCACCGATCTAAGGCGCTCCTGCAAGTGGTTGTGGACTTTTCCACAGTCTGCTCTTGTTTATGTGCTTAATATTTCAACACTGACTTGTCAACTTCCCCTTTTTTCAGTTCTGGGTTTCAGTGGAGCATGGAATAGGCATGTTGACTGGTTCCGTGGTGGAAACAGACCATCGTGTGTGAGGCCGGGAGCGGTTCAACATCACCCCTCCCCAGCGTGGCCTCATAAGCAGCTGCAGCAGACGTGTATTTTATAACCTTGCAGTGGCAAAGTCTACGAGTTGTTCCCCCATATCCATGTGTTCATTCCTTCTTCCATAATTAAAGCGTTTTCGGTGAGAACATCGTCGCCCAGCTAAAGACTACACTCCCCAGCCTCCCATGCTGCTAGGTGGTCAGGTGACCGAGTTCCATACACTGGGCTAGAAGCAGAAGTGACTTCTGTTTTTTTGACTGGGTAAGTGTTCCCCTGTCTCTCTTTTCCCATCAGCTGGTACATCACAAGACCTAAAACAACTATGGAGTCAGAGATAGAATCTGTGCAAGGAGAATAGCAGCATCTTCCTACAATCTCTGGATCACTGACCTGAGGGAAATAAACTACTTTGTCAGAGCTGCTGTACCTGGAGGGGGTTCTGTCACAGTAGCCTAGCCTGGATCCTAGGACTGAAATGAGCACTGGCAACAGACCTTTGTGGGTCTCTGATTCCACCTGGATTCTGCATCCTTTCTGAGTGCCTGAGGAAGGCTTTGAGGACTGTTCTCAGTGAATAAGGCTGCTACTGTTATCCAAGGTCTGAGAGCTGTGCAGAAATAACAAACAAATACAATCTCGGATGTCCTTTAAGCACTAATAGGCCAGATATGACCACATTTAATCCTCTCAACAGCCCCTTGAGATGGGGAGGGACTGCCACCTACCCATTCCCCGAGCTTTTGCCAAGTTCTGCCTTCTCTCTGGTGAGGAGTCAAATCAAAAGCAATTGGAACCAGGGTGGCTGTGAAAGCAGAAGATCCACAGAAGACTGGAGTTGAGATGCAGATCCTCGGTCACTCAGCTTGTTCATTCAGCAGCTAACTACTGAGCACGGCAGTTTGCCAAGCTCTGAGCTGGGCACTAGAGGTACAGCAGTGAGCAAGCCATCCTGAAGCTTGCTGCCTATGTCGGGGAGACCTAGGCTAAGCAGAAAGTCGTGTGGGTGATCAGTAATGACAGTGGGCATGAAAGCGAGGAAGCAAAATACTACTGAGCCAAAGTCACTGAAAAGCTTCAGGCAGGGCATATAGGGCCGAGTACGGAAGATACTGAGCATGTAGGCCTTTCCATCGGCATGCAGAGTATGAGTAGCATCGGTGAGGCTAGAGCAAAGTCAGGGTCAGGCTGTGGGAGTGATGTGGCGTGAGGCCCACTTGGAGCACCTCAAGTTGCAATCTACATTCCACACACAGTCACTAGGAAGTGGGCCCCAGCCTTTGGCCCCGAGGACAGGCTCCACTGTCATCCAGGAAAATTAGCTGGTGGGCCTGAGATGGAGCCAGTCCCAGGCCTGTGTGATCACCTCTCTCCAGGAGCAGAAAGGCAGTGGCCTAGAGAAGAAATGGCGAGCTATGTCAGAGCTCCAGATCCTCTGGCCTTCTCGCTGGCCAGTCCCGCCATCCTCCCTTCCGAGGCCATCACTATGCACAGGTGGCCCAGCAGCCGAGAGCGTCAGAGGAGTCTCCGACTCGGCCTGCCCCGAAGCTGTGCAGCTCCCGGGAAAGATGACTCATCAGGCAGCAGCATGGAGAGGAGGGACCCCTAGCACGTGTGCACGCACACACGCACGCTCACGCGCATTCCCACGTGTGCTCAGTGGAGGGAAATAAATTGCGGTGACACGCTTTTAAAATTGAAAGCAGGGACATAATAGCTTTTCAATAAAGGTTTGACAGTTGTGTAATACAAGTGTTAGCAGAATGATGGCAACGGTCATTTCTCGCCCAGTTACAAGGAAGGGAGGGGGAATCTAAGAGGAGGGGAAAGGGGCGAGAGAAAGAGAAAAAAGAAGACACAGTGTCAGTGACATGAGAGTGTGAAGGAAGCTCACTGGGCTTTGCTTATACCTCGGTCACCAAGCACTGGCTTCCTGTCTTATGACAACTGAGCACCTACTATGTGCAGGCTCTCTACTTCCATCATTTATTTTGACTTCCACAACAAACCTGGAAGAGGAGCATGATTATCCCCATTTTGTAGATAAAATAACTGAGGCTCAGAGAGATTAAATCACACAGACAAGGCCACACAATGGATCCACCTCTGCTCAGACTCAAGGGCCCTTGCTCTCTCCCAGTCTCCACTCCTCTCCCTCGCTCACCAGGCCTTAATGGAGGCAATCCTCCTGGTAACTTAGCTGGGTCTGAAACTCCTCATGCCTTCTGCGGGGCTTGACACGCAGCAGGTCCTCGATAAATGTGCAAAGAATGAGGGAAGAGAGGATATAGGGGCAGGTGGTGAGGAGAGTTACTGCATTGCTATGAAGATGGGGAGAGAAGGAAAGGGTAGCGGGGGAGACCAAGACAGGAGCCCCATTTCTAAGTGAACAGTGCTTCTGCCACCACCAGGCTGGGTGAGCAGAGCTATGCCTGTGGCCTCAACTATGGGTTGACTCGTGCACTGCTCAGCTCTGTGAGCCTCATTAGTGTGAAGCACAGGGGGAAGTGGGAGGGAGGGTGAGAAGCACAGATAAGGAGGGGGCCTGCCCGCATCTGTCATACACAGCTACAGCAGCAGTTGCGTTCTACCCTCCAGCACACTCCTCTCTCCACTGGCTGCCTGGAGAATGACCCAAGGAGTTTTAAAAATACTGGCAGTTTGGGCCTACCCCCAGAGGTTCTGAGTTCATTGGTGTAGGATGGGTCTTGGGCAGCAGAATTTATTAAAGTCCCCCAGCTGGCTCTAACTTGAAGCCCAACTTGAGAACCACTGCAGGACCAACCTACCACTGAAGGGGGAGGAAGGAGAAAACTAATATTCCTCAGGCCCTACCGCATACACTACCCACTGCCTCATAAGGTAGGTATTCTTATATCCATACTACAGGTGACAGACCAAGTTTCTGCAAGATGAAGAGACTCGCAGTTGTCACCACTCGAGTTATCACTACCAAGGGGCAGAGGTGTGCTGGGAATTCAGATCTCACATCAAAACTCCAGCTTTTCCTGTCCAACATGCAAAAGCCCATGCTGACCGGGATCTCTCTAGGTTCTGCTGTAGAAGGCTATTGCCCTGGCTTCCTTGTCCCCAACCTCCCCGCACCACCCTTCGCCCGTCCACTCTCTCTGAAAGGCACAGTCCTCTCCTTAACCAAGAAGGCCATTGAGACGTCACATTCTTAACAACAAAGCTGCTACTTTGTGCAGCTCTTAGCATCTCCAGGGTTTCTCCTACCCACTATCCCATTTGGTCCTCACCCCTATGCCACAAGGTGAACCTGACAGAAATGATCATTAAGTCCACATTACATTACAGTGGAAGGACCTAAATCTCTGAGAAACTAAGTGACTTGTCTAAAGTCACAGAGCTAATTATTCGGCCCAGGGGAGACTAGAATCCAGCGTTTCTATCTCTAAAATCAGTGGTTTTTTTTTTTTTTTTTTTTTTACCTCATTCCTGAATTGGGGTTTGGACAATCTGGCATTGCTAGAAGAAGCCACAGCTGGTGAGAGAGCAGGCCATTCAGCTTAGCGTGCTCTGGGAAAGAGCTTGCCTTCGATGGCAAAGAGCGCTTAGGAAAATGCTGCCCTGTAAGTGCGGACGAAAGTGTTGAATGTTATGATTATTATTATGTCGTACGAAAGTGTTGTGTGGCCTGCTAAATAAAAAATCAGGAAGCAATATCTGGCAAGTTCATGTTTTGGTGAGAAAAAACTTTCTTGAACCCAGGATTGATTTGGAGACCTGTATATACATCTCTGAGTTTGAAGCAACCCTTTCAGGCAATTGGAATGGGGCCACCAAGGGCAGGGCCCAAGTGCCATGATCTCAGAGCCTTCCTGCCTAGCAGAGAATGTGCACTCGCCCTCTGGGATGTCCTATGACCTTGACAAGGTGAGTCTGTCCTGTCGAAAGGGGTGTGATTGGACGCTGGCTTGGGCTCTGCTGGGTGAGACCTCTGAGTGGGCCAGGTGTTAGGCAGCACATGACTCAGAGGATAACTGCTGCTTACCACAGGTCCTCAGGGAGTTTTGACTCACCTCTCTTGGCCGAATAAGATTATTAAGACGCCATAGAAATAGGAAAAGCACAGAGAGCAGAGTTGGAAACAGATTCCCAGGATGTCAGAGGCTGCTCCTGGACCTGCAGGACCCCACGTGTCCTCAGCTGACCCGGCCAGAGCTGCAGTCTGACATCTAGAAGAGGATCCAGTAGCACGATTGGCTCTGAATGTGGCTTTCCAATCTTAGTTGAGCTGCTTGGGTCCCATGAGGGCCGAAAAGGGACACAAAGGCAGGAGGAGGGTCTAGACAGCCAGGAGACCCAGCTGCCCAGGCAAAGCCTCGCCCACTCGAGGAGGGCTCTGGGGCCTCCCACAGCCTTGGAACACTGCCTCTGCTTTGCATCTTTCTGACCTAAGTTTGTTGAAAACTTTTTCAACTGGCTCATTTTCCCACTTTACAAGTGAGTATGGCCCTAGAGGAAGTTGGATCTGACCCTTGAATGTGTTTTAATGAACTTGGCTGAGGGATTAGAGCTTGCTCGGGTAGAGGGTATGCATTGAGAGACTCAGTTTTGCATCAGGGGAGACCAGGTTCTCTACTGACGATGTGACAAATGTCCAAACCTTGAGAGAATTTTTATAAGGGCTTATTCGAGCCAAATTGATGACATATATGCTGAAGAGCAAGATCTCAAACGCTCCCAAGAATAACAGTTTTGCAGCATCTTTTATGCATTTGAAATTAAGAAGGAAACATAAGGAAGGTTATTACATGGAGGTGGGAGGGGAGCAAGGTGGGGATTGAATTACAGGATAGTTAACAAGATTCTGTGCTCCTTTGAGGGTTAATACCCCCTTCAAGGGGTATTATTTCTGCTTTTTCAAAGGTGTGTTAACCTAGATGCACAAGAACAATGGATAGGGCTGGCTGGCTTAAAACCTTTCACTAAAGAAGTTACAGGCCTGGGGCATGACTATCCCCCATTACCTGCCCAGTTAGGAATTTATGATCAGATCACCCTGTGAGATTACTTTCCATAGAATCCTTTTTTTCATCCACACTACCTCCAAAGGCACCAACCTTCAGACTGAACATCATGAATAATTCATGTTTATTGAGGACCCAGTAGGTACCAGGCACCATGCTAAACATTTTACATCTATCATTCCCTGGATGTTAAGAGCAGCCCTAGAAGGGTGGTCCTATTAGCACCCCATTTTAAAGGTGAGGTAACTAAAGCTGGCTCAGTTAGTCACAGGCAACTGCAAGTGGCAGGGCTGGGCTCAAAACCAGGGCTGCCTGACTCCATACCTATGTCATTGCCGAGCAGCCTTTAGCATCACCCAGGAAGTGAAAGGCTCACTGCTCCAAGATGCAGCTAATTTATGGACTCAAGCAATTCATGACTATCCTGTCTGCAGGATCAGCCTTGTGTTTGATCTTTGGATTTCCAAGGGCTAGTGGAGTGCCTGGAAATGTACTCAATAAATGTTGGTTAAAATTGAATAAACACTGAATAAATGAATGAAGACAAATAGACAAAGGACAATACACTGGACAGACTATGGCAAATATTAGAAGAGGGATCTGAACAAAAAACCAAGGGATTTGGGAGCAGAAAGTGGTCATATCTGGGTATGGAATCAGGGAAGCTTTTCTGAGGGAAAAGGAGGTAGCATTTGGCATTTGGTCTTTACCGTGGGCCTGGCTTGGTTTCAGCACTGAGCATAAGGGTGTGGGGCGGGGGGTAGTCAGCTGTGGGAACAGTCAAGCAAAGGCCTAGGGGCCCAAGTACAGAGTGTGCTTACAGCTGTGCACTAGAGGGAACACAGCAGTGTGCGAGAGCACAATGAAAGAGGGGGTAGGTGGAACATGCTGGTCTTATGGGCTGAAGTGTGTCTCCCCAAAAGATGTGGCAGTCCGACTGCCAGCACCTGTGAACGCAACCTGATTTAGCAGTAAGGTCTTTGTAGGTGATCAAGTTAAGACGACGTCATTAGAGTGAGCTCTAATCCAATATGATTGGTGTCCTTATAAAAAGGGGAAATTCGGAAAGAGACAAACCTACACACAAAGAGAACACCATGTGAAAATGAAGTCAGAGATAGGGATGACGTGTCCACAAACCAAGGTAGGCCAGATTGGCAGCGAACCACCACGACGCTAGAAGCAAGGGATGGAACAGACTCTCCCTCAGCCCCCAGAAGGAAACAACCCTGCCCACACTTTGATTTCAGATTCCTAGCCTCCAGCCTCTTTTCTCACAAGAGAATGAACGTCTATTGTTTAAAGCCACCCAGTTTGGGACACTTGGTAGTGGCAGCCCCTGGAAACTAACATAGCCAAGGAGGGTCTCTGGTGGCCAGCTGGGGGTTTGGACATTGAGAGCCAACGGGAAGTCAGTGAAGGCTTCTGGGCAGGAATAAGCCCCGTGAGCAAACGTTTTGGTGCAGGCACGCCACTACTCACAATGGAGCTGAGAGGCAAGGCAAACATGCAGGGACAGTGGTGAGCAGCACAGCTCAAGTCTGGCCTCTGGATGATCCAGCTTGGCATCGAATGATGATCATGGCCAGAGGGGAGAGGGTGGCTGCATGGCAGCGACAGACCTCTTGCTAGCTTTGTGAGGCATGGGGCGGCTTATCAGCTCAAGGTTGTTTTGGTTCCAAGCTACAAAATATAATTCTAACGAGCAAATCCAGGAATTTATTGGACACATATAATCAGTGTGTGAATAATAGTGAATAAAGGTTGAATGAATGGAGAAGAGTTGGCATATAGCTATAGGCAAATATTTAAAAGAAATGCTAAATACTAAAAAAAGGTCTGAACAAAATGCCACAAGGCAGGAAGCAGTCGCATCTGGTTGGGGTTATCTAGAACTGTCTCCTGAGGGAAGCTCACGAATAAAAGGAATGATTGCTCTCAGGAAGGGTAAGAACGGGTAGCTCTGGAGAGGGGAGTGGGAGCTTGGAGGTCTCTAGAGGGTGGTCATCTATGTTTGTCCTCCGGACTCCAGCTCTCAGGGAGAGAACTGACTGGGCCATGGGCCCACCCCTGGGGCCTGGGCCTATGATTGGCAGCTCAGGTGGAAGGGTCTAGTTCTCCAAAGGAAAAGAAGAGGGGACCTTTCACTGGAACCAGGTGGACCAGCAAGAGACTCTGGGCAGGCAAAACTACAGATACCCTGTGCAGGTGAGGAGAGAAGAGGGAAGGCTGGGAATGAGGGAAGCTGAATAGCAAGAGTTGGAATGAGTCATGGATGAAACTCCGGGAGGAGACACCTGGTTGGAACCCATTGCGAGGGTAAGGTTAGTGGACGCCTATCCTCTCATCTGCCTGGAAGCCACACCCCACACCCCTTCTCCCTTATGAGAACTTTCCTTGCCCCATCATGCCCCCACCCACATCTCTATGGCTCCCATGAAAGCCACTCTGACATCCTGTCCCAGTAGATTAGTCCTGGTCTTGCACCAGACACAGCTTGTGCCCACCATGGTACTTAGCCCTTCGTGCAAAAAATCTTCTCCTTGTAGTTCTCTAAGGGAGTTTGAATTACATTTCTATCCCTTGTGATTGTCTAGACTTAGGGTTCTATCTAATGCACAGTCCCTGCCTTCAGGGAACTCAAAATAAAGCAAGGGGACGATTACAAAGATAGCTAGAATACAATGTGAATATACTTATTCCATATTTATTTGCTCCCATAAGTGAATGCACAGGTAAACACTTGCAAGTCATAGACATGCATTCATGTACAGAGGTACTGGAAAGACCTATGAAACTTCAGAGAGGCAAAGAGGCATTCCAGGGGAGAGAGCGGCTTGAGCAAAGAGTGGAGGTAAGCAAGCACTTGACGGTTGGGAGGATTTAGTCCAGCGTGACTGGAATGTACCCTACGTGATGAGGAGTGGCTGGAGAGATGAGGACCTGTCTGAGATAAGCCTCATGTGTATTGTTAAGTAGTTAGACTTTATTCTTACCCATGGGGAGAAAAGTACTTTAGAGGAAGTAAGGAAACCCATGCAGTGACCCACCAATGACAATCCGTGAGCAGTGGGTACGCATGTGGTTGCCAACTTTTACTGTAAAGCTTTTCTTGTTGCACTCCTGGAGGATGGTTGAGTTTATTATGCTGTCCCGATGAGAAGGGGGACAGGAGAGAAAAGAGAGCTGGCTGTCATGTTGCCTGCTCACTCCAGGCACAGGGGCTGGTAACAAGCAATCCCAGACAGATCCTGCTAAATCGTGCTGGTGCAAACCCCTGGGAGAGGAGCCAGAGGAGATAGTTCAGAGTGCGGCTCGGAGTAATCGTGTGTAGCCTCCTGAAGTCTGAGTCTCGGCGGCTGGGTAAGATGTGAACAAGGCTAGTGAGGTGGGGCAAGGCCAGCCTGAGGACAACCTGGATCCTCAGGCCAAATTCAGACCTGATGGGGATAGGAAATAGGTATCCATGAAGGTTTTTGAGCAAAGACATAACACTGAGAAGGTGGCATTCTGGGAAGAATCTTAGGTGAGATGGGAAGCTGGGAGGTATGGAGGTGGCTTTAAGGGGATATTTATTTTGCAAAGATTTCCTGGGAACCAAGTATATACCATGTACTAGGTGTAGACACAGAGATGAAGAGAACAAGGGCCTGGAAGAAAGATCTAGAAAGACTCCCAAAGGAGCTGGGTTTTGAAGGATAGATAGGAATTTGCCAATTAGATTATCCATTGCTTGGGAAGGTCTGTATTTATCTTTAGAAAAACATATGAAAAAGCCAAACAATATAAAGGGATATGCAGTAAATGTACATCTCCAATACAACTTGGTCCACAGTGGCCCCCGCCCAAAAAGGCGGACGGACACTGTCATCAGCCTCTAGCACAGAATAGTGATTAAATTCACAGATTCTGCCTGGGTTCAAATCTCAGCTCCACCACTTGCTAGACAGTCACCTCGGGCAAGTAGCTTAGCTTCTGTGAGCCTCCCTTTCCTCAACCACATGAAGAGGGTGGTGGTAATAGGACCGACCTCCAGGGTGGTTAGAAGAATGAAGTGAGTTAAAATGTGTAGAGTTCAGAACAGTGCCCGCAACGTAATGAATACAGAGTACGAGTTAGGCCCCAAGTGTGGAATGTTGTGTACAGAGTCACATGACATGGATGAGGATGAAATAAGTGATGCATGTACATTACTCAGCATGATTTTTAACTACAAAAACAATGTTAAGTGTTCAAAAATTTCCATTGCTGCGGCTGTTGCCCTTATTAGTGCAGCAGTGTCGCCGGTCGGAAGCCCGCGAGAGTCACAGGCCAGCACTTGTGTCTAGATGATCCTGTATATGTGTGTGTTGAACAAATGAGTGAGTGCATTAATTCTTTACTTCATAGTCACATGATTGCCTATATCAGTTTCAGGTTCTCATCCTGATTTAAAAAAAAAGAAAAGTACCAAAGTGAAAACAGAAAGGTTCTTTTTGTGCACCTTCCCCCACTTTCCATGCATGCCCTCCACCACGGAGACTGAGAGCCTGGGAACTGCAGATCCCAGGATTCCTTGCTGGCGGGGATCCGGGTTAGAGTGCGCCAGTGAGGGATACCTGTGCGAGACTGGGAAGGAGGAAGAGAAGAGCAAATGTGAGATCTTACAGGGGCCTTTCGGGATTGGCCTCAAGTTCGCCTGCTGTGGCCTGCAGTCCTCGTAGCTTCCCGACTCTCTGGACGCCGGCAGCCGACCCGAAACCCGGGCCCGTTTGCCTTCACTGTGGTTCCTCCAGCCCCTTCAGTGGTTGTGTAGACACTGAAGTCCCCGTGCTAAGCGCCCTCCTGCTGTCTTCCTGACTGAACCGTAAGGAAACGTTTTCTCTTTCATCAGGAAAGGAAAACTTTCCCAGAAACCCACCATCAGACTTTTACTAACATCGTATTGTCTAGAACTGGTCACAAACTCCAGCCAATTGGCAAAAATAGATGGATTCGTGTGTCAGGCTTAACCCAGTCACGACTCACCCCCCACAGTTGGATATATTGCTGCCTCTACCCAAACAAAGGACAGGTAGATGGCTGTTGTGCAGGTACCTACTGTGTCTGCTTCCCAGTGCTTTGGAGCCCTTGGCTTGGTTGGAAGGTCCTAATAAGAAAAGGTAAAGTTGGACTTGAGGTAGGGTTTTCTTCCCAGTTTGGGTGCTGGTAGCAATGAATGTCTGAGGAGCTGGGCTTCGTGACCAAGCTGAGAACCCATTAGAAAAGCATCAACGTGTTTGCATCAACTGGAAGGGAGCAATTAATATGTTTTGGGGACATATTAAAAAATAAAAGTGAAGTAAAGCAGGACTAAAAATTACTTATACGTTATCCATTGAAAAGACAAATAGTAGGTCTCTCACGACTATCTTATGTTTTAACAAAAATAACAATACCCACTTTTATAGCACTTAGAGGGTGCCAAGCACTTTTTCAAAGACTTTCTGCACATTAAGTCGCTTAATCCTCACGGTAATATAAGGTAGGTATTTTCATTATTCCCGCTTACAGGTGAGGACACTGAGGCACAGAGAAAGTGCCCAAGGTTACGCAGCCTCACATGACAGAGCTGAGATTTAAACCCAGACAGTCTGAGTCAGAGGTCACATTTAAAACGAATGAATGAATGAATGAATGAACGGATGGATGAGCAAATGGATCCGTCACCTGGTATGAGTTGGGTATGAATGATATTGCTCCTCAAATGTTTGTAGCTGCTGTGCAGTCAACAAACTGTAAGTGCAGTACTGAGTTTGAGGTGGCTTTTTAATCATCATGTACTCTATTCATCAGTAGATGCTAAAAAAATGATCGTAGGAGGAGCCATGGCATTTATTCATGTTTGTATTTCTTTCCAGTTGCTGCTACGACAACTTACCATAAACTGAGTGGCTTTAAACAGCATAAATTTACTCTTTTACAGTTCTGGAGGTCAGAAGTCTAAAACCAACACAGCTGCATTCCTCCTGGAGGCTCTGGGGGAGAATCTGTTTCCTTGCCTTTTCCAGCTTCTAGTGGAACTTCTTGGCTCATGGCCTGATCTTCCATCCAGGAGTGTCCCATCTTCTCTCCACTCTGACCTCCTGCCTCCCTCTTATAATAACCTTGGTGATTACATTAGGCCCAACAGGTAATCCAGGAAAAGCTTGACTAAGTAGCATCTGCAAAGTCTTTTTGACCATGTAAGTCTACATATTCCCAGGCTCCAGAAAGCTGGAAATCGCCATGTTTGAGGGGCTATTATTCAGACTGCCACATGCTATGGAGAGCTCCTGGCCCCAGAAAAGGTGGAAGAGGGCCCTGCTAACACATGAGTCCATCACACAGATGGAAGGAGGCAGAGGTCATTTTGTGAAGACCTAACCCCTTCCCTAACTCCTTCTCGTGCATGGCAGTGGGGCCCAGTGGGCTCCTCAGCTCTGAGGGGAGAAGGGGAGTGGTCCCTGAGGGACTAAGTAGGCAGTCTCTCGAGAGTACCCCTGCCCTTGGCTCAGCAGGCCCAGTTTTGAAAGGCCTTTCCAGGAGGACCTTGTTTTCCCAGAGGAAAATTGACAGAGACAGCAGCCCCCAAACAGCAAGAACTAAGCAAAAGCTCTGAAGACATCCAGATGGGCTTTGCATCTCTCACACAGGGGTCCCTCAGATTTCCAGAGAGAAGAGGCAGAAAACCTACAGCAAGAGGCCCAAGCGGGCACAGCTTCACTGTGTCTTCCTCAAGGGTTGAGGACTGAGCCGAGGTGGTCTCACTGGCATTGTGGGGGTCACTGGGGGAGACTGTGGGGAGCAGAAGTGCAGACGGGAGGCACCTGCTTCCTTTTCTCTGGAGAAGCTCAGCCTTCCACATGGCCAGCCTCTCCCCATCCCTATTGTCCCTAACAACAAACATGCCATCCTTTACAGGAGGCCCTAAGACTGAGAAGAAGTGGGCTGGGGCCATTGGCAGTGGTTTCTACCAAGAGGGATCACTTTTGCTCCCTGCCCTCTGCAGCTTCCCACCTATCTGAGGCAACAAGCCATGTGCACAGAATGACTGCAGCACATAGGACACAGCATGGAACTGTTGCCTTGCTTTCTGAACTCTCGTTTGGATGCGGAAATCGTGGAAGAACAATGAAGTTCATTGCCCTCTACAGAGCATTTCCCACGTCCCCTAGTGAACCTCATACTGCAGAAGTCACAACGAAGCTCTTTCACACACGGTTTCCCGTCACGCCGCTGAAACAGGTAGCTCGCCACCGTGCTCCTTTTCCTGGAAGCATGACGGAGCTTTTTGGTGCCTGCCAGGAAGTTTCCTCCTCGCTGCCTTGCTGGAGGCAGACTCTGTCAAGCAAGAACTCAGGTCTGCAGGTGGCCTGTGAGCGCAGCTGGGCCCGCGCCACACAGCTGCCAGGTGCAGAGGGTTTATTTTCATAGCAACCCTCCCTGTTCTTGACAACTGCAGCCCGGAGCCCAGCTCCAGGGTGACAGGTACAGTCAGTGATTTGCCACAGAAGCTTTTGTTCCATCCACCCCATGACGGGTGCCAGCTGGGCATGTTTGTTTCTGTTCCTCCGAGTCTGAGTCTGGCTGATCCTTACCCCCTGACTCAACTTCCTTCGGAGCCTGGCCTTGCTGGGGCTCTCAGAACCTTGCCCAGCCTAAGCAACGGCCCAGGGAATGCACACCTGTCCCCAGGAACTCAGTCGGGGAAGAGAAAGAGATACAGAAAATGTGGAGGAAAGAGACTGTTGAGAAGGTAGTCAGAGCCCATCATGGGCAGAGGCAGCCCGAGGCTCCTTGCATTTCGGTTTCTGTCCGTGTAGGCCAGAGCCACAAGGACACATACCTAGCTTATTCCCGAGAAAAGAATCCTGGCACATGAGGGTAAGAGGCACCTCAAGATGATCAAGACCAGCCCTGCCAAGTTATAGATGGGGAAACTGAGGCTCAGAGATGCTAAATGACATCTCAAAATCAGACAGTGCTGGGCGGCCTGACAAGGAGAAGAACCTGGAACCAATAAAGCAAAAACAGTAGAATTAACCTTCAACCTCCACTCCCAACACACAGACACACACAGGGGGAAGGTGACTCTGTGACTTTCATGCCCTGATGAGAGCGCCCCTTGACCTGGCACGTCTGCATGCAAATGCGGACTCGAGCGCGGCTGGGACCCACTCCGCGATAATTACAGCAGCCATTTTTGGCCACTTAACTATGTGCCAAGTATGGGGCTAAGTGCCTACCTGCACTAGCTCATGAAACCCTCAAAATGTCTCAGTGGAGCAATGACTATCCCCAGTTACAAAGGGGGAGCCTGGGCTTGGGGAGGTTTCTTGACTTACCCCCGTCATTCAGCTAGGAAGAGGCAGAGCCAGGATTTGGGCCCCAGTCTGCTGACTCCAAACCCACGCTCTCAGCCATGCCAGGCTCTGCCCCCATTTAGACAGGACCTTTTTCTATTCTTCCCTATAAGAACCTCACAAAGGACTCTGGGGTTCTCCCCTGTGTCCTCTTTCCAGGTAGCTGGCATATTTTTTTGGCAGAAGAGGAAGGTCAAGAGCTGTAAAGTCTGAGAAGTGTCAATTCATATGCAGGCGTATAAGAAGCCCAGGGATCAGCATGGGAGTCACGCAGACCCCTTGAGGTTACCTGAATCTAGACAAGGTGGTGGCCTGGGCAGGCAGACCTGAGGCCAGAGGCCAGGGGAGAAGAACTATGCAATTTATACCGTTATATCTCTTTTTGATCCCGTATTGTGTTTTTCTTGTTTTTAAAATACAAAACAGATATTCTTTTTAAAAGTTCCTCAAATGTATTCAGAAGGGGTTATGACCCCAAACTGACCCACAATGCATGCTTTTAGTAGCACAAGCCCTTGTGACACCTGCCAGCCTCCAGAACCAGCCAAGTGCTTCATGCTTTAGGAATTTATTGTCATAAATAATAACCTGTCACCACCTTGGCGGAGAAGTACAAGTAGGTTCTCGCATCTCCTGGCCCAGTTCACACTTTGACTAGCCTGAAAATTCCACTTTAACAGAAGCCCGGGTGTTCTAGCTTCCTTCTTACTCATCCAGGAAGACAGCAGAGGGACAGGAGACATGGTTGTCATCAGCTGCTACGCCCCTCACCCCCAGCACCTCCTCTGTTACTTTCTCCAGAGCACTAACACTGATTGAAATGATCTCCCTGATAATTGCATCTCTCCCAAGCGAGTAAGGACCACAGGAGCAGTGACTTGCTTGTGCTCCAGCACCTAGAACAACGCCTGGCTCATAGTGGGCACACAGGAAGCCTTTTTCGAAAAAATGATCACATATAAGCATAGGTTGTCGGAGTGGAATTGCGACTCTACCTTACAGAAGGGAACGCAGAGTTAAATGAGATAATCCACGGTGTCTGTAAAGTTGTATGAACGGAAGTTTTATTATGCCTCGCACATGCTTGGCACATAGAAACTTAAGAGACATCGGGTGAGTGAGTGAATGAATGAATGAATGAATGATTGAATCATCATGGTCCTGATGCTTGAATGAATGAAGATGAAAAGGACCTTCAGGATGATCTAGCTCAAACCAAATAATTGACTGAAGATAAAGAAGTGAAATGGCTTTCGCTCTTCTCAGCCTTCTTGAGAAATAAAAAATTCTGCACCCTTCTTTTTGGTTGTGAACCAAATCTGGGCATCTGCTAAGCAAATGGCAAACCCTGCCCCAGCCTCTGCTCAGCCCAGTAGCCTCCAAGTGTGCCCAGGTCTCTATAGACTGCCCTGTCCCTCCCTGGGCATCCCTGAAACAGTCGAGCAGAACGTGAGTCCCTCTCTCTCCACTGGTCAATGGGGTTTGGAAAGATTGACACCATAGTCCCAAGGGCTATTGTCCCTAGACAGTCATGAGTCTCTCCTAGTCTAGGTGTTCCAGAATATTTCAGTGAGAGGCCAGGCTGCCGGGACAGTCTTTTGCTGGCGTCCCCTGGGCTCCCACTCCCCCAGGCTGGCTCCTAGCTTAGCCAGTTGACTCCTACACCATCTCTATACCATGTGTTGGAAGCACAAACCCCGTTCTGCTTTTTCAAATCAGATCTACACCTGCCCTGGCATAGAGCTCCCAGGCCACACGTTGGATTCGAGTGCAATTGCCCAGCCTTCTCCCAGAATCATAACTTCAGCCTTGGCATTTGCCCCTCATTTTTGCTTCCTCCCCACCCTCACCTGCCAGCATGCCCCGTGCCCAGCAGAATAACCCTGGCCCCTCCAGGAAGTCAGAGGTGGCAGCAGAAGTGAGGGTGGGAGTAGGAGGGCCTCCTACGGGGAGTTGTTGATTAGCCGCAGCCTTCATAGGGCCTCTGTCCATTCCAACGTCTCCCACAGCATGATGTGCACAGAGCAGGGTCCCAGCAAATCCCGTGAATTGAATTTCCTTTCTTTATTTCACTTCCCAGAAGTCCCCTTGTTCCTCTAATTCAGTTACCAAGATGTTGGTGAGCACGAATGTTTAATAGAGGCCAAATAACAGGATAAGCTGAGTTAGAAGGAAACCGAAACAAACATCCTGAGATTGTGTTTTCTGCTCACTCCTCCACAGGCCAGGTTCACATCTGGTTCCCTGCAGACACACCGGCCCAGGCCTGGCCAGGCTGAAGCCTGGGCGACTCCTAGGAAGGAAGGGATCTGGTTTCCCGATCTGAGGGGAAAAGTCTGTAAACAGCCTGCGCAGGCCAAAGGTCAGGGAGTGGAGCCATGCGGACTCAGTCCTCTGCACGTGTGAACAGGACGCTCAGCGAAGGCTGTCAGGCACCAGAGCAGGGCCTGGGGGAAACGCTTCCAACTGACGTTTCCTGACACACCAGTGTGGCTTGGCAATTTCCTGCTCCTGGGACATATGGGTGCTTGGGAACATGCTAACCCAGAGGCAAGTGGGGAAGGTCAGTCTGGATTAATACCCTTTCAGCTGAAGTGACAGAAAATCCAACTCATGTAAAAAGCAGAGTACAGCTCTAACAGGGCCCTTTGTGAAACCTCTGTACCTTAACTTCCTATTCCTCTCATCAACCCTGTGAGAAAGGAATTATTATTATTGTCCCCATTTTACACGTGAAGCCACCAAGTGCCTACCCAAGGTCACACGGCTTAGCAAACCAGGGTTAAAACTCAGTGATGTGGTTTCTTGTAACTTACCCTTTCCTGCCTCTTCAGACCAAACAGGTAAGGGGTCCGTGCTGGTTTGTGCACCCTTGGTCATATGGAAGTAGAATGCAGGTAGGGCTTGAAGACAGGTGACAGGAATGAGGGTACCTTCCCACTCCCCTTCTGGGTCTTATTCCTTTTCCTGTAGGCTGGACTGATTCTCATCTTTGGCAGCCTGATTTCCTGCACACAGAAAGGGAACCTGGCTTCTAGCCCCTCCAGAACTTTATTCAGCACCCGCAGAGAAATGAACTGCCCTCTCTCTATGCTCCCAAGTTGGAAACTTCCAGAAGAGGGCTCTGATTGGCCTATTGGGTCAGTGCTCCCTCTTGGCCAGGATCCAGGGAGGTAGGAGAGTGAGGTCAGGTAATTTCTCCACCTCCCTCCCTGGCTGTTTTAGGGGGTGACCATCTCTTTACCGAATAACATGCACTGTGGTCTGCATATTATTTAGTACCTAGCCTTCTTCATTTAGCATGTCAGGTGGATCATTCCACACCAGCACATATGAGATTTACCTCATTCTTCATAATATCTGCCTGGACCATCTAGGGTGTGCGTACCCTAACTGGCATGACCTTCCTCCTATTGATGGACATTTAGGTGGTTTCCAGCCTTTTTCCTTTGCAAACATGACACAGTGAACATACTTGCACGTGTCTCTGTCTATACTATGTTTCTGTGCCTAATATAGCTTAGAGCTAAAAGGATGTGTTTGGAGCTTTATCTCCCTCCGTTCATATCCCATCTCCTCTACCCCATAGTTATGTGACCATGGGCATATGTAACGCCCCCACACTTCAGTTCCTTCATCCATAAAAAATTAATAGTACCTTCACATAAGGCTATTGGGATGGGAATGTGACAGGATTGGCCTAAGGATTACATGACATAAACCATGTAAGGCAGGGGTCCCCAACCCCCTGGGCTGCAGACCTGTCAGTACTGGTCCATGGTCTCTTAAGAACCAGGCCACACAGCAGGAGGTGAGCATCAGTCAATGAGCAAAGCTTCATCTGTATTTGCAGCCGCTCCCCAGCGCTAGCATCACCGCCTCAGCTCCACCTCAGATCAGCAGGCATTGGATTCTCATAGGAGCACTGGTCCCGGGTGCCAAAAAGGTTGACCATTGCCTTAGAACATCCCAGCTTCCGAGCTCCTAGTGGGATTGGCTGAGGTATCTCTTGCAAAGCATCACAGCTCTCTCTGCCCTGACCCCGCAGGGATTCAGAGCAAGCCGCCCCAAACTATGCCACTTTGGCATATGAATTATTTTGAACTGAAGGCAATTAAGACCCTACAGGTTCACAAGAAACTTTTACCTTTCCCTTATAGGATTTAAATTAGGGGACTTGCCCATAAAACGTTATCACTGGAAATAACTTGTTTTGACCTATCTACAGGGAAGGGCAAACCACTAATTTCTGAACAGCTGCTTTTTATCGTCCTGTGACGACTTTCCTCTCCTCTCAAGCTGCAAGGCGCCCTACCTCATCCTTAGCTCAGACTGTCATATATACTTCATTTTCACTTTCTGTCCCTAAAGCTCTCCTGTATGTGGGGTTCCCTTGTAATTCAATCTGGTTGTTTTCTCTTGTTGATCTCCCTCATGCAGATTTAATTGTTAGGCAGGTCAAAAGAACCTTATGGGGATAGGAAGTTTCCTTCTCCCCCATAACCCAATCCTGCTTCCTTCACTCCCCCACAGGTGTTGCTCCAGTGTTCTCCCCAGTAAGGCACTTCGCATGCAAATCTCAACTCAGGATCTGTTTGGGGGTACCTGGCCTATAAGAAAGCCCTTTATCTATGAATGGGGGTGAAGAAAAAACATGGCCAGAGGGTGTGAAGGGCGGTCGCATTGCTATTACTTTTGGGGCTTCATGGAACATTTATAGGTTCAGTGGATATGAAGATTGTAAATCCAATCACATAATGCACCCCACTCCCCTCTTTAAAACTCCTCAGCGACAACCTACTGACTGTAGGATGCTTTTGAGCTCCTGAGCCTGGCTTGTGAGCTCTTTTGTAATCTGGCCTGACCACCACTGCAGGCAGCTCTTGCTCTCCCTTGCTCTCCAGGCAGTCACTATCTGCAGTTTTCCAAACTGCCAAGCTGTCCCCCACTGCCCTACCTCTCCGCAGCATCCCCACAAGCTGCTTACTGTCCTGGAAGCCCTTTCTTCCCCTGGGCCACTTGCAGTCCCTCTGCATTAAAATCACCTGTCTCCTCGCTCTCCTCTGGCCTGGATATTCCAGGAGGGTCAGGCCAGGTCGTAGTCATCTACCTCTTCGGGGCCCAGAACCATGGTGTTTTAGGCTGCACAATAACACCACAGCAGTGGCCGATTCATTCATTCATTCATTCAATATTTTATTATGATAAAATACACATAACATAAAATTTACCATCATAACCATCTCCAAGTGTACAATTCAGGGGCATTTCCTATATTCCCAATGCTGTCCACCCATCACCACTATCTAGTTCCAACATTTTCATCACTCCCGGAGGAAACCTCCCACCCATCAAGCAGTCACCCTTCATTATCCTGTCCTCCCAGCCCCTGACAACCATTAATTTACTTTCTAGCTCTGAGGGTTTCCCTGTTCTTAATATTTTATATAAATGGAATCGTACAATGTGTGGCCTTTTGTGTCTGGATTCTTTTTTATAATGTTCATGTTATAGCATGTATCGGTATTCCATGCCTTTTGATGACTGAATAATATTCCACTGTGTGGGTATATCACCTTTTGTTTATCCACATATCAGTTGATAAACGTTTGGGTTGTTTCCACCTTTTAGCTACTGTAAATGAACATTCACACACAACTTTTTGTCTGGACATCTGTATTCGTTTCTTTTGGACATACCTAGGAGTAGAATGGCTGGGTCATATGGTAACTCTATGTTTAACTTTTTGATGAGCTGCCAGACTGTTTTCCACAGCAGCTGTACCATTCTACATTCCAGAAGCAATGTAAGAGGATTCCAGTTCCTCCGCATCTTCGATGACAATTTTTTTTTTATGACCATCCCAATGTGTGTGAAATGGTGTCTCACTGTGATTTTGATTCGCTCAGTACATATTTTTGACTCCCTACTGTGTGTCAGTCACCACACCGGGCACTGGGGATACTACAGAGAACAAAACAGATGAAAGTTCTGCTTTTGTGGAAATTCCATACCAGTGGGGGGATGACACAGGAGAGTGGAGTTAGGGGACCTACCAGCACCAGTTAGTAGGGACGTCAGTGCCACTCGTTTGCAGTTGGGGAAGAAGGAAAAGAGAGCTCTTTGGGCCTCTTTGACCGCACTCACCCGGGCCGGGCAGAGAGGAGGCTATAAACTCATGAGCTATGGGCACGGCCAGCGGAGAGGCAGAGGGGCACGTGCACGTGCATCTGTGTGTGCATTGTGGGGGTGCTGTGGTAAACTGGGGGTGGGGGGGCACTATCGCAGCTTCAATGGGCAGATGCTGTTTAGCACCGGTTTCTTATCGCCAAGTAGTAAAGGAGACCCAGGCCTGGCTGTGCTCTGGATGAAAATACAATTTTTCTGTGACATCTTCCAAATTTTACACAATAGCACAGATATTTCTGAAACGTTGCCTGAGGGCCAGTTTGGTGAATTGTCCACCGGGTTGTGATTCTGACCTGGATTTGTCTCAGATGCAGAGTCCCATTCAAAAGGTCAGGATCTCTCGTGGGCACAGATCTGGAAACCGGCCTCTTTAACAAGCCTCCTCTCTGACACCCACCCTGCTTCCCACAAGCCGGTAGTCTGGTGCCCACTGGAGTTTGAGAACCACCAAACCGGAGCTGTGAGGAAGGCAGCTTCCCACGTGGTAGTGGAGGGCTGGGCAGGCAGGATCACGTTCCCCGTTTGTGCTGGCTGCAGGGCCCGCGTCCTGGTCCCAGTTTCTCAGGGCACACAGCCATCCAGAGTATATACTTCCCTGTGCCAGGAACAGGGGTGGGGCGGAGAGGGGACCCTGCAGGCAGAGCACGCCCCCTCCCCAGCCCGCTCTGGCTCTGCACAGCCCCACGTGCTTGGATGCCCGGCCCAGTGGTGTTTACCCTAGTGGGCAGCTCAACTGCAAGTCCTGTTGCCTGTAGCCTCTTCGTGAACTTTCTCTGGATGGAAACCCTTCCCGGGGAGATGGTCCAAATGGAGATGTGAAGTTCTAGGAGAAGGCAGATGTGGCCTATGAACAGCCTAGGGGCTGCCACATGGCTGTTAGGCAAAATGTTTGTCAGTCTCTTGCTTAATTATCACAACTGCAGTTAAAACTGGCAGTTTGGGGTGCCGGCTCTGAAAATCCACAGGGTTCTCTTTCAGGATTTGAAACCCCCTGGCCTCTGTAGGTGTTCATTCTGAAGCTGCCGTGACCCAGGTTCACCTGATGACCGGGCTGCTCTGTTAGGTTAGTGTTCCAACGCCATGTGTACAGGTTCCTGTAGTTCAACAACTCCAGACAAGATTCTTCCCCCCGTGTCTCCCGTCAGCTCTCTAGAGGCAAGGCATACAGAAGGAGCGAGCAGGTTCCAGCAAAGAGAGTGACATGGAGGACCACATAAGTCTGAGGTTTGTCTTTATGGGAATAATGATCAGAGGGATTCATTCCATTCACCCCAGCAGCCTCCAAATGCTCGCTTACACGTCACATGTAAGGAAGGAGCTGTGGGCGATCTCCCCAACAGTAAATAACAAGGAACAAATTCATAAGCTATGCTTCTGGTTCTTATCCCGAAAGGATCTAATTAAGTAAGGTCTTCTGCCTAGATTACTTTCAGTAAACATTTTTAGTGGTTAAGAACCATAATCAAGATAAAATACAACTAATGTAAAGCTGTATTGTAGTGTTCATACCTGTAATAAACTACCAAACTTAGTAGAGATTATGGGCCAAAACAACAAAAGCGAAGGTGTACGGAGCACTTACTATGGGCCAGGTTGCATGCTAAGTGCTTTACTTGGATTATTTCATTTAATCTTTACAACCTTGTCAGATTTAATCCTCAAAACTGCTCAACTAAGGAAGTAATATCATCATTTTTTCAGACGGAGAAACTGAATCTCAGTGGTTACATGTGCTAGATGCCTTACATCAGCGGTCCCCAACCTTTTTAGCACCAGGGACTGGTGCTCCTATGAGAATCTAATGCCTGAGGTGGAGCTGAGGCGGTGATGCTAGCGCTGGGGAGCGGCTGCAAACACAGATGAAGCTTCACTCTCTTGCCTGCTGCTCACCTCCTGCTGTGTGGCCTGGCTCCTAACAAACCACGGACTGGTACTGGTCCACAGCCCAGGGGGTGGGGACCTCAACTCTAGGCCATGCCACAGCTTCTTGCCTGAGAGCCCCACTAAGCAGACGTCCAAGGTGCCAGGTGGCCTCCATCCAGTGCTGATAAGCCAGCCATATTCCTTACCACCTGGGCCCTGGAGTGAGGTCATGAGCAACCTATTTCCATCTAATCTAAACTCCAACACGGGCACACCCAGCCTGCCTCCTGGGAGAATTTTTTTTTTTAACTTCCATAGCACCTGGTCTTTTAGGTGGTCCCCCATTCAAGTACCCTGCTTAGCTTCCGAGATGAGACGAGATCGGAGATGGGGCACATTCGGGCGGGCGTGGCTGTAGACCTGGGAGAATGTTGGAGTGGAGCTGCTATGCAAGACGTAGAGCTGACCAGTGTTTATGACTCTTGTTCCTGGGCACTCGGAGTGCTGGGCTGTCTGTCCCTCACACCGAACACACTAGCATACAGTTTATCCAGGTTAGCATTTGTTTCTATAGGTGATTGTTTTTCCCAGAAAGGAAATAGTTGTTTTTTTTCTAAAGATCAATGTAATACATAATCATTGAAAAAAAAATTGTTTTTTTCAGAATATGAAGGAGAAAGTGAAAATAACCCTTTATCCCAACACCCAGAGGTGCCCTCCCTCCCCCCGCTCCACTGAGCAAGAACAAAGCAGCTTCTGACAGCCAGGAGATGGCCCGGCGCTCAGAGTTGGGCCTTGGTCTTTTGCTGTTGAGCATAACCAGTTCCTCACAACCCAACATCAGCCAAGGGCACTGGGACCGTGAAGGTCAAAACAAAAACAAAACCATTCTGTAATGATCTCTGAATGAGACAGAAACAAGAGCATTGTCCACACCACAAAAATAACCAAACATCCTGCTACCCTGACTAATGGGTGACCATTGTTTCTGTTTGTATTTTTACCAACTATAGCCTTATTCCACTCACCTTGGTAGGAATTATTAAGAATTATTAAGAATTATCCAAACAAAAAATTGCCCCTGCTTGCTGGTAGCATCCAAACCAGAGCAAAGCCCTGCTTGCTTGAACCATCCCCCAAAGTGCCAGCCACAAAGCCAGACCTGACATGAGCCCCTTCCAGCATTCTACAGTTGAGACACCCACTTCACCCATGACAGACACTGTCCCTCACTTCAATGAGCCGAGAAATCCAACTATGCACGTGTGCCCTATGGCTGAAGAGCATTGACAACATAGATTTTGGAACAGATCAATCCAGACATTGCTTTTTCTATGCATATAGAGATATTTTTATTTTTTTTAAAAAGGGAAGACACTAAAATTCTACGTTACACTTTACCATTTGTTCAATTAATAACCTCTTAAGAAAATTATCATTTTCGACTGCTGCATCTCTTGCTGTATGATGTTGTGGACTCGCTAATAACACTTTGTAAGTGTGTGATGCTGTCTCTTTAAGCCTTTTGAGAGTCGGCTCCTCTGCTTTTTTGATATCTGCCATGGGCTGCCAGATGCCTTCAGAAAATCCTGAGTGGGACACCTCCCCACCAGGCTTCGGTGTGGGGAAGCCACTGGGTAAGGGCGGAGACATGACAGCTGTTCTCCATGGGGCAAGTCACGTCCTTTTGGGTGGGGCAGGAAAAGTGGGCACAGAGGCAGAGCCAGGCTTCAAAGCAGGCCCTGGAAGGAGGTTTCTGATCCCTCCCAACTCTCGAAGTGTCACCCACACAAAGACCGGAACATGGGACACATCTGGCCCTCAGCTTTCAGAACAGCCACCTCATGAAGGGGATTCCG
Organism: Cynopterus sphinx; assembly: GCA_030015415.1. Classification (NCBI taxonomy): domain Eukaryota; kingdom Metazoa; phylum Chordata; class Mammalia; order Chiroptera; family Pteropodidae; genus Cynopterus; species Cynopterus sphinx. The sequence continues at coordinate 23,478,235 of CM057389.1, read as the reverse complement.
TTGGGATAATTGTGTTCAAAAACCATTTCGGTAGGTTTATGTTTTATTGGAAGTTTCTCCAAGGAGGTGAAGCCAACAAAATTCTGATACAGCAAAGTCGGTTCAGTTCTGTTGACCAAGTCAAGACAAGTCCCTTAAATCAATGCTAGGTAATGGGCCTCATGCTAGCTCAGTTCTAGCTCCTTCAGCTTTGCTGTGCCCTGCCTTCTCCTGCAGATTCGGTTGCAAAGGAGTCTTGATCCCACAGGTGTGGGCAGGTCAGAGTCTGACTTTCTAACAAGCTCTCAGGTGAGGCTAACGGGGCCTGAGTAGCCAGGCCCTCACTGCCTGGCTAGGACTTACCCATGACAGTCTCCAGTAAATCCACCCTCATTGCTTGTCAACAGCCTGGGTGAGTGTGACAATCACCAAATGACACCGTAGACCTCAATTCCCGCCGAGAAGTCTTCAGGTCTCTTCAAGGGATAAAGCCACACTGAGTAGACGTCTTGCCCTCTGGCAGTTAAAACACGTGCAGCTGTACTCAGGCATTGTGGGGCAGCAAGAAAGGGAAGGTTCCCACCTTCCCGTAGCAGAGTTAGCCGGGAGCTCAAACAGACCTGCTCCCAAAAAGTCCTCTCTCAAGGAAAGAGTAACCCCCAAGGCCAGGAGCCCCTGGACTGGCACCCCTGCCCATCTCTGGTTATCTCCATATAAATGTTCATTATTTCAAACTGAGAGATGAAAACATAAATAGGTTCTGACAAACTAAGCTAACTTCATGACTGACAGCTTCATAAAGGGTGACAAAGAGGAGAAACTCAGCAAATCGGGGAGCAATCTCTGACCCGCTTGGGCCATTCCCGCTTCCTCCCGCTGCTGGTGGACCTTGCTCAGGTCCAGGGCGCATTTCCCACACCCTCCGACATTCCTCGCTGCATACCACCACCTCCGCCACCACCTCAGTCCACGTGTGACCCCTTACCGTCACTCAGTAAGAGGAGCAATCACAAAGGTTCTCTGAACAATGTCGGATAAACAGTTGCCATGCTTCTGGTCACTACATTTTGTATCAAGTAGTCTTGAGCTTTCCGTTTTCTTGTCCTAGAGCTGTGTGTCCAATATGGTAACCGCTAGCCACTCGTGCCTCTTTAAATTTACATTAATTAAAATTAAGTGAATTTTAATTTTTTTAATTTATTAGTATTTATGGTGGTCTCCCATCCAAGTATTAACTGGGCCCAGCCCTGCTTAGCTTCCGAGATCAGGCTTGTTCAGGGTGGCATGGCCATAGATCATGGACTATGGTTCCACTGGGGCATGAACCCAGAACCTTCTGTGTGTAAAGCACATGTGCTAACCACTACACGATGGAACCACCACCTAAAATTAAGCAAATTTTAAAATTCAGCTAGTCAGTGGCACAAGCCACATTCTAAATGCTCAAGAGCCATGTGTGACTTGTGGCTACTGTACTGGATGGTGTAGATATAACATGTCCTTGCAGAAAGCTCTATTGAATGACACAATTTAGATGTATCTCACCCAAACATAACGAGGCCAAAGAGGTGTTTTGTGCATTTTAGGAAAAGGCACCCCTTCCTCAAGACACCTTACTGACGCCTGCAGGAAAAAACAGCAACAAATATTCACATCCACAGCCATGCTGTGTATGGCGCCCCACTGATGAGCAGTGTGCAAGCTGCACCATCACGTGCAGCAGCCCTGATGAGAGTCCTCCACAGAGCCCTCGAGAGTGACTTCTCTCTGTCCGCTGCACTTCAAACCATGCCCCTTACCTTTGCCTTTCTGGCGGGGAAGAGGGCAAGCAGTTGGACCAACTGCATCAAAAGACCATAAACTGAGTGGCTTAAAACAACAGAGATGTATCCACTCGCAGTTACGGGAGCCAGAATCCCAAGGTTGGGGTGTCCACGGGACTGCACTCACTCCCACGCCTCATCCAGCTTCTGGAGGCTCCAGGCTTTCCTCGGGTTTCGGCTGCACAACTCCCAGCTCTGCTTCTGACCTCACGTGACCCTCTCTCCTCTGTATCTGTGCATTCTCCTCTGCTGCTCTTATAAGGACACTTGTCACTGATTTAAGACCTACTTGGATAATCCAGAATAATGTCATGTCGGAATTCTTATTTACATTTGCAAAGACCCTTTTCCAAAATAAGGTTGCATTCACAGTTTGAGGGGCTGGGACATGGACGTGCGGAGCCAGCAGTCAACCCACTAGAGTCCTACTGTGTGTTTCCAGATTGTAGCCTCCACCTTGATACACTCAGTGGTCCCTGGCCTGACTGGTTTTCCTCTAAACGGAACTGTCTGGACCTAAAGCAGAAGCTCTCACTACCAGGAGGTTCTCTTTGCTACAAGCAGGCGGTCTTTCATTCCAGTACAGTGGAGGCCAGCTTGCTCCCTCCCATCTGAGAATCATCTGTAGGGGTCCCCACACCTTCCCAAACCTCAGGCACAGGTCCATTACTCTGAAGCCTTCCAACCCACGCACACCACCCCCTAAGCATGCTTCTGCTGAGCCAGCCTGCCGAGGCTTTGGACGGACTGGGCTGGAGACGTGAGACGAAAGGGAAGGGGAGAGGCACTAATCACAACAGCAATAATAACGATAGCTGCTAACACTTAATAGTTCCTACCATGTGCCAGGTGCTTCTTTAACTTTCTTATGACTTAACATTATAATCATCACAACAACTCTAGGTAGTAGATGGTGCTCTTATCCCCATACCAGAGGGAAGGAATCGGAGGCAAAGAGAGATGAAGTGATGTGCCCAAGTCTGATTATTTCGGAGCCAGGATTTGAACCAAGCAGAGTCGCTCTGAAATCTACACTGCATCCAGGAGACACTGTGTTGGCTGGATGTTTCTGGAGACTTGGAGGAGCTGCAAGGTGTGAAAAAAGAAAGGCACTTCTGAGAAATGCTGGAGTCCTCCCTCAGCACAGGAGATGCAGGTAGCGCTTAAAATTCCTTTTTTAACAGCTTTTGGTTGAGGGACTGTGCCTCTCTGAACAGACTGTGAGCAAAGAGCCAGGCTGCGTGGAACCCTGCATCCAGGCTCCATCTCGCTCCGTGCTTCCCTGTCCAGCCCACACACATGCATGAGCAGAGAAAGGGATACACGAATGAAGTGGGCCGTTAGAAGAAAGGGAGTGCTCCTCCTTCCCTCCCAGCTCTTCCTCCCCCACCCCAGATCTCTCCCCACCACACTCACCTGAAAGTTTGTCACCTTACTGCTGTGAGGTGCCGAAGAGAAGGAATAGTGACCCGAGGTGGCTGGAGGGTCAGAGAACAAGAGAAATACCCAAGGCCAAAAGAGGAAGATGAGGAAGGCTTGACCCTCCCTCCCCTTGGTGAGAGATCTGAGGGCTAAGGGGGCAGGGACAACACCTAGCATCCCTTGGGGTGTGGGGAGGTGACATTATGGGGGCCTCTATCCCACAGCTTTACCAAAACTAACCAACTGCACAGACCAGGTTTGTGAGGTTGGTTTTCAGGCTGTAATTACCAAATGAGACGAGCTGAGACCACCGCAGCCCGGCCCCACAGTGCTCGCTCAGCAATGTGGGAGGAGAGCTGGAAGCCCAGGAGATGAGTTCTTGGCATGGACACAGAGAAGTACAGCTGTTTCCTTTCAGCATTATTTTCTAGTGGAAATTTCATAGTCATAAGCCAAGTCTTGGAGGTAGCAGGGGAGGCAGGAACCTGGCAGAATAACCTCTGCTCTTCTATTATAGTGGAATAACAGAGTTGACAGTAGATATGTCCTCCTGAGCAAGATATGTCCTCCTGGGCAGCAAAGACGAATAGAAAGCGTGCAGGTTTTAGAGTCAGGGTGGTCTGGGTGGGATTTCTGACTTCACCACTTGCTGTGTGACCTGAGGAAAGCTCCATAGCCTCTCTGGGCCTCAGTATCATCTTCTGTGAAAACGGAACTAAAAGCACCTGGCAAAATCACCAAAGAGATGCTCTGCTCATAGGCTGTCCTTCATCTCTCTCTCAGCCCTCCAGTGTGTGCTCTGGTCCAACATTCGCATTGAAACTCCCCTTCCCTTCCCCCTTTTTGTTCACTGGAAAAGGCCACAAGAACAGCTCCCAGGAAGCCCTGGGAGGAAGGCCCCGGGGAGGGGGCCCCCATCAGAGCCAGCGCGGCAGGGGGCCTTCAGGGACCTGGGTCTGCAGCTGCCAGGAGCCCTCAGGCCGGCAGGCTCCACTTGCCCCCCCCCCACCTCTATCTCCCCAGGGCTCCTGCAGAGCAGGTGCCTACCTTCCTCCTCCCAGGGGGCAGGCAAACAGTTGCCAGCTAATGCCCCTGGATTGGCACATCATCAGCCTTGCATGACCTCAGCCCGGGACAATGTGGGGAATCCAGTGTGAGGCAGGGCTGACACAGTGGGGCCTGCCGGGGAGGCGAGGGCAGGCTGGGGAGTTCACGGGATGGGCTGGGGCCTGGCGAGGTGTCCCTACACCCCGGGGTCAGGGTGAGCCCTGGAGCCCGTGGGAGACGGGCCAGCATGCAGTGTACTCGGGGACGCTGCCACCTGGGCCTGGCTTCTCCCGTGCTGGCCAGGGCCCGGAGAAAGCTGAACCGTTTCCAGTTGTTTCCAGGGCTTCCTTCTGCAGCCGCGGGCTCCGGCCATCCCCTCCGAGGAGGCGGAGCTCCCAGAGCAGGCCGAAGCCCTTTCCCAGGGCCTGGAGCCCGAGGCCGGCCCTGCCTGGAGGCCTGTCGTCGGCCACAGGCCCCCTGGCTCCTTCCCCAGAATCCTCTCTCTACTCTGCCTTACCCCACGGGTGTGCATATGAGGCCCCCCAAGGCCGCCAGACTGAGCAAACACATGCCACCAGTTAGATGAACGACCAATAACTTTGCAGTATAGGTATGTCCCATGCAATATTTGGAACAAATTTACACTAACTAAAGATTCGTCCTTTTTTCTAGGTTTTAACAGGCCATTTTGCATTTTATCTGGCAACCCCGGCCCCACCCCACTCTTCGAATTCTAAGAACATCTCTACTTCTTGTCTGTGGGGAAACGCTGATATTAGGGCACGGGCAAGGCATTAGTGTTTTTCATGTTGTTGCAAATATTTATCTGGTTTTAAAGCTCTGGAACATTACTGATGCGTGCAAACATTTCTTAAACTGAACTTTTTAAAACTATATATTTCGTAGTCACCTAGCTATTATAATAACCTCTAGTGGATAACCTCTTTTCCTTCACTTTTCTTTCTTATTTTTGTCACCCATGTGTGTATTAGAAATGTCCCAATTCTCACATTATCATCAATGCTGTTGAAGGAAAAGACTGTTTTTACCTTTCTCTTCTGTCCTCTATAAGAATAAAGTCCAGCTACCTTGCATCTTGTTTCCCCTTGGAAAGAAAGCTTCTAGGCAGGTCCCAGCTTTCTGGAGAGAGAGGCTCACGGGTGAATGACAAAGACCCCTGGTGTATGCACACTCTGAAATTGTGCCCTGGACTTGGAGTGTGGGAGGCTTGAGGCCCAGTCCTCCCAGCCAGACACAGGGAAAGCTTGGAGCTGTGGGAATGTGTCCTTTCTATTTTTGTCTCCTTCTGCTCCTTTTCCTACCTTTTTTTCCCCCCCAGTGTAACAGAAATAGCAATGTTCCAACGCCCAAGGTTACAGGAGTAGGGAATGGCCAGGGCTCCCCCCTGGGGAGGCACAGAGGTCCTGGTTTCTGCATCTGAGTATGTTGTGGGTACCTGAGCCACATTACAAATGAATCTCAGCCTGGATGGTCTGTCTTGACCCACCAAGGCCCAGCTGTTCTTCAGGTCACTGTGGAAGAACCCTCAGGACATCCTGGCCCTTTCCAGGCAGAACCTTGGCAAGGGACCAGCTTGGGCCCTCCCTGCCCTCTCAGAAAAACCAGGCTCTGCCCAGCCCAGCTGAGTTTGGAAGCTCAGAAACCAGTCCTCTGACGTAGGCCCTCCTGGGCCACGCCAGGCGGGGCCTCCTGGGCTGGTCCTGCAACTCCAGCTGCAGGTTCTCTCCTCCCTCCTCCCTCCTGCCTCTTCCCACGCCTCCTTCTCAGGGTTCCCAAGGACTTTGTCAGAGTGCCTCACGCCAGCATCACACCCACCCTGGCTCAGGGAGTATGAGATGAGGCACATGCCACCCTGGGGTAGTTCCCCTGAGCTCCCAGGTTGACAGCAGGGCAATAGCTTAATGGCATTCACCTCCCTTCCCTGAGTGCTGGCTGGGGAGCTTTTCTTTCTTCCATCTTTCATCATCTTCTTCCAGCTATTAGGAAGTACAATGATTAAGCTCATCTCAGACTGAAATTGCTGGATTCAAATCCTGACTCTCCCACCTACCATGTCAAGTTACTAAACCCCGCAGGGCCTCAGTTTCCTCATCTCTGAAAGGGGGCTAATAATCATCCCTATCTCATAAAACTGTCTGTCATGTGGACTGAAGGAGGCAATGTATGTAAGAGTTCAGAAAAACACCTGGCACATCACGAATGCTTACTAAATGTTACTTCTTGGCTATTATCTAGGTTCGCCAGTATTCTCTGTGGTCATCGGCATTCAGTCCCTACAATGGGCAGCACACAACACTAGGCACTAAAGAGGACACGTAAGAAATGAGAGCTGTGGTCACCATTCCCTGCTCCTGAGTCCTCTTGGAGAAAACCTGAAAGGACCTGCATAATAGATTCCTGTTGTGTGCTGTGGCCACATTTGCATGAACCCTTTGAATGTGCTCATTCTGTGTTTGGGGAAAATCCCACCTTAGAGATCCATGCTTCCCCAAGAAAGAAGCCAGAAACTCAATTTCCCAGCCTCGGTGGCAGTGGGGAATAGGCACATGACCCAGGCTCCGCCAAACAGATGCATTCACGGAAGACCTTGAGGTACTTCAGGTACCTCTCCATACTTTCCTACACTTTTCTGCAGAGGGTGTTATGGACTGAATTGTGTCCCCCCCAAAAAAAAATATTAAAAAGATATGTTGGAATCTTAACCCCGGTACCTCAGAATATGACCTTTTCTGGAGATGGAGTCTTTTCAGAGATAAACAAGTTAATGAGGTCCCTAGGGTTGGCTCTAATCCATCAATCCATCATGACTCGTATCCTTATAAAAAGGGGAAATTTAGACAGACACACACAAGGAGAACGCCATGTGAAGGTGAAGGCAGAGATCAGGGTGGTGCTTCTACAAGACAAGGAAGGCCAAAGATTGCCAGCAAACCACCAGGAGCCAGGAGCCAGGCATGAAAGATTCTCCCTCATTCCCCAAAGGAACCAACCCTGCCAAGACCTCAGATTTCTAGTCTCCAGAACTGTGAGAAAATGCATTTCTGTTGTTTAAGCCACCCAGTTTGTGGAACTTTGTTCCCACAGCCCTAGGAAATGAATACAGAGGGGAAGAGCCTATGCTTTTATGTCAAATGTAAGCTTCTGAGAGCAGGGAATTTTGTCTATTTATTGACACATAGATGGTGCCCAAGAAATAAATGTCCAGTAAATAAGTGCTTTTTTCAAAGTTCACAGCACAGGGCATACAGGACAGAGATGGGTCTTACATTCAAAGATGCCACTCTTCTCACCTATCACCCTTGACCTCAGGGGTGATCAGATAGGAAACGTGCTTGCCGCTCCCCCTGCAGACACCTTCAGAGCCCACGTGATGCACAGGGCCTCAGGAGCTGTGTGGGCAGCAGGTTCTGGTCAGTGGCTATGTGTGGCCTTGTGGTTTTCAGGCCTGAACAGAATACTGATTGCCGAAGAGACCTTAGAAATTCGACTCCAACTCTTTCATTTTAAAACACAAAGCCCACTGATGGGTCTCCTCAACCCATCCCTTTCCACCCCTGATGAACTTCAGGCTCAGCTGAAAGACACAACAGTGTGGATCTTTCAGTGTATCTTCTGCGCTATTTTGCTATTTTGCCTACGCAAAGGTTTCTTTCTTTCTTTTCTTTTTCTTTCTCCCCCTCCCACCTCCAGCATAGCAGGGTTATACTGAGGAGGCACTTAGTTGCAGAAAAATTATCATTGTCTGTAGAAAATGATAATTATGCCTGTGGTCAGTATGGTGGTTCTTGTTACATACTTTCTAGTCTAATTTCCCTGTGGCAGTGGCTTGGGGGTGGGGGAAAGGGTCCACATAGCATAGGTGACTCATCTAAGTATGATTAGGTTGAGAGTCTTCTCTCATTTGGACTCTGAATGTATGTGTGCATGTGAGTGTATGTATGTGAGAAAGATATAGAGATGACAGATGATAGATAGATAGACAGACAGACAAATATGATAAAGTATGGCAGACCTAGGAAGTCTCTTTCTCAAAGAAAAAAGGGGTATCTGCCATGTCCTGTGAACTAAGCTGCCTGCCCAGGCCTCCCTCCATCTTCAAGTCCAAACCAGACAATAATGAGGACTGAAGTCATCTAGATGGGTCACCAGGAGTCCACAGGGCCCTACCCAGCAGGGTTCAGCCTACAGGCCACACCTAGGCCAGTCTGGGAATGGCCTCCTTTGTGTTAAGAAGCAAGAGCCTCCAGATTGCACGCGGGGCTGGGCGTGTGCCTTACAGAGAGCCCTTTGTGCCTGGGAGAGGGCTGGCCCGGCTGGCCTGGCAGACATCCAGGCACTGCCCACCTGTAGCTAACTGCCCAGGGGCTCCCCACCTTTCCTCTCCAGCTGCGCCTCCCTTCCTCACAGGGTGTGGCCACAAGGGCAGGGCTGTCAGGAGAAGGCCTGGGCTTTGCCAGAAGTGTGACCCTGGAAGCCCCTGGCTGAAGACTGAGGTGACTCCACAGGCTGCTGCGGTCGAGAGGAGCAGGTTCTGGGGCTGGCTGGCACCTTGGGTGGGCGGACAGAGCAGGGGCTGCTGATGGGCCGCAAGAAATGTGGGGCCTGGAGAGGGCTCTGAGGCCACCCTGGGTGGGGGCAAGACACAGTGCGATCTGGCCTGTTGCTGGGGAGACACCTTCACAATTACCATTGCGACTGTTCGTGTTCCTTTAAAAATTAAATTTTAAAAAAAGCCCACGAAAAATCTCATGCTTGACAGAGCCTTCCTCCCCCGCTGTCGGCTCCCATTATGAATCCACGGCATCTTCTGCTGAGAGCTAATTACATGTTGTGTGAAAGATACAGGGCTTCCTTTTAATTTTTTCCCTCCTTCACAGGTCCTCACCCTTTCGGCTGCCTTCCTCTGCTTCCCCACTGCATGTCAGGAGAGAAGGGCATCTGGGAGGAGCGGCCGGCCTGACCTCCAGCCGGGCTCCTCAGAGCCGGCCTCTCAGCCGCTGATCACTCAAGTCCTCCTGGGGTGCTGAGCGGGAGGTTGGCCCCGTCCATCCTCCCCACCGAGGAGAGATCCAGCTCCCGCCAGAGTGCTGGGGACAATGACAAAGCACAATTGGAAGGTGTCGTTTAGGTGCCCAGCACTTTGCCCCTGTGGAGCTCACCTCCTTTTGGCCTTCTTCCCCCAAACGGGGGTCAGGTGGAGGCCACCCCGAAGCCATCCGTATGAAGGCGTAGAAAGGGAACATGACCCTTTCCAGAAGATGAGGTGCACAATTTCACAGCTGCTGTTCTTCTCGCTTCTTTTTTCTCATTGCTCCCACACGTAGACAGGTATTTCATTCTTAGGATGGCTCATCTAGGAACCTGTGGCCAACTCCGGAAGAAACAAGTGTGGACTAATACCATGAATTATTGCCTCTTTGTGGTATCGAATTTCACCCACTGATGAGCTGGCTAATTGCACAGCTGTTCGGCCCTCTCCAAGCATGCCATGACTCCCCTTGGTCCTGACAAGTCAGGGCACCGCAGTGTTGGAAGGGCCTTCTCTGCCAACCCCTGCCCTGAGCCCGACACACCTTAGAGAGGAGAACGTTCCACCGTCCTGTGTCCGATACTGCTCCCTTAAGTCAAGCAATAAAGCACACCTCACGGCTGTGGGTTAAAAGGAATCACACCTATAGCTAACGATTCTCTACTACCTACACATGGAATATCCCTGTTAATGGGCAAGTCTTTCATTGTGGGCTGAGGTCCTCCTGTAAGTATCTTAATTCCAAACAAGGACAGAATCTGGGAATGTTTTAATTATTAGCCTAGCACAAATGAAGAAATGTAATCTGCTGCCACTGGATTCCAAGATAAAACAATTATGAATTTTCTGTTCTTTTGAACATTGTGTTTTGCAGCTTTCTGTCTTGGGTAGTATTTGGTTTTATTCTTCAAAGCACAGTGTAGGTTGAGAGGAGGTAGATGACTGGTGTGACAAACCACACTGGATTACTGATGAGCGGGTTGTCCATGGCTTCTGAGGCAGGGGAATTCAGTCTCAAATGTGCAGAGCCTGTGAGAATGCAAATTCCTGGGCCCTGGGCCCAGAGATCCTGATTTAGTAGGTCTGGGGTGGGGCCTAGAATTCTGCATTTTTTAATAAGCATCATGGGTAATGCCAATGCACATAGCCACCCAACTACGTATTGAGACACCCCAAAGCGGTTACGGCTACGGCTTAGAAGCTCAGAAATCAGCTGGACGCCCAGCAGCTGCTGCTCTCCTCCCAGCCAGAATTTTCCTAGAATGTATACTCCAGGAAACTATGTTTTTAAAACATCGTTAGTGCGATTTCTCCTTGGTTATAGAGCTAATGCAGAGAACTTATATAATGCCAGAATTAAAATAACAAAATCACTCATAACCCCTCCATCAAAGAGGGGGGAGACATTAATATTATGTTGGTTTTGTTTCCTTGTACACTTTTTACAAGGTTGACAACATTCTGAATATATCATTTTATTTCAATTTTCCTCTTTACTATTTTTTTCTGGAAATATTATTTCTAAAGGCTACATAATGTCCACCTCATGTGGATGGGCCTTGTTTTAGTAAGCATCCCTAACTGTTGGACATTGGAATTGTTCTCAAGAATTAATTATTATAAACAATATTGAGATGAATATCTCTGTACACAGTGCGATCAACATTTCTGATGACTTCCTAGGGGTGGATCACTGGATTAAAGAATATAAATGTTTCTGAGGCTCTTGACAGACAGACTGGCTGCCTCAATCTGCCCCCTCGCCGGCATACAGTAGAACACCCCTGTGTTGGCTACCCCTGCAGCCTGTGCTACAGCCTGTTTATTAAAGGTGTCACTCTTACCACATGTTATGGGTTGTTTTTCCTAAAAAAAGATATTATGAAGTCCTAACCCCTAGTACCTGTGAACATGACCTTATTGGAAACAAGGTCTTTGCAGTTGTGATCAAGAAGAGGTACCTAGCGTGGGCCCTTGTCTACTATGACTGATGTCCTTATAAAGAGAATGCCATGTGAAGACACAGACACACAGGGAGAATGCCATGTGCCAACAGAGGCAAAGATCTGAGTGATGTAGTTATAAGCCAAGGAACACCAAGAATTGCCAGCTACTTGAGGCCAGGAAAGTGGGAAAAGACAAGGAAAGATTCTACCTGGTCTCCAAGGGAACATGGCCCTGCTGACACCTTGATTTCAGAACTCTAGCCTCCAGAACTCCGAGAAAATAAATTTCTTGTGCTTTAAGATCCCCAGTTTGTGGTGTGTGGTTATGTAGTCCTAGGAGACTAACATACCAGATGTTCCCTGAATTGGTGTCAGCTGGGCCAGAAAGAGCTAAGGTGCAAAGGACAGTTCTTACTCCCTCTCTGAAGGGTGTCCAATGCAGCTGGTTGATCTGTCCTTCCTGGGAACACTTCCTGCTCCCGGATAAAGAGTCCAGGGCCCAGCATGGGACTCTGGGCCCATTATCCAATACAGCAGCATCTGGTTTAGTGTATTCCTTCAGGATCACAGCTCATATGGTGGAGAACAAATGGAACATAAACTCTGTGTTTTTCTATGAACTCTTAGATTTGGCTCAATGAAATAAGTATTTATTAGTCTCTTTCAATACCTCTTAGATGAAAGCCTCATTCAGGGGTTCAAACATGCCTAGTATCTGGACAAAGGTCATCTTCGTCACTGATTAGGCCTCAGACTGATTCTTTATCAGGTTCCTCTCAGGTCCTAAAGCCACGACTGGTTGGGAGATTGTGCTGCTATTGAATTCCTTACTTCTAGAAATGCTGGTCTTTCCTTCAGTGCCTTCTGAAAGAATGACTTGCTCTTTTGGGTTGATCTTCTTGGCTCTGGACAGAACCTGAAACTAAAGAACCCCAAATGGAGATTATATAAGTGTGGGAAGGAGACACCCCCATTGTTGAAAGTCTAAAACATGTTAAGCTACCGTCTACCGAGTGCCCACCAGGTGTCACTTCCTCTGGTTCTCACAAGAGCCCTAAGAGTTAGGCATAACAATTCTCTGCTTTACAGATAAAGAAACCAAGGCACAGACAGTGAAGCAGGCGGCCGAAGTAGCAGAACTCAGACCTGGCAGAGCCAGAGGTGGATCCGAAACTTCCTAACAGAGTCCTTCACTCCCTGCTCCACTACGGGGTCAAGGATGGCTTGAGAAGGTCAGCTTCCCCCTAGAGTGATAAATGCTACCAAAGGATGCCAGATGTTTTGGGGAGTTATGCCAACCCGTTTGAGGCAAATGTTCCTAGTCCAGTTCACTTTCATCTCCAACCTTTTTGGCACCTGCAATAATTCAGCATTTTGATACATGACCCCTGAAAATAGTCTGACTCCTGCTAATCCATCTCCTAATCTTATATCTCACTTTGAATACATCTGTTCCAAAAAAGTTGCAAGAAAAATGAGCCCTTGAAACTTAGAAGAGAATCTTATATTCAACGGTATTCTTTGAAAAAAGTTCTAACCGCCCCCCAATTTGTTGTATGAATGTACGTTTACACTTGTCGTGTTTGCTTTAGCGAGGTCCACCTGTGCTCCTGAGTGTGGGTTTACACCCCACAGGCCAGCTTTAGTGAGGTACACATATTCCACCGACCCTCTGCCCTAGTTCCAATTACTAAGGGAGGGAGTGAAGGCTCTTCCTGCCGAATGGCTGCTGGGCATCACTCAGGGCCCCAAAGGCTGGGCTGGACTGTCAGACAAAAAGCAGGCTGGGTGGAAACCTAAGATGAGGCTCTCATGGAAGCAGACATAGCAAACAGGAAGCCCCAACAGACACCAGAGGCGGGCAGAGCTGACAGCTGATGCACTTCCCCAGGAGTTCCACTGAGAGGGAGCTACATAGCCGGGGCCTCCCATGGGCCTCTGGACGGAGAGGGAAGTTGACAAAACCTCTTAGGCCAAGCAAAGCATGGTAAGGGTTATGTGGAGGTGCCAAGGGCCCTAGTGCACTTGGACCTGTGGGATGGGAGGAAGCTGCTTCACACAGAGGATGGCGACTGATCAGGGCCCAAGCCAGAAATATAAGAAATCAGAACTTGAAACAGTGGAGGAGGCCACCCCCACTGAGTTCTCAGCCTGCAAAACAAATGTGGAAGTTGGGGGTTGCGGTGTTTGTGGCTTCAATATCCGGCCACAGCCCCCTCCTGCACCTGGCCTTAGCTCCCAGGATAAGCCCCACTGGTCCTGCCACCAACTTCCCTGAAGGGCAACCACATAGGGCCACTGACCTGCCACTATTAACACTTTCCATACCAATCCCTGGCCACCAATTTCTGCCCGCTGATGTCACAAGGCTCTGCGTCTTGTCCCATCTCAGCAACGTAGGCCCCTTTGCTTCCCAAGAGCTATCAGTTTTCACTCTTTTCTACAGAGGCCTGGAACCCAGGGCTTCTCAGAAGTCTGGTTCAATGCTATTGTGAGCTGGATTGGATTGGCAGAAATGAGCTGCCCACCCGCATACTTGGGAAAAGGCTGCCCAAGGAGTCAGGGGCCAAGAGCTCTTGCTCTGCATGAGTTTGAATGAGGGTCATATGGGGCAAGAAGCAGTTCACATGGTCCCTGTGGAGGTTGTGCTGACAAACAGCTCTGGACAGATCTGGATGGGTTTTGTTCACCCAGCTGTTGAGCTACTTCTGCCTGCAAGATGAGACACAGACACCCCCTCCCCAGCTGGCATCACTTGTTGAACTGTGGCTTTGGAAAGAAGAGCAAGACAAATCCCATAAAGACACTGAGAACGAATTCCAGCTGGAAGCCCACCAATGACAGTTGTGTCTAGCTCATCTGGAGGGTCACAGGATGGTGGATGTGGTGGGATGGTGGGAAGGGAGGAGACCCATCGCCTGTGGAGGTCTGCTGTTCTGCCCTCCTGGCTCCTCTCTCCCTTCCTTCCTGTCTGACATGGGCAGAGAAACCTGTCAGGGAACAAGAAGCTTCCAGGCTCCACTCAGGCCACTTCAAGCGCATGCTTTTTAAAGGGTCTTTCACCCTCGGATGCAGCCTTCCCAGGGGTTACTGAACAGACTCAGGGGTGGCCCATAGCTCCCAGGTGCTCCAGCCTTGTCACCCAGAGGAAGACGCCCCCAGACATCTTCACAACGCCTCTCATTCCTTTTACAGCTAATACATTTTCTTTTCCCTCAGGAAGCTTTCGCCTAAATCCTCAGAAAGTAGGAAACTCCTCTTTCCAAGGACTCACGTTATGTCTTTCGCATGTTCTGAAAAATTCTTTCCCCCTCTTTTCATGCTTCCTTCCTTCTTCCTACAGCCACGCTCATTCACTGGACCCCCACGTCCCCTCCCTCGGTTTCCTGAGGCTCCCAGACTCCTTTACCCTAGAACGTACATCCTCTTTGAAGGGTGTGAGGCGCAGGGGTGGGGAGCCTCCAGAGTTAAGCCAGGGCGCTTCTCCAGGCTGAACCCCGAGCAGGCGGGGCGGGCCCCCAGGCTTGGCCGGCGGAGCTTCTCCCATCACAGGGAACTGGGCCAAATTACCCAGACATAAACGTTCCCCGGTGCCCTGGGGCCGACGGTGTCTTCCAGCGGTTCTTTTCCTCCCCTGGCCGGGGGCCTCCCCAGCAAGGGCCTCCTTCCCCCCACCCCTCCTGAGCCACTCAGGCGCCGGCCAGCGGCCGCCACCCACCGCGGCTTCAGCACGTGGCCGGGCAGCGGGCTTCCTCCCTGCCCGACAGCCCGGGGGGGGTCACCCTCTTCCCCCCCCACCCCCCACCGTGACTTCTCGTAAAGGCTCCGCTGGTCCCCACCCACCTCCGCCCTCCCGCGGCTGCCGGACGGAGCCGGCCCGCGCCCCTCCCGCCCCTGGCACCGGCTCCGCTTCGGAAACTGTTGACTCAGAGGGTGGCGGGGCGGCCCGCGTCTGATGTCAGCCTGGAGTCGGGCCCGGGGCGGGGCGGGGGGGGGGTGGAGGGTGCCGCAGGAGCTGGGCCCGCGGGAGGGGCCGGGTGCGGGGTGCCAGGCGCCGGGCCGCGGCGGGGCGGCGGGGCGGCGGGATGGCCGGGGGCCGGGGGCCGGGATGCCGGGGTGGCTGGGGGACCAGGTGGCGGGGCGGCGCGGTGGCGGGGCGGCGGGGCGACGGGGTGGCCGGGCGACGGGGTGGCCGGGCGGCGGGATGCCGGGGTGGCGGGGTGACAGGGCGGCAGGGTGACGGGGTGGCTGGGGGACCCGGTGGCGGGGCGACGGGGTGGCGGGGTGCTGGGATGCCGGGGCGGCGGGGTGCCGGGATGCCGGGGCGGTGGGGTGCCGGGTGGCGCTGCGCCGCGCGCTCCGGGTTCGCAGCTGCCCGGGCGCCCGTGGGCCACGCCGCGTCACCCGGGCCGATGCCGGGGCCGCCCGGCTCCCGCTGACTCATCAGAAAGCCCTGCCGCGGGGCGGGGGCGGGCCCGCGGGCGGCGGCGCGGGCGTGGGGGTGGCGGGGCTGGAAAACCCCGAGGAGGCGGCTGCGGCCGCGGCGCGGCGGGGGCGCGGGGGCCCACGAAGCCGGGGCGGGGGCGGGGACCGCCGGCGGCGGCCCGGGTCACCTGCAGCGCGGGCGGGCGACGAAAGCAGAGAACCGGTCCCCGGCGAGCCGCGCGGCCCCAGCACGGGGTCAGGGAGGTGGGCGGCCACCCTCCCCGGCGTCGCGCGCGCCCCGCTCTCGGGGGAAGCCTGGGCCCAGGCACCAGCGCTGGCTCTGGTGGCGCCGGGGGTGTGCCCCCTCCCTTGAGACTTTGGGTCTGCCTGTGGGGAGAGGCTGCCCCAGCATCCAGGGCCTCGGCGCTTCATTCCCGGCCTCCCTCCACCCTGCCCCTCTCCGGAGGAAGCGGCACTGGCGGCTCCGCCACCAGGTGCTGAGTCAGGGCCAGGCCCCAGCTCTTTCCTGTCACTGCTGGCTAACCACAAGGTCCCACGGCGCGCAGGAAATGGAGCAGAGGGGCCAGAGAACTGGCAGGACTGCGCATGGGCAGAAAGGACTTCTCTGTGTGACTGTCCACCCTTTCCTGGGACAGAGACAAATTCTTCAGGATTCAAGAAATGTGTGAGGCTCCTCATTGCAAAGTGCCCCCCACCCCGAGTGACAGGTCAGGGAGGATGAGGCATAGAGGTGTTTGATGGGTCCTCACTCCACGCACCTGTGGCCTGGCCAGGGAGACAACCCATGGGCACATCTTAAGCAGTGATCAAATGGAGGGAGGAGGGGGTGCAAGTGTACACAGCCCTGGTAGAGGCTTCTTGGTGGATCTGGCATTAGGGCAGAGGGACCTTAAAGACGAAAAATTTGAACAGATGGAAAAACAAAATGCCTGTAACTAAAACCTAGAGGCGGGAAAGAACAGGGTGAGTTCTGGGAATAGCAAACACTCCAGCTGGACTGGAACCGAGGCTCACAGGAATGTCATTGGCCTGGCCCAGGAGCAGATGTGGGTCTCAGAAGCAGGCACAGTGGCCCAGAGGGACCTGGAGCCATGGGGTTCCACCCTGTGCCCCAGGCACCCGGCCATGCCAGTTCCCAGACAGATGAGACCTTCCAAGAATTCCATAGCCCTGCTCCATCACAGCTGGGGGAGCCTCCCTGCCTTGCATGGCTAATGTAGGTGTCTAATGCAAATCCTATTGTTCAGATTTCAAATACTTAACTATTCTGTCCTTCGGTCACTGTTTATATTGATGTCCCTCGATGTTTCTCAACTCCTGCGGCACATTGGAATTACCTGGAGGTGCTTTAGAAAACAAAAATTTCGATGCATGGGCCCACTTCTGGAAAACTGATTTCTTTGGCCTCAGGTGGAGCCCTGGCATCAGCATTCTTTCATGGCACCCGGGGATAAGAACCCCTGATGCAGAAAGTTGCCATTGAGAGTGTTGGGTCAGGCCCACACCCAAAGAAGGGCCTCCTGGCCTTCAGACTTCCCTGAGAGCGGCCTTGGCAAATGTCCAGGGGCAGTTGGCCTCCCTGAGGCTGGACTTGAAATGTGTTTCCCAGGCATTCACTCTGCAGCTGAGGCTAAAGTTTCCAACAGGAAGGGCGGGTGAGGCTTCTGTTTGTTTCCCAAGAGCCAATTGGCCTTTCAGGCCGATGGTAGCCACTGTGAACCTCACTGCAGGGAACCAGGCGTCACTGGGAACTGCAGCCATGTCCCATCCACTTCGCACACCTGGAAGGGGACCTTGGTGAAGGTGAGGACATCTGCAGCACTGGCCCTCAAGAGAGGAGGACCCAGCTAAGGACAGACTGGGGACCTGAGCAACAGGTCCTCTGCTTTCTTACTGGCAAAATGGAGGTGATGAGTCCTGCCCCAAAGGTTCTTGTGTCTTGAGATAAATCACATCAACATGGGGATAGTTTTCAGTGAGCATTCTCTTCCTCCTGTTTTGCTAGTAACTCCTTTCACGAATTGAGGGGGAAGCTCCATGGCTGGCCCTCACAACATTTGTCCAATCTACAGGCTTCGAGAAGGATCCTAAAGTCCTATCTGAGGCCAGACTGAGGAACTTGGCAGTGGCTTCCCTGCTGCAAGGGGAATGACATCGATTAACAAGGGGGTGACCAGATGTTCTCTCCCAAGACCAAGGAGCAGAAATATGGCCCTGGGCCTGGGGAAGGATCTAGAAGAATTTCCTGACAAATGGCAATGTAGCCTAACAGACTCCTGAGACTCTGTGAAGGTTGGCTATTCATCCTTAGCACCTGACCCTGTCACCACCATCAAGCATGGCTGTTTCCATTTGACAGCTGAGACACTGGGCTGAGAGACATTCCATGACCCGGGGAAGCAGCCACCGCGGCTGAGCTGGGACTGGAATCTGAAAAGGCATCCGTTGACTTTGACGCTTAAGATCCTGGGATTTTGAGGTTTTCATCTCAGACTTCGCGATCAGAGCCCTAGGAAAAAGCGACGCTTCATCCGAGTGTGTGCACTCTTCTCCCCTCAGGTCCCCAGTGCGGAGACAGTGGGTTTCCTGGCCACAGTGAGGGCGGGCAAGAGCCGGTGGAGGGTCTTGGGGAAGGCGCACGAGACGCCAGGAGACTGGCTTCCCCGTGGGGTTTGGCAGCCCCCGCCCCCAGCCCCTCCCCTGGCAGCGCCACTAGCTCCCTGCAGACCTCCGAGGAGGCCCGTTCAAACGACGGGGGCGCCGCCGGGGTCCGCCCGTGGCTGGGCCCCGCCCTGGGGGCGGCCGGGGCCCCCGCGCGAGGCGGAGATGCAGGGGCGCGGGGGCGGGGCGAGCGCCGGGCAGGGCCCCCTTCCCGCCCCCCTTCCCGGGGGCCCTGGAGCCGGGGGGTAGGGGGGGCCGCTGCCGGGTGCCCAGACACGCGACCACCCGCCCCCGCCCCCCCGCGCTGTTCCCGGCTCAGCCCGCGCCCCGCGGCCCCGTCTCTCCGGCCCCGAAGCGCGGGTCCCCGCGGAGGCCGGGGGCGGGGCGGGGCGGGCGCCCCGGGCGGGGTGCAAGGGCCGCGGAGGGGATGGCGCCTCCGCACCCCCGCGGGGCGGGGAGCGGCGGGGCGGGGCGGGGGGCCCTGCGGGGGGGGGGCGTTGCCGGGGAGAAAAGCGCGGCCCCGCCCCGCCCCGGGGCGCAGCGCCCTCTGCTGGAGCCGACGCGGCTCTGCACGGGGACCCCGCACGCACCGGAGCGACGACCCGACCTCGGGGACCGCGAGCAGCTCCTGTCTGGTCCGCGGGAATCACGAGTTACTTGCAGATCGTCATTCTCCTCTCTCCCTCTCCCCCTATCTCTCTCTCTCAAAAAAATTCCTTTTCAGAAATGAGCCCGGAGCATTGCAGGAAAATTTGCAAATGGGAAGGGAAAAAAGAAACTGTGCCCGTGCAAAGAAACATTCTGCATTTTTGTCTGCCCCTTCAGCGCTTTATATCTGCAAATCGTGTGTGCAGTCTTTACAGAATAAAAAACACATCATCTATGTAGACACAGGAGCCTTTTATTTTTTTATTGCTCCATCCTCACTCCGGGTCTAGAATGCTGGCAGTGCTCCAGGTGCTCAAAAACCATTTGTTGTTTCTACCAACAGAGGGTCATGCTTTCGACACGGCCAGGACCATTTCTATGATGCTAAAGTTTTCTTTCATGATCCCCTTACCCACATGTAAGAGGTTGGTAGTAAAATGGACCACTATCCCTCTTAGCCAGATTCTCTATGAGGGTCAAATGTGTTTGGAATTCGGATTATTCAGTGTACCCCCTGCATTGGAGGTCTGTAATCAAACACACCACATTCCTGCTGCAGACTGCCTGTCTAGTCGCCCTAGGATAAACACTATCAGCAGCTTCGTGTCAGTTCAGTCAGGTTTTGAAGCCAAATGAGTTTTCACCGAACTAAACAAAAATTTTGAATTTCCAGAACATTTTGAATTCTAAGAGACTGGACCAGCACTACCCTCTGGGGCACACCCAACCGCCTGCTGGCATGAGTGAGCCTCCGCTGAGAGTCACACTTTCTCATTTCTCAGTCTCTTATACGCTTCAGGTGCACAGTAATTCCAGGTAACTGAGGCGCTGGCTGGTTATATGTGAATGAATGTGGGGCAAGGGGTCCTAAGCGGTAGGATTTGGTTCGGTTAGACTTTTGGATGTGATCACCTCCTTCCCTACTCCCAGCTGCCACCTTCAAACCAATAGACTTCAGCACTTTCGTGGTTGCACCTTTCTCTTCCTAGATTCGCTTCCAAGAATATGCTTGTCCTTGTGGAGCCCACCTGAGGATTTTGAAAGAGAGCAGCTAAACTCCCCCGCAAGGACCCAACCTACCCAGAGTACTACTGTGACCCAAAGGTCACTACAGTCACTGCTCAAGAAGGGTCTGGGAACCAAGACATTCATTCAACCAGCAGTCTGTAGTGGCACTGTTACCATGTGCACAGAACCATATCTCCTCCAAGGCTCCAGACAGAGTATCCAGCCTCCTGTGATATCCCCACTTGATTCCCATCTGAAATTCATCTCAAGCTCAACATGTCCAAGGCCACACTCACAAACTTCCCTCAAACCTGGTCCTCTTTTGTTGTGACCCATATTAGATGAATGATTGAGGCCATCATCCAACCAGTTATACAAGCTAGAAACTCAGAGGCATCTTCCTTCCACCTCCTTCTCCTCCAGCCTTAACCAACTCACCTCAAATCTTGTCAATTTTCTTCTGAAACATCCCTCCAATCCTTCGTGACTTCTTCCTCAGGCCCTTGAATTTCCATCGCCTGGCCTTTGCCCATGCTGTACCACTTACATGGAACATTCTCCTTCCAGATCCTCACCTAGCTAATTAACTCCTGCTCTTCAGTCATATCTCAGTGCAACTCTCATTTCACCAGGAAATCTTCTTGATCAAGCTGAATGCCCCACCCCATGTTCTTCAGCACCGCACGCTGCTCCTTCACAGCTGCAATGCCTTCACAGTCTTCAGTATTTGTTGATTCCATCCATGCCTGTCTTCCTCAAGACACTGTTGTGCCTGGTTTGCACATCATGGTGTGTCCACCACCTGGCCTAGCGCCTGGCACAAAGTAGGTGCTTCATACATACGTGTTTGATGAGTGCATGAATAAACAAATGATGAATGCTCTACCCTGTTTTCTTGCCTCCGGGGTAAAGTGTTCTGCTCACTCCTCTCCACCTCAAACTTACTGCATCAATGCAAAGGACAGCGAGGCAGGGGCACTTGTGACCTTGATAGAATGACAGAATATACAAATATTCTATACGAATTTAATACTACACAAAATCAGCTAGGTCCACTGAGGAACCATTGCTGCAACTCCCGAGGCTCTACGAGCAAAGGTGATCCAAGAGTGCCATCTAGTGGGAAAATCTGTCACTGCCACCCAGTCCCTAAACTGAGCTACAGCAAGTCCAAGCTATTCACACCAACAGGGGAGACCAGCAATGGGCTTTTGTCAGAGAAAGAGCTTAATTGCCCTTAATTTTGAGCTTAATTTCCCATGACACTGTGCTCTACACTGTAGAAAGCAAGCTTCATCCATATCCTATGAATGCTTTGAATCTGGGAAACATTTTTTAAACATTTGAATTAAATGTATTTCATTTTAACCCTGGCTACTGGGAACCTCAGAGCCAAATGAGGCCAACCTTTAGCAGGACCTGATGATGATTGCTATTGTACTAATTTTACTTCCTCCATTTTATCTAATTTTTAAAGTTTTTCTCCACTTTACTAACATTTTTTTTGTCTAGTTTCTATCTTATATGAAAAATATTTCAAAGAATTTCTGGAAGCAGGTTGAGTCATCAGTAATTCCATAGAGCCTCCATTAATTTCCAAAACATCTTATTCAGTAATCATCATGAGTAAGAAGTTCAGAGCCCCAGGATTCATCGAGCTAAGATTCAGTGAGTCGAAACCCAGGAAATAGAATGCTGGGCACTTTTCTAAGGAAATGAAGCTTAGCATTTTAGGACAATTTGTTACACAGCAGTAGACAATATGCATCTTTTATGGAAGAGGTGAGGCTCGGAGAAGTTAGTAACTTGTCCAAGGTCACAGAGCTAGTAAGTGATAGAAATGGAGTTAGGATGGCCAAGTCCATGTCTTGACCAGTAGCCTCTACTGCTGCTTCATGAGCTGAGTCAGGCATCAGTCAAAACCAAAAAAGAGGGACTCTGTTTCAGGGTCACAGGCTGGGAAAGGAGCTTGCCCGCAGAGCAAGCTGGGGGCTGTGTAGCACAGAACCGCCTGTGGTGCTTGGTATGGGATTGGTGTTGTGTGGGTATTAATTACGCAGGTGTTGACTCCTGCCCAGCCCAGCATCCTGGATGAGAGAGATGAGAACCTAAAAGAACAGACCACTTACTATGCCAGCTTTAAAGATCAAGAGGGGCTGGCCTGTCTCTCAGACAGAATCTAGAATTCAAGAACGTTGAAAGTTTCTAGTTGCCTTCCTGGAACGGAGGTGCCATGTGGGCAAGGTATTTGGGCTACTTTGTTTGCTGCTGTCCCAGTGCTAGAGTAGCGTCTGGCCTCTAAATATCAAAACAACAACAACAACAACAAAAACCCTCCCCGCCAAAACAAACAAACAACAACAACAACAACAAAACAAAAACCTTGTTGGAGAATAAGGGAACCATCAAATGAATGATGACAAAACTGAACTCTCCCTCAGGATTTGCCATGAAGGAGTCAAGCTGAGAGGTGCTGAGGTATCTAAGAGATGAGAAGCAAGACAGTGCTTTCTCATTGAAGGATGATAAAGACCTAGAAGCCCTGATCTCAGTCAGACGGGGACTGTGAAGGGAGATTTTACAGCAGACGATTAGTGATTCGATCAGATTGGTTTCAGGAGCTCACTCTGCAGCCACAAGTACGGTGTCCTGAGGGGAGATCCAGGTGGCAGAGAGACCAGTTAGAAACCTGTGAAATTATCCAGGTAAGAGATGAGGGAGGGGTCAAGTGGCAAAGCTCTAGAACCAGGCATGGCCTCTAGCCTGTCTCTTGCCTCCTGCCCCAGGGTGTCTGGGTAAGTTTGGTGTTGCATGGACTCTGGGTCAAAGCTATGTGGGTGGTTGGCAGGCTGAGGCTGGGAGAGGTGAGCGAAGTACAAGGAAATGAGTGGCAGCCTTTTGAGCAGTAAGTCTAAGAGCTGAGTTGTGGGAAGAGAGAAGTTAAAATGCTGAGGATGAAAAGGTTGAAGAAACTCGTTCTAGGACATGCTCTCATGCCTTCTGAATACTGGGGTTCATCCTCCGCTAGAGAACCATCTGGACGGTTGCCAAGTAGCCACATCCCTTTGGAAGATACAGTTTGAATCTACCAGAATTCCCAGGCTCTCAGATCACTGGGTGGTATATCTCAGGGTTCACCTGAGGGGTAAGTTACTTCAGATTGTCGCCCCCTGATTTTTTTCTCTAGAGTGAGTCACAGTGCACCTGCAATCCAGTCAAAGACCAGTCAAAGCAGTATTTGAGAGAGAAAAAAAAAAAGGTTTAAAATGATTGGAAGTGGCAGAATCAAAATGCTGGCCAAAGGCGGCTGGAATGTGGGTATGAAAACAGAGAGGTGTCTAGAAGGCAGTGCCACGGAAGAGTAAAAGCAATTGTCTCTGTTGGAGAGCTTCCAGGTGATTTTTTAAAAAACTTTTGTATTATTAAAATTTTTATAATTTAAAATAATTTTATAATAAGAAAAAACAAAGATCCCTTGACTTTGTTGGAAAATGGAAGATAAATGAAAGAAAGCATGAAACATTGAAAATGTGATAAGTAAAGAAAGGGGTGGGGCAGGAGAAGCTACTGAGAGGGAGAGGTAGTGGACAAGCAGGGGCTACCCAGGCAGTCAGGCCAGGGGTCAAGGGTCAAGATACTGCCCCTTTCTGAATGACTAAGTGCATGATGTTATGTATGTTTGAACCCCCAAAGTCCTAACCCCCAGTACCTCAGAATATGACCTCGTTTGGAAATAGGGTCATTGCAGATGTGAAGTTAACATGACGGTGGGCCCTAAATCCAAAAATGGCTGGTGTCCTTCTAAAAAGGGGAGATTGGAGAGTCACATATACTGGGAGAAGACCATGTGAATCTGAAGGTGGCCATCTACAAGCCAAGAAGATTGGGGGATGGAACAGGACCTTCTCTCACAGCCCTCAGAAGGAACTAAACCTTACACCACCTCGATCTTGGACTTCTGGCCTCCAGAACTGTGAGAAAATAAACTTCTGTTGTTCAAGCCCCACCAGGGTGTGGTACTTCGTTACATCAGCTCTAGCAAACTTATACATGTGTCTTAATAGAAACTGTGGTTCTGACCTTCTTAAATGTACATTAAACATGATGCAGCTTTTTCAATGACTGGATACAGTAGTGCGCCACCCAGATGCTCTGCTGGGCGGATGGGCCCCTTCCCCAGCTACCTGTATCGTCACCTGCTGAAGACTCACAACTGTTACTAATGGCTACCTTCTTCAGTGGGAACTGGCTCACAACTTTGTTCTTCACTGAGAATTGCCCTCGGCCACAGCTTACCAAGGTTCAGTCTCTTCACAAGGTGCAACATAGAGCCAATGACTGGCTAACACTGGGATGCAAAGTCCCGGGTCCCACTGTTCGATTTGGTTCAACTCCGAAGGGCCAGCCCGGCTGCAGAGCTCCACGTGGGGTCAGCTGAGTGCTCTATTGGAACGGCGTCGTGGACCCCACGCCTGCCTCTCATCTCCCAAGAGCACATCCATTCACCATTCTGTGTGCAGCTGTCTCCGTGTCCAGGAAACCCAAACAGATGGAGACACGGGTTACCAAGTCTCAGGCCCCTGCTCTAAAATCTTCTAGCTATAAAATTTGGGCACATTCTGTAACCTACCTGGATCTCCATTTCACCTAAAACAAGGAAATTAGAAAAGGAAATCTCTAAGGCTTTTGTAGCTCCTTATTTCTGTGGCATATAACAGTATCATGAGGCTGGGACACTGGTTCCCTGACTAAAGAGCTTAAGGCTAGGCTTTTAGTTCCAGTATCTACAACCTATGTTTTTGCTTCTTTGCTCCAGTTCCATCAAATTACTGTCTTTCAAGAGTGGAGTTGCTGGGAGTGTCATCTTTTATTGATACTCTTCAACCTTACTCCCAACATTATGTCGGTTCTACCTTATGAAAGCACTTTGTTCCCAGGTGATTAGGAATGAACGTTAACAAACTTCGTGGCTCCTAATGTCTTACAGAAACGCTAGCGAAAGCAGACAGCTGTACCCAGTTGAATCGAGCTGTTTAGAAATACACAAAGTGCACATTCCTCAGTTCACCCAGTTGCGAGCCAGCCCATCCACAATTGGTTTCGATTTTCCCTCAATTTCAGATAACCCCCCTTTTTCTTCACATGAACTCACAAGCTGCAATCCTTTCACTTCCACAAGTGCTGCAGTGATTCTAGTGCGTATGCATTTCACGTGTAATACTGTACTGACGGTTTTGAGTGTTTTGCTCTGAACTCCATTCTCCCATCAGCCCATCATGCAATTTCACAGTGCAATGACTTTCAGGAAAGCAGATCAAGTTGTAGCGACACTGACTGTGCTTAAAATGGAGAAGGCAGTAGCACCATGCCAATTGAGAAGTAAAATTTTCCTCGTGTGTGAACGTCTCATATGTTCTTATGCCCTTCCCCTTTCTCACTGGGACAACATGAAGGTATATTAGCTAAACCCATTCTTAAGAAATTTTGAAATAATGCCTTTTGGGAACCACTGAAGTTCTCTTTCCTCTCCTTGTTTACATTCTTGCTGAATTAGAAGAGGAAACCAAACTCTGAAAATGCTCTGCTTCCTTTATTTGAGAATTTAACAGTAAGAGAGTATCTTAAGAGGATAGATTTAAGTCACAAGCAGCTAATGCTAAGGGACGTTACTGAGCACTAAACATACAAAGAGTGCAGTAAGACTGGCTTGGAGTAATGAAAATTGAGGGTATTAATTGCATAAGTTACAACTTATAAGCATCCTATTCAACAATTTTAGATAAATGCAGAAATTAACACACTTTTCCTGTCACTATGCTAAGATTGTTGGTATAGGTGTATCAACAACCCACAAGATTCAAGTCAAATGTTCAAATGCTGTCATATACTATTTATGTAACCTCATGCAAAAACTTTGACCCTATTTTGGATACCAGAATACCTTTTTACAAGTCCTTCCAAATTAGGTTCCATGAAGCAGACAGAAATAGTTTCGTCTCCCCAAATCTAAAAGGCTTTTTAATTTGACACCAGTGTTTATTCATATGGTACATATTGAGGCACAATAACAATGCTGAATTACAAACACGTCTAATCTTGTTTCTTCCTGAGCCAAAAGTAAATTTATTAAGGGCAAAAACTCACAATGATGAAGAGGTCAGGAGATTAAAAAAAAAAAAAAAAAGCTAGAAAATGGACAGATTAATAAATTATTTAGCAGTTGGAGGAACCGGAATCCCAAGCAGGCAGTGAAAACAAAGAGCTTAAATTCTAAAATGTGCAGGAATTGGCCAGTCCTGAACTCCTGCAAAGACTACTTGCAAGTCTAAGGATCCTTTTTCCTACACTGTAAAGCTGGCCAAAGGCCCTTTCTCATTCGGCAAGAGTGGAGATTTGTCTTCTAAATAGACGAGTCTCTGGAATTGACACCAGGTACCACTGAGGGCCTGGCTGTCCTAATGTACACTGCATAGACACCCAACCTTCTGACCCCACTTGGGGTTAGAACACTGGCTAATGGCCTTGAGGCGGCAGGAGACAGTCACCAGAGAAACGTCAGACTTCAAAATGTCATGAGGGTTAACTATCCACCAGGGCAGACCACATTGTGTCAGCTGACAAACTGAACCCACAGCCTTATCTTTTCAGGCCCCCAACTCAGACACCAGGGTTCACAGATATCCAAATATCTCTAACTATGAAAGACACAGGCCAATTCAAAATCAGTAATGTACAACTTGGAGAACACAGACTAGAACTGGGGGCAGAGTTGTGAGGTGGGGCAATGACCGAAATGCTAATAATCTCATGGGTGAGATATTGCACTTGAAGCTTGGAAACTAAATCTAAATATACTTAGAATATGGAGCTGAAAATCTTCTGGAAAGTAGAGCAATTTGAGAAACAAACAAAAGGGGGGGGGTGTCAATGAGAGAAAATTCCTGAACTTCAGCCAAGTGTCCCCTTCTCTGCACTTTTAAAAGAAACTGACAAAGATGTAGGCACATACACTAGATGAAGTCTGGCACCATTGTTTAGGAAAAGCTGTGAACTGGGACATGTAATCAGAGTAAGCTCCTTCTGACTGTAAGATCATCCTTTACACTCTAAAGCAACCCCTTTTTTCCTACTGCCAATGAACAAGCACTTTATCTGTCAACTGCAGATTCTTAACTTTACCATAATTAATCCACTAATTCCATAATCTTCTCACCAATCCATGACTGCAAAGGGTGTTGACAGGCAGTAGTAGTAGTAGTATGGCAGAATCAGGATTTGAATAGTTGCTTTTTGAGATGTTCAAGACCACACACAAAATGAGCACATTAGGTAGATTAAGCATTCTGTTCACTGTAATTAGAAAGTTTGCCCAGTTCATTTCTGATAGATAAAACCAAATTCAACTGTATAACACTGAGTCAAAGTGCCTTTAGCTTGGAGTGACTTCGTGTTCTATCTATACTCCTTTCTGGGTGAAGATATGTACTCTAAGATACATGTAGCACCCACAATCCGTAGTAAGCAAATGGAAAAATCTACACAGTACCTTTAAGAGTAGCAACTGCTACTTTTCAGGTTTTCCTACTCAAAGGCCAGGTTTATACCCATTAAGAAAGCCTGCACCTGAGAATACTGTACACCATTCTTCTATTCTGCCTTCAGATGGAGGAGACAGGAATTACAATATTTGCTGATTTATGCGTAACTTGAATGTGGAAGACTACTTTTCTGATTTTATACTTTGAAGCCAATTAAGCATTCTTCATTACATTGGTCAAGTTGCTAAGAACCGTCATGAGAAAATAAAATAACTCCCCTACGAAGGACACAGAGAATACACAGTTGTGGCTTTTTCAATCCAACATATGCACTGAATGGTATCGGTACATTTACTTGGAATACCTAGTCTAAGTTTAAAATTGTTAGGGGGCTAGTGAAGTATCTGAAAATGTGGCTCCAGAAACACCATAGTGCTCACATTTAGTACACATTGGACTTTATCAAAACCTTGTTTCCTATGCAATGCCCAACATTTTACTAGATCCAATTTGTTGCTCTGCAATAAAGCAAGATTCTGAAAGAATGCTTGTAAGCTAATATACACAAAGCTGACATGTAAAATTTCAACTCTTTCATGACAGAAGGCATCAAAATAAAGCAGAAGAAAAAAACATTTTATCTGTGTATTCAGAATCACACACAAGTTACCTTTACAGTTCAATTTACTATATAGAAATCATTTGGGTTTTATGTTTTCAGTTCGATTCCGAACCGAGATTACAATATTGTAAATTAAAAAAAGATTGTTACATTAATTCAGCACTTTTTTAGCATACCAAATTGAAATACATAAGTTCAAACTCCAGGTTTATGGCAAACAGTCTTCAAATACAATACAGACATTTCTTAAAGTTACCATATATCATTCACGTGTGATTTTGCAACTCTGAGCTGTTATACATAACAGTCCCCTATGGATACGGCAAAACTGACATGCCACAAAGCTCAAAATTGTACCATCTTTAAAAAGATTTGGCATTTCTGGACCACAAAGCACAACATGTAAAGAAGGTTGGGAACAATTCCTCCTCATTACGGTTAAAAAAAGTTACATGGTAGCTTGGAATTTTGCATAAAACCCCGTATTATATACCTTGGGGAAGTCCAAGGTATGACAATGGGATGGGGTTCTAAATTTGTTTTATCAGTAGAACCCATAAAATTCAAATGGGCATTAATCAAATCAAAAAATATTAAGCACCTACTGGTTTAAGAGATTGAATTTATTAAGAGATTCATGATCTGATCAATTTCATTACACCTTGAAATCAAGGTGTAAAAACCAGCTATTAAGTGCATTCCAAACTTCTCCTATGTAGCACAGGTAGAATTTTCTGTCTATTGGCACCAAAGTGAAGTCACATTTCCTCTTGGGAGACAGAAATTCCACATCTGAACATAGAGTAAGTTAGGAAAAAATGACCCCTGTTATTTTATTACTATTGTGATTCTGAGTTCTAGGATTACTAATACACTAGCAGTGAACAATGCAAATTCCTGGCAACAACTGTCAGGTTAGTGACGCTAATTCCCTTCCCCCAATCACCATAAAATTTTAGTATGAAAATTAATAGTAGTTACACTAAGGTGAACAAATGGGAAATAATAAGAAACTAAGCAAGTAGCTAAGAAATAAAACAAACCCTTAAAGTCTGAAATCATTGTAATTGAAAATAGGTGTGCTTCACTTCACCTCCACCCCCTCACACAATTCTGAATTTAAATATTCCGTGCAAAAGAGCATCAGGGTTTCTGGATATAGATGTAGCCCTTCTCCTCTAAGTTTTAGTGCACTACAGAGTTTTCTGTAATTTTTATTTCCCTCCCCGTAGGCTTATTCAAAGTGTTTAACAGAATCTTCCATTTCAGCCAAAAGATTTGTGATTTAAAGACTAAGTTATTCTATGCATTCTATCTATACAGAAACACCTATTATTACAATTGGTTTATGCAGGATTAACATTTTTGGTGTTAAAATTGTTAAACATCATGCTTACTGCACATCAACTCTCCATGATGCATCTGAACTTCACAATGATTTACCAAACATCTTATTTAAATTACTAATTAAATAACTGAAAAATGTACTGAGCCAAACTAAACTTAAGTGGGCTATAAAGGAAAATAACCTTCAAAACAGTTCATATACACATCTATTTCAAAACTACCTTTGCTAGCTAGCCCCTTTCCCAAAGTTTTAGCCTGAAAAAACAGTAAAATCTACACAAAATTTTATTGCAATCATACAAGGGTTACATTAGGTCAAATACAACAAATACTATGATGCAATTTTACATTTATTAAACTACAGTTCAAAGCACAAATTTACACATTCTAAATACACTAAACGCATCTAATGAAGTCACACTGGTCTTCCACTGACATCTGATATATCTGGGTGAAAGACATTAACTTTTTACAAGACTTTTAAACATGAATCCTTAGTATAAAAACTGTGTACTTGTATGTAAACGATTTAATGGGGAACCCAATTAATGGGCTTCCATCTCCACTAAGTCATCCATTTTGTTGCATATTTTATTTTAAAAGCTTAAGGGGTGGGACAAACTGTTTAAATCTGGATACATTATATCTAAATCTCCCAATTATTCCCCAATGAATTATAG
Organism: Cynopterus sphinx; assembly: GCA_030015415.1. Classification (NCBI taxonomy): domain Eukaryota; kingdom Metazoa; phylum Chordata; class Mammalia; order Chiroptera; family Pteropodidae; genus Cynopterus; species Cynopterus sphinx. Next base: position 23,448,018 of record CM057389.1, on the reverse strand, counting down.
ATGAAAGCTGATTTTTGTCTGGTCCCAAATAGCTATTACTAATAATTTGTTTCTGAGAGAATTAAACAGAATAAGGTTATTTGAATTTTCTTCCGCACTGGAATGTAGACCAGACAAGCTTAACCTGCAACTTCAGATCTAAAGAAGCATTAATGCCTGTTTAAGCTTCGGTGGAAAAGCTGTCTTCTTGGCTCAGCTGAATGCAAGAAGGCACAAAGAAGAAGTTCTTCATCATTGTGTCTGAAGTAATTCCAGCATCTTGCATCTCATACCTACATCAGAAAAATGAATAATTCTGAATTTAAGCACAAAGACCACACAACCACATAAATATGGACAATGAAATAACACTTAAAAGATGAACATTTTGCTATTATTTGCAAGTTATAAATTTGTTACAAAATTAAAATTAGCAAAGATTCTGTCACCTCAGATTTCCAATCTGCTTTAAAATAAAAACAATCACCTTACCAATCATTGAATGACATCATGTAATAAATAGCTGGCCTCTGAAAATCATTAAAAGCAGATGGTTCATGGAAAGAATCTGCTCCCATGTTATCAAAGATAAGCCAATCTCCCACATTCAGCTCAGGAAGAAGACAGTTTTCCACAATTTGATCAAGCTCATCACAGGATGGACCCCAAAGGCTGCTTGTAAACAGAGGCTCATCTTCCTTGTATTTCTGTTAAGAAACGAAAGTTTTTTAAAGATTAAGGTTTTACTCATGCTGAATCTGAGGTACTGAATTTGAGTGTGGAGAAGAGTATTTTTCACTACTTCCGAGCCAATGTGCCCAAGGAAGAAGGCAGGTCTACAGCCAGGGGCAGTGGTGCTCCTTAACTCCTTCTATGGCAACGAAGGGTCAGACCAAAGCCAGAGGAATGCAAATCCTCATCAGAGGGCAATATCCTCCATCCTAAAACATTTCTCCAAAAATTGGGATGCATCTTAAAAACAACAGCTCAGTTTATAAACTGCCAAGCTCAGTTTATAAACTACCAAGTACAGTTATAATAAAACTTGCCTTGTGAACCTCTGGAATGGTATTTAAGTCCTCAGACAGTTTACTTGCAAAAGAACCATAAACACCATCACTCATGTAATACACGAAGGCTGGTTCATCACTTCCGGTTTTTTCTACTAAAAAACAAAAAACAAACAAAAAAGTGGATTTATAGTGAAATGTCTAATATAGTTATTACACAAAAATATTATCAAATACATCGAATATTTATTGACTGATTCTTAGTTTTCACATCTCAAAATATTTAAACAAAAAACCAGATATATACTGACATACCTTAAACAAAACAGCCTTAAAACAAAACACACTTCACAAAGATAACCAATGAACACATGAATAAAGTGCTATTTCATCAGTCACCAAGTATATCTAAATTAAAACTACAATGAGCTGCTACCACCACCACACACCTACTGAACAGATAAAAGAATGACAATACAAAAAAATCAGTGAAGGTGAGGAACGACCAGAACCTGCACATATATATATTGCCAGTGGGAAGTTAAAATGGTATCCCCATTTTGAAATCTTTTTAAAACATCTACTCTATAACCCAGAAATTCTATTCTTCGTCATTTCCTCAAAAGAAATAAAAAGTGTCTATCCATAACATAAGACTTTATACAAGAATGTCAAGAGTTTCTTCATAATACCCCCAAAATGGAAAATATTCATTAGTAAGAAAATGGATAAACTGTATATTCACACAGAACATCAGCAACATAAAACAAAATGGTTCAGATATTATAGTGATATCTTTAAACAATAATATATGCTATATGACTCCTTTTATGTGAAGTTCAAGGATAGCTCAAACTAATCTATGGTGGAAAAACAATCAGAATAGTGTCTGGTGAGGGAACAAAATTGAACAAAAATTCTGATATATGAAAATTATTTATATTTTGACAGGGATGTCATTGTATACCTTCAGTAACTTGTCAAATTACATATATACTTAAGTTGTGCTCATTCTATATAAACTTATGCAAAAAAAATAACCCCTTAAACAGATACTGAGTCTAGTTAAATGACTTGCTTTTTTGCAGTGGTATGAGGTAGCTATTCTGAAAACACTTTGTATTCTAGACTTAAGTGTGTGTGTGAGATAATGGGAACTAGGTTTCTGTTGGTAAAGGGAATTTCAATATAAAAAGGGACAAAAACAGAATATATCCTGTGGGTATGTTACACTGAGTTTTTGACATACAGATTAGTTTATTAAAAAACTCAAAAGTAAAAAAAAAAAAAAAAATTGGTCAATTAAGGAAAAAGCTATAGAAGTCTCCTTAATGTAGATGAGCACAGTACTACCTACATTTTTTTTAAGTGATTCTTGTAGACTGTCTAGTGCTTTTTCGTTGGTTTGACTAAAGATCCCTGTTGGTCCTTGTTATGTAAGAAAATATTTGGCAGATTCTCCCTGTGACTCATCTTGACTAAAAGGAACACAGCAGATATTGCACAAGAACACTGGTCCTTAACAGGGACAAGAATCAATCACCTGGGCAAGTGTATCTAAAGTATGCATATCTAAACATCAGCACCAAGAATGTTGGATTCAGGAAGTCTTATGGAGTGGGACTTTGGCTAGGGCATTTTGAAAGCTCCCTAGCTACCTATACCAGGCTAAAGACCATGTACAGCTTCATAATTCATAAAATATCCTGTAGTATAAAGGTCACCAACCCCTTGGGTGTGGACAAGCACCAGTCTATGGCTTGTTAAGAACAGGGCCCCACAGCAGGTTAGCAACAGGTGAGTATAGCTTTGTCTGTATTTGCAGCCACTCCCCAGCACTAGCATCACTGACTCAGCTCCACCTCAAATCATGAGGTGTTAGATTCTCATAGGAGCACTGGTCCCTGGTGCCAAAAAAAAGTTGGAGACTGCTGCTCTAGTATATTTACACTCTGGTATCTGAAAGTTCATCTTCAAAATAACTGGAATTATCTATTAACAGAAACTATAAACTTTGTAACTTACCTCCAGAGGAAAATTTATCATTTTCAACAACTTTCTTTGCAATGATATTAACTGCAAGTGTAAATGCAGAAGACACATAATAACTTCCAGGTTCTGAAATTATCTTAATGCCAGATCCTTCAGGAAAATAGACATCCAACAAAGGGCTGATAACATGATTAACCTATGGATTTAAATATTTTAATATTGGATTAGATAATTCAAACTATAGACCATTGAATTTTGCTATTTAACAGATATCTGTAAGCAATTAAATAGGCTTTCAAGTCATCAAAGTTTATCTGGTAATTATCCGATGGCATTAATTAAAAAAAGAAACTGTAACGCCTATGGCTAATACCTACTGGTGATTATTTAAAGCATGTTTCTGTCTCTATCACTAACATCAGTGGAGCAAAATCTCAAATCAGTTTCTAGGTATTATAGAATGTGGAAGGAGGGCAGGAAGGTAAAGAGTGATGTGTATCTGGACAAAACAGCTTAAGCTGTCAAAGTTATGAAAAATACTGCCTGAGTGCACAATACAACAGAATAGAAACTTTCTGTGATAAAATCATGCTTAGGGTTCAAAAATTTTTAAACTTTTCAAAGTTAGGTCTTCTCATTAGAATCAATTTCAAACAGATGTTACAGACTTTTGGTTCTTGCTACTATAAAAACCCTAATCTACCCATCCACCACTTAACTAGCAAATAAGAGATTACTCCAATATGTCTATCAACTGAACAAAGTTTACCTCTTCCAATTGAAATTCAGTTCCTGTAAAGCCTCCACCAATGTCTAACATGTTCATTGTGAAGCCAAATTCTCCCTAGAGAAGAAAAAATAAACTTTTCAGTGCTTTTCCAAACTGTAATGGATCTAGGGATATTAAAATAAAAAAAAAAAAAAAAACCTTCTAAAGAGGTAGTAAATATCTGTTCTGACCTTTAGTACAAAGCTTTTTGTTTTCTAACAAAAACCGATTAATTCAATGTTATATATATTAGCTTCCTGATACTGTCAGTACTATCTTGCAAACAAATTACTATTTCATCCCTTTATCCGCTTACAAATTGTGACTATGTGGAACTCTGCTTATGTTATAAAAAAATGTATCATAAGAGGTAGGAAAACACTGAATTGTAGTCTTAAATAACATCCCAGCTTTAAGTATCAAAATAATTTAGGGAAAAAACTTACAGCCATGTCAAACACACATCGAGCATCAGATAGAGCATGTACATATACTTGAGACTCTTTGCAACCACTTGAAATATGAAATCTGAAAGAAATAAGAGTAATAAATTTAAAACAGCAGCAAGTTTTAGAGTCCCTTCCTGTAATTCCTTTCAATTGTTGGTCAACATACTGACATGGTTAAGTATTTGTCTTAACTCTACCAAATAAAATATTAAAAGTATTTGCCTCTAATCATCAAGCTACAATACCTGCCTTTCTAGAAAAAGCAGCGTTTGAAAAATATTGTAAGTTCATAATTTTTTAACAATGAGTTATCAGGTCAGGATTCATGATTATCAGACGGAGAGAGTGCTTTTATGTATATATGGTAAATAATAAGCACCACCAATAAAACGGTTACAAATCTTTTATTTAAATGTATGACTTATGACAAAATATTAAGTCTGTGAAATACAAACAAACATTAATTCAGCTATTACTGATACTTATTACTTGAGAAAAAATGAGAAAATACTTAAATTTAATTGAAATATGATTCTGTACCCTGTTTGTGGAAGTGGTTACACAAATTTGTTAAAATTCATAGTATATGCCCAATTTCATCTATGTTAACTTAAAAAATAAAACTTAAGAAATAGAAATATGAAAACTCTCAAATATATGTCAATATTGTCACCTAAGGTGGTGACTTAACAGTGTTGAGTCTTTATCCATTTTGACAAACAATTTAAAAAGCAACATCTTGTACTATAGTGAGACTAGCAATGGACTGGCAAATCTAGAGCTGAGACTACCACCAAAATATTAACCCTCTCTAGGTCTATTTCCTCACATGTAAAACTAAGAGTCTAAAACAGGATAAAATTAGTCTACTAATTTACTGAAATGCCCCTGAGGGATTAAAAAGGTGAAAAAGCCTTAAGGATAGGGGGAAAAAAATGAAATGCTATCTACAACTTAAAAATTGAAAGCCATTTTGGTATTCATTAGAATTCTAGTAAATCCCTTACATTCAATTTATAAAGGCGACTTAAATGACTAACTTAACTGAAATTTTATCTCTTTAATAGGGGAGAGGGACATACAGGTACAAAATAGTCTGAAGGATAAAACATATTTAGTTTTCCCTAAACTAAGAAAAAAAATATATGTGTATATATTAAACTGAAAGTCGAACTATTAGAAGTCATACAAATGAATTCTTAAACGAACAATCAGAAAGATTATCACCATAAAATGAAGTTTAAAACAAATACTCACTTAACCCCAATAATTTGGACATCAAGTTCCTTAGCACATTCCAAGACATGCCTACAGTTCTTCAGGGTAGTGCCAAACTTCATGTTACCCTCTTCGCCTCCAATATTATCTTCTGTTGCAATATGTAGTAAGACCCTAAGAGAAGGGGAAGATGATTGAGGCAGAGTTGGTTTACATCATCATCAGCACATGTGAAGCCTGAAGGTTGTAGGAAGTGTGTTGATTATGTTGCCAGAGCTCCCAAATCCAGCGACGGATGAATCAAGCGAACCTAATGAAAAACAATCCTGTACAGAGAAAAAACTAGCAATTAGGGCCTAAAGCATGATGCTTACAAGGATGGGAATTTGGAAAAATGCAGGAAGTTATGACTCTGTTGTAGCAGCAAGAGTCGGTAGGGCTCTGTAATGAAAGACGACATTACTTTCAAATGAAGTCCATCCGTCTATAAATCCACCTAGAAAGACTAAATTGAATAGCAATGCCATCATTGTCTTTCAAAAAAAGTATCAGGGCCTTAAATGTTTGAAATTTCCCAAATTGTTCTAGCTAAACTTCTACCCACTTATTCTGAATATTCTTCCTGTTAACCACCTATTTAATAAATCTTTAAGTAATTACAAACCACCAAAAACTGTATATATAAAAATGCTGTTTGTAAAAATGGTTTTCCCAAGGAAATCCTGATGAATTACTGATGATCAGAGGGGTCAAGTGTGATGAAGGCAAAATTATTCTACCTATGGGTACAATCAACTCTATCAAGAATATAACATTCAGTTTACAATATAACACAGTAAAAATTCTAAATCAGGGCTTGTCGTGGAAGAGAAAGGTTTTTTTTAGAGACAAGTAGTTCTCTAGAATTTTCAGAAAAAGTCCTATATCCAAACAAAGGTTTTCAGGGTAATCAATCCTTATCAGGGTAATTTCTAAGAATGCCAGTAAAGTCAGTTAAGAAAATTACAAGGACAATGTGGATATGATATACATTTTTCAGATATAACTCAAAGAAAGCACACAACTTTGAGCTAACAGACTTTTAGTATATATTCTAAATTCTTCTTGACATATCAGTTCATGACATTAATTTTGTCTTAAAATCTGCTTTCAAAGAGTAAATTTTTAACTAAAAAAAATCTTGGGAATGCATGCAGGAACAAGTAAAAAAAAAAATTACACTTCCTGTTCAAAGAGAATTCTGGCCCTTAAAGAAACCCCTGGATTCACTAAGGACCAATCAATCGCCTTTCAAGAACCATATGGCCAAGGGCAGATTTAAAATCCTCAGCTAACCAGGAAAAAAAGCTGACCAAAATAAATCCTGTTCCCAACAGGACAAATAACTAGCAGGATTAATGTGGTTATGAAAATATAGCAGTGACTGTAATTATCCCAAATACATCATCACCTTTGATTTAAAGATTATAAATTCATACCCCAAAATGCCCTTATCTCATCCCAACTCCACGTGATGGTCAGGAGTAGGCGGCCAATAAAATGCTATTAGTATTTTCCATATAGAGGCTTTAAATAAATTACAATACACATCACTGCTCTACGTAAGTGCCTCCCCTCTCCCCAGGTTAAAGACAAACCCAAACCCTAAGCAAGCAAGATATTTCCAGGTACTTAGTTTTACACTTACTTGGCATTTGGGTGATTACGTGCAATTTTCTTCAATTCAACTTCATTATCACATGTCATGATGTTGACTCCAACTTTTGCTGCATACTTTATCTGAGACACTTGCTTGCAAGGACTTATGTAAATGATATTTTCTGGAGATACACCCAATTCTTGCACTAAAGCCATTTCAGTCTGTAAAAACACGTTTTAAACAGTGTCATCTAAAAGGCAAAAAATTCTATTACTTTTCATTCAATTATTACCTTTAATTTGTTATATTCAAATTATATGAGGTTAAATTAGGATTTAACACAGTTCACATTCTGGTGATGCTTACTATATTACTGTGTTAAAAACCTTTAAAAAGGTATAATTACCATCAGAAATTTCATAGTTTATATTATTTTGTCATCAATAACTTAATCTAGCTAGCTCTAGCCTAAGAATGAGAAATAAACTTCTGATTGAGCTTACTGAAACTTTCCTTTCATAGGTATACTTGAAAAATTTGTAAATTTCCATTAGGCTGCAAATTTAAACAAGAGTTTTAAAAAACCATCCAAAATTCAAACTTCCTTGCAGTTTTTCTCCTATTGCTGTGGGTAATTAAAAGTTAAAGTGAATTTTAAAATGTTACAGCTTAGTGACCAAATGATGAAAAAAATACTACTTACTTTACTGGAACAAGCAAATCCAGTTCCAAGAGCTGCCAAAATCTCAAGTACAGCTGGAGTGGAGTTGCACTTTACCGTGTAGAATGGCTTTATCTGAGCCACTACATTCTGCCACTGACTGTGTTTCTTCACAATCTTTCCAAGATCTCCCACGAAAAATGCATTTTTCCCTGTCTATTATGGTTATTAAAAAAAAAAAACTATCAGAACTATTAAAAATAGAGTACCATTAATTAGTAAAGAACATCCTTTTTCCTCCACAAATGAGCCAACGTATATACTTACATACACTAACATATTTTAAGGCATATGGTTAAACAAACAACAAAGGAAAACCTAAACACATCTGTTCTTTTTAAACTTGACTTTTGGCTGTGCTACCCTGGCACAAATAGTTGTCTGTACTTTGATTTAAAAAGTATTACAGTGACTATCTGAGGATTGCCTCAATTTTACTTTTGAGAGTAGAGGGGAAGGAGATCACCTATTTCCTTCTATGCTTTCTGCCTACTGTTTAAAAAAAGTAAGCTTACTCTGGCAGTTCAACATTTAGTATCGCAATGCAGTGAACAGAATCTGGAATGCTAAATAAAACAAGCTATATATCTCCATTACAAGTTGCACCTAATGACGAGTTGGTAAAACAAGGGGAACAATTATACTGGCCATCCATTTTTAAGGAGACAAAGTTGTGTACAGAATTAGCAAAATTAATTTTAAAAATACACAAGTATACAAAATATCTGATAAACCTGAATAAAAATACTCTTCCCTCAAAAGTAAAAGCAAACAAACAAACAAACAAATTTGATTTTAATTAGAAAATTGGAAGAGATCTGTAATGATTTTTAAATTGTGGCTACTCTAGTGGTAGACAGGATTGTACATGTCCAGCCACAGCACAAATTACTCGATGTTGACTGGCAGACAAAATAATCTTATTTAGAATGTAAAACATCCAAATACTGTTTAAAAAGCCATGAAAACAATATTACTGCTCCCTACTCTTTAGACACATTTGAAAATGTATGTTACTGAAATATACTGACCAGGAAATGTACACAAGTGGAAATTATAGGTTATGTGTGGCAGTAATGGGACAGCTGTATTGAAATTACCAACTATTCACAAGACGACATATCATTTCTAATGTGTGGAGACACATTTTACTGAATACAAGTAACATGAAAACAATTCAGAAGATATGGAAAATCGGCTCCAACAAAGAAACAAATTCTATCAGTAAAGCGATAAACAAAACTGATTCTATCAGTAAGTATAAAACAAAAATAAATGATCTTAGGTAGCAGAATACGATTCTACAAAAGCTGACCTTGGGGCAGTAGAGTATAAAGAGTCAATACAAATCATAAAATTTTCAGCAACATACACAAGATTATCTGAAATAGAAATATAAATCTACTAAAGCATACAGCTGAGAAAAAAAGAGTAAGCCACCATGTACTAATGAGGGTAGCTGAAAACGTTTTAAGAATACAGAACTCACAAGAACAGAGTGCTAAGACAGCAAAAGAGCTATAGGAAGCATTTTTTTTTTAATGGGGGCTAGAACGAAAACCTCATGGCTACCCAAGGGGAATAGGTGAGAGTGTCAAGTTAAGATATCTTAAAGATAACCTGGAAAATTTAACATTTGAACAAGGTGCTTTTTATCAGATTAATATCTTGGAAATAAAGCACTGATGTTTTAGAATTCAGAAATCTGAGAAATGTGAGATGGCAAACTTACCAGGGAATGTTCATGAACATAGTTATCAATAACATTTCCAAGATTTGTTCCTTCATCCAACAGGCCAATGAAGTAGTTTGCATCATCAATAAATCCTTTCATCTCAGCCGTATTCCACAAAGCCGAAAGTCATAAACCAGGAAAAACAAGAGACGGGCCACCAAGCCTTATGTCTGGGTCCTTAGAATATGCAACAAACTGTCAAAAGAGAAGTTATTTCAAAGTCTATATTATTTCACTAAACTCAGTATATGAGCTGTCAATGAAAGTATGCTAGTGTCTTAATTCAGTGAGGAAATCTGTGTGATCACCCAACAAACATTTGTATCTTTTAGTGGCCATATTAAAGTGAATGTGTATTTTATACTTTTAAAAGCTCACTATACCATTTCTTGGTAAGATAATCCATATACGTGCATAATTTATTACTTCAATATGGTCACCATATATACAGAGTTGCTGACCCAGTCTGTTATGAGTTACCTTGTTTTGTGGTTCTTCCATAACGCATAATTGTACTCACTTTAAGAAAGCTAATAAATCAAGTATCTGCAGCCAAAAATTACTAATACTAAACTTTAATACACTGCCAGCCACATAAAGCACACTACCAGGTAACTGCAGATTCATTTCTAACTAAAATTCTAGAGTATACAAAAATTAAGTAATAAAAATTGGTGGAGGTGGAGGGTGGTTTTAGCTTTGTAACAGACTGCACCTAGGTGATATGAGGTGAGCTGATTTGGTGAAAATGTAAATTAGACTAGGTCAGTAGTCTTGGCTATGACATTTAATACCTGTGCAACCCTAGGTCAATTTCTTTAAAACTTCAGTTAACTATCCTAACTTTCTTTCTCAAAAGGTTGTGTGTTTGTGTGTGTGTGTTGCACAGCATATGAATAAAAACTCATGTTTAAGTACTGGCTCAGAATTAACCTTAATAATTAAGTTACCAATTGCCATAAAAACAAAAATGCACCATAATTTAAAACTGGGTGAAAGCTAGTTACCTGTACACATCCTAAACCATTTATAAGGACTGATTTTAAAAATGTCACCTGACTAAATCCAACTTCTCTCCAAAGAACTCTTTCCTCTCCCCCAAACTGCCCGTTCCCCTTTGGGTCAGCACATAACTGATAGAAAGATTTATCGTTTTTGCTGAATTCACTGGTCTTTAGGTTTTTAGGAAAATATTATTTTTTAACATAAAGTCCATAAACAAAAAAAGTCCTTCAGACAGGATACTACTCGTTTGGTGCCGGTTTTGTTGCCATATTAACAATGAGCACAGACCAGCTAGCTCCTGGCAACCCGTTTTAAGACTTGCACAGACTTTCCTGTGTCTTTGTTCCCTCAACCCTGGTCTATGCTAGTTTTCACCATGGGTGATATCCCTCAACCCAAAAGTATTCTTCATTTCAATGATTCCCAAGATGTCAGTTTTTTGGTTCCACCAAAACAAACTCATCAATAAGCTTGTCAAATTTCATGAGATAGACTTAGTTTTAAAACTTTTAAAACACTAATGACTTCATTCTCAAGAAATCTATTACATCTAGTTCAGCTCGTCAAATCTTTCATGAAGTAAAAACAAAAAGATTAGGACTTTTATTTTACCAAAGGAATTAACTTAGGCACATCTCATGAGACTTAATACTTATGAAGTCCAATGGTAGCCTGCACACTCTCTAAAGTTTGTTATACTAGGACTGGTGTAAATCTGTGTCCAGAAAGTACACATTTTAGGCCTGTTTATTACGAGCATGTAACTCTAGCTGGAACATCAATTTTAGGAAGATAGTCAACTATGCACTAAGAGAAACAGAGTAGATAAAGGCTACTCATTCAAAAACAAAAAAAATCAATGCAAAGGTTTAAGTGTAAAAAGAATACAGTACAAACTTCCCGTTAAATTACATTACAAATTTTTCTGGCAATGGTTTTCATTTATTCTATCAGTGAAAAATATTTTAATCAAGATCTTTAGCCTAATGAATGTCTCAGGTCATGAGATTTTTAGGTATGCTCTACTTATGTATGCAGTTATTTACTTGAGAATCTTAGGTTATCAATTATGGACTGCTACTAAGTTCAAGCAGTCTAGCTTTTAAAATCAGGACAAGATGAACATCAATTTCCTAAAGCTATAGTGCTTACACAAAAGGTAATTTTCCTCTAACATCAGGACCCTTAGTACTTACAAAAATATCAGGCCTATTCCATCCAGTCTTACTTGCTGATGGTCACATTCTTCAGAGCTTTTTCTAAAATAGTATGGTCAAAGATAAGAATTTTTCCCCCAATTAATTTCAAATTATGTAATCTATAGGTTCTGCTCTGCCTAAAACTAGCTTAAATCTAACAGTCAACATTTCTTAACAGTAGTGTGCCAAGCACTGTTCTAAGTACACCGTCTATACAATATTAATTCTCTTAATCCTTAAAACCATGATGTGAAGAATAACCCCACTTTATGGTTGCAGACACTAAGGCACAGAACTAACTATAAGCTAGGTTGAGATGATCAAATTTATGTTTAAAAAGAAAACCTGTCTCCCCAGCCTCCCATCCCTAGAAAACAAAAAATTCCTTTTTTTGGAAATCCAACACTACTATCAGTTGCTTTGATAGAGCTTTATCATATCCCCATAATCAATTAACCACTTTTCAGACATAAATTCCCATAGTTTTTAATAAAGTTTATTTAATATAGCATAAAAACATCCTATCATGCCTATTCATTCATAGCCTTTTAACTTTTCTTCATGTAACATTATTTTGTATAGCTTAACTGTGCTGTTCCTTCTGTATCTTTTGTCCAAATCTCAGGTAAACCTCAAAATTGAAATTATTTTTTATTCTTATCCACGTTTATCAATAGTTTACATACAATAATGTGCTTCCAATTTTAACAAATGCATACACCTATGTAACCACCACCATAAAAGATAAATTCCCTCATGTCCCTTCTGCAATAAATCCCCAACGTAGTCTACCTCAGGCAACTGTTGATCTGCTTTCTAATCTGACTTTGAGATGTGAAATAATTTTAAACACTGAGGGCCAAAAAGCTGACAAATGATAGTACTAACATGAATACAACTATCAAGCATTCCTTGCTCTAAAGGAAAGACTATGCTTGTGGAGTGACTATATTGAAATGGAACTCTCAACTGAGAAGTAACGATATTAGTTTATCAATCTCTAGGTGACTCACAAAAGAACTCTCATGGAAACATGACAAAAAGGATTAAGGGACTAACACACTTAAACCACTAAAACAGATGTGGTAATGTAATATTTGATTTCCCCATACTGAGCACTGCAATGGAAGTTGATTGAAACCAACTAATAAAGCCTATGCACAACAGATGGTGAATGGTGATTGGTGAGCTCTGTCTCAGTTTATCTTCTTTACTTAATTAGATGCTCCCTGAAGGTTTTGATATACTCATAATTCCAAGCCCAGAGTTGGTGCTAAAAAATAGATGGACAAAGGACTTCACAGCTCTTAAGGATGGTGGTTAACAGCAATAAACTCCCTTGCAGTGTATTGAAAATAATCCATCTTTCACACTCTTAAAAGAAACCCAAAACCCTGATACACAAGTGACCCACATGTAAATGCAAAGCTCAGCGGTCACTTACTGCTACACACTAAAAGCTATGCTTAGGGAAATACTAATTCCTCAAAAGAATCTGCAAAACACAAAGACCTGCCCTTGAGGAAAGAGGTTTTCTAATAAATTTTGAGCCAACAATCCCTTTTGTTCAAATGAACTGTCACTTAGAAGCCCAATATTTTCAACAATTGAAAGGCTTAAGTATGTGGCTACGGGTGGGCTAATCTTTACTATTTCCTATCCCCAGTATTGTACCCCAATCTCACTAAAGGAGTCCTAAGAAACAGTCCATAATCATACCTCCAAGAAGGAGTCTTTACTTGCAATTTTCTTAACATGCTTTCTTAGCAAAAATACTTTAAAGTTCCACTGTCACACAAAGGACGATTTATGTTCTACATTTCTGTCTTACCTAAAGCACTTAAGAAATATTTTGCTAAAATGTTTTCAAGAAGCATTCAAAGTTACTTGGTGATACCAAGTCAGAATGAAAATAAGTGTGCACATGTTGGGGGTGAGCAGAGTTTATATTCTAGGCCAGACCTGCCAAATTAATCCACCTCAATTTTTAAACATTGCAGGGAATTTCCAGGAACTTTTCAATTATGAATGCAGGCTCAAACCCAGGTGGTGATGCTGAACTTCCCAATGCTCCACGCCTGGATAAAATTCCCAAAAGACACCGCATAACTTTTTATGGCTTCTAAATCAGAACTGGGACTGATTTACTGGCTCCAACACATTAAATGGACCACTACACTACATACTATAGTTTGGTGCTGCTGGACAATGAATTGTTTACATTAAATTTCAGAAAGTCTACTCTATGTAAATCTCACATTCTCTCTAAAATGCTTTTGAACTTAAGAGCAAATTTATTTTGAATGATTCTAAAGTTTATTTTTATTATAGATGCTAGGAAGTGTGCTCTACTCACAGCTATTTTCACAACCAAATATACTAATATATGATGAAAAAAACTTGGCTTATGTTACACTAAGAACTGCTGTAACCACAATACTATTATATCTCCTGTTAGACATCACAGCTAGGAAGAAAAAAAATGTTTAACATTCCTTACGTACACCTCCATATTGGTATTTTGATAATACATTTTTTATGAGGCGCTGCCAAAGAAACATAAGGCTCCAAAGTACTGCACACTGCTCTCCCTGGAGCCTTTCATGAGGCTGTTGAGTCCTCATGTTCATCGAGAAGGCAACTCCAAGAGCAATGGCTGCAGCAGCTGGGCACTTGCCTTGTTACACACCTGCTACAAAGGCTTCTACAGTTGATTGTACTTCAGAAGAAACTGATACATCTCTCAAATAATCACAAGATAATTCTGGCAGCAACAGCCCACTTGACACCAGGCTGGATGAATATGTCTTGGATTTCTGAAGTGAAGACCTCCCTGGAAGTAGAACAGGGAGAGCTGAAAGGTTGAGAATACTGTTTCAGAGACATCTAAGCAGGAAACCCAACCTTAATACATCAACCATGTTTCCACAGGAATTTTACTTGTTAAAAAGAAGAACGAGTTTTGGAAATTTACACTATTACCTTGAAGAAGCCTAAAGGCACTTCTATTTTTTTATTGGCATTTGCTGATTTAACACTCCGCTCACAGCTTTAAAAATAGACACAATGCTATCCAAGTCACCTCTGCATTCTACCTCCAACAGAAAAATATTACTTACCACACAGAATAACTTTGGAAATAACTGGGCAAAAGAAGCTAATAAAGAACGACTTTGGCACTACAGATATGAGGACTGGAGCAGGTTTAAATCACTAAAAAAAGTTGTTCCAAGAAGCTACATACTGGAACTGACAGCTAAAAAGTTCCAATAAATTGTGTGATCGTAAGACCACATAAACTTTCGCCGTGCTGAACCCGATATAAATGATGGATAATAACAACCTACATTGAGTACTTAGAATAATCAGATGGGGTCGGTTAGCTTCAATCAACAGTAAGATGAAAGCCAGTAATGGCAATAAACTCCCTTAAACTTATTTTTCAGGTGATGAGGCTGAAAAAAAACTGAGAAACCCAAAAAGATTGTGACTGCTAAAAGACAGACAAGAACAAGAGTGCAGAAGAGATATATGTAAGAGGAGCAAAAGGACCTTAAAGGAAACAAGCCCAACAGGCTAAGTTTGAAGTGCCTCTGTGTAAAGTTACCCAATGAAAAACCTCACAATAAATTCAAATATCCATCTTAATAAGAGAACTATGGGCTTTTCATAGCAACATACTTCTACATGTGGAACTGACAAGATTGAGCTCCCTTGAAAAATGTGTCTTGACTATTATGTGAAGACTAGCTAAGGTTCTTCTTGAGAAGAAAAAATCCCTTTGGCATTTAAGATGTAACATTAAAGTTAACTATTATAACAAAAGACATAAACATTTTAATCGCAAGCTTTCTAGCTTTCCTGGTAAAGCACATGGAATGACCCTTTCAACAAATGCACTTACTATTTTATTACCTTCGAAAAGATCTCACTGTCACTCCTCCTAGAGGAAAACTTATTTTTATCACACATAAAATATATGTACAACCATTGCAGCAAATATCAAGAATTAGACTGAATACCTCAGAAGCTCCCACATTTTTCTCAGGTGGCAGTGATTGCATCTACCCTAAATAAGCCTGGTCAGACTTTTCTAATCATCCTCCTGTTATTTAATAGTTTTATTCTATGTGTCCCTAAAATATTGGCTTTACTGGTTTTAAACTATAAATGGAATCATTTTATTTTTAACCATGACTTTTGCTCAACTTCAGTTCCAATTCACCCATGCAAACAAATGTGACTCAAGTCCACTAATTTTCATTTCTGTGTAGTATTATACTGGATAGATACCACATTTTTTTATCTATCAGAACTGGACAATTATGAGTTACTTCCCATTTTTTTGCTATATTGTTTACGACATAATTTCTTGCAATTACTTATGTACCCAAGGGCAATGTACTACTTTATATTCTGATACAAAAGTCCATCTAGTGACTTGGCAGTTTGAGTAGCATCAGTCTAGGCACCGCAGTTTAGGGCCACATTCCTGAGAACTGCTAGACTGTCAATTAGAAATAGTTTTCAAGTCTTTTGCTCATTTTCCTTTTTTTCTCCCTTTTTCTTAATTACCTGCAGGAGAGCTTCACAAATTTAGGACAGCAAATCTCTCTCATTTTGAAGAGTGCTTATTTATTTGGGGAGTTTTGTTATAGTGTCCAAGTAGGATAAAAGTAGGATATCCAATGCTACTTTTAGTCATGCCAAATATAACATTTTTATCATGCTGAACCCAGATGAGTTAAAAAGATACTATAATTATTTAGGAGCCCTTTATAAACTGGGCATCAGAAGATCCTTGTAGCAAAAAGCAGAAAAAAAGATAAAAAATTATCTAAAGTCAAATATTTAACATAAACCTAATATTGATTTCAGTCTACATGAGCACAGAATCATAATAAAGAGCCTCATCCAAAGAACATGCTAGGTAACTAAGGTATTCAATTAGAATATAAAATTGAAAAAATTGTTGTAGTTAAAGAACAAGTGTTTTATTAAATCTAAGAACAAAAAGAATGTGTAATTCTTATGATTGTTATTAACAGATGTTTTAAGATTATTATGGCTACTACTACTCATTCACAGTAAGTTATCTTAGAGATGCTATCCAACAGAACTTCCTGTGACTGAAATTTTCATTACCACTGTCCAAAACAATAGCCATCAGCCACATATAGCTCCCAAGAACTCAAAAAATAATCATGCAACTGAGGAACTGAATTTTAATTTTAGTTTTAATTTTTTAAATTTAAATAGCCACCTGGCTAGTTTCTACTGTATTGAACAGAGCAGTTCTAGAGGATGCTGTTTTCCTAAGAAAATTTTTAACTAAGGATCATATCCACACACATTACAGATTACACCTCCCCCTTGCCCCCCACCCCAAATAACTGCTCAAGGTAACAACACTAATTCTGTTTACAAAGCCCAGACAGTAGGGAATAAAAGTTAACAAAACTCCACACATTCCAAGTAAGTCCTGAAGAGAGATTTAAAACGTGTGCTTAAATGATAAACAAAAAACAAAAAAGTTCAGTTGAGCATTCATTCCAAAAGTTTTTGTTATCTTGGCTCCTGCTACAAGTCAGTTACGTTACAGGCATTTAAGACCAGGTGGCTGGGTATGGCCTAGGCAGGGTGAATTTCATCAGCTCAATCCTTACAACTCAAAATGCTGCACAAACATTTTCTATTTATGCCATAATGTTCTTCACATTATTCTTCACATTATTCACTGGATTAAGAAAAAGGATGGCTAACACTGAGTTAAAGAAATTGCCAAATCTTTTTGCCACGGTTAGCTTTATGACAAACTGCTTAATTAAGTGTGTATGAATGACCCCAGAATGGAGGTGAAGGGCAAAAATGTTTCCGAGGCTTTACTAGGATGTCAAGAGCTTTTCACTTGCAACAGCCCCCTTAGGCTTAACAATAGCTGGCCTAAAAAGTACAGTTTACACAATACCTGACTTACCAAGAGTTGGAATTAAGTGCCTCAAAAAAAATTTTTTTTGGGGGGAGGAGGCAACCCCAAACTCAAAGACCAGGCAAAGGGAGTGTAATGAACACACAGGTAGGTAGTCACTATTAATTCTCTAG
Organism: Cynopterus sphinx; assembly: GCA_030015415.1. NCBI lineage: Eukaryota > Metazoa > Chordata > Mammalia > Chiroptera > Pteropodidae > Cynopterus > Cynopterus sphinx. The sequence continues at coordinate 23,430,200 of CM057389.1, read as the reverse complement.
GCTCGACTGTCTCTTGCAATAAGTGGAAGAACCATTTTATTCCCTTTAAAAATTGGTCTACTCTGTTGTCTAATCTTTTTGGCCCTCCCAGAAGATTCTATATTTGCCCGAAGAATACCATGTCCCCCAAGCCCTGTTTTATCCACTAACATGCTATTATTCACATTGTGCTTGTACAGAATACATTTTTTTGCTAGTTTTACACAAGGCAAAGAGGCATTATCAAAATACTACTCTATGCATGCATGCCAAGGGGATACACACACTTAAAAAAATGGTCCCTAATCTATATATTTCAATAAGTTTGTTCAACTTCTTGATAAAATAACAACTACTGATGAATGTACTTCTAGAAAAAATGTCTTTTTTCTAGAAGAGTCAAAAACCTTCCTTTTCTACTGACCATTAACAGCAAAATGAGAAAATAGTACCAGTAAACTCATAAAGAACATTTATTTCCCTAGTTAAAATAATATCAATTTAGGTACAGCAAGTTAAGACGTGTGTAAGTATATTAACAACCAGGAGGCAGAACATATTTAAAATGCTAATGTTCTTATGAAGTTCCTACATGAACATATAGAGTCAACTGCTGTATGTAATGACAACCAGGTAAAATATTTTATGTAAATTTTAACAATCGATTAATTGAATCCTTTTCTATGCTTAGACACAGCGCAAATTTAGACACAGAAGCAAATTTAGTTTTCTGTGAGTCTTTAAAAACTTCCCACTAGGCTAATTGATTAATTATAATCAGATATAACTAAACTTGGAAATCTAACCCAATGAAAAAACCACTCCAGCGTAAAACTTAAGAATTTTTTAAAAAGGCATGAAAAAAACTTTCCCACAATTTGAGGTCCTTCAGTGATCTGAGACATTATTGGCATCAAAGTATCTGTCAAGATATTTTTATAATGGACCCACATCACATCATACTCATATTGTAAAAAAAAAATTTTATATGTAAGTAACTTCTAAAGTTTCTAGATAGTTAATGAGATGAACTCTCAAATTCAGATGGTCATCTGACTTAAAAACCTAACTTGGAAGCCAAGTCCTACAGCTTAGACCACCTGCACAAAAATGCCATTGGAGTATTAGATTGTTGAAACAGTGCGTATAGTTATATGCTCTGCAATGCTATATGCCAAGTATTTTCCATGAAGGCCAGTGTGTTAAGTCCTTTTAATGACTTCTAGTTTTCCAAACAGTATTGCTGCTCCAAGGAAAATTAATCCCAGGATTTCAATGTCCAGTTTAACAAACTGCTATTAATATCTAAGGACATTTCTGAACATAAAATTTTCTCTTGCCATTTTTACTAACTCTAGTCAAGAAATCTTTGGAGTGACGTATCTCTCTGAATTTAAAATCTCTCAGATTTTAGAACAGTAGTATAGTACATATACTTCATATATATATTATAGCCTAATGTTAACAATCTAGGCTATGAGTCAACACTGCCCTGTAACTACATTATTTCGGCAGCAAAATTTAAGGATATTAGCACTAAATGGAATGAAGATTTTCTAAAAGCCTCAAATCAGCTCAGATACAGGTCAAGTTTTTGTTCCCAAATCAGCGTAGGTCCTATCCTGTATTTTTTTCTTAATTTTTGGATTTCGAATATATGAGTAAGGGATTGTGAACCTGTTGCTTCACGTCAACTACTAAAGTTTCACTAACATATTATGTACCTAGGCATAATAAATAAGAGTCAGTCACTCTAACTGCCAGAACCTGCAGAATAAATAATATCTTTAACATGGTCTATCTGTGCCCAACCAACCTCCCCAAAAGGGGGCGGGGGGGGTAAACTATGACTTTCCAAGTTCTACAATATTATTAAATATTCTAAGTAAAGATTTGGCTCCATCAGTTCATTGATATTTGTTACTCCGGTCTAGGAAAAACATCACTAGAAATGTTAAACATAATGCAAAGCTAAGTTTCCATTAAAGCAAAAAGACTTGAACTAAAAGCCTATCTTTTAATACACTCTCCCTCAAAACATGAAGCTTTTTCTTAAATTTCCATCTTAGAATCTATCCATGACTACTGCAACTAGACTCCACCCATGAAAAATTTTAAGTTTCCAAGTCAGCTTGGGGAAAAACATTAGACATGTTGAGAAGTAGAACAGATAATTAACAAAAGTTAATAGATAACTGACTGGGTACTGAGATGGTGGCTGGCAACAGTGCTTGTCTTTAATATTGCACACGCCACTTGGTTAAAACGTAGATTCTGAGGCTAATGCTGCTTTTCCAAAGACCACAATTCGTGGCTAATTTCTCAAGGAGAAATAATTTTAACAGTTTAGAATTACAGGAACTATTGTAGTTCAACTTTATTTTCCGGCAATCTGCTCAAATTCATACAACTAGGAGAAATTCAGTATGGGAAATCCTCTACAATCAGGGTTCTAAGTCATTCAAACTTTAAAGAAATCCTATTACTTTTCCCCGCCTCTTTTTATCCTTTAAAAAACTTAAGTCTTAAATTGTCTTTTGAGGTTAATATCAAATACGGCAAATAAGTTTGCTTCAACACACCCATACCTAATTTGATAAACGCTTTGACAGGAATCTGCTTAACAAGATGAGACTAAAAAAATACTAAATTGATACCCTGACAATTTCAAATGTTATTTTCTCCAAGTCTCTGGCCAACTTAAAAACATGCAAATGTCAACACCAAAACCCAAATTTCAATAGCACGAAATCTATAAATAATAAAATTTGAAAATAAGCCACACAAATCTAGCAGCATAGACTCAAAAGTTTAAAGTGGCATTACATTTTGCACAAAGACTTAATGCAAAAGTCAAATCCATAAAGAAAATCAAGTATAGTCAAAAACTACCCTTGAAAAGCTGTTCAAAAGATGGCACACTGGGAGACATATGTATCACCTCTCAGTAAGTCCTCTAAAAGAAATCAGTTTTCCCCCACCGGCTAAGTGTTATATAAAGTCACTCTATGAAAAAATAGAAACTTCAGAAATACTGTCTGATAAGAAGCTCAAAACTAGAAAAAAAACTAAGACTCACCTCTGGGATATAGCTTCAGCGAGTAGACCTGGAGAGGATTTTTTGCTCTACTTAAAAATGTCTGATTTTTTTTTCCTGATTAAGCCCCAATACTAGAACTCATTCAAGTTAAATGGTTGAATGATGTGATAAACTACTGCCCACATCTTAAATTTAAAAACCTCCCTACAACTTACATTAAAACCTAGACTAATAAGACTTCTTAAAACTCAGCCTATGATATATACTTATGTACAGTAATACTTGTTACGTATTCAAAATAAATGTTAAGTGACTGATTGATCCAGCCATTGATAAACAAAGCTTATAACTGAATCAGTACACCTGCAACCATCAAAGCCTGCACTTCAGAACTTTTAAAGAGCTTAAGGGTCACAGAGGTAAATACAATTGCAAGTTTTGAAAAAAATGAGCAACAAGAACACTACTTTAATTTTACGAGACACATGCACAGATGTGAAAATACTTACATGGACAAGTTAGGAGATGGAACCCCCCTATCATCAGCTAGGTTCCCAAGGTGGCTCAGCGTTGAAGTCGAACTGCTCTCTATACAGCACTTCTCCTAGGCCCTCTGGATAGTTGTATACTTGGTCAGAAAGTTCGCCCTACAGAAAGAAATAATAGTAGTAGTACATGCCCTGTGTTAAAAAAATGTGCTTTTAAGCAAGTTAACTGATTTAAAAGATTAACTGAGGGAATAAGTTTTAGTTTATAAAATGTTACATTAAAGTTACACTACACAAAATGTTTTTAAAGGGTTTACTACTAACAAAGTAACAGGGAGCATTTCCAAGCTGTTATAGTACAAAATTCACAAAACCTAATGTCATGGTCCTCTTACCAAGTGGCTTTACCTACCTACTCAGTTTTCTAGTCTTCATCTAAATTAATTGTTGATTTTACTTGTCTTCCAAAACCCAAATTTCTAAATGACGTATAATTTTAAAATTTCCAGTACCCTCAACAACCTGATATGCATGCAAGACTTTATACATAACCTGTAGTGTGGAACTACCCAGAACACTTTTTACTCTTCAAATTCCAAGGTCTTCTTTGCTTAAAGTATAAAATCCTACTACATACTAAAAAGAAAAAAATTTTGAGTTAGCTATTATATATGCGTGTGAAATAACTTTTGAGAACTGCCTTATACATTAAGCAAGTGTAAGGTAATGTTAATAACAAGGTAAGCTGGGTGAGAAGCACCTGCTGTACCATGTTTGCCACTTTCCTACAAACCTATTATTTCAAAATTAAGTTTACTTAAAAAAATTAGGCAAAATATCCATATCAAAAATATGCTGAGTTAAAGCCTTTTACACAAAACAGTACATACAGTACAATTTCACTTATAGAGAAGTTCTAGCAAATGGAAACCTAATCTATTGTTTAAAAAACAAAATATGGTTGCTGCAATAGGGAGGGATTTGGAGTTTGAAAGGGCAAAAGAGAACTTTCTGGAGTGATGGCAATGTTCCACATCCTAACAGAGATTTAGATTACACAGCCGTTTTCCTGTCAAAACTCAAATATTAATATTTAAGCATTTCACTCTTAAGGGAATTGTACCCAGTTTTTTTTTATTAGAGAAAAAAAGAAGACAGGTTGATGAATGAATATCAAGATGATAAATAAAGCAAAAATAAAAATGTTAACTGACTCTAGGTGTGGGTACAATTCTTTTCCCTTCTCTGTAAGTTTGAAAATTTTATGTTAAATCAGGGTTGCAACGCAGAAGGCACTGATTGCTTGATTATTGCACCTATCGCATCACCTGTAATCTTTGGGAACTACCTTTCCTACAAAACGTAAACTCTTCAGGGCATGTCTTCATGATCAGCATTTGCACTCTTACAGTTGTAAAAGAAATTAGATTACTAGGGCCTTGCCCGACAATCACAAGTCGTGTTTCGGCCAGGCTCATCGGCTTCCTTTCCTGATCACCGAGTAATTCTGTGTCCTCAGGTTCTCACTGAAGCTGGGAGCTCAACGGTGGAAACACGACGGAACAAAGCATCTTAACTTATCCAAGACACGTAAAAAATTCCACTGCATGCTGACACATCCTGGGCCCGGAATCTGTGTCCCACCAGTTCAGGTTTCTGAAGCAGCAGCTTAGCCTACCACCTGCGCTCAGGATGGACGCTGGGTCAGGGTTACCACCACGTCAGCACGACCAGGCAAGGCAGGGCTTACTAGGCCACCCAAAGCCCACCGTTCTCCCCTCTCAGCCCAGGAATGGGGGCGCGGACGGGAAAACGAAGCCATGGTGCCTAATCCTCAGACGCCGGGAGGTGACTGGGGTGAGTGAAGGCGACTTGGCCCAATCAGGAGCACCCCAGGGGCGGAGCAGCCGCCCCGAGGATTCCAGAAAGGACCAAAAGGCCTCTCGCTCGCTACCTGACACCGGGGCTTCCCCGTCGGCGGGCCCCGGGTGGCGTCAACTTTCCTCCACCCGAGGAGGGGGGGCCGCGCTCCCCGCGCCCTAAGGAGCTCGTCCTCCGCCGGCAGCTGTCACAGGAGGCCGGCGGCGGCCCGCCCCGCTCCATTCATAACCTAAGGGCCCGGCCGTTGTGACCCGCGCCGCCCGCCGGGCTCCCGGCGGCGGCGGTGAGGCGCCTCGCAGGGCCGGGGCTGCGGGGCCGGGGCCCCTCAGGGCTGCGGCGCGGCCCCCTCCCCGGAAACAGCAATGCACCACGGGAGCGGGGCGGGGGCGCGCGCCGCCGCCGAGCCCCGGCCGCGGGACCCCCGCGCGCGCCCCCGCACGCGCACGCCCCCTCGCCCCGGCCGCGCCGCGCGTGAGGCGGCCGCCCGCGGGCCCGGAGAGGCGCCCGCCGCCGGGGCGCAGGCAGCCGCCGCGCACGCCGCCGCCATTTTCGAGGCGGCCGGCCGCGGGGACGCCGGCCCGGCGGCGAGGCAGGTCCCGGAGGCACCGGGCCGCGCCCCGAGGCCGGCCCCACGCCCCCCCCCAGCCCGCCCGCGCCCCTCGGGGCTGTACTCACGTGAGATAACGGCCCAAAGAGTCGGGTAAAGCGTCTTCTCTTTTTCGGCGGAATTTTTAAAGAGGGATGTGGTTACCTTGAGCAGAAATACCCAAGGCGGCCTGGGCCATAAGCTGCAGGGGCGACGTGCGGGGAAGCGCGCGGCACCGACACCAGCTGGGCAGCAGTGGCGGCGGCGGCCGGACAGGAGAAATGGAACGACGCGGGCGGCGAGGGGGCAGGCGCAGGCTGCGTGGGCGGAGGGCTCGGCCTCGTCGCGCACCGCACACCAGAGCAGCGAGAACGGAGGAGAAGGGGAAAAAGGAGGCGGAGGAGGCGAGAGAGCAGGGAGACACCGCAGCAGAGCGCAGAGCCGGAGTGTGGGGAAGCGGGGCCGGCGGCGCCGGTATTTATGGCGGGGGCGGGGCGTGGTGACGTCACAGCCGGCCGTGCCGCCGTGCGCGCGGGGCGGGGCCGCGCTGCGGCCGCGAGGCGGGGGGAGGGCGCGGCGCGCGCGCGAGGGGGCGGGGCGGGGCGCCCCGGCGGCTTACACCCCCCGCCCCCGCGCACCGCCGCCCCCCCGCCGGGGCCAGGCTGTCCGCGGGGGGCTCGGCCCGCGCGACCCGTCGCCCTCCGACCCCGCCCCTGGGCGCCTCGGTCGCGCTCGCGGCCGCCCGGGGCGCTGGGCGAGCTGGGCCAGGGACGGCCGGACGCGTGCATCGCCCGCAGTGCTGTAGGGTCGTCTGTCCCGGCCATCCCCGGAGCTGCCCCCTTCCAGGCCACTCGGCTTGGCGAGGGCTTTGTAGGCCGCGTCTGGCCACCGGCCTCCCGGCGTGCGGCTGCGGCCCCGCGGACTGCCGAGGTCCATCGTGGAAGCGCGTTCCTCACGGCCTGGGCCGTCCGGCCCGGGGCTCAGTGGTTGCAGAGGCTCGTGCCTGGGTAAAAATGCCCCCCGTGCTCACACGTGGCCACATGGTGCCGCAGGAATATTGCTCTAAAGGGATTTTGAAAGGTGTTGGTGCCATTCAACCCCGCCCTGATTAATGAAAGGCCCGTGTTGGAGAGGGGATTCCTGATGTTGAGGCGCCCCTTGTGCAAACCCCCACGCCTCGTTTCCGCGGTCATTTTAATGTTACTGCATAATAAACTTTATTTTTTTTTTACTGGCAGACCTAGAACGACCTACACAGCTTTTAATTTATCGTCATCTTTTTACAATGTCTTCAAGCGCTAGTGATTAGAAACCAGGAGTCCTCGCGTGCTAACTAACACCTTGCAACTCAGACTCAACAACGCAGATGAAATCTGCGTTAACACAACCCTCCACAATTAAGATGTTTGAGATTAAGCCCCAGCGTGTTTTTCTTTAGTTCTTCCCCACCGCCTTTTTTTACTTTGTGAACGGCACCGTAGTTGATTAATAAATCATCAAATGGACAGGAAGAGACAGAGCCTTCCTGAGTGAAAGGTAACGATGCTGAAATGTGGGCTCTTGGATGGAAATGTTAGGTAGAAATCAGGAGCTGTGAACTCTGTTCCTGATTTTTTTTTTCTCTATTTCACTCTGCTCTCTTGGCTTTCTCTTTCATTATAAAAAATTTTTTCAGTTCAGTACATTTATAAGCACAGCACTTTACTAGACCCCCTGGAAGAGGGAGGAAGGCAAGAAATGAATACGCCACTTGAAATCTTGCTTACAGTCTATCGGGAAATAAGACAACTACACAAACCCACTAAATTGTTGACAGATATATAGATAAAATGGTGCATGGAACCTAGTGGAAGGAGGAAATTATTGCAGCTAAGTGAAAGGCTGCTGGGAAAAGGTAGAGACAGATTTTGAGAACAGATGTTAAAGACATGGGAAACAACTGATTTTGAAAGTAGATGCTCCAGGTAAGGGAAACAAGTGAAAGAAGGCAAAGAAATGGACCAGTTTAGAGAACTATGAGTAGGCTTTCTAGTTCCAACATAAAGGCATGGTTGCAAATGAGTTTGAAAAATTAGGTTTGGGTGAAATCAAAGGATCAGAGCTTAGAGTATATTCTGGAATCATTTAAGCACAGACATGATATACTCAAAGATGTTTTTTAAAAAGATTACTCTCATCAGTGTGATTAAAAATAGAAGAGAGAAGCAGTGAAGGAGATTCATAGCAGATAAGAGTACAAAGATTGAATGAGAGGGAAATGGTGTAAAAAGGTGAGATTATCTTGAATCTCAAAGGAGATGGGAAGATGTCAAATGATTTGGGTATATTAAGCTAATTAACAGGGAGAATTCTGGAATCATAACAGAGGTAGAAAAGAAGGACCCAGTTTGGAGGGAAGAAGATGAGCCTGCTTAGAACATAGTTTGAACTGTTGATGAAATAATCCATGTCAAGATGGTGTGAAGGCTCCTGGAAATAGGGAGATTGGGAGCCTTTTAGGCTGTGAATTTGGGAACCTCTCCGACTGGCATAATAATTAAGGAAATGTTCACATCTACAGGAAAAGGGATATAGGCACAAGACCAAAAGAAATGCCAGAGAGAAGGGAGGCTGGCAGAAAAGACCAAGAGGATTATCTGGAGAAGTAGGAGAGTCACTACAGTGTTAAGCTAGTCAAGGTGGAATGAGTAATTAATGTGTCACATCCCTCAAACAGGATGAAAGTGGAATTCTGATTTTGGCAAACAGCAAATCATTGGTAAATCCAATCTCATTTTAATAAAATTGGATTTTATTCTGAAAAGGTTTCAATTATGGGAGTGACTTGAATTAGTAAAGGGGAATAAGTGGGGGTGGCAAGAGAAAGCACTATAAGTATGTGGCAGGGAGAACACTTGGAAAACGATTGTAGTAACCCACTGAGAAGGATAATAAGGGCCTAAAAAGAAGTTAACAGTGACCTTTAACTGAACAATTTCAATGGATTGGGAAAGACAAGACAGGACACAGAAGTTTGAATGAGGAGCAGCAGAAGAGAAGTCAGTAAATGTTGACTGCTCTTTCAAGTAAAAGTTACTAGACTAGAGCCTAATACTACATTATTTATACCTTGAAGCAATTCAACAATTTTTATTATCCAAGAAGGGCTCTACTGCCCTGAGACAGTGCCGGCAGCTGTAGTGGTATATAGAGAAATGTGCAGTAATGAGCATGGCTCAGTACCTGCCACATATCAGGTCTATTGCATGATGGGATGAAACCATCATGATTCACAGGTACGATTCACAGCTGAAAGAAGTTTGGAAACTGTCGTTTGCAGATTTAAAAAAAATTATCTTATGGGGAGGAAATCACAATAAATATTTTCAATGTCAAAAAACTTTTATTCAAACTATGTACCCTCATGATTAGTATTTGTGTATTCAAATTTAAAGAATAATGCTAGCTTTTAATAAATACAATAGAACCTTGAAAACGGTGCTGCAATGGAATAGACAACATAGTATGTAACTTTAACAGACGATAGCTACCTAATGAGAACAGCATATTTATTTGTGCTTGGAGTTTGAGGTTTTGGGGTTTTTGCCAAGTCGTGTTACTCACACACAAATACATAGGTAGTGCCAGAGAAAGTATTATTAAATAGAGAGCCCTAAGATAACATGTTTATACCATTCACACTTAGATCATCCTTGTTCATTAATTTAAACTCATTTACTTTTGTGCCAATAGATATAAAGATAATAAGAGGAAACCTAAATTCACTAGCCTATAATATAAATACTTTATAGTCATTTATATAAATGTGACAAATGTAAAAAATCCAATAGTAATTGAGAATAAAAATCCCAATTTAATGGGAATGTTTAAGGAAAGCTTAATAAGGATTTGTATTGCTGTGGTACATTCTCAAAATACTCCTTATTATATAGAAAGCCAAAATATATAGGTTTCAAATAGTTAAAGCATTCACATTTTAAAACATTACAACATTTCAGTTATCTACCCCACCTTTCTGTGTACTGATAACCTTCTAAACACTAATTCATCTGACCTCCAAAGCTAAGCAGGGTCGGACCTGGTTAGCATTTGGACGAAAGACCACCTAGGAAGACCAGGTGCCGTAGGCTTAAAAATAAAAAAATAAGGGATTGTAAGCTGACAAGGTCCTTGCAATCTGTAAGGTCAACCAAGGGTTGCCTCACCTAAAAAATAAATTAAAAAAAATAAAAATCTAATTCATTTATCAAGACTCTAATGCTACAGCTTTTATGAATTAGTAAAATTGGGTAAAAGTGTTTATGAATCAGTAAAATTGGGTAAAAGTATTTCCAAATTATTTTGCTGAGTATAGAGTTCAGATTATATCATTTTCCCTTTGAATGGAATAGATATAAAATGTTGTCTTTTATTTGCTGAGTATCTGTTGTTAAAATCCTTTAGAGTTGTAACCTATGTTGATTTTCACCTCAGATGAAAAGTCACTTAATTTGGAAAAAGACTTTTTTTAAATTGTCATCTTAATTTTTTTTCTCACAAAATTCAGGGACCAGGTCAGTAGGGTTATGTGGCATCCCAGTCAGGTGCCCTCCATCCCGGCACAGACTTAAAGTTGCTCATGTCCATCACCCAGATCTTTGTCCACAGGATAATTTAACCTAAAGAATTATATGCCCAGCAAGCAAAGGGTAATAGAGCCCTGATACAGCCCAGATTCAAACCCATGTGCAAGAGAAAATAATTTTTTCTATTTTCATTTTAGTGGCTGTGTATGTCATTAGATATAGGTCAGCATTTTACCTCTCCCGAGTGACTTGGATAGATTCTGTAATAAGCAAGTCATAAGCAATGCACTGACATCTTTTATTACTTCCAGAAATAAATTACTCACTGCTAATTCAAAAGGACTACTTTATAAACCTACATAAGAGGCCAAAGCAATAATCCAGTTTTGCCAATTGAATGTAACCTACATGACTAGAATAATCAACAGACACAATACATAACTTTTTATCTTCCTCCAATCCTTGGAAATTAGGAAATACTTGGAAAATTAATTTCATTTTTACTTTGCTGGCAGGCATTATCTAATAAAAAAGTGTTTTGTTTATTGGGTAATATATAGCAAGTTACGTTCATATCTCTCTACCTCAAAACAGTGCTTGTGGATATACTAAACTTTTTGGTTAAGGACGTAGGAAATAGTAGCTCTGAAATCTAATTTTGTACCATTTGAATTGTGGTTTGCTCTATTTTCTTTAATAAATAACATAACCTAAGTATTTTCACATAAGCACCTAAATGATTGTTAATAACAGCAACTATAGGCTACCTTTTATTTAATGAGAATTTTGAAATAACTTTATCATTTAATTAGAAAATGTAGTCTTCATTCCTTTGGAAGAACTTCTCCCCTGCCATACCCTGGGTTCTGCTGGGAACTGTCATCTTCTAAACCCTAGCCTCCCAGGCCGTAGTAACTGGTTTAAAGGTTGAGAGCTTCTCACTCTATCTTGGGGGCAGGTGCAGCTCAATAATGATTGGTGCACATTTGATTCAGATCATAGTTTTCTTGGAGGAAGGAGAACTAGACAAAAAAATCATTTCTTCTATGGCCTGAGTTATGTCAATATGAGCCAGGAGCTGCCAGCAACCAGGGTCCCAAAAAGAAACCTGTGAAAGCCAACTGAGGAAGAGTCAGCTTTCCAGTTGTTTTGTTTTTCTTGCTCTTCAGTTATACCAACAAAGAAATTCATCTTTCTTATCTAAGTTAGTTTCAGCTAGCTTCTGTCACTTGCATACAAGAATCCAGGCCTACACAAGGGAGAAAAAAGAAAAGATCTTCATTTAGTTTCAAAAAATCAATTGCGCAAGTATAAGTCAGGAGAGGCCTGAGTTTTCACCACCTAAATAAGTACCTAGAGAAGGTAGTTGGCCACAGCTTGCCATGAACCGACAGACATGAAATGCACTGAAAAAAAAAAAAACCTTGAATGCAATAATTTGGGGCTGCATTAATAAAGTACAGATCAGAGGGGAGGTAGCGGTTTGTTTTAATTTTGGTCAGACCTAAAATATAGCTTTTCTGTTTGGGGGTTAAGTTTCGTTGTTGTGAAATTCTAGGTAGCACATTGGGCAGGAGAATGTAAACCAGACAGTTTGGAGGAAGACAGCAATAAGAGTGAGGAGGACTAGGAAACAACATATTATTAGGAATGTTAAAAGTGCTTCAGATAGATTAGGGGAAAAGATGGAGTGAAATTTTTTTTAAAAGTAGAAACAAAAGCTACCATTTTTTTTTTTTTACACCAAATGCCAGACACTACGCTAAAGCCCTTTAGATTATTATTTAGTCCACCAAAAAGATTGTCAGGTAGGTCTTACTATGCCCATTTTCCAAATGAGAAAACAGAAATGCAGTGAGATTAAGTACCTTGCTCAAGGTTACCCAAATGAAAAGAGAAGGTCCAGATTCATATCCAAAATGTCTAATGCCCAAGACCTAGCTTCAAACCTGTCAGCTGTAGGGTCTCTTTGGACAACTTTTATCTATAGAATACAGGTAAACAGTATTCTATAGTTATACAGGTAAACAAGAGAAACTACAGTGTCAGTCCAATCAAGCTAGGACCAGTGGGTTCCATAGACAGTGTGGTACTGACAACACCATCAGATGTCCCATGGAGCAGAAGGATATCTTGTCACTGGATTTGCTCAGAGATACAGGGGATTTTTGCGGTGGGAGGGTGTGGGACCACAGAGACTTCTTAAACACCTTTTTCCTTTAACCACAATGTAGGGGTGAAACATATTCATTGCTATTCATTATATATTGTTTTCTAAAAACCAGGAGAATTAATTTAATTTAGCATTATTTTAATTTTAATATGATGACTGTACATTAACATATAAATAAGTTCTATTTTTTTATAATTCTTTACCGCTTCATACTAAAGTTAAGATGTTTTTATCTGTGATTGGCCATTTTATTGATTCCACCTCTTCCCCAGGGAAATTAATAACCTCCGACAGAAAAAAATTAAAAACTGAGAGGAATGAATAGTATTATTTTTTTCATAAATTTTAAATTGTAGTCATGAAAGTGGGAATGAACTGTGAAACAAAAACTGAGATATCTTGTGTTTATTTGTGTTCCTAATTACCAAGAAAAAAAGTGTTTGCTATTCAAAGAAAGTGAAAGGGTAGAAAACAAGTGACACCAATAATATAATGTGAAGAATGCTTTTGAAAAATCTCAGTCATTATTCTTTGTATACAAAAACAATAGTGCTTAACAGCATATTGACTCCTAAATCAAATTTCCAGCAGCAGCCCTTGAGTGGGAGATGATTTGATGCAGAGGGTCTGTATTGGGGCATGCCTCCTGCTTCTTGGGCATGGTACCCACTGGCCACAGTTACATGGCTGTCGAACACTGGGGTCCAACATTTGGTTGCTAATACCACAGTAAAATGATGAACCAAAATTTTTAGTTGTTAGAGAACAATGGTCAGAAAATCAAAACCAATAATTCTTCCAAATACTATGAGCTGTCGTTGCTGAGGACCTTCCATTACTGTTTGTTCTGCCCTCTGGTTGCTTAGGTTTGGGAGAGTCTGGTTAGCTTGGGTGGGAACCTGGGGGATCAGACAGCCCCAAAGAGTAATCCACGTTTGCAGAAAAGAATATGGAACACCCTCATCTACAGTGATGGCCCTACTCATGTGGAAAGGAGCCCTTAGAAAACCTACTTAATGTTCTGTCATGCTTGCCACTTGGGAAAGCTGTCAAACCAGCTTATTTGAAGTTCAGTGATACTTTCACTCCTAAACATCCAGAGCACCAAATCTATAGGTTGAAGGAAGCAAGAAGGTACTAGAATGTGGACAACTATAGGGGCCTACGAAGCTCACAGAATTAGGAAACTTAACATGAAAAATAAAACTAGAAGTTCAGCTTTATTACAATAATTGCCTTAAAAATTAGAGAATAGCCTTTATGTTTTTTTCTAGATGCTTTCTAAATTGTAATCTTAAAGAATTCTGCACTATTTCATGTGTTTTTAGTTGATCAGTGGGCTTGGAAATAACTTTTGGAAATCAGATAAAATTGAGGAGTGCTAATATAATAACATTGCTATCAGTATCTGGTAGACTGTGTTAAATTATTTCTAAGGCTTTATTTGAAACCAAATGATAAAATCCTATGAATCTCTCACTATTTTACACTTCAATAAGACTGGAGATTTTTCCAATTATGAAATACTACTTTTTTGATTCCTACTATATTTCCCCTCAGCTTTAAAATTAGTTCATAAGAACTCCACAATCCAAATTATAATCATTGAATAAACTTTAACTTGGCCATCTTGTCTCCTAGTAAATTTATGTTTGCCCTTTAAGAATCAAGGCAAGGCTAGTTTTCCTCTCTGAAATTACTATGACTTTTCTCTCTAGATAAAATTGTTTTTTGCCTTCTTTGTGTCCCAACTGTGCTTGTGTCCAGTTCGTTGGATTCAATATTCTTTAATTGCCCAATTTAGGTGAATTAGCTACAAAAATGAAGAAATGAGTGTCCATAGTTTTCAATATCTGTTTTTAATTAAATGAATGAAAGGGAGAGAAAGAATATTCTGTTTAATCCCCTTATCATCACCGGCACTATTTTTCTAAAATTCAGATATGATCATGCCATTTTCTTTGTTCAGAAATCTTGCATGACTTCACGATGCCTTCAGAATCAAATTCCTCCTAATGTGGTGGGTGGATCTCGCTCCATCTGCTTTTTGCTAATGCCCTTCACCTCATCTCCATCATGGTGCCATGGAAGGAATGGCTTTGACTTTTGTGCACTTTGGTAAAATAGGGACAATACACACCACCTCGAGGATTGTTGAAAGGATTGAATGAGGTGCTATCTGAAAATGTCTGGCATATAGTTGAGACCAGTCAGAGCACCCTGGGTTCTTTCTCTCCCACCTGTACCCTGCTCTTCAGCCACACTATAGTTTTTGCCCTCTCCAAGCATATACGTAATTTCAATCCTTCAATTTTTTGCTCATGCTTTTCCCACTGTTTCATGTGTGTCTTCCTGATATCCCACCTCTCTCTATTAAAAGTAAATGAATACTTCAACACATATTTTGAATTATAGTTATCAGTGAATCCTTTCTGACTCCCCTAAGAGATTTAATCCTTTTTTTACATTTCCATGTAATTTTGTAAGACAGTTTCTAAGAAATTTTCATAGACGCTCTCATATTAAAATTATATGTGGATGTAGCTTGTAGACATATGTATCTATCTTTAGAGACCAAGACAATATTTATTAAACTGAGTTGATTTTTTTTTTTTGATCAGGAAATTTGAGTTTTAAATTTTGCAGCTGAAATACATCATAAATTCATTCCAAGTATACTCTCCCTATAAATAGTTCCTTTCTTTATGTGATACCATCCAGCCTGGCAATTTAGCACCCTTGCCACCCACAGATCTCTGGAAGCTATAGCTGCACAAGATACTGTGACTTCTAGGGATGGGTGGTGGTGATGGTGTGGGTGGGGACATCCATAGCTGATTGGACTAGGAGTAAGCACACCCCAGATACAGGAAGAAGCAACCACTTGCTCAGAAGTGACTTGTGTGGCCCCAGTACTCTGAGAGGAGCCAGACTAGTTCCTTCCTCCCTAGAATTTCAGCATCTGTAACCAGTAGAGGGTGGGTGCTGGAGCTTAGCAGTCAGGGTGTAGGTCCCAGATGAGCAGTCATGTTGTGCCTCATGCAAGATGAATGAACAGAGGAAGGCGAGCAAAATGGAGGAAAGGCTAGATCTGGCTCAAAAGCACAGGCAGAGACACAGAGAAGAGCCACCCTGTTCCTGAGGGCTCCCAGTTCTCTAGCCAATTCAAATGAAACGTAGCGATACTTTTTCTGTTCTTGAATCCTCTGAGGTCTCTGTACATTCCCAGTAAATACCCCCTTTTACATCACTGGACTAATGTTTCTCACAATCAGGTGTATCCTGACTGCTAAAGGAAGTTTCGCTGAATCGACAGCTACAGCCTGTTACGTATTCAGTCGCCTTAATTTATGTCTCATATTTGGCCCTCCCTTACTAGCTAATTATGACTTTGGACAAATTTTTTGTTCACTCTGTGTCTTGCTTTCTTTAATTGGTAAAATGCCATAATTTTATATGGTGCTTTACCACTTACCAATAATTTTCCATACACTATCTCATATGAATTTTTTAAAAGTTCTTAGCATACAGGCAAATAATTTTTATTCATTCACCTTATGGAAACTATCCCAAGATCTCACAATTAAGTACTAGTGGAAATTATACTCAAACACCAGTCTTAGGACTTCTGTCTTCTCAGGTCACCATCAGTTCTACCTAAGAATATAAATAATTTTATAAAGGATGATAAATTATGGATTGGTTGAATGAATGAATGAAGGAATGAATACACAAGTGAATGAATAAACTCTAAGACACTTTCTCGAGAATTTTTAGTGAAAGACTTTCAAGTCATTAAAGGTCACAGAAATTTTATATTATATTTATATACATTCTGTTTCAAAATATATACTGAGTTTAATAGTTGGACCATTAGATCGGTGGTGTATGGTTGTAATAAAGTGTTCTCTTTCTAAAAATACGCAAAATATTCCTGCCTATGCCCTATGCTTCAAGAAGGATTCCAGTTGCCATCTGGAAGTTTAATTTCAAGACTGTGGGCTCAAGACTTTACCTATACCCATAGGCAATGCCTGGCACTTCCTCACTTTAAAATATGCTAGCTCAAGTCACAGAGAACTTTCAGTACTAGGATAATAAAATATCACATGGTCCAGTTCCCCAAAACTTTTTCACAGTGTCAGTGACAACAGCCTGACCATGTCCCAGCATGGGAGCTTTCTTCTTCCTTTTCTTCCCCCCATTCAGAGCTGCCTGTCAGACTGATTCTGCCAAGAGCACGCAGCTGCCTCATGGCTGGGGCAGGCTGATCTTTGCTGCTCCCCAGAGCTGCCCTGTACTGTTCCACACAGAGTGCTGCTGAGTCACCACACTTTCCTCCCTGCTACTGCCCCCAAACCACATGGCCTCTTTCTCAATTCAGCCTGAAAGAGAAGAACGTTATGCAAACTAGGTGTGAGCACAAGAACACAACCCACTTCCTCCTTGACACCAAAAAGTACACTGGGGTCTCCTCAGTGTAATTTAGGAATCAGCCAACACAGTCTGATGTAATTGCACCTATGTGAAAAAGAGATGGAAGAAGAATCCAGGTTAGGGCCGGTTCACTGCTAAAAGGGCTGCCCCTCAGTTTGACCTGTTCAGTGCAACTCAGAGAGAAGTGCTGGGTGTGTGAGTTGGAAGTGATCATAATGTTAAACTCTTTCACTACAGTGATGATAGCTATCATAGAGACATATAATAATGTTAGTAACACATCTTTCCTATGCCATGCCTCTTGTTAATTCCTTTATGTACATTAGGTATACAATGCATGTACCATTAACACAGTGCCTAGCACAAAGTAAGTGCTTAGCGAATGACAGATATAGTAGCAGTATTGTCTTATTTATCTGTATCTTTGTTTAGGCTTCGCTCTTCCATCAGTCATTCCTTCAGGAAACATCTACTGAGCATGTACTGTGTATCAAGCACCTTGTTAGGTCATGGAGACATAAAGAAAAATAGGCCCATGTCCTTTCAGGCATGGTTCCAATCCAGCTAACCACTGTCTTTCTGGATAACGTTAGTCATTCTCCTTAAGCTGAGTTTAAGTTATTCAACTATTAGATGAGGACAGTAATTTCTATGTCATAGGACTACTGATAAGATTAGATACATGCAAAGAGTTTAACTCAGCGCGTTACTCATACAGGAAAAGGTTTTAGCATCATTTAGAATAGAATTTTTATATATCATACTTGAAAAAGAATACTAAGAGAGAATCCCTTTTCAGGCTTACACAGAATTCAGTACTAGAATCTGAGATTCAAACCCCAGTCTACCGGCAAGCGAGTCACAAGATGGGCGATGTGATTCAAAGTTTGGAATCAGGATTTCTCTGAGACACGCTGGTATATCTAAATTCCACATTTCTACTGGAGAGATGAAGCATCGATACCCATGGAAGGGAGATTTTTAAAAGTATAGGAAACTTAACTCAAGCATAAATTCAAATCCTTTTGGAAATCTTCAGACGCTTGACATGAAGTTAAATGAAACATCATCTCTGTTACTTCCATATTTCTGATAAAAAAAGTGAGAAAAATGGAGATGTAGAGCCAAACGACCCTCTAAATACTGTCCTAAAAAGACATTTTTCTTTGTTGATTACCATCCAGAGAGAACATTTTTGGAAACTGAACGGAATCAATTTTCAGGGATGAAACCTTTGCTCCCCCAGCTCTCCTCCCACCCCAGACTTTCCATATCTTGTACTCTGAAAATGTTAAAGTCTTTGAATCTGAATGATTTGCAGTCTCAACAAAGAAACTAAAATCAAAACTGATTCAGGGAGAAACTTTCTGACCCTTTTGTGCTCACTCTTCGGAGAATTTTTGTGTCCTTGTTTATTTTCTTAATGTCTCTTGGTTATATTTTTTCCTTGTTTTGGTTTTATATATGAAATGTTCCATCTGTGTATTCATTTTATGGACTTATTCCTTAGAATTTTAAGAAAGAGACAGTTTGAAGGAGTATTTCTCAAACTTCTTTTTCCAATTCACAGTAAGGAATATATTTTACATTTTAATCTAAATACATATATATTTACATATTTATCTAGAACAAAATTTTTATGAAATAGTAGCCATACTATGAGGTATGAATTACAATTTTTTTTTATTCTATTCTACCTTATACATAAAATAATTGAATCAGAGGTCCAGGAGGTGTGGGAAAGTGTTGACTAGGAGCACTTTTAGGTTAGTGAGATTAGTCTGTATGATACTATAATAATGGACACACGACACGCATTGGTCAAACCCATCGAATGTAAAACATAGAGGGTTAACCCTGACATGAACTATGGACCTCAGTTAATAATCATTTATCAGTATCAGTTCATCAATTGTAACAAATGTACTTTCTATGCAATCTTTGTGTTAACCTAAAACTGCTCTAAAAATGAGGTTTATTAAAAACATTTTTTTAAAGTAAAATACAAATTCAAGTTGTTTGTAACTTATAAATTTGATCTTACTACCCACTAATGACTAACTCTCCACAATTTGAAATTATCTAGTCTGGAGGGAGTGCCCTGTCCTTCTAGCTAGCTTGATAGAGCCTGGCTTTAGACAAAACACATGATATGTATTGTGTCTAAACTTTCCCACCTGAAAAGACGAGTATTTAATCAGATAAATGCCAAGATCCTTTCCAGACTTAAAATATTATAAGTATAAATTCTAAAAGTAGAAAAGACATTAAAAAAAAGAAAGTTATTAAGTATAAATTGTAAATTACATATACATTATTTAGGTCTACTTTATTTTTATAGGCATTTCATGAGCAGTCTTATTTCATCTCTCCTATTGGATAAAATGAAAAGTATGATACCCAAGCAAAATATATAATTACAATTCTCTTTCCATTCCTAACTCAAGATCCTTGGGGGAGAAAAAAACAAAGAGCATCTAGAAATGATGCAAGTGATTCTTCCAGTTTAGGTATTTGTCTGCTCTGCTGCCATGGCCTGGCAAGAACTTGCCTGAATTCCATTCTCACTGGCTGTGTTCAATATTTGCTGGGCGCCTACTATGTGCCAAGGCCTGTGCTGGGAGGTGAGCCCAGAGGTGTCCCACCTCTTGTAGCTTAGGTCAGAAAATGGAAATCGGGCTACCCCCTGCCAGATCTTTCCTGCCTTCTCTAACTCAGGAGCACTGCAGGGAAGGCAGCGAGCTGGGAAGATTGTGTGTGTGTTCTGGCTCAGACAGACTTGGATGAATGCCAATGCTCAGTGCTGCTTCCTAACTGCTGTGGAACCCTAGGTAAGTTATCTAACCACTCTCCTCAACATTGTCAAGTGAAAACAGGGTAATAATACCCCACCACACAGGATTTTCTGAAGGTGAAATAAGGAATGGGAAGTGTCATTTTGGTTGTGTACAGTACTGCAAAGCAGATGAAGGTGCCCCAGGAACACCCTTTTTATTTTTCATATTTGCTTTGCCTCCTCCTCACCTTACCCCAACTTCCTGCAACCAACAATGTTACAGACCCCTCCCAAACATCTAGTGCTTCCCCCAACCCATTCAACTCATTTGCCTTATTTTCTAAGAACTGATGCGGGTTGTGGAACAAATCACTTTGTGTGTTTTCTCTCATATCTCACCAATTCCCTATAGTAGAACCCAATTGACATTGAACTTTAGAGACAGCCTAGAGAAGGAAAAGTATGTTGTAATAAGATGGCAACACTCTGGGAGGCATAGTTCTAGTCTTCCAGCTTGATTTTAGTGGGGCTGCTTTTAGGTTGATTGCATAACTAATAATAACATAGTATCTAAGCTATTATTTTAAGAAAATCTATAATTGGCTGGGCATGTGCTGAACAGTTTATGTAAATATCTCTAAGCCTCACGATCACCTTGAAAGGCTAGGTTTTCCCTTTTACAGATGAGGAGGTTGAGTCTCAGATTCATTTATTCCTTTATTTAGGGAAAAAATTTAATGAATCCTTACTATGTGACAAACATGGGATTAGACACTGGGGATAGGAAACTGAATAATATGTAGTTCTTGCCCTTAGGAAACTTATCGTCTGGTGGACAGTCTGGCAGATCATCAGACAACTGCCATCTTGGAGTAAATTGCCATCCCGGAAAAGTAAGAAAACACAGAAGATGGCACCTGACCAGACTGTGGTTGGAGGGGAGGTGAGGACAGAAGCTGCAGGTCTTTTCTTAAGCCTGTGTGATCTGAAATCTCTCCCCTCCTTCACTCCTCCCTACCCTCCCCCCCCACCACCACTGAACAATTAGAAGTTCTTCCAAGTACCTGCAAATACTTTTCTGTACCTTAAACTAGCAAATGCAATCTTAACAGGAGCCCCCTCCAGCGAAAGAACGTACTAAAATTAGGACCAGATAATTTAGACCCAAACCAGGACACTTTGGGGAGAGAAAGGGACCCTGTTACAACTGTCAGAATAACAGGTGTAAACTAGGTGTGTCTTGACAACCTGGAATACAGGTGTAGGCTAAATATAACATAAAGGAATGCCAGTAATGGAGAGAATCTTAGGCTGGAAAGTTGATCAGTGGGGAAGAGATCTGGGGAGGTAGTTCTTTGGTGGCCCTTGAGCCTCTCCACTAAGCAGAGACATTGGCTTGAATTCAGGGTCTGTTCCCCTGAGCTCAAGGAGGCCCTGCCTGACAGTGGGATGTGTGTGTCAGAGTGGGGGTGGGATGTGTGTGTCAGAGTGGGGGTGGGATGTGTGTGTCAGAGTGGGGATGGTGCATTGCTTTAGCAATGGGAATAGTTACCAGGGTGAAGGGACGAACCAGTGGAATACCTGAGAAAGAGCAGCCCCCCAGCAGGGAGGGCAGCCACTCTGACTAGTGATTGGAGTCCAGCAATCCCACTGCTTAAAGGTGGTGAGCCAAGCCCAAGTCATGCCTTGTGGATGCATGGCTGAGCTGAAGAAAGAGCTCATTGAATTGTTCATGGAAAGGAGTGGTGCCAGAGAGGCCCGGCCCAGAGAATGAGGCCACCCCAGGCATAGTGCTTGGCAGGACACCAGGCCTGGAAGGTACAGCGAAGGCTTTCCAGAATCGGTTCTCGGAGCAGGGTTTTGCATCGTAAACTGGCCACTGCAGGGAAAGACGGGAACTTGCAGGTTTTGTCTGTCTGTGTTGTGGCTGACTGCTGATGGATATGCCAGAGGGTGTCTGAGCTGTGGCTCAGCCTTCGTGTGACAGGGAAAACCCAGACCTGCATGAGCAGGAGGCACGCAAAGCAGGAGAAGCAAGGCCATGCCCCCAGGGCTTTGTCAGCGGCTTTTTGCTCCTTGCTTCCTAGACTCTATCTACCTGCACACCCAGAGGCCTTGGTGGCAAGAAGACGTGGTTCTAATTCTGGCTCCACGGCTTCCCAGCTTGGTAAACACGGTCACAATGATAAAACATAATTTACTGTGCGTGTGAACACACAGCACTTGCCCTCAGCAGCTTATGTCTCTTTTCTCACTGACTCTTCACAAACTCTGGGTATTATTATTTTCCCCAAACTACAGTAGAGGAAACCGTAGTCAGCCAGGTCCTGATGGAGTCAGGATTTGAACCTGACTATGTGACTCTAGAAACTGAGCATTCTAGCTGCCTCTGATTCATGAATTGTAACATGGGCATAAATATCATGCCTCCTTGGAAGGCTGCTGTGATATTCAAATGGGATAATCTGTTTACTGCATGGGCACAGTGCCTGCAGGCAAAACAGTATGAGCTACTGTTGGTGTGATTCATCATGGCCTCTCTGTGGCCTTGCTACACTTTCTGTTTCTTCTCGGCCTCCTTCAGACAATTGTCTGCTTGCACTTCACAAGACTTTCTGCTTTCTGGGTTAGGACACGTTGTCTATTTGCCATGTATGGAGGGGCCGGGGGTAATTCTCTGTTCACTTAAACACTATTTCAGAAATCCTTCAAGGATATGTCCTCTGAGCAAAGTTGAGAGTTCTCCTATGCCTTTGTTTAACTGTAAGAAAAAAAATCTCCATAGCAATAACAACTAACTTTTTCTTTTTCTTTTTTTTTGGTTGCTCCCATGTACACACACAAAAAACAAAAAGAACAGATAAACTAAAATTACTTATGTCCAGGATTTGACATATAAAGGAAGAAAAGCTTTTCTCTTTTTGGGCAGGGGCAGCTATTGAGGGGAGAGTTTTCCCAGCAGCCTGGTGCCTTCTCTCCAATCCCAAAGCCGAGGCAAGTGACCCAAGAGAAGCCCCAGGGAAATTCCAGCTCTTGCTTCCCTGTTTACCAAGGGGATTTTTGAGTCTTCTTCAAGGTAGGGAGCCTAGCCCCTCTGTGAGAAGTTCCTACCCTTCCACCTCATTAGAAGGTACCCGGCGGCTTGTGGAAGTGGGGACTCTGGGGTTCCCTTTTCATTCCTTTTCCAGTCCTTTTGGGCTCAGATACATGTTGCCTGATCATTGGAGAGCTGCAGGCCCAGAGACCTTACATACTTGTATGTACCCACAGCGTTTTAACCACTCCGGTTTTGATGTCAACACTCCAGGACACTCCAGGCACTGATGGACAACTGTGGGAGGGACAGAGCAGAGAGAGCTGGGTCGAGTGGGAAGTTTCTGAGATTGCCCCAAGAGACCTGTGGAGAGTTAGTTGGTGAGCTTGAGGTTTAGACAGGAAGAGCCCACAAGCCAGCAACTCAAGACTTCTCTTGCTGCTCTAGGACAGCTCTGTTTAGAGTATGGCTGTCAGAGGATACTCTTCAAGATTTAAAGCTGTGGCACTGTTTGCACATCCAACTATCTTTGCTTCCATATTCGAGCTCTGGAATTGGCTGATAGAGCCAATCTGCCTTCCTCCAAACACGTTCATGAAGAGAAGCAAAGGAGAAGGAAGTAGGAAAGATGAGGGGAAAGGAAAAGAAAGAGAGAGAAACCAACACCATGAACTCTCTTAGAAGATTTCCAGGGAAGGTCAATCAAGACCAAAAAATCCCACAAATTTTGTCTTGTTTTTAGAGCAGATAAGATATCTGCATGTGGATAATCACAGTCCCACTTAGAAATGCCACAGAGAAAGTTCCTTCTCCTTAGTTCCCCCAATTCCCTTTCACTCTGCTTCCCCGCCCTCCAGTTCAGCAGAAAGCTCCAGTTTGGATTCCAAATGCAACACAGGAACTACCATGCAGCTACACGGTCATACCTTTCATGAAGCCAGGAGGCTGGAACTCAGTACTTTCTAGTTCCCTAAAAAGGACCTTTGGAGGGTCTTGGGCCCCAAGGGCAGCAGCCTCAAGGAATTCCAGGGAGAATGCTTTGCTTCATCTGAAACTGGGGAGAGTGGCCTGTCCTAAAAGATTGCTTTCAGCAAGGAAAGCCTGGATTTAGCTAAGCATGGGCACATTTGACCCTCTTGTGTCCTTCATTTGATATTGATTTAGCTACATGGAAGGATGAAGGCTAACCTCAAAGAGATAAAGACTGTTTTCCATTGAACTTAGAGGACCCCAGATGTCTTTTTTTGTTTATGGCAGGAAGACAAGTAGAGCTCATTCCAGTTCTGTGAAAGGTCCACAAATACCTCTCCCCTCCTTCCAGTAACTTTTCCTGTGAACTTGCTTCAGAGGTCAACATTCTGCTTAATATTGGCCAAAGACACCTGGGTTTGTTCTGCTGTTGGATATTCAGTTTTGTTTTGCAAAAGCTAGTATAACAAGCAATTTAGAGTCTGGTTTCCTTGGTGCCAACAACAAATCCTAGAACCTCTTGCTTTTGGCTCAATCGTCCCCAGCCCTTCCAAGTGATCCAGCTAGAACATAGAGAACAAAGAGGGACTGACTTCCCCCTTCCAGTGGGTGGCTCCCGCTAGAGTTCTTTCCTAGATCAGCCAACAACAGAGCGCAGCATTTGGGACCCTGCCATGGTGTCCCCACTTCCACCCCCAACTCAAATTACAAAATAGCAACGTTTTGTTGCCTAGGGCAAATAGTGACCTACAATCTGCATGAGTGAAATAGTCACAAACAGGTTTGTAATTTTAAATATACCTGTGCCCCACCCAGATTTCAACACTTTAGTAATTATCCTACTGCTCAAACCTGGTGACTGGGAGGAGGGAGTAGGAGTGGGGATTCAAAAGAGCAGCTGCAGGGCATAGCTGAGCTATCAGATGCCTGCTAATAATAGCTCCCATTTATCTAGCAAGCACTCTGCCAGGTATATGCTAAGTACTGCTTCTTTCTCTCCTGTAATTCTCACATCAGTGGCTGGAAAAGGCAGGTGATTCCCATCTTGATGATGGGGAAACTAAGGCTCTGGAAGATGGAGTCGTTTGCCTAAACTCACACAGCCATTAAGTACTGGGTTTGACTCTCATCTGAGTCTGTGCTTTTGAGCATCCCGCTAAACTGCTGCTCCAGGAAATGCCAATTGAGCCAGGAAGGGAACCATTGCCAAATGCTAAACCCAAAGGGGTTTGAAACCTGAGAATTGGCAGTTCACCTCCTGGAAACCCCAGTGTGGGAGGCTGAAGTATTCCTGAGACACTGAGTGGGGTCACAAACAGCAGACCCTGTATGCCTGTAGAATGGAGGAAAGAATGAAGATAGAGAATATGTAAAATGGAGTCACTTTAACCAAGCTGCTAAAAGCATTAACATTACGAAGGCTGAAGCATGAGGAAAGTCTATTCTTATTCTAACTAGCCTGAAAACAACCTTTTTGAACTTTCCATAGACCAGATTTTCCAGGTAACCCTCTGATTATGCCCCTAAAGGACTCACTCATCCAGGCTACCTAACGTCCACCTGATATTCATTATCCAGACCATCTAACATTTGACTGATAACCATCCTGGACCTACCCTAGGGCGAAGAATACAGGACCGATAATTCTCAAGAAAGTACTTTTTACCGTAAGGACTTTTAACTTTTCTTTCTTCTTTGGAACACTTCTGGGTTTTTGCCTAGTTGTGTTCCCTGATAGAAACACCAATATCCTTGAATAAATTGTTATCATTCACTTCTAGAGAGCCTCCAGACTCTTTGAATTCATTTGACAAACACATAAAAAGGCATCACCGTTGGCCACTGCCTGATACTAATGGAATTCAGAAGTTACAGAGATATGGAGAGCCATGGGAAGATTTTGGAATTTATTTTTATGTAACCTCCAAGCTAAAGGCAGGTGAAAGAAAAAAAAATGAAGCTGATGTTGTTTACGTCATGAGCAGATATAAACTGGCATTCCTCCAAGATGTTTTGAGCACCATGAGTGCTCCTCTTCAGGGCACCTCCCTCAGAAAAGCCCTAGCGAGGGTTCTTTATCCTTCCTCACCTCAGCTTCCTGCCCCCACCCAGCTGGCTGCAAGTGTCACTGTGTGATAGTGAAGAAACCACTCCTGTTAAGTGCCACCACCAAGGCCTGGCACCACGCTATCTACTCCCTCCCTGCACAGACAGGCGCTCTGCCTGGTGCATCTGGGGTCACTCTTTCCATCTGACTCTCCTTGATTGTTACATTTCTGTTCCGTGACTGTGTGTTCCGCGGTTGTTGAGTCCAGAATATAACATATTTTTTTGAGAGTTTCTACCACATGCTCTGTTCTGTGTCCTGTATACGTGTGAACTCTTTTTTCACTCGTAAAACAGTATGAAGTGCTAATCCTGTATCTCCCTTTTACCGGTGATAACAATTGGGACCCAGAGAAGTTAAGCTATTTGCCTATTACCCAACTGATGTGTATCACAGGCAGGGTAGGAATCTAGGCCGCCTGACTCCAGTCCTCATGCTCTTAGCAGCTCTGTCATAGTGATTCTGGACTGAGTCAGGGTGTCCATTCAAGCAGCCCTTCCTGGCCATGCCAGTCCTGTCCCTGGTTGGGTTGCCACCGCCATAATGGGCTCTTGGCTATGACACTGAAATTATATCATGTTCCCGGGTGAGGATGATGCCGTTTTAGGCAGTCAAGGAAAATATCATATAGTCAGTCCCCTCCACAAGGTGTCTCTGAGTGACCCACCTTCCTCTGGACGCCCTCTTCTCTGGCTTTGTATCTGGGCGCCATGATTCAGTTTCTAATGTCATCAGATATGGGTGCTGTACGCCTTTGGCCACATCATTGCCTATTTGTACACCATGCAGTCAGCCACCTGAGAAAGGAACAGAGCAGAAAATCATAGCAGGAGCAATGTTCCTCACCGGAATGTGCCAATTCCAGAGCTTTAGAGGAAGCTTCGAGGGAGTAAGGACAATAATAGCTAATGCTTATTAAGCCCTTACAACGTGCCATACCTGGTCTAAGCACGTTCCAGGAATCACTCATCTCATTTAGTCATCACCTCAGTCCTCTGAGGTAGATCCTATTATCATTCCCCTTTGGCAAACGAGAAAAATGAGGCACAGAGTTGTGGTTCCCCAAAATCACAGGCTCATCAATAGAGGATTCAGAATTCAGGCGCAGCCAGTGGCTTCAAAGACTGAGCTTAAACATAGCGCTGCACTTGGTGCCTGAGCCCACATTCTTGACGGGAGCTCTGTTCTGGAGAGTTGTGCACTTTCAGCCATCTTATTGCCAGCTCCATTGTCAGCCTCAGATAAATGAGGCTCTAGAAACAAAGTAAAAGGAAAGCCTGGCCTAAAACAACAGCTTGACTGCCTGTTGGGGAACAGGGTTGGGAGGTGGTCAATTCAGTAAGTAATGTTTCCAGTGGGCACGGGGAGAAGGAATCAAAAGGGGCTTCCTGGTCAGCATCCATGGCCGAGGGGACACGGGGAGGGAGAACCCAGGGTCTTTGCCTTGACCTTCCAAGTTTCCAAGGTGAAGCAAGACTCCACCTCTAGTCATCCTTTCCCACCCACCCTGTCCGTGCTGGGCTCTCATTCTAACCACCTGCCACTGTTGGTTACTTGCCCCCATTTCTGCAGTGCTGACAGGACGGAAGCTTATCTCCCAGCTGGCAACATGGGTTTCATTTTAGCATTTGAAAAGCTGGATACCTTGACTTTGATGGCTACGAATTATAACATTACTTCTTTCTTTTGGATGAAGCTTAAAAGATATTTGCAAATCATATATCTGATAAGGGATTAAGCAGAATATAGAAGGAATTCCTACAACTTAACAAGAGAAAAGAATTTAATTTAAAAAATGAGCACAGGGTTTGAATAGCCATTTCTCCAAAGAAGATATACACATGGCCAATAAATTCATGAAAAGATGCTCAACATCACCAGTCACTAGACAAATGCAAATTAAAACAACAAAACCCATTAGGATTGCTATTACCCCAAACAAAAGAAACCAAAACACAAGACAACAAAAAACAAATGTTGGCAAGGATATGGAGAAAGTGGAATCCTTGTGCATTGTTGGTGGGGATGTAAACTGGTGCAGCTGCTGTGGAAAACAGTTTGGCAGTTCCTCAAAAAGTTAAACATAGAATTACCATATGATATAGCAATTCCAAATCTAGGTATATTCCCAAAGAATTAAAAGCAAGGAGTCAAATTCTTACACATTATTGTTCATAGCAGCATTATTCACAATAACCCAAAGTGGGTGCAACTCAAATGTCTATCAAAAAATGAATGGATGAACAAATTATAGTATAGTCACACAATGGAATATTATTCAGCAGAAAAAAAGGAATGAAGTCCCTATTCGGGCCATAAGAAAAATGAAACTTGAAAGTATTATGCTAAGTGAAATTAGGCAAACACAACAAGACAAATATTATATTATTCCATTTGTATGATGTACCTAGAGTAGGCAAATTCGTAGAGACAGAAAGTAGAATGGAGGCTAGCAGAAGCAGGAGGGAGGGAGTAAATGAGAAGTTTAATAAGTACAGAGTTTCAAGTTGTGGAAACGGCAGTGGTTATATGACATTGTAAATGTACTTCATGCCACTGAATTATATACGTTAAGTGGTTAAAAATGTTAAATTTTGTGATGTCTATTTTACAGTAAAAGAAAAGGCCAAAAAAAAAAAAAAAGTTATGCAGCAGTTTTGTGAGCTTTCATAATTTCATTAGTGTTGACAACTATCCTACAGAGAGGAGCACCGTGTAAAAATCACACTTGTCTCTCCAAGCTGGAACTAAGAGCATCACTACTCTACTCCTTGGAGTTCTCCCAAAGTGACTGTATCTACACTTGGTTGCTATTGGACCCTACCTGTCGCCACAGCATCACTGTGTTGTCACTAAGGAATATGACATGTCCTGACTTTCAAAGCATTCACATAGCACATAAAACCACTCTGTGCTCTTTGGTATAAGGCCACATTTCCTTCAAGGATTTAAACATTTTTTTAAAAAGATGAGCTAAAGTTTTAGCTGGCTGTTTAAACTCCAATCATTGTTTAGTCAGGGACAGACAAATATGATGATACGTTCTTCCCTCCTCCTTTAATTTCCTTTCTTTCTTGGGGGTTCTGCTTGGGATAAGTTTGAGAAACCCAAGGGGAGCTCATTCAGTCCTATGGAGTCTGTCCTGGTTACCATTATGTCTACTGAGAAGCCTTACAGTATAAAGGTACCAAGAAGAAAGCCATCCAGCTAAGGCAAGGCCTAACTTCTTCTGGAGGTCACTTCCATCCTTGGACCTATGGCAGTAACTGAGCACGCATGCTGGCCTGCCCCAGACAGTCCAGGTGAGACCCTGGACACAGTGGAAAGTACAGGTCTCACTGAGGCTAAGAGAAGATGCCTTGTGTTATGCTTAGATGTGATTGCTCCATAGCCAAGAGGGCCCACATTCTTAGTGACTAACACTTCCACTCACATTTAGCCATTTTTCCTGGGCCCACCGTGGGGTCAGGTAGCTGGACCACAGGGGTCTAGCTCTGGGATGAACACTGCTCCCAGAGTCAGCTCTCCAGAACAGAACCCTACTCAGAGCTTTTAGGTATAGATGTTCGTTGATGGGGAATCAGGTCATGTTTCCCGTCATCCTCTCCTCTCCTTTCAATCTTAGTTTTCTTTTTATTTCTCCCTCCTTCTCTTTCTTTCCTTCCTTCTTTACTTCTTTCCTTCCTTCCTTCCTTCCTTTTTTCCTTCCTTCCTTCCTTCCTTCCTTCCTTCCTTCCCTCCCTCCTTCCTGTGTTGGTAAATTGCCAAATGCCTCACACTTTATGATGCTTGGTATGTGAAGCCATCATCAGTTAAACAATTTTCTCTGTCATCAGACTGTATAACTGGGCTTGGAAATCACTCCCCACAAATGAAATTTCCCAGTCTTTCATTAGCAAGTGGGGCAAGCTAGGGTAACCTTTAAGAGTACTTAAAAAGTATGAGAACTTTTGAAATTAATATCAAACTGCATGAATTTGTTACAATTGGGTAGTTTTCATTAAAAGACCACTTTTACCTCATTCATTCCAAATGCTCTGTTTGGTTAGCTCAATAGGATACCATTAAAATCAGGAAGCTTCACGATGGCCCGTGTATGTACAGCTGCACTCCTGATGCCTCTTTTCTCTCATCCCTGCAAAGCAATTTTGTTTGAGTCTCTGAATGCACTTCAGACATGTTTTACAAAACTAATTTTAAGTGAGTATTAATTCAATTGAGCATTCCTGGTGTGGCTGTTTCAGCTGTGCAGAATGCCACAGCAATGAGGAAATTGTTTGTTTCAGAGCAGGAGATGCCAATGCGATGACAGACTTTTTTAAAGGCATGTAGCTGGTGGCTGTTAAATCTGCATTTCCTGACATTCATAATGGTCTGCTCACCACTGGACATGAGCAGAGAGTTAGTTAATAATCCGGCCTTCTTTTTCATAGTGTGTTTAACAATACAAAGTGTTTTTTTTTTTTTAATAATTATTTCATTGAATTTTAACAATAACCCTATGAGACCGGTAGGGACAGCCTGGCAACGTAAGAACATCCTAAACGTCATTGTCAGAAGAGAAAGTCTTACTCCCTAGCTTAGAATCTGGATACTCCCTAGTAAGTAGGAAGCACACTTACATTATTTTCAATGGATGTTCATCGATCCCCATTAAATGGGCTGGGGTGCTGGAAGATGAACATGCTACAAGTGTCATAATTGATGTCATCTGGGAAAGTGTGTGGGGGAGAGAAGTTTCAGAGAATTGGAGGAGACTTTTGTGCTCGGCTCTGAGGTATAGGTAGGATTTGTCCTGGAAGGGAAGTGCAGGGAGGACAAGTGCTAGAGCCGTCACAGTGCACATGGGGACAGAAGCATGGACTGAATGATTTCCTCAGAGAATGGGGAGAAGTGAGTGGCTAAAGCAGGGGTCAGGGAGGAGGGCTGTCTCCAGTTAGACAGATGGTAGAGGGCCTTATTTGCTATGCTAAAGGATCTGGACTCTTCCTGCCAACCAGGGAGATGATAAAGAATAGATCTACTTGGGTTTGAGTCTAGGCTCCAAGGGCTTGTTGACTTGGGAAAGTTAGTCGATCATCGTCTGTAAAATGGGGGTAATGCTCATAGTTGTGGGTTAGTTTTGAATGTTAATGAGCTACTGTGTATAAAGTGCTTCGACAGTGCCTGGTACACAGTATGTGCTGAATAGCTATTAACTACTACCTAGCTAATATATCTTTACCTTTTTTGAATCAGATTCATTTGGGATTGGACAAAGCCTCTCCCTATACACAAGATTTTGTGTATGATTTAATGGGGTTCTCAGACGCCCTGACCCTGGAGTCCACATTAAGAATCTGGTTATAAGGTATGTGGAGCTAGCTGAAGCTTTAAAGCAGAAGATGTTAAGACCAGATTAGATTTTATTTTTTATTTTTTTGAGGGAAATACTGGATACTGGAGAAGGAAACCATCTGTGGTTCTCATATCTGACTGCACATTATAATCACCTGTAGAGCTTTTTAGACATGCCAGGGCTCCAGCTTCACCCCAAGATTCTGATTAGTCTGGGATGTGGCTGGGCATTAAGATTTTTAAAATCTTTCAGTCTATGGCCATGCTACCCTGAACATACCTGATCCCATCAGATCTCAGAAGCTAAGAAGGGTCGGGCTTGGTTAGTACTTGGATGGAAGACCATCTAGGAAGACCAGGTGTTGTAGTGGAGAAAAAAATCTTTCTGGTAATTCTAATGTGTAGCCAGCTTTGAAAACCACTGAATTAGGTTCAGTGTTAGTCAGGTGGAGAGGAAAGACTAGCAGAGGAATAGACATGGAAAGAAGAAAAAAGGAGATTCCAGAAATCTTTTAGAGATAGAATCAACACGTCTGTGTGACCGATTAGGTGGAGAGAGGAGAGTGTTAGGTCATCCCATTAATCCAGGCAGAAGGAGGAGACATTTGTGTTTTGTTTATTGTTTATTGATTTTTCTTTAATATGTAGGAGGCAGGAGTGAGCAAGGGGAAAACAGTTAATTCAACAAAAATGTACTTAATACTGCTTGTCCTGACTTATGGTGGTTTGACTTCGGATCTTTTTGACTTTATGATGGTATGAAAGCAACACGCATAATAAATTACATGAGATATTTAACACTTTATTATAAAATAGGCTTTGTGTTAGATGATTTTGGCTCACTGTGGGCTAATGTAAATGCTCTGAGCATGTTTAAGGTGGGCTAGGCTAAGCTATGATGTTCAGGAGGCTAAGTGTACTAAGTGCATTTTTGCCTCATGATATTTTCAGCTGATGATGGGTTTAGTGAGATATAACCCAATTGTAAGTTGAGGAACATCTGTATACACTGATTCAATGCAAACTGTGGGCCTAGATTTCATTTTGGACAACTTTGACATCCCTGCAGAACATGGAAGTGTCACATAGACAGTTGTAAGATACCAGTACAGGTTGTCATCAATCATCAGCTCATAGCCAGGTCGTTGTGAGAGGGTATGGATGAGATCACCCAAGATATGGCAGAGAAAGAGACAAGACCACCAGTTAGGGAACTCAGAGGGTCATGGACCACTGAAGCCACACGGAGAAAAGGAAAGCATTTTCCTGAGATGGTGAGGGCTGTGAGAGAAGGAGGCAAGAGTTTCCAGAAGGAACGGGTAGCCCTGAGCAAAGTGCAACAGAGAGATGACCTGGGGTGAGGACCTGGAGGAGCAGGCCCTGAGTTTGATCTTTAGGAGTTGGCCATAGCTTTGGAGACAGTGGCAGGGACAGAAGCCAAATTCCAGTGAGTATAGACAAGAAAGTGAGGAAGCATGAACATTGGTGTAGGAAGTTTGGGGTAAAAGCAATGAAAGCAGTAGCTGCGGGGGAGGAAGGGTGGAGGAACAGGGCTTTCTTTTAGGTTGGAGTGGCTTATTGTAGTCTGAGGGGAAGGAGCCAGGCTGGAGGAAGCCATCGAAAATACAGACAAGGGAGGAGACGGCCGGTGGAGCCAGGGGTCAGCTTCGGCAGGCGGCCCAGGGCTCACAATCACTGGGTGAAGGATTGCTTATGGATAGAAGTAGAGATGTTCCTTTGAGGTGAAAGAGAGGTGGTTTCAAGAATGGTACAGACTTGTCTAATGAGCCATCCAGGGCCATTTCTGAATCCCAAGACAGCTTCCTACCTATATTTTTCTTTCTAGTCCCAGTTCCCAGAACTCAATCTTTTTCTTTCCCTCTTCAAGTGCTGCCATCACTCCTGGACCTAAGGCTGGCTGGAGAGGGAGCTGTGGCCTCTGAGGTTTCCACATTTTTCACTGTTCCAAAAGAAAAGCACAGGCCTTTCCATTTGGAGCTGATGGCTAATCACGGTGTGGGAAGAATCCAGCTGAGGGTATGAGTTATGGATTCTCACAGTTCTTCAGTACCTTCTGCTGCTTCTTTCCTTTCTAGGACGGCGCCCTCCGCTGCTTCTCTGGGTCTCTCCTAAGGGATCTTGCTTCCATGCACATTGCTGACCATTCCCTCTTTTACAAAAGGCTTTCTTCTCCTGACATCAATGATTACCCTCGTGCCCACTGATTCCCCTTCTCTTTCTGATCTCTAGATGCTGGGTGCACAGGGCTCTGTCCCACACTCTTCCCCAAATACCTTTTCTCCCCAGGCCATCTCCTCCAGCCCTAGACTTTAAATCTCATCTCTGTTGACATAAGGAGCATTCAAATCGGTAAGTAAATTTTTAAAATAAATTTATTCAAATTAGTTTCATGTATATGGTACATTGGTTAGACATCCAAAATGTTCATAAAACAAACCCCCAATTGCTCCCTCTCTCTCCTGGCCCTCCAGTAAGCCATCATATTAATGCATTTCCTCTGCCATGTTCCCCGTGACCTACTATCAACTACTAATTTGTACTTCTCTAACCCTTTACCCCATTCTCCCAGCCCCCAAATCCCATCCCCTCTGTTTGTCACCAAATTGTCCACTATATTTGTGAGTCTGTTTTTGATTAGTTTTTGATTGTTTTTTGTTCCTTAGATACTGCATATAAATGAAATCATATGGTATTTATCTTTCTCTGTCTGACATTTCACTCAGTATAATAACCTCTAGTTCCATCCATGTCTTTGCAAATGGTAGGATTTAATTTTTTTTAATGGCTGAGTAATACTTCATTGTATATATGAGCTATAATTTCTTTATCCAATCATTCGTTGATGGGCATTTAGGTTGCTTCCATATCCTGGCTATTGTAAATTGCTCTGCCATGAATATTGGAGTGCATAGATCTTTATGAATTATTGTTTTGGCTTTTTTTGGATAAATACCCAGAAGTGCAATTACTGGGTCGAAAGGTATATATATCTATTTTTAATTTTTTGAGGAACCTCCATACTGTTTTCCATAGGGGCTGTACCAATTTGCAATCCCATGTAAAGAATTTTTATTATAAGAGCTTACTTGAGACAAAGCTGATGACAATTGCCCGGAAGCGAGATCTCAAATATCTGGAGAATGACAGTTTTGCAGTTTCTTTTATGCATTTGAAATTAAGGAGGGAATGTAAGGAAGATTACATGAAGGTGGGAAAAAGCAAGGCAGGGTTTGGATTAAGGGATAGTTGAGATTCTGCGTTCCCTTGAGGGTTGATACCCAGTTTGAGGGGTATTACTTCTAGTGTCTCAAAAGTGTGTTAACCTGGATGGACAAGAACAATGGACAGGTCTGGCTTAGAAACTTTCACTTAAGAAGTCACAGACCTGGGTCATGACCACCCACCATGACCTACTCAGTTAGGAATTTATGATTAGATCACCCTGTGAGGTTACTTTCCATAGAATTTCTTTTTTGTCTACCCCTCTGTGCTGAGGTCTCCCCAGCCTTGACCTCTCACTCCAACACCAGAACTCCCCGCCTCATGACTGACATTTCCATGTGGATATCTCACAGACCTCTCAATTCTAACATGCCTAAAACAGAACTCTTGATTTTCTTTCCCTCCTTTTGTTTCCCACTCTCAGTATATTCCGGTAATTGTTTCTCAGCTGCTTAATCAAAACCCTAGAGTCATCCTTGATTCTTCTCTTTCACTTGTCCTCTAAATCAATCCATCAGTAAACCCTTTTGACTCTACTTGTAAAATATATTGAAATCCTTCCATGTCTTCCATCTCCAATCTAAACCAGTGCTACTCAAGGTATGGTTTACAGACCAGCAGCATCAGCATCATCTGGGAGCTTGTTAGAAAGGTAAAAATCTTAGAGTCCTTTCCAAAATCAGAAGCTCTGGGGGTGCAGACCTCCAGAGGATTCTGATGCCCCCTAATGCTTGAAGCACTACTCTGGTCCAGGCCTTTATGATCTCTGTTTAAGCCACCTCAATAGCCTCCAACTGGTCTCTGAATCTACTGTCCTGCCTCACTACAATCTGCTCTCCTCCTTGCAGCCAGACTGATTGTTTTTTAAAAACAATTAAATCAGATTATGTCACACATACACACGTTCTCCTCTCCCCCACCACCCGTTTCAAAACTCCATAGTTTCCCACTGGACATAGTATGGTCCAGGTTCTCTTTCTGGGTCCACAGAACCCGGAGGTAAGATCTGGCCACACCTACCACTCCAGTCTCTGCCAGCACCTCCCTTCCCCTTTCCTCCAGCCTCCAGGAAAATGGGCCTCTTCCTTCTACAGATGCACCTGGCTCATTCCCAACTAAGGACCTTTGCACTGGCTGTTCCTCTGCCTGAAATGCTCTTCCCTGAGCTTTAATAGCTGGTTTCCTCATGTCATTTACTTCTCAGTGTAACTGGTACCTCCTTCAGAAAGGCCGTCTTCAACTAACCAATCCAAAGTAGCCCCTCTTTACCAAATTACATGGTCTTAACCCTTGCATAGTACCTATTACTATCAATTTTAAGAATTTTTTTATTTACTTATCGTCCAATATAATCTAAATATTTTGAGACTAGGGACCTGTTTTGTCTTGTTTACTGCTGTGACCAAATAGCCTAGAACTATACCTGGGACACAGTAGATGTTCGATAAATATTTACTAAATGAGTTTTACTTCTCTCTTACTTGTAGGCTATTTGTGAACTAGTGTCCACTCAGATACCCACTTACTCCTCTCACCTGGTTGTATTTCTGGGAGCCTCCAGTCAGTGTCTCATCTCTGTGGGACCTGGGTCCACATGACAGTGTGGTCCCCATTGAGCACATATCAAAAGGAGGCAAGAACTTAAGAAGACATTAACTTCAAAAGAAAGCAAGAATGTGAGAGGATATTAGCAGGCTACTTTCTTGGAATTTCAAGGAGAGAATCTGAGAATCGACGCCTGAGGGCCTCTATTTTTTCATGTGGCTGTTGAGTAATAGGTGAAGTTGTCTAGTTTTTAAAAACATTGGCTTTGTGATCAGAGAGATCTAGGTTCAAGCCCTGGCTCTTCCATTTATAGCTGTGAGACCTTTGGCAAGGTATGGACACACTCTAAGCCTCAGTTTCCCCATTTGTAAATTGGGAATAATAATAGTACCTCAGCACAGAACTGCTGAGAGTCTTAAATTAGATGTCTATAATATATCTGGCAGATGGTAAGCCACCCCGTAAGTGTCAGCTGTTATTATTGTTGCTGTTAATGTTTTTTATACTGAGAGAAAGTATGAATAGCACTGAGGACTCAAAAAAAAAAAAACAAAAAAAAACCACGATACAGGCATGGTCATAATAAGAAAAATGCAAGCTAAATGTACATTGAGATCTTAATCATCAGCTTCCAAATTGGCAAAGCCTAGAAAGTCAGCTGACACTGTTGGTAGAGATACGAGGAAGCTGATGGGAAGGTAAATTGGTACACCCCCCTATCCCGCAGAGAACATTGGCAATAGCTAACAAAATTCCAAATAAACATACCCTTTGGCTCAGCTAATCTACTTCTAGGAATTTATGCTACAAATATTTTGGCACATGTATAAAATGCTGTATGGAAAGGTTATTCATTACAATACTGTTTGAGTATCAAGATATTGGAAGGGAACTGATTAAATAAATCACAGCATGTCTATATCATGGAACAGATAAAATGAAGAAAGTTCCTTAACATACTGATGTGGAACACGTATTAAAATACACTGTGAGGTGAAAAAAGGCATATCCAGATCAGATGTGTAGTAGGGTTTAGCAATAAGCTGGCAGTGAGGAAAAATGGATACGTGTACGTATTTTGCATAACCAGAAGATCTATGATAGGACAGACTAGAAGAAATAATTTTTATTGTATACTCTTTAATATCTCTTGAATTTTGAACCATATGAATGAATTATCTGTTAAAAAAAATGGAGATTCTGATTTTTAAAAACTTAATTGTTAGCATTATCTCCCAGTACCTTTTACTTGTTAGGTGATGACTAGTTCTAGGAATGGTGTATCTCTCCTCATAATTACTAACTTCAGAGTCAAAAGCAATGATAACAAAAATACTAAAAATCCATACATTTTCGGGTGTTGTGCTTGTCGGTCTAATAGCTGACTTGCAGAGGAGATGCCTAGAGCAGATGATGAAGCGTGCTTCTGGTAAACTCTGTAAACTTGAAGAGAATGTTCTAAATTTCTTCAACGCTTTTGAAAATAACTTTTTTCTTTTTCATTTTTCTAGCATAGAAACAAATAGCATATATCTGGAAGAAACAAAAAGTTAGCATGGATCTGGAAGTTTTCAAGCAATGTAGTTATAACTGTTCTTTTGGAAAGATGCAAGAAGAAAAATGAATATACTTTTCTTCGCATTTCTGCATTTCTCAAAAAGAATTTTGTGAGAAAAACTAAGAAGAGCTTAGAGGAAAGTAAAGTCAGCCTTCTGAAGGTCACTGCTTCTCCATTTTAAGAGTTTCTAGTGACAGCCTCTCCTGCTAAACTCTGCCTATCTCTCCCTACTTCCTCATCACACACATTCCAAACCTTATGAGTTTTTTCTTTGCTTCTGATTTTCTTCTAACCCCCTGACTTCTTGTGAGTCTATTCACCCTATATCCTGCTACCTAAGAGTCAGGGGATATAATGGGTGTTGGTATTAATTAATTGATTTTTAATTTTATAAACATTTATTGAGTTCCTACTATGTATCTGGCACCATATCAAGTTCTGGAAACTCAGAAATGAATAAGAAATGACTTTGATAGTTGTACCAGAGAGCTCATGGTCACTTTGGGGAGACAGAATTTGAATACTGTGTTAAAAGTGCTTGAGTATTATGTAACCACCTGGAAGGAGCATCTAACCCAGCTTTTGTGAACAAAAGCTGTTAAGAAGGGATTCCTGAGGAAGTGGGGTCTGAGTGGAATCTTAAAGGATAAGTGAAAGTTAACCCAGGGAAGAGAAGGTTCTGGAGGGTGAGGGGGGGAACTGGAGATAGGGGCTGAAGAGAGGAGGGGCCTTCTGTGCTGCAAGAGCAAAGATTTGAATGTAAGAAGTAAAATCTAGTTGTGTGTGTGTGTGTGTGTGTGTGTGCACACGCACGTGCTCAATCAGTTTAACTAGGATATGTGGCAGCAGATGAGGGAATGGAGAGTTTCAGGAAGGAGGAAGTAACTGAGAATATCAAATTCATTGCCTAACAAATAGTAGGTCATTGGTGACCTTTACAAAGTACCTCAGTAGTGGTAGGGAGCCAGGTTTTGATATATTGAAGAGTGAAAGGGACACGAGACTGTAGGACTCAGATAATAGTTAACATTTATTGAGCCCCTTCAGTATGACTAGGCTCTGTGTTAATGCATTTAATTCTCATAACAACCTAAGAGGTAGATATTATTTATAGCCTTATTCCATAGTGGAGGAGACTGGGGAACAGAAATATTAAGTAAAAGGTTATACAGATGGAAGGGGCAGAACTGGGAGCTAAGTTTCTAGAATCCAAACTCTTGATGACTAAGAACCTGAAATTCTAGAAATGCGACATTTAATAGAGTGACATGAGTCTAAAGTCATTAAATTTTTATTATTGTTTCAAGCTACTGGATAATGGAGCATGTTTCTAGACCAAAAGAAAGGCACCTGGAAACATGGAGAGAGTGATGATTAACAGAGCGAGGTACAGGAAGATAAGGCTGAACCCTGGATTTGCCATTGAGAATGTCACGGGTAACCTTTGGGACAGCGTTTTCGGCAGCACAGTGGGGGAGGAAGCAGACAGAGTAGATAGAGTTAGGAAAGCAATGGATTAACAGCTGCCGTTAGAGCACTGAAGATGGGATGGCCCAGAGGCAGCAGAAAGGGACACAAGGCTGTGACTATACGAATCTGGGTTTTGGAAAACAGGAGGTTCCAGAAGCTGGTAGGTCAGGGCTTAGGGTGATTGTCTGTCCCAAGTAACATAAGCACATCAAACTAGATGCCATCGATACCTTAAACCAACCTCAGCTAGATCCTCAAGAGCAGCCTGACCTCCTTCGTCCCTCAAATCTCTTCAAGAGAATGGATGCTTAACTCCAATTAATAAATTATTTACAGTCTTTATTATTAGCACAAAAAAGTGCCAGTTTTGTAGTTGGTTTTTGACAATTCTGAGTTATGTTCTGATGATGGCAGCCCTTGCTAACAATAGTCATTACCTTGTATCAAGCACCTGTATACATATGTTCAGTCCTGTGAAATATGTCAGCCCCTCGACCTTTACACAGATGCACGCGTGAGGCTGGGCCAGTCAGTGACCTGTCTAACATCTGTGTCTCAGCCAGGAATCTTCAGTCAGAATACGAACCCAAGTCTGTTAGAATCCAAAACCGATACCTTGACCACCATGCAAATGCACCTGTGATCCAATACTTCTATCAGATTTTCTTTTAAAGGGTCTTATGGGAAGAATTTTAAATGAAATGCTTATAAAAATCTCTGGGAAAACAGACAGGATGTTGTTGTTGTTTTAAATTGTTTTTACTTCAAAATACATAAAATACCTTACTTTTAAAATTTAAGATATTTTTAAATTTAAATGTTTATTTCAGATAAATTAAAAAAGGATGATGTTACCACGCAGAATTAACTGTCACGCTTTGCTGTGCTTTCTCCCAGATTTTCCATAGGCATATACAGCATGTTTGTGTCTATATGTTTGTGCTCTTAGATAAGGAGCATCATAGTGAACATTATTTTGATAGTAGCCTTGAAATACTTTTATAACAGACTTATCTGTGCCACAGTGTGCTTTGAAAGGTAAAGAACCATGAATAAGTTTACCTTGCAATTTACTTAAAAGATGCTAAAAAGAAGCCTGTGCAATTTTTCAAATAATTTATATTGAAGTGCCCTAAGTGTTCAATGTAGATTGGAGGGTAATAGAGGATAGAGAGTAAGCATACAGGCTCTGAAAAGCCAGACTTCCTGGCCTTGAATCCCAGATCCCAGTTTCCCCATTTACTAGCTGTGTGACCTTGAGCAAGTTGCTTAGCATCTCTGTGCCTCAGTTTCCTGATCTGTATAAAGGGGAATAATAGTATCTAGATGAGTGAGACCATATAAAGTGCATAGAACAGTGCCTGGCTCCAAATAACATTCAATCCATGTTTTGTTTCAAAATACATTCCTCTGTGTAATATAAATATTCAAGCTACTGAGTCATTTACTCCAAAAACTCTAGTTAGTTTGACACAGCTGAGGCAGACATAAAAGTTTTTTGGGTTGATTCTTGTGGTGGGGACTGGGAGTTTGTATTTTTACAAAAGTCTCTAGGCAGGTGAATCTTAGGATCAGTCAGGTTCACGAGCCACTGGTCTAGAACACTGGACACAGTTGGACAGAAGTTAGGTGGTGGGTGAGACCATCTAGATTCAGAGCAGTGTTCTGAGATAGCCCTGCCCAACTACACATTGGGCCTTTGTTAGTAGCAAAGCAGGGTGATATGACATTTAAAACTGGAACATTGTT
This sequence comes from Cynopterus sphinx, assembly GCA_030015415.1. Lineage (NCBI taxonomy): Eukaryota > Metazoa > Chordata > Mammalia > Chiroptera > Pteropodidae > Cynopterus > Cynopterus sphinx. The sequence goes on along the minus strand of CM057389.1, from coordinate 23,389,263 downwards.
GGCTGAGAATTCATTGAACTAAAGAGGGCCAAAGCAATTAAAACATGGAAGAAACCTGCAAAGAGATTTCTTTCTGAAATGAAGAAGTATTTTTTTGTAAAGGTATTTTTTTCTTCATTTTGTTCCATTGCTTTTCTCTAGCTTATTTTAAAAAGTATTCAGAAATGCATTTTTCCTTCTTATGATAACAGCTGATGTTTATTTAGTATGAATTAGGCACTGTGCTAGCAGTGTTTAAGCTTTATTTCATGTAACCTTCCAGACAGCAGTATGAGGTGTGTACCGTTGTTCTCATCTTACAAATGCAAAAACTAAAATTTAAAGTTAAATAACTTGCACAAGTTGTGATATCTATTTTCCCTTTCTTCTTTAGTAACACAATGCCAATTTTATTTGGGGTGTTAGTGCACCCAGTGAAAAAACTACATTTCCCTCTGCCCCTTGCAGCTGGATGTGGCCCTATGTCTATATTCTGGTCCATGAGATGCAAATGAAAGTACTGCATGGGCCTTCGGGAAAGTTCTTTTTAGGGTATTGACTCTGCCGTTTCCTCTCCATTTCTTCTCCCTGATGCCTAACAGGCAGGCACGGTGACAGGAATTACAAGTAGCCATCTTGTACTTTGAGGATATAAACCACACATTAGATGGTGATGGAGAAAGAAGGAACTGTTGACTAGGGAACTGCTATACAGGCCCTGGGCTGCCTATCTCTGACTTATATGAAACATAAATAAATTTCTATCTGGTTCAAGTTTCCCTTATCAACAGACAAACATAATAGCTTATGCTTATATTGTGCTTTCTTTATCAGAGCTAACTATCTACCAGACACTGTTCTAAGTGGTTCCTGCATATTGACTCACTGTGTCCTCATGACAACCCTGTGACGCTGTGCTGTTATTATTACCATTTTGTAAATGTGGAAATTGAAACAAAAAGAGGTTGAAGTGGCTTGCCAAAGATCGCATAGCTAGAAGTGGCAGAGCCAGCAACACATAGTCAATAAGAGTCAGACACAGAAATAGAATTTGGGTCTGTCTGACAGCCAAATCCATGCTTGCAACTACTAGGCTACATGGCTTCTCTCATACTCAGTATGAGTATGCTGTGCTTTGTGGTTTCCCTTACCTACACTTTACCTTCTGCTTTAATTAGCAAAATGGAGGACTATTAGCTGGTGGCCAATAGAAGGAAAACCGTGGTTTCTCCAGAAGATCCAATGAGCCTTCTTAGGGCCCACCTTAAAGCCTACCTCCTTTGTAAAACCTCCAAAAGAAACGTCATGGATGGATTCCAGAAAGTTAATCATTTTAAAAGGCATTCATGGAATCAATTCCTTCTGCCATTGCAAAATTGCAAAACCACTTTGCTTCTTGTATCAAGTAGAAGTTTGCAACAAATAGGATTAAACCGTCCATCCATCCACCACCTATCCAGCATTTCAACAGACATTCAGCTCCTGCTCCGAGCTGGGCCCTCTCCCGGGTGCTGGGGTACTGCAGCAACAGACAGACGGGGTAGAATTCGTGTTCTGGAGAAGGGGAGACAGATAATGGATAAACATGAGAAAAAAGTGACACACAAGTACTACAAAGCTAAGATGTGTGCGGCGGAGGATCCTCTAGGAAACTTTCATCGAGGAGGAGACATTTGAGCTGAGACTTAAAAGTGAGAAAGAAGTCCCTTGAGAAGAGCAGGGAAGGGTCTCCCAAGCGGAGGGAGCAGTGATTACCTGAGGCTGGAATGAGTTTGGCATCAAGGGACAGACAGAAATGCCAGGTGACAGGAACATGAGAGAGAGAGAGAGTGGGAAAAAGTGAGTCAGGAAGTTTGATAGACAGATCACAGCAGCCATGAAAAGCCAGATTTAGGGATTTTACGCTAAGTGACGGGGGAGCTACTAGAATGGTGGACATTTGTCTCTCTGGAGACCCACAAAACTAATGGGAGGCAGGGTCCTAGTTCCTATATAGAAGCCAAGACTTAGATGAGACAAGAGAGAGTATTGTCTTTCCTCTGCTGTGGCATTTAGAACAAGGCCAATTAGATGCTCCTACCTGGGATTTTCAATCATGAGGGCATGTTTCAAAGATGCAAGGTCAGATAAGAATTGTTATGGTGGCCATGGTAGAGTCAGGCGTGCACAGGATTAAATGTGCGAGGGCAGCGGAGTCCAGCATATGGTGACCAATGTCTATTGGCACCTGGCTGCCCACAAGAATCCTGTGGAAAGGCATCAGGGGTTGCATCCTCAGCAAACCATCCCAGGAGCTTCCTCTGCACCTTGTTCTTCAGTCTTCCTCTTGATTCTCTGAGTTCTGCAGTCACTTTCAATAAATTCCTCTTGTATTTAATGTTAGCCATTTCTGGTTCCAATTGTTTGAATTCAAGTACCTGGACTAGTACAGCAGGGGAGTGATACCATCTGAGGCACATTTTGAAAACAGAACTGGCTGCTAAGTGGAAAATGGGCTAAAAGGGATATCAGCCAAAGGCCAGTCAGAAACAGAAATCAGACTAGGCATTTCAAACAGGGAGGCTTTAATATAAAAAATTGCTTTCACAGACATTAGAAAGCCAAATGAGTGAAAGAAAGAAGGAAGAGAGTGGTGCCACCGGAATGCTAACTGCAAGAAGCAGCTCCCACCTCCTGAGGCTGGGGAACAGGTGGTGTCACCTGTACTTAGGAGTGGGAGGAGGGGCCCCAAGGGGCTGGCGCTTGGATCTCTGAAGGAAGCTCTACCCTGCTCAGAGCTCTGAGGAGGGGGTGCTGCCTGGCTGGTGCTTCCAACACAAGGCTGTGGCTCTGAAGATGCCAGACATCCCAGGGGCCCAGCTCAGCGGCTGAGGGGATATGGCATGGCTGCGGCTGGCACCTGGGGGGGTCCTGGGAGTGCTCAAAGTCTCTGGACACTGGACCAATTATGTGCTGCTATTGGAGCACACAGAAAAACAGCAAGTGAAAAAACAAAAAAATCTCCCTCCCTTCTTTCCACTTTTCTTTCTCCTAACGCCTCACATTGCAGAAACTAACAGGAACCCAGCTAGCTGGGAGGTGGGGAGATCTAGTTTATATCATCCCAGCCACGTATTATAGAGAAGAGCTTAGAAGGGCATCTCAGAGACCACAGATAAACACCCAGCACAGGAGCATCATGTCCAGTTAGGAGGCCAATGCAGTCACCCTGGAGAGAGAAGATGAACCAGCAGTGGAGATGGCAAAAAATAGGGCAGGAAGACAGCAGCCTCTGGTGTGGAGCTGCAGTTCTTGGTGCAATCTCAGTGTTACGTAAGGATACATCACAGACTCCATTCTTCGGGCCAGTAGACACCGTGGTAACGAAGGCTTGTCACACAGCCACTACCACCACCGCACACAGCTTGTTACCCCTGGGGAACGGGAGCGCATGCACATGGCGGTCTTCGAGGCCCCAGAGGAGATGGCCTTAAAGCTGCCGGCTCAGATCATGTAGCAGAAAATCAGCCACATGCTGTGACTGGGGCGGCCAGAGAATGTCATCACGTGCACTGCGCTCAGGCCCTACACCAAGGAAGAAGGCAGCCTGGATTTGAAGACGTCCCAATTATTCAAATGACTCCCATTACCAGTTGCTTTGATACATTTGATATATTTGAATAGCAGCTGGATCCAGAAACGACATGCCAGCTATCCCCAAGCATCATTCACTCCTTTCAGTGGCAGCTCACTCTTCTCTTTACATAGTGACAGTTGCTTGAGGGTCAAACACATATTCCTATTGAAGTTGTCATTATTAAAGTTAAAATAAAAAAGAAGGTAAGAAACTGATTTGAGATTAGACATAGAATTGACAAAAGCTTCCTCTGAGAGCTTAGAGCTGAATTGTTATCAACATTATCAATTAGCTATGAGATGAGATGTCCGCTCTTTGGTGGCGTTAGGGAGCCAGGAAAGGATGAAGGGACACCCAGAGACGCCAGCCAGGGGCAGCTTGATGGGGCTGAAAAGGGAGCTGCATCAAGGAAGGGGCCACCCACGGGAGCTAACCCACACTTTGGGAGAGGAGGGGTGCGGGGAGTGAGTACCCTGCCTGTCTTTCCTCTAACTCTGGATCCTCTTCAGTACCTCCCAACCGGAATCTAGAGGGACAGGGAGCCAGGTGCTGCGTGGAGATCAGCCTGTGTGGCACTGGGCGGGAGGGACGATGGATTTGCAGGGACAAACAGAGAATGTCTGATGTACATGTGACAGACAATAAATTTTTACTCTACTTTTTCTGTACCACACAATATTTGTATAGCCCTTCAACTATCGCAGGTAGTTTCAAATCAACTATTTCATTTTACACTAAAAATTGTTATGATGGTTAATTTTGTATCAACTTGACAAGGTCACAGGGTGCCCTAACATTTGGTCCAACATCATTCTGGGTGCTTCTGCGAGGGTGTTTCTGGATGAAACTAACACTTGACTCCTCAGGCTGAGTAAAGCAGATTGTCCGCCCTGGTTTGGGTGCTTCATCTGATCTCTTCAAAGCCTGCTCAGACAACAAAGCTGACCCTCCCTCCATAAGAGAGAGCTCCGCCTGTCTGGATTCAAGATAGGGCACCAGTCCTTTTTCTGCATTTGGGCGTGAACTGAAACATTGGCTCTGGGGTCTAGAGCCTGCTGGCTTTCCGACTAGAAATGGACTACGGGATCTCCCGGTCCCCGACCTGCTAACTGCAGATCAGGGTACTTGTTGGTCTCCATAACTACGTGAGCCAGTTACTAATGATGAATCTCTTTCTCTCCCTCCCACTCTCTCTCCACACAGACACCCTATTGGCTCTGTTTCTCTGGAGATCCCTGACTAGTTCAAGTGCCTTGTGAGATAGGGCAGGTATCATCTCTAGAAAAAGGGGAGTATGATTTTTTTTAGAAGCCTTAGTAAAGGGACAAAAATTAAAACGCAGTTCTTAGCTCTCGTTATTTTGCACCATCTGTTTAAACTATGCCTCCTCTGTTCATGTAACTCCAGATAGTGGCAAAGTTTCCCCTTCTCATTTTCATGCTTTTCTCTAAAACAGTATCTACCACACTCACCCACATAAAACCTTGAAACTCCCTCTCTTTGCCCCCCCACCTATTACCAAACTTTCAAATATCTCTTTAATCTGTTCTCTTCCATATTTCCTCACAATTTAGGTGCTCCCCTGTGCTGTCTAGAAAATTACTGCTTGGCTATTGCCCATGGGAACATAGGCTATCACCCATGGGAACATAACGATCGAACAATAAACTTTCTGCTTTTATTACCCCACTGCACAACTGACCTGTAGGTTGATAGTAAAAAGAAGAGAAATAGACTTGTATGTTCAAACAGAATGAAGTATGGGGTTTAGGGCTTAAAAGCCTGTACCTCTGCATTTCGAGGCTGCTTAATTTGGGGTCTGTGTGCCCCTGGCAGACACAGCTGGCTGAATGAAGGGTGCATTTCCTATAACTCACTGATTTCTGGTGGTTTGTGTGTCCATTGGGGGCTGGTGGCTGCAACACCCCTAGCCTCCTGGAGTATACTCAGTATGTAATTACACATTTGTGTGATTTGATTAAATTTGTTTCCCACAGCAAGTTAGGATTCACAACACTATTGTGACTTCAGGTCTTATCAACACACAAAAGTCTCAAAATATTTGTTGTTAAATTAACCAGTCTTCCTGTCTAGTTTCTTACTCTTGCTAGTCACACTGCCAAGAGTAAACTTTTACTGAACAAATCCGATCTTTCTACTTCTCTGTCTAAAAGCTCCCTTCAGTCTAGCAGAAAGTGCCAACTCGAGGCCTGTGGCTATGTGTAAAGATGTTTTCTTTTTAGTCCCCACGGTTTCTTTTTAATTTGCAATGATTGCCAACTTAAAAAATCTGTCTGTCTGATAAAAATTGAAAATTCCAGCTTATTTTGACAACTTTAAAGATTTGGTAACCCTGGGCTTGCTTCTCTTCAGTGGCAGCTGGCCGGGGCTGGGGCTCAGTTTGCCACAATCTCAGCTGGGCCCTATTCACTCCCTACCCATCAAGGGCCCTGGAGACATTTAAACTTGGGACTCTAGGGCCAAGGGAATGAGTTTTGAATGTCTTATCTTAACTTCTAAGGCTTTCCATGTGTCACCTGCCTATGGTTACTCCTTCAGTGCCTCCTGGATCCAGATCCACTTAGATTATTTACAGGAGACAATATGCCTTCCTGCCTCTGTGCTTTTGTCCTGGGAAGTATGGGATGCCCTCTGACCGATTTCCATACCTCGTGGTTCCCCTGCGGACTCCTAGTCAGCCTGTAAGATTTAGATTGGTTCACCTCCTCTGGGAATTTGTCCTTCCTGGCAGTAGTCACCCTTACCCTATTCACATAGTTTTGGAATTATTTGTAATCTGTATGACCTGTGGATGAAAAAAGGGTTCCACGGAAATTAACCTCACAGGGAAACCTGATCATAAATCCCTACCTGGGTAGGTCAAGCTAGGTAGTCATGCCCCAGGACTATAACTCCTTTAGTAAAAGCCCTATCTTTGCCTTAAGCAAGCCCTGTTCATTATTTCTAGGCATCTAGGTTAACACACCTTTGAAATTTCTCAGGTGCTTCCTTCTAAACCATGACCACCTGTAAGAGAACAAATAATCTTGTTAACTATCCTGTAATCCAATTCTCACCTTGCTTTCTTCTACTTTCAGGTAATCTTCCTTAGTTCTCTCCTTAATTCCCAACGCATAAAGGGAGGTACAAACTGCCATTTCTTAGAAATATTTCTTCCAGGCGTATCCTGTTTGGCTCAAATAAATTTTTATAAAACTTCTCTAAAGGTTTGGACATTCGTACACTGACAGATTAAAGTACCAACACAACTGCATCTCTTCTGCGTGCTAATTAAATTGCTTACGGCCTCCTTTCAACAATTAGTGGCAACTCCTGCTGCCCACATTCAGGGAGAATTGGGAAACCTCATTGGTCCCCTATTGGTGCCTATTTTCCGCTGAGGTTGATTCTGTTACTGCCCTAAGGGGTTGATCTTGAAAGTTAAGTTTTGTGAAACAGTATATGCTTGTCTACTACCTACTGAGAGATAGTCTTGCAAGTTAATATTCCTCACTGATCAAGAAGTCCTCTGAGGGAAGGTGACTTTATTTCTTCAGTGTTATCCTTAGTTAGAAATGTTTCTCTTGGGCTCTTTAACTTATAACCTTGTGCTCGTTGTTTCTCTCAAAGCCCATCCTTCTCACCAGGCCTTCCCCAGGACGCCCCCTCCGCTGGTGGTAAGTTCCCCCGTGGAGCCTTCTCCTCCTCTCTCCCCAGGGAACTTCAATTGGGACCATGCCATTTATTGAAGAGGTTATAATAACATTGAACTTCACAAGGGAGAGGGTCCAAGTCTCTATTTCTCCTTTCCTGGGAAACTTCTGATCTATGCAAATGTCCTTTTTCTCCCCAGCAGACCAGCTCTGTACACTGGGAGAATTGAGAGAACCAGGCTTTCTCATGCTACAAAGAATATTCTATTTCTCCCTTCCGCCAGGGCAAAGTCTACCTTTTTTCTTATATTTACACAATGCAGGGGGACTACCCAGGTGATTCTTCTCCAAACAAAGACATGCTCCAAGATGACCAGTGTTTTCTCTCTGGAAAGCAGGTTCTGGCAACTTGTGGATACGACAGCTTTTCCTGATAAGAATTTTCTTACCTTGTCTTAGGTGGAGTTTCCCATAAAATAGACTCGGAAATGAGATTTGCATGCAGATAGTTTTTTGGTGAATGTTCTCAGGAACAACACTTTAGGGGAGTGAGAGAAGCAAGACTGGTGAAGAAAGGAGTTGAAATGTGGTGTAATTGCAACAGAGGCCTCAGCTGCTTGGATAGGGAGTTCTGGAGTTGAGATGACCCATCAGTGTTATCTCTAGTGAAGGCAGGGAGGCTGGCCTTTGTACCGACTCCACAACCAGTCATTCACCTGTCAGTGGATGCTGACAGCCTCAGCCCTAAAGGTCTTAACTTTGGGGGAGTCAGCTCCCATCATCCCAGGGCAATTCCTGAGGACGGACTCATCTGTGAGTTTTAACAATAACCACAGGTAAGGGTGTTGTGGCCGCCAGCCCCACAAAGACACACAGACCACCGAACTCAGTGATTTATAGCAATCACACTCTTTACTCAGCCAGCTGGGTCTGCCAGGGGTACACAGACCCCAAATGAAGCAGCCCAAAAATGTAGAGGTTCAGGGTTTTTAAGCCCCAAATCCCATTCTTCATTCTGTCTGAACACAAAGGTCTATTTTTCTTCTATTCACTACCTGTCAACCCACTGGTCAGGTGTGCAAGCGGGGGTACAGAAGCAGAAAGCTTGTTAGAATGTGTTTCCTTAGTAGCCTGTGTTCCTATGGCGATAGCCAAACAGTAATTTCCCAACCAGCACAAGGGCAGAGTGTCTCAGTCTTGAAAGGAGGCCGTGGCTGTGCAGCACAGTGTCTACTATACACCTATCCAGAAACCATTTATTTCTAGCTCTGTCTCCCCTCCTTTAAGCACCTTGAGGGCAGAAACCAGGCAAGACTAATGGAGTACCTAGAATATAGTATCTACTCAATTAATAACTAACAAATGAATGAATAAATGCATGCGTGAAAGAGTTAACCTAAGCCCAATGACTCTATAATAAATTATTATTGGTTGCATTTATGCAGAACTTTACATATGCAAATTATTCTGCTAAAAATATATGTTATAAATATGTAAATGCTGCAAGCAATAATTTTTAATACAAGCTATCATCAAAATGAATATTTAGTGGGCACAAAGTAGGAGAATGACCCTGCATTAGTCAACTCCCTCGGAATGCATCCGCCTTAATAAAACTAAAGGCTTCAGAGCTGGAACCCTAACTCATCTCTTAAATTGCTCTTTAGATCCTCTGCTTGGTTAGATAAATATCCTCTCATCATGCCTAAATCCTGTTTTCATTATACAGTGTTTCCAAAGTTTATTGAGAATTTTATCCTTACTATCGAAATGCTTGATCTTGGCTATTTTTGCATTTCTTCTGATGTTTGCAATTTTCTTGCCAGTGGTCCAATTTCTTATGGACATTTTTTGTATTGACTCTCCAGAACAGGAGCTCCCTCTTTCTGGGACGAGCTCTGTAAAATCCACATGTGATCCTATGGGTGGGGGCTGACAATTATAGAACCCTGTCCTGAGGACCACAGTGATTGGGCCATGGTTGAGCATGTGACCAAAACTGGACCAATTCTAGTTCTTCCCTGGGAACGTTTTTTACCTTGAGGGGGGGAAAAAAAGAAGAAGAAGGAAAGAAGCTGGGAGAGAAAAGGGTTTTTTTTTTCCCCTCTCTCTCTGTGTGTGTATTTGTTTGCTAGGCTTGGTACAGAGGGTTACCAGAGGCCATTTCTCACCCTATGAAGCAATCCTTTTTCAGTAGGAGAAAATGAAATCAACCCAAGGAGAGAAATAGGGTGAGAGGTGGGAAAGTCCCGGGGGCTTTGAAATCCCGGATTCCAGGAGCTGAATTCTCAGAAATTTTCTGTTTTCTGAACTCCCAGGCTTAGATGTCAAATCATCTTTCATTCTGAGCGCCGCCTCAGTCTGCTGCCAAATATCTTCTTAGCTTAAGCTAGTTCAAGTTGTGTTTCTATCATTTCCTGTACAGATCACTTTGTAGAATTCAAAGGATTTAAACATTAGTCTGTGTACAACCTCACAAACTTTGGGTTGTCAAGGCAGGTCACCTTCAAGAGTTCAAGAGCCTCACCTTCACATCCTACTTCAGTCACCAACTAGCTAAGTGACCTTGGGTGAGGTACTTACATTGTCTGGGCCTCAGCTTCTCAAAATGATAACAGTCATTGTGCCCATCAAATGGGGTTATATCTTTGAAGCCTTCAGACAGCACCCGGCACATAGCAAGAACTCAATAAGCGCAGCTATTATGACCATTTCTCTTTCTTGTCATTGATACATTTCATGGCACAATCACCCTGCAGGACTCAAAACACATTGATTCAATCCAGAACCTCAAATTTCTTTCATTTTTACTTTTGGATTGTTAAAAATGTTAATCTTTGACATTTCATGGCTTTCTCTTGGCCCACATTCTATGTATTTTACTTTTTGCCAATGGTTCCATCCTGATTTTTGCTTTTTGGTATTCCTTCTCAGTTCTTTTTCACAATACCTCCTCTTCCTATCCTTCAATGTCATTCTCTTCCCTCCTTATTAAATGCTTCTTGTTATATCTGGGCACTGGAACATCTCACTACAAGGAGCAATTTGCTCTATGTTTATTTCCTCTGGAACCATCTCTCCCTTAAAGAAGCAGGTTATTTATCAGCCTGTGTTGGAGCTCTTCCTGGTTTGGTTAGGGCATGCTGCAAGCTGCCTCTGTATTTGCAAGTCCCTGTAATAATAATGCTTTTTTTGGCCAGGACACAAACCACAGTCTAACAGGTCTTCCTGAGTTCTGAAGGTCAAGCAATTAGGGTTTTCTTAGGTTGTTAGAAGAGAAAAAGCAGGGCCTTTCCTCAGGGATTATCTGTGGGTGGTTCTTTAGGTGGCATATATTGGACTTACAGAAGGTGGCACCTGGGTTCTAGGCCCTGCTGCTACCTCCTGTCAGGCTACTTGACCTCTCAGAGCCTCAGTTTCTTTTCTAACATGGATTTACAGCAGAATTATTGTGATTTTGTGTGACTATTAAAATCAAACAATATGAATTGTCAAGTGCCACATAAATAGGAGATGCTATTAATGCAAACTTTAGTAGGGACCCAGTGACACATAAAACTGGGTCTAGTTCTCTTTAATTGGCTTTGCACAGCACCATGTGCAGACAGGATGGATCCAGGATACTTTGGTGAAGAGCCACACATAGGATCTTCTTGAGTAAGACAGACAAACTGAGTCAGGTGCTATGACCACAGTCCATAGTTCCAAGACAAAGACACATTAAGAAATAATTTCAGCTTGGGAATCTCAGTGGGAAAAGGTTTTAGAAGTGGAATAAAATAATCCAGGTTATTGCCTTTCAATTGGGCTTTCCCTTATTCCTCCTTCGCTGCCATCGTTCCTGGATCCCACCCTCACCCAGCCAGGCCGGGAGGGGTCATCTGGAAATCTGGAAATGCTCCTGCTCCATCTGGCTCATGTGATACAGAATTTTTTAGTGCCCACTACCAGATGTTGTATAGGATAAGATTTTCCCCTCCTGCAAAACCAGAGGATTAAATCCATAACACATGCCTCAACAGAAGGCAGAGGTGACTAATCCTGCCTGGGGAAGTGGAGATAGCTTCCCAAAGAAGCTAATTTTAGAATTAAGTCCTAACGGTGAGGGAGGTGTTGTCACAAGGTGAAGGGTTGGGAAGGAACCCCACCCCTCTCCCTCCCATGGAAGGAACAGTATGTGCCCTTGATAGATTTTGGCAAAGGCATGAAAAAGCTTGCTGGAGTGAGGGCTATAGGGGGTGGGGGTGGGGGGCAGTCTCCACTGCAGTCCTGGCCATACCAGCCTGCAACTCTACACTGCCACTGCTTCCCATAAAGCTGTGAAGAGGCATCACTTTTTGTCCCAAATGGAAAGTGATTTCGTTAGAAGGTCTTTCCACCAGACTTTGATAGGAGTTATCATACTCTTAAGGTGAGCTCTCTGACCAGTTACCTTCATCTCCCCCATCTCTTTTAACCTCAACATCTAGTAAGAGCCCTCCTTCAGTCTTTCTCTCTGGCGACAGAGGGCCTTTCATGCAAATAAGACTCTGGTGGCCTGCTGTCACAGCCCAGAGATGCCAGAGTCAGTATTCAGATCAGGGTATCAGTTCCCCTCTACTATGTACTAGCTGTAAGCTGAAGCCAGTTTCCATGTTGGTTGAAGGGCTTTTGTGAGAATTAGATTATATGAGGACCTCTCTGTCCCCAAATCCTGATCTTCATCTTGGTGAAAGGCATCAATATTCATTCAGCTACTAAAACCAGAAGTCTGAGAGTCATTATTAGCTAAGTAATCCCTCTTGCTTGGTCCTGTCAATCCTGCCTCCAAAATATACATTTTCTCTCTCCACTTTAGTCCCAGTCAACACCACCCCTGGTTTGACTACTGGACTATAACTATTGTCTCCCAACTGCTTTTCTTCCTTCCACTCAAAAGCAATCCTTTAAAAATGTCAATTCAAAGTTTTTATCATGGCCTACAAGACTCCTTATGAGCTGGCCTCTGCCTTCCTGTGCCACTGTCCCTGTCACTACTTGTCATCCACCCATTCCCACTAGTGTTTGGACAATTCTTAGAACATTTCAAATGTCAAACTCTCTCACATATTGGAAACGTTTTTCCCATTTCCTCTGCCTGAAATACTCTTCCCCTGGCTTATCATATATCTGGTTCCTTCTTGGCTGAAATGTCCCCTCCTTGTCTAAAATAGATCCCTCCATTGTTCTCTATCACAATACCTTCCTCAAAGACCATCACTGCTTATCATTGCTTATTTGCTCACTTGCTGTCTTAGGTCAGGCTCACTAGGAATATATCCTGAGATGATTTATTATGGAAATGGTTACAGGTGAGACAGAAGGGAGTAGAGAAGCAGAATAGAAACTGGAAAGAAGTCAGACAAGAGCAGAATTTCAGGTCAAACCCCACAGGAACGCTCTCTGCAGTGTGAATTCTGCCCCTGAAACTATCCCAACTTGAAGCAAATGAGCTGTGTTCATATTCCTGCACCAGTCAGTCACTAGCTGAAGACCACTTGTGGGGGAGTCAACTCCGAGCACTTCCAACTCCATCCAGGTGCTCAAGGGCAAGCTGCTAGCAGGTCGCAGGTGGGGTCATCACAGCAAACACACTCAGGAGCCAGGACAGAGGCCCGCAGAAATAGTGTCAGTGATTCAGGGAACAAGGCTGGGATAGTACAGTACTGGCTATACTTGCTAATTGACTGTATCCCCCACAAGGAAGGAAGCCGTCCCCCAGCACCCCGCAGATATGTTTATTGTTAGATCCCTAACATCATTTGCATAGTACCTGCCACATTACTGGCAATCAATACATTTTTTGAATAAATGAATAAAGCTATTAGGGCGGTGTGTGGCATATAAAGAATGTTTAACTAATGTGATCATTCATAACAAGAATCTATGCTTTTTCACTGCGCTTAGGTTTCCAACCATAAGAGAGTGATGCTAGAGCACATAGCTTCAGAAACATGGGCCATGAAGAAATAAAAAGTCAGCTCTGGAAAGAGACTAGTCCTGGAGAAGACATCTGAGTTTTTAAAAAATTGTAGTTGGAGGCAGGTAATAGGGTGGGAGATGGACAAACTAATCCTACAGTTAGAACAGGAAAAGTCTAAACACAGGACAGTTGCCCAAGTCAGTAAGTAACAGCTGCAGAGTTCTAGGCAGCTCAGAATCTGATCTTGTGTGGCAGAAGGCACGATCTCAGGGCCTCAGTGGAACAGACTTAGATTCAGGACAAAGATTTGGTCCTGGCAGAGCATAGGAGCACTGGGCACAGATAATAAGGCAAAAACACAGGCCTATCCAGTGGTCCACAACCTTTTTTGGGACCAGGGACCGATGCTCTTGTGGGAATCTAATGCTTGATCTGAGATGGAGCTGAGACAGTGATGCTACCACTGGGGAGCAGCTGTAAATACAGATGAAGCTTCGCTCCCTCACCTGCCATTCACCTCCTGTAGTGCAGTGTGGTTACTAACAGGCCATGGACCAGCACCAGTCTGCAGCCCAGGGGTTGGGGACCCCTGCCATAGACTATTAGGCACCTCAAAGGGCAAGGAGAAGTGACACTTTCTGTTAGCCCAAGCTATTGAGAGTCATATTTGTTAGAATTCCTGGTTGCAAGGTAGAGTGATCAACTCATCTCAGGACTCACTTCATTTCTGGGCAAACCAGGACAGTTAGTCACCCTTCTGCAAGGAAGAGAGACTGTTACAGGACGGGTTGCCTGGGAGGCAGACTCTAAGACAGAGATCAGCTTCTAGCAGTTCTTTCAGGAAGTGGTTTTGGGATTACCTCTTAAGGAAGAGAAAAGAAGAGAGGGAAGCACAAGTGGGCAGAGGGAAAAAGATGGTCTTGAAATGCAGTCTCACATAGGCCTCAGCCAACCCCACAGATTGCTCTGAGACTGGGGTGGCCCTTCAGAGTCACCCTAAGTTTAGCAATGCCAGATTCAGCAAATAAAAACACAGGATGGCCAGGTAAATTTTAATTTTAGATAAACAATGAATTATTTCTTAATATAAATATGTCTCATACAATACTTGCAACACACTTAAACTGGAAAACTTTTTTTGTTGTCTATCTGAAATAGTCTGAGCCCTGTGTATTTTATCTAGGAATTCAGATGGGATAATGGGCCAGGTCTTTCTGCCCCATGTTGACCAGTGGATTCCGGCTGCCCCTGTAATGGGGATTTGTTCTTGGGTAATGAGGCTCTTTTGAGCTGAGGCAATTCTGAGGAGGGCTGACAGCTGAGGGCTGCCGGCCACCAGCCCACTCAACAGCTGAGAAAATAAATTCTTCGTACTTGAAAGAGGATTTGGAGAGCTCATCACAGTGTCTACGGAAACAGAATATTGTGTTCACAGAATCAACAGGAGGGTTGAGGAATTAGGCTCAGAAAATAGCCCTGGAGCTGAGCAGCAGGAAAAACATGCCAAGGTCACACTACAGGAACAATCTGCGTTGCTGCTGCAGATGCCACAAGCTACTTTCACCATCCAATGAACTCACAGCCCTGCTGCTGCCATATTGAATAATGTCTTTGCACTATTGTGTCAGTCCTTTGAGATGCCATGTGAGCATCCGAATGGCTGATTTGGGTCACATGGCCATCCCCCAGCTTCTGCGATGGCAGGAGGTGTCCTGTTCACCATCCAGTCTTTCAGAAATGAGATTCTCCTAAAAAAAAAAAAGATTCATTAGGGCCTGGTGTTAGGGACAACATTAGGAGCTGGTGACTCTCTAAATGCTCCTCATGGTTTGCATTAATTCTCTTCCACAGGTCCCAACAAATGTGATCATGAAATGGGGGAGAGAAAACTATTTGTGATCACAGAAGATCTAATTTTTTCAAATATGACATGGAAAGAGTAATGGGTGACCCTCTAAAAACCCCAAGAGCAGAAATGCATCTAATTATGTAGACACTTTACCCAAACACAAGGTGACTTCCAATGCAAAGATAAAGTGCCTTTCTTGTGTGAAGTTTGCTTTCTGTGGCTATAGGACCAGCCTTGCTGTATTTTATGTCTGAGAAAGAACAAGCAGGCCACTCCTTCAAATGAGAGATGATATTCATCTCATGCTTATTCTTAGGTTTATGGGCTTATGTAGTATATCAACAATGAATATAACATTTTAATATATGGGATATTTTACAGGTAAATGAATTTGGAGGCACAGAATAGCAAAGGAGTACAGGAGCTTTTTCAGGATAGGTCTTACTGGGTAGCTGTGACCTGGTGGAGTCACCAGGCTTTGCAGGTTCACAGTTCTACAGATTCAGAAACTTAATTTTTTTCTTTTTTTATCTACCCATCCTTATGTTATCTATGCATCCATCCAAACACACATTCAAGAAATGTTTATTAAGCATCTAGTATGTGTCATGCGTCTTAGTTGGTACTGGGAATGCAATAGTAAACAGGAGAGTCAGGGTTGTTACTCTGTGTAGCTTACATGCTACTGGGAAGATAGGCAAAAAACAAACACAAAAAAACCCAGTAGACAAATTAATTTTCAACTTTGCATCTGCAAGGAAGGAAATAAATAAGAGGCTGAAGTAGAAAATAAAGGGTGGGAAGACTACAACTTCAGTAGGGCAGTAGGAATGTATTCTTGTTAAATAAAACCACGGTTTGTAAACCAAATTGCATCTCTCCAAAAACGAGGGGTTCAAATTTTTTTAAAAACTACTTTTAGAAAGTCTTTTTCATTTTCCATGTCCCAATGATGTAGCACAAATGTCACAGAAACATTTAAGGTACACATGTCCCCTCAAGACATTTGAGTTTTGAATCCTGGACTAGAGTGTTCTAACCAGAGTGTCTGCCACCTGCATTGGAAAACAGAAGGTTGCTTGATTGATTTGGGATTAGGACATAAGGTAGACATTCCCGTACTGTAGGACAGTGTTCTTGACATGTTGTGGTCTGTGAAACCGATCCCAAAATGTTGTTTACTATTATTTAATAAAACAGAATAGAAGAGAAATCATCAGAGTACATGACACATAGACTGGTGGCTAAAATTTTAGTGAAATTTTTGCTTGTTATATTTATGTGGGAAGACACGTTTGAAATTCAAATCTACTTCTTACTGTGGGACATAGAAATTCTAGAACCCTACTTTTTTCCAAAAAGAGATAGAACTAGGAAAAAAAAATATGAGTAAATGTGATATTAAGAGCACAACGTGTCTATGCTGCAGAAATACACATAATTTTGAGAGGCAGAGTGACACAGAGGGCAGACTTAGAAGCCAAATGCACCTCCGTTCAAACCCTAGCTCTGCCCTTGTCTGCCGAGCAAAAGAGTTAGGCACACTACTATGAATATAGTAGCTAACACTTATGAGCACTTACTCTGTCAAATGCCATACATGGATGATTTGCCTGAATGTCTGCAACCACCTTCTGAGTTAGGCACCATCAGTTCCATTTTTCAGATGAAGACAAGTTGACCCAGAAAAGTTAAGAATCTTACTCAGGGTCATATGACTGGTATGTGGGGAGCCAGGAACACACCCGTCAGGTGTTTCTCTGCTACCCTTTATAAATTATCAAGCCCAGATGTATTAGTATGTCAAACAGTCGGGAGCATTCATGTAGCCAGCATGCTTGGCACTCTCTACGTGCAGGCGCATGGTCCCTGACCTACCTGCAAACCTGCCCAGTTGAGGCTCTAACAGAAAATTCTGATAGGAATCTTGGAATGGTAAAACTGGAAGCACAACAGTGGTGCGTGAGATGGTGTCTACTCCCACTTGAGTTTCTTCTCAGTGCAAACTAACCCTAGTAATTATGAACTTCTAGGGTCTTCATCCATTGGTTACCTTTCTATCTCCTCAAATATTCCATTAAAACAGGCTTGTGCTCTGCATCCAGCCAAGGAAACCCAGTCTACTACGTCCCATCACTCTCTAGTGTTTGAGTTGCTGTAGAAGTCATTTTATAACCACACACAGACTTGATTTCTTTAAGATAGCTTTTTCTCTGATTCAAACAGGCTTTGCCTAGTATAATGGGATCATGACTCACTTGCTTTTTCCACCCTTATCCTTCTACCTTTGCATGCCTGCTCCCTTAACTTTTAAGCCTTAGGACATAAGGTTCCCAGCCAGTGTCAAATCTTTTAAGAATAAAGCCTCAGATCTATGGATCATGAGAACAATAAGTTTTGGTTAAACTAAGGATAACATTTGGCTTTAGGTGTGTTTCAGCTCCAGACCCATGAAGGTAGAACAGCCCCACTGACCAGTTTTCCATGGGATCAGAC
This sequence comes from Cynopterus sphinx, assembly GCA_030015415.1. NCBI lineage: Eukaryota > Metazoa > Chordata > Mammalia > Chiroptera > Pteropodidae > Cynopterus > Cynopterus sphinx. Next base: position 23,371,729 of record CM057389.1, on the reverse strand, counting down.
GGGATGATGCCATGGCTGATTCCAGAACTGGACACAATAATCAATAATCCCAGCCCTTTCTACTCAGTACTGTCCACAATGCCAACTCTCTTAGTTTCCACGACTAAGGGTTTTCTCCTATATATCCTGTCCCCTTGAGATACCTGGGGAGCCAGGATTTTGAGAGCGATAGCTCACCTGTGTCTCCAGGACTTGCAGCTCTCTAGAATGAACCCTTACTTTCTTTGCTGTAAAACCTGTACGCTTCTCGTTGACTTAAGTGTGCCCAGGCTGAAGGACCCCTTTTGCTTAAGTAACAATTTCTGCTTTTTATCGAACAACAAATACTTTCATTCTTGCCTTCTGTTCTCTACGTATGTTCTGTGTGTGAAGAATTCATTCGTTCTTTCAGCCTTTTATAGATAACTCTAAGATCTATAACCTTAACTCTGACTTCTCTCAAGCTCCACCTCATTTCCCATGGTTTGACTAACATTTCTAAGTACATACGGGGCTATTAAACTTTATATCTAATAGCCTCCCCCTAAGCCTCTCCTTTCTACTGTTCCTACAGCCTATATCTATCCTATGTTTATAGTATGTGTCATATACTTCCATTCAGCAAAGCTCCAGAACAGAAATTTCTTTTCTTCATCTCTTCACTCATTTAATCAGTCATCAAATTCTGAAATTACCTTTCTATTTATTTTCATGGCCACCACACTCTCTCAGACCTTTTTATCTCCTTCTGTTTGGAGTAACCCAACCCAATAGCCTTCAGGCCTTTTCTCCTTTAATCCAGTTGACGAAACCATTCCAAAAAACGACCCTTTGTTTACATCACAGTCTTTTAGGAAATACTCAAATTAAGAGATACTTCCCCTTTCTGGATCACCTCACACCTTCATTAAATTGTCTAGAGACAAAAGTGAGCCAAGTTACACAAGCCTTTTATTTCCTACTAAATGCTAAGGCTGAAAACACCTTTAGAGTTCACCCACAAGGTTTTGAGTGCTCTGCCTGAAGGTTGGAAACTTCTATTATCTGGGCAGCCCCAAGCTATCCATCTATCTATCTATCTATCTATCTATCTATCTATCTATCTATCTATCTATTTATTGCAGGTTTTTAAAAATTTATTTATTTTTATTATGGTGACATTAGTTAACAAAATCCAGTAAGTTTCAGGTACACAATTCGACAGTAAGGCATACATATGTTGCATTGTGTGTTCGCCATCCATAGTTACATTTCTTTCTGTCACCACATATTTTACCCCTTTTATCCCATCTACCTCCTCTTCTCCCCTCCCCCTGTGCATCCCCAAGCTTTAAGCAGGCATTATTTGCTCATGGTTTGCATCACAGTTGTTAGTCCTAGGACCCTGCAGCAGATTTTCTAACTATTTCTTCAGAGAGGGTAAGAGAGGTGTTTTGTCCTTTGAATTTCTTTCCCTGGAGCAAAGAGTTGAGCCCTTGGTGAAATTTAATTACAAACTTCACCTAATGCTGTTATGATTGCCACACTTAAAATTCCATTATAATCGTCCTATGCAGGAGAATTTCAAATAATTTACATAGCTACTCCCCTGGAAAGAAGGAGTGCAGGCTGTACATGGTGACTTTCTTCCACAGACTAGTATGGAAGGTTGGGGAAAGAGTGCAGTAAAGACACCTGACAAACACTACTTCAGGCTGGTGATCACTGTCAACATCAACAGTCAGAAAGTACGTTTGTAGTATGTCCCCTTGCTTTGATATGTGAAGTAGCACTTCACATCTGTGATCTTCTTCCCCCAAATCCATAATCCTGGTCTGTTCCTGAGAATAACATCAAATAAATTCCAATGGAGGCACAACCTGCAATTATAGCTGATAATACTCCTCAAAACTGTCAGACATTAAAAACAAGAAAAGCCAGACACACTGTCACCGAGGAGCCTAAGGAAACATGACAGTTAAGTGTAATATGGTATCCTGGATGGGATCCTGCAACGAAATAGGACATTGGGTAGAAACTAAGGAAATCTGAATAGAATATGATATACTGAGTTAGTAATAGTGTCTTAATATTGGCTGGTTAATTGTAACGCATGTACCACACTACTGTCCCATGTTACTGGCCGGGCTGAGGTATATGGGATATGTGTACTAGCTGCTTAATTTTTCTGTAATCTAAAACTTTTAAAAAATAAAGTCTATTTTCAAAAAATTTCATTATGATTTTCACTTCATTTTGGAAATAAGATGAAGTTTATCCCTTCCCTATTTCCTCACAAATTACGCTTGTGTACATCCACCACGCATTTCTCAGTGCTCTTGCTCCCCGGCAGATGTTATCAGTTTCACTCAGATAAGCTCGTCTAAGAATTCTATACAGATTTGGGTGTTACTTACGAGGACGGAGATTGGGCTAGGTACTTGTGGTGCTCCTCATGGTGTGGCAGCAGATGGTTGGAGCTTGCTGGAAATGGGAACAATACATAGTGTGGACCAAAAGGGGTTCTACGGAAAGTCATCTTTCTGATCATAAATTTCTAACTGGGCAAGTCATGGTGAATAGTCACACCCCAGGCCTATAACTTCTCTAGTAAAAGGCCTATCTGTGCCTTCAGCCTATCTGTGTCCATTACTGTGCTTCTAGGTTAACACACCTTTGAAATAGGTTAACCACCCTCTGGAGAGCACATAATCTTGTTAACTATACAATCCCTGCCTTGCTTTTTCTCATCATGTAATCTTCCTTACATTTCCTCTTTAATTTCAAATGCATAAAAACTGATTAACTGTCCTTCTCCAGAAAATTTGAGATCCTGCTCCCAACAATTGTCTTCAACTTTGGCTCAAATAAATCCTTAAAACATTCTCTACAGGTTCGGACATTCTTTAAGTTGACAGGGGCAAATCTAAATCCTAAGGGAAAAGTAAATGCTAAATGATACACATCAGCTTTTAATCATTCCTAAACCACACACACACACACACAAAACCACAAAACCAGGGCTGATGGAAAGAAGGCAATTAAATGACCCTTATCTCCCTTGACGCCATTAGCTCTGTGAATCACATCTTTAGAAAACAGGCATAAAAATATCCAATTAAAGCACACTGCTAATCTGGTAGAATATCATGATCTAGATGCTCACGTAACCATTTCTCTATTTAGAATGAAAATGCCAGCAAGAAAAAATAAGCAAGCATAATTGATTATAATAAATGTCTAATTTCCTACAGTTTCCTTTGTCACCCATTACCTTTCAAAATTCTCAAGGGCAGGAGTTTAGCTTTCTGTGGTTTCTCTGAAACTCTTCGAAGTAACCAATGAAATGTCCAGAAGGCAATTAGTCTAGATTGATACTGAGTCATGTTTGTTGGGAGCCTTAGTGCTGCTTGAGAACGTAGCACTGAAGCTGGCTTAGTCCATTATCACCAGTGGAATATTCCGAGAACTACCCTTCCCAGCTGTAACCCTTATCATCAACCGCAAGAATGTAGCCCAAGGGCTTTTTCCCCCTTCCTACCGCGGCTTATGACCAATCCTGTTATAACAAGCACCCTCTGCCTGCTGCCTCCCCCCGCCCGACCCTTACCCCATCAGCCAAGGACCAATGAACTCAAGACAGATACTTTCCCGCCCGACTAATCCTGCCTCCCTTTGTTCTTTTTGTATAAATATACCTGCTCTAAAATAAAAATTTGAGGCTTGATCAGAATACTGTCTTGCCTCCACTCCTTTCTCTTGCCCATGTTTCACTTTCAGGTGAAGTCCCCCTCGGGCCACGTGAATAACTAGGTCCCGCGGGTCGGGACAATGTTGACCAAAATCTTCAAAACTAGGTGGAAAGTGGCAGTTGAATGAGAGGACTCCCATTTAGGTTCTATTTATTCACAAGAAGTCATCCTGGGAGCACTACTGTTATTCTCTGCAGAGGGAGTACTCTCCTCAAGCTCCTAGCATTAGAATGCTAATTGGTATTTGATGGCTGGCATTGAGTTAGTCTTATGCATCAACCTACATTAAAGTGGAAATCATCAGAGGTTTTTTTCCCCTCCTTTGGTAAGAATATGAGCTAGCTAAGGAAGAGGAGGCAAACCAAAGCTAGAGAGCCAAATCCTGCCCTGTCACCTGTTTTTGTATGGCCTTCAAGCTAAGAATAGTTTTTATGTGTTTACATGATTGAAGCAATAAAAAAAAAAAATTGTGTATGTAACATGTGAAATTCAAATTTCGGTGTCCAGTGTCAGTTTTATCGGAATACAGCCACACTCATTTATTTATATACTTTCTTTGGATACTCTCCTGCTACAATGAGAGCTGACTAGTTGTGATTGAGTGAGATGGTATGGCTCATAAAGCCTAAAATATTTACTATTTGCTTTTTCACAGAAAAAGTGTGTTGACACTTGACCCAGACCAGGAGTCCACAATCTTTTTGGCACAGGGACCCTTGCACCTATGAGAATGTAAGGCCTTGATATCTGAAGTGGAGCTGAGGCGGTGATGCTAGCACTGGGGAGGGGCTGCAAATACAGATAAAGCTTTGTGCTCGCTGGCCCACTGCTTACCTCCTGCTGTGCAGCCCAGTTTCTAACAGGCCAACTACCCCTTACCAGTGTGGGGACCCCTGACCTAGACCAATAGTTTCTACTTTGGCTGCACATTGGAATTATTTGCAAAACTTAAGAAATACTGATGGTACGGATGCCTAGTTTGAGAGATTCTGAGTAATTGGTATCTAAATAGGCCCAAGTCAATCAATGAAAAGCTCTCCAAGTGATTAGAATGTGCAGGCATGTTTAACTACAGTTGATCTAGGCTTGTGCATCTCAAATTTTAATGTGATATGAAACACCTTAGAGCTTGTTTAATTGCAGGTTCTAATTTAGTAGTTCTAGGAGCTGAGATTCTGCATTTTTAAAAAAACTCTCAGGTGGTGCCAAGGCTGCTGGTCTGAAACCATACTTTGAATTACAAGAATTTATTCTAGCCCTTCTCAGAAAGAAAGGGAAAACCCTTTCCATATGTCTTTTCTCGCAAAGGTAGGTTAAGAGATGCCACAGAACCCATGTGGCATGTATATCACAGACTTCTTAAGCAACCTCAGTGGACCGGAAATCCACCCTACAAATGGCTTTGAATACCTGCTTTCACATCAATTTATTTTGCAGAGGCAATGAAAGAATAATTACGGCTTTCTCCTTTCACCCTCTCATTCTTTGGAGAAAGTTTTTGAGGAGTGTGAATAAAGAAATCCTCTGTTGGTTAAAGGGCTTGAAGTTGTGTGTGGATTAACAATGAGTCCCAGGCCAGTGACTGGAGGAACACTTCCTGATTAGCCATGGTTGAACTTCAGGAATTAACTAAGAGGAAGAGAATGTCCTTCGGGGCATGGAATGCTCTGGTATCTAAATTGGCCCAAGTCATTTGAAACCAATCCTTTTGGGTAAAATTGAAAAAAGAGACATTACCAAATCCATGAAGACATTTTAACTCTAACTTCTCCACCCCAACAACGTAGAATTTCAGAATCTATTTTATTGTTAAATTGGTGGGTATACCCTTTTAAACGCTTTTGCCTGTCAATGACCTAGTGTTTATCACCCTAAACCTATTTATTAGGGGATCTACTTAATCTTCTGAAATATAAATATGCATGAACCTTAAATACGTTAAAATGATAGTGATGATCGCTATGGAAAAAAGTTTCACTTCCTATTCCTTTGTCTCTGCAGTGAAAAACCACCTCTAGGAAATTATCTAATTGCATCCCCAATTTGTATAGGAGAAAAGTCTTCTTTCCCTAAGTGTAGGGGTCTGCCTTTGAGATGCAAATGACCTGACAGTGACTGAAACTTTGATGACTCAACCCTAGATGTCACTGTGTAACTGAAAGCCCAGAGACCCAGGATGCCATCAAACCGTGGTAGTTAATGGGGTATAGGGAAGAGGGTGGCTTTTAAGGGCCAAGGAATCTCAGCTGGATACACTCCTGGATTAGCAGGCATCGAATCAGGTGTCAGCCTCTTTATACATATCCTGTATGCCCTCCCTTCTCCACCCCTATCTGCCCCTGCTCCTCTTAGAATTTTACTCAGAAGAAGGGAAATGATAGGAGAAATAGAAGTTTTAACATTTTTTTCTTTCTTTTTTTTTTTAGGTGAGGCTACCCTTGGTTGACCTCACAGACTGCAAGGACCTTGTCAACTTACAATTCCTTAGTTTTTTTTACTTTTTATGCCTACAGCACCTGGTCTTCCTAGGTGGTCTCCCATTCAAGTACCAACCAGGCCCAACCTTGCTTAGCTTCCGAGATCAGACGGGATTGGGCTTGTTCAGGGTAGCATAGCCGTAGACTAACATTTTTCCATATAGTTTTGAGATAAAATTCACATACCATTAAATTCACCCATTTAGAAAGTACCACCCAGTGGCATCTAGTACATTTACAGAGTTCTGCAATCATTGCCACTGTCTAATTTTAGAACATTCATTGCCCCCCAAAGAAACCTTGTGCCCATTAACAGACTTCCCATTCCTTTCCTTTCTCCAGCCCCTGGCAACCGTGAATCTATGTTCTATGGAATTGAAGAAGGTATTTGTAGCCAGAATCTTGGATACCGATTTCAAAATGTAGGACCCTCAGCTGGCTCTTTTACTCCTTCGCCTCTCTGGGCCTCAGTTTCCTCAGCTGCCAGAGGGGTGGTTCTCAGTTTTGGTTGCACGTTAGATTCAGCTGGGGAGCTTTGAGACAATGCTGATGCTCGGGCCCCACCCCCAGAGATTCTAATTCATTAGATCTGGGGTCGGGCTCAGGCCCTGGAAATTTTTTTAAAGCTCTGTAAGACAGATTTACTCCAAGGGTTTGCTATCAAAAGGTGGTCCTGGGACTGGCTGAGCTTCTTAGAAATGCGGGCTTCCAGGCTCCTCCCCAGAGCCACAGAGTCAGCATCCGGGCATTGACAAGACCCCAGCTGGTTCTCTAGCACATTAAAGATTGCTCCCTCCAGCTCTCACAGTCTGTAGCTTTGTGATCCCTGCTCCTGCCTTCAGGGCCACCACGTGATTTTAGTAATCGGTTCCCATAAAGCAAAGTTGACCCCACACCAGAAAACTGGCTTTTAGTTTGCTCGATGAACAGGATACAGAAATATGCCATTGGCAAAGCCTCACAACAAGTTTGTTCAGTGATAGTTAATTACACAGTAATTTGGAAGAACATCAAGTCATTTTAGACTTGCTTTATCTACTGTCCAGAAGCAAAAAAAAAAAAAAAAAAATTAGTATTTAGGTCTCAACCTGTGAAACAGCCACAGAAATCACATTAAGCAGCTTAAAATTGGTTTTGCTCCCAAAAAGCAGATTGGCGATGAATACGGTCCTTGAGTTACTTTACAAAGTCAGCATGGCACGTGTGCCACCCCTGTCCTCTAGTGGCACCCAGGGCCAAAGTCTTGGCCCCCCCCCAGAACCAAAACATCCGGACGTGATCAGAACTTGAACACTGGAATCCTTTCAGAAGTGAAGGGCTCCGTTTTTCAGTAAGATCTGCGCTGAAGCCCCTTACCATAAACAGCCAAGATCCAAGGTCCTCCAATAAAAACGTCTGCTTCCAGCGCTTTCGCATACCTGTTCCCCCTAGCTCCTTAAAACCTTCCCCATGGGAGCCTGCAGGATTTGGGCTTTTGAGCTTTCCCTGTTCTCCCTTGCCTGGCGTTAGCAATAATGTGACCCTAATTTTTCCACTGCTCATACTCAGTGTTGGCTCTGCTGTGCACCTGGAGGGAGGATGGCGCTTTCTGTTTGGTTATACCTGTAGCCAATTTAGAAGTATTCCCTCCTCTGCAAAGCTCACTGGCAGGCGGGCCTCTGGTTTCCACTGAAAGCAGTATAAGCAGAATTCCTCAGCCGTGGCTGCGCATTAGAATCACCTGCGGAGCTTTTAAAACTCTGGACATCCAGACCCCTATCCAACTAAGTCAGGATCCGGTAGTTCTTCAAGCCCCTCAGGTCATCCTAATAGTCAATGTTGAGAATCAGTGGTCTAGCCATTTTACTATTGTGATCCTGTTTGGTATGTATCGAAAACTCCTGGTTTTATACCTTGTTAAGGAGTGAGGCTGTTTCCAATGCATTCTTGTTGACCTATTCAGTGCCAATATGCTGAACATTTTCATGCCTCAAAGCCCCCCCTTCTCCCAGCAGGATCTGAGGAAGAAATCTTATCGGTGGTGGAGACCTTAAGAGACTCCTGGAGAAGGTAAGCACCTGACTTAACACTTTGTTTGACAGTGCTCAGGACAATAGCAGCCCTGATACTTCCCCCCAAGATACCACATGCCCTGGAAAGCCTGCACTGACCTTTTAAACAGGGCCTTTTCTCCCTGCCTGTCAATTTCAGGAAGTAGGTTATTGGATATAGGGGTCTGACTCTTCCTCTTGGTCCTCATATCCATGAAGATTGCACTAAAATGTTCATCAGTGAACAGATATGTACTGAAAATGATACCCAGCACCAAAGGGAGGGGCTGGGGGATGAAGCCTCCAAGATCTGACCAATGAGCTAAGACATCCATAAATGGGACCCTTAGCAAAGAGTGCATGACAGAATATAGTTGAGAAGTCCGTTGGTGGTAAAATCGACAAGGACTGCAGAAATTCAGAAGAAGAGTAACCAGTGCCCACTGGAATAGGATGGAGAAGCTGCACAGCAAAGATGGCTCATGGAGGCGGGTGAGGATGGTGCTCTTATGACTATTACATAGAATACTATTTGTCACATTTACTATGATCTAGGCATTGGGCTAAACTATTTCCATATATTATCTTATTTACACCTCTCAACAACATAAGGCAAAGTCTATAATTATCCTCCTTCTGTAGAACAGGGGTCCCCAAAACCTAAGCCATGGATCGGTATCTGTCTGTGGCCTGTTAGCAACCAGGCTGCACAGCAGGAGGGGAGCAGCGCGGGCCAGTGAGCAAAGCTTCATCTGTGCTTGCAGCTGCTCCCCAGCGCTAGCATCACTGCCTCAGCTCCACCTCAGATCATCAGGCTTTATATTCTCATTGGAGCCACAGGTCACTGGTGCCAAAAAGGTTGGGGATCACTGCTGTAGATGATGAGACTATGTCATGGAGAAGTTAAATAACTTGCCAAAGGTCATCTTGAACCTGGTCTAAATGACTCCTAAATTCATGTACTTCTTTATACTATATTGAAAATATCTACATAACATTCATTAGTGTGTGTTAGTAGGCAAGTTCCTAACATTTTACATATATTCACTCATTCAATCCTCAAGACTACTCTTTCTGGGAGTCCCATTATTCTCAAGTTCTAGAGAAAAAACTGGGGCATAGAGAAGTTAAGAAATTTGCATGAGGTCTAGGGTTGCCAGATAAAATACAGGACACCTGGTTAAACTTGATAAATAATACATAATTGGCTAGAATAAATACTTATAAACAATTATTCGTTGTTTATTGGATAAGTTTAAATAGGTGTCCTGTTTGTACCCGTTTTTGCTAAATCTGGCGATCCTACAGAGGTTCCTGTGCTGGCAGGTGATAAAGTGAGGTTTGAATCAGCTGATCAGACTTGGGCCCACATGCTTAACTACAGTATTCCAACCATGGCTGGAGGTGTGGGGTGGCATTAATACCTGCCTGTTTGGGAAGAAGTAAGCAGACTTGCCTTCTTTCAGTTGGATTGATGGGGAGTAAGAAACTGCAGTGGACTTTTACATCCTTTCTCAGCTCACCTTCCTGTTCCACTGCTGCTGCTGCTGCTGCTGCTGCTGCTGCTGCTGCTGCTGCTGCTGCTACTGCTGCTACTGCTGCTGCTGCTTCTGTCCCCACCTGCTGGTGGTACAAGAGTTAAAGGAACTGGGCAAAGAGGTCCCAGCTTTTGGTAACAAATGCTTGGTTCAGATGCCAGATACAGAAGGAAAAGGAAAACAGGAAAGTTGGCGTAGGATTCTGCAGACATTGCCACACTTAAACCTCCCTTTATAAATAAATTTCAGGCTCTCCCAACGGGGAAACGCATGTACCTAGAGAGCAATCACAGAAACGTGGCAAAACCAGAGGCTGCAGTTTACCTCAGTGTCTCACCGACAGCACTACTGGTCAGGAAACTAGAACTCTGTCATGCTGCCATCCAAGCAGTCGGCTGACATAGAAACAGGGCCATCAGCCCCCTGGCCATGTGGCCAGAAGTGTCTCTTAGGCCAGGAGGCCTGAGAAAGTGTGACATCTCCAGGGTAGGTGTGGAGTCCAGCTCCAACACTTAATGCTGAAGAAATCTGGCTCAGCATCATGAGCGGCAGGGGCGCCGCAGCTGCAGAAACAAACTTCCCCGGAGACGAAGGGGGTGAGCGCTTGTAGAACTGAACATCAAGCAAATATAGAACCAATCTGAGAGCTTAATGGGACCAGTGTGGTACTCAGGAAGAGGCAATACAAATTAGCAATAAGAAGATAAGCAGAAACAGATCAACTATTCCCTGCTGTGGAGGAACAGGGATTCATAAAAGAATTCACTGTGTGTAAAGGCACACACATGCACATTTATATTTGATAAAGCCATGCGCTATATTGTAGAGTTTATATTTAGTGCTTTTAAAATTATTTTTATTATTTCCTTTTATTGTTTTCTAGAGACTTGAGTTAAAGAACCCCTTGAGGTAGGACGTGCATGAGTAGTACTGAAATAGCTGAGTTGTGGCCCAAAGATGCCAAGCGTTGGCAGTTTACGTCTCTTCTATTTTGAAAATTTGTTAACCAGTCACACTGCTCCATTTCCCTGTCCTCTGGGTATTCCTCCGTACTGTCACTAGAGTTATTCGTCTAAAACCTGGTTGGTCTAGATCAATATAAATTGCATGAAAGGGAAAATGACAAAAATTCAATGCCTTTTGCAATCTCTTCCCAAACTGTTTTCCAAATTCTTCTCTGCGGGACAATAGCCAACTGATCACCAGACATTTCCAGACCTCCACGCCCTTGTGCGTGTTGTTCCTTTCACCTGGTCTCTCCAGTGGTGTGCTGGACGTGGCTCTTCATAGCTCATGCACATCTAATTCCAACTCTATTCAGTGACCATGTCGGACCTTGAAATCTGCTGCAATTGCAGAATTTACACCACGGAAATTAACAAATGCTAAACATCAGGGCTTTTTCCCTCTCTTGGAGTGCTGGTTGTTAAACGTTCATGAACATACCACTGTCACCCCCCACTCTCTGCCTGGGAGATTCCGACATTATCCTCCAAGACAGAGAGCTTCTCTGCGAAGCTTTCTTTGACCTACACAGAGAAAAAAGGAGAAGAAAGCAACTCCTTTACACTAAGCATCTGGGCTGGATGCTTTACACATGTAATTCTCATGCCTCTATTAAAGCAGTTGTATCATAAGTATTCATTTGTGATCGCCCCCCTGGTAAGTACTAACATCAAAGATTGCAAACTATATTGACCTTTAAAACCCCAGGAACCTTAAAAGTATCTTTTATGGATGGTGGGTTCTTAGTGAATGTCAACTATTTATTTAAGTAAAAACTAGGAAGAAAAATTGCATTGCCTTGTTTTGTCTGCTTCTGTTTTCTCAGAGAGGACGCCCACACACCACAGTAAAGCTGAATGTCTCACCAATGTCTTCTTTGGAGTGACTTTAAAAAATCTACAATAAACAAATTTATACAAAAGTATCACCAGTATAATAACCATGGCATGTTTACAGATATAGAAGGTCTGTAGAAACTGGCATCGGAAGACGGAAATTTTAGATCTCTGGGAGGCGGGTAGGGAGGGCTTATTGGTTAGAGGGACTTTGGAGTGATCATACTTGTTAAACCAGTAGTGGTAGAGGAGGTGCTTAGCATAGGGCCTGGCCTGAAATTGGACTTTATAAGGTAGCTGCTACCACCATCGTCACCTACATCTTCTTCTCCTTCACCATCATTGTCACCATCACCATCAACAAACGCTAGTGATGAGCAAGGCTACACAAAGCTAAGAAACCATTCAACTGTCTCAAAGCTGTTTGGATGCCTATAATTCTTCCTATTTCACCCTCTCACTTTCCCTTAAATTTATTAAAACATCGAAACATTGCAAAGGAATCTTTTTTTTTCCTGTGGTTGTTGGGATACTTTGTAAATATGAACTAGACACACTCACCCCCAGTGAGAGAGGTAGACAGTAAATATTACTTCAACCTGATTTGATTAGATGCTGTGAAATGATTGACTGAAAGGAACTTCCATATAATTTATTCAAGTCAACTTACTCAAAAGCTAGGATGTAGATAAAAAATTGTGTCACCCTCATCCTTAAGAAAGCAGTCTACGCAGAAGCAACAGTAAAGCCTACCTGCTATCCTGATCTTACTGATGCACTAAGAAGTATTTTTGCAGCAAGAGGAAGATATTTTAATTTTATTGCTTATTGGCCTTTGTCTACAGGCCAGAGATTTGCTGCAGTAAGATCAGAATAGAGGTTACTGCGGGCTGCAGAGGAGCTTCATGGAAAAGATGAGACCTGGAACACAGGCAGAGATAGATGGACTGTGAAGGATGTCTTGAGGGAAGAAAGTAGCTGGGATAAATGTCAAGAGCAGCATTTCCTGCTCTGTGTTTTGCAAAAACAGTGTCTGGCAAAGAGAATTCTAAGAAGTTGTTGGATACTGCACGTATACTTCTTGGGTTAGACTCTTATGTGCTCTGAGAACACCTGAAGTGAAGAAACCTGTTTAGCTTTGTTTAACTTAAGTGTCCCAAATGTGCTTGATCACAGAATATACTCTTGAGGAATGCCTATTAACATCTTTCAGAATGTTCATGGTCTATGGAAACTTTTGAGAATTTTCTGATCATACTACCTTATGTTCACACTTTCAGCAGTGATCCTTTGCTTTACTTTGCTTTGATTTGCATTTAGTTTGATTTTTCCCCTTTATCCCTAACCCCCATTTCTCATCTTAAGTACCCACTTTCATGTGTTTCATATATCTCTTAAAATGTTTTTATTTTATTAAATAAAATATTGTTTTATGTGTGTGTGCTATAAATTTTTTCTCACTATTTTTTCTCACCCAGTACTATGTTTTGAAGACCTAAGATTGTTGTTGTTTTTATCTGCTGCACAATATTCCACAGTATGTAGCCCACCCACTTCACTCACCCATTCCTCCACTAAGGGACACCAAGTCTGGTGGCATCAGGGATCTTGGGATTGGGACACCCAAACATAATAGTGATTCTACTGGATTAATAGTTTGAACAGTTTTCTTCTATTGAGTAAATAAATAACCTGGCCAATTTTGGCACGCTGACTTTATCAAGTCCAACTAATGACAGAGAGTGAATTTCAGAAGAAGCAGCCTTCAGATAGTTTGCTAGAGCAGCAACTGAAAATCATTTGGCTCAGAATGTCCAAATCTGACACCCAAAAGTGTAACTTTATGCAATTTTCAAGATTGCATCCTTGACCTTAAATATGACTGTTGAAAATAAAACATTCTCTTGAAATTGCAAAAAGGAAAAGAAATGGTTCAGTAAAGGCCAATGACAAGACGGTGTGAGCAGTCTGCCCAGATGAGCAGGTGAGGGAAGTAGGGGGAATTGGCATCAGGTCCTGAAGACTTTCATGGGAAACTCATGATGAGACACACTGACCTTCTCCTGATTATCCACCCCCAGGACCACCCACTTCCTGTTCAGTGTACTAAACAGTATTTAATATCAGCAATCTCCTTTTTCAGGTAGTAACCATGGAAGAGATGTGGCAGTTTGGGGGAGTCAAGAGGAATGCCAGCTTCAAAGGAAGCTTGTTATGGTGTTGAATAGGAAGTATCATAGAATTCATGAACTTCTGAGGAATAGAGGAAACTCTTCGAAGTCATGAAGGTACCTGGAATTTGTTCTCGACTTGGAAGTTTTCCATTTCCTTCAACAAGGGTGTTATTGTGAAACTTCTCTCAGCACTCTACCAAAGTTCAGATGGACAGTGAGAGTAGTGTTTCCAGGCAAAGGAGCTGACAGGACACGTGCTTTCAGCCTAAACTGTGAAATATATATATTGAAAAAAAAAATTTCTTAAATTCCAGCATTATGTAGATTCTTGCCATAGCCAATATTCATGAATATTATTGATAAAATGATGGCTGAACTTAGAGAATGAACTTGTATATGTACAAATGGACAGACTCAGAATTTTCTGTAACTGGGGTTAGTTACTACCAACAGAAGCAACTCTGAAGTAGAGTGAGGAAGAAACATTTACTGGACAAAAGAAGAAAAGGAGCTGAGTTGAACCACACAGAGAGACTTCTGAATGAGACTTAGCGTTTTTACTAATTCACTATAGAAGGATTGATTTATATAAAAAGCATTGTATGTTATTTGTAGAGTCACTTCTTGCCCTTGGCTCAGTAGTTCAGTGCTTAGAATGAAGAAAGTATTCAGAAAATATTTTTAGAATGAATGAATCAGTATAAGTAACTCAAGTTAACTGGTGGCTATTGCACTGAGTTTGCTTGTTTATTTAAGATTTTATTTCTTTAGAGGCGTTTTAAGTTTACAGAAAAGTTGAGAAGGTACAGAGATTTCCCACATACCCCCCTTTCCCCAAACATGCATAACCTCCCCCATTATCAACGCCCCTCACCAGAGTGGTACATTTGTAATAATTAATGGACCTACACTGACACATCATGGTCACTCAGTCCATAGTTTATCTCAGGGTTTACGCTTGGTGTTGTACATCCTCTGAGTTTGGCCAGATGTATAATGATGTGTGTCCATCATTACAGTATGAGATCCTAAATCGTGTATTTTCACCACCCTAAAAATCCTCTGTGCTCCACCTACTCATCCCTCCCCAGCTGACAACCACTGATCTTTTTTACTATCATTTTTCCTTTTCCATATAATAGGAATCAGATAGTATGTAGCCTTTTCACATTGGTTTCTTTCACTTAGAAATATGCATTTAATGTTCTTCCATATTTTTCCATAGCTTTATCTCATTTTTATGTGTATGTGTGTGTGAATAATATTCCATTGTCTGAATGTACCACAGTTTGTCTATCTATTCACCTACTGAAGGGCATCTTGGTAGCTTTCAAGTTTTGACAATTATGAATAAACATCCGTGTGCAGGTTTTTGTGTGGACATAAATTTTCAACTCTTGCCAAAGTACCAAGGAACACAATTGCTGGATTGTATGGTTAGAGTATGTTTAATTTGTAAGAAACTACCAAACTGTCTTCCAAATTAGCTATACCAAGTTCATTTTATTACATATGTATAAAAAGCTCTAAGTCAAAGGGGCTTTGTGAACCACACCTAAAAGCTATAGTCAAGACTAGTGGCCACAGTGAAAGAGCCAGGTGAGCAGCCAATTTATGGAAGGGGATCTTAATAAGGCTTATTTTGGGTGGGATCGCTTGCATGTTGGATTATCCTGGGGTAGTGCAGGGAAGCCAAATGTTGGGTCTAGTACCAATGTTTGATTAGATTTATTTATGTCTCTTAAATCACAGAAAAATATACCACTGTGTCTCAAATATGAGATTGCCATCCATGTTCGCATCCTCGGTCCAGGGCCTTTGCTCTAGCATGATGTAGTCAAACGAGCTGTACCTAGATTAGCCTCCGGTGTAGAGCAGCACCACGCCACGTGTGTGACTCTGTAGCCAAACACAGCCTGAGCCTGCCAGATTTTTCACAGAGAAAACAACCCATCTGTTCACTTGGCACTTTACTGACGTAGGTGGGAAGGGGACAGATGCGAAGGCCTGGCTTCCAGCCCCAGCAACAATAGCAATGACTTAAGAAGAATATTTACTTTATATGTTTAATCAGACATTTGGAAATAAGCTTTAGAAAAATCAATAAAAATATCACAAACTGTGGGGGAACTTTGAGATCATGAATTTCTTCTCCCTGGTGTTGAACAATAAGTGTCCTATGAAGGAAAAAACAAACAAACAAACCTTTTTAAAAAGTGTTTCTACACAGGCACGAGTCTAAATTGCAATCAATCTTTTTTTCTCTCTCTTGGCATATATATGTGTGTGGTTAGATATAAACACACATATATCTATACATATATCTATCTACTATACATATATATATATCATATATACAAATAAATATACACACACACACACACACACATATATATACACATATACAAATATCTATTTCGATATCTTATTGGGTATATAGGGAGGTAGAGAAAATATAATCTTTGCCTATTTTTGAGATATATTTTTGTCCAAGTGCACTTAGGCAGTTCTACTAATTAACCCCTTCTGCCATGGTTACTAAATGGAACTTTCTGCATGAGTGGTCAGAATACCTGAACTTCCCCTCCCCCCATGCTACATAGAGCTTGTAACATTGTGGAAGTCATTTACTTCCCTGTATTCTGTTTATTTGGATGCAGTTACCTCTAATATCCTAGGACACTGACTCCATTTTGGACCAATCTCTCCTTCCTAGCTCTGAGTGAAGAATGTGTGGGCATCGGCGGTCTTTCTATCATCTGGCATTCTATGTAAGGAAAGAATGTAGTAGCCACCCAGCATCCCTGGTGGTAACAACTCTGAGTTCCTTTAGGGGAGCCACCCTCACCCCCACTTTCTCTCCATGTGTTCTGGTTGGGGCTCTGACCCAGATCCCAGGGTATTAGTGCCCGAAAACCCTAAGGACCCATGACCAGTCCAATCAGAATGAAGCCCAAGACATCTGCTGTCTCACAAAGACTCTCTGTCTTTCTACCTGGACCTGGAAGAATGTGAGGCCAGAAGAACTGCCATAAGCATATTATCAGGGGAGCATGCTAAGATGATCGTTGATGTCTCAGAAAGGAGCCAACATAGGAGTCCGAGAGCCAAAAGCTGAAGAAATGAAAGAGGTCCTAATGACACAGTTCGAGCGCCTGAAGCCCTGGATTTTTCAGTTCCTTGAACCAATAGGCTTTCTTCTTGGCTTAAGTTATGTTGGGTTTTCTGTTATATGCAGAAAGAGCCCCAAATTTCCCAAATCTTGGTCATCTTCAAGTTTTGGCAATTATGAATAAAGCTGCTGTAAACATCTGTGTGCAAGTTTTTGTGTGGACATAAATTTTCTACTTTTTTGTGAAAGTACCAAGGATTTAACAATTGCAAATGTTAACATTAGTTATTATATCCTGACGTAAGGCAGTTAAGGTAAAAAATAATACAAAAAAGGTAACTCAAAAGTCTTCCAAACAGCACAATTAAACCTAAAGAAATGAATTAAATCAGTGTCAGTGTTGCTCAACAGGACTACTAAGAAGATAGCAAACCAGAAATACACTGAAAAGAGGAATTACAGTAACAAGGAAACAATCGAAAGGCAAAGAGAGAAGAAGAATGACTTCTATTTGTGACATTTAGTTGCTTGAGAAGCATTTCGAAGTATTCTTAAATTGGCAGCATTTCATTTTCATCCTATTTTGCAGTCTTAACATGGCACAAAGTTGAAATCAAGAGGTGAACCTAGAAAGAGAATCAATGCTCTTTAATTCCTTCATTACTGCTTTCTTTTGTGTTTAATTGATATTTTTTGTAGTGTACTGTTTTGATTCCTTTCTTATTTCCTTTTCTGTATTTTCAAATTATCTTCTTTCTGGTTACCCTGGAGATTACAATTCAACTTTTGACATATAGCAATCTATTTTGAATTATTAACACTTTAGCTTCAACAGAATAGAAAAACTCTTCTTCTATATAATTCTATCACCCTTTTAAATTGTTATTGTCATCACAAATTACATCTTTACACATTCCATGCTCATTAACATTGATTTATAATTATTGTTTATGTCTGTCTTTAAGTCCTACAAGGAGAAAATGAGTTGCAAACTAAAAATACAATAATACTGACTTTGTACTTACATAGTTACATTTACCAGTGCCCTTTATTTTTTCCTTTGGCTTCAAGTTACTGTCTAGTATCTTTTCATTTCCGCTTGAAGGATTCCTTCTAGCATTTCCTGTAGGAAAGGTCTACAAGTTGCATGTGTCAGGTGCGAACCAACCTGGCAGGCACTTGGCAGTCTCTACAATCAGCCAAACGCCACCAAAGACCCTGCTCTGAGCCAGATTTGGTGATTGGCATTTTTTTTCTGCTTTATCAGGCTTTGAAGTAGGAGTCAAGACATCAGAATTTCAGTCCAATTTGTATCTCTCAGTAGCTATGTGACTTTAGACAAATTCACTGATCTTATTTGGGCCTTTTTCCTTATCTGTAAAATTAGGTGCTCTAGATCAGAGTTGTCAAACTTTTTCTGTAAAATGTCAGATTGTAAGTACATTAGGCTCTGCAGGCCATGTCTCTGTCACAACTACTTGACACTGCCATTGAAGTGCAAAAACTTCCATAGACAATAGGTAAACAGGTGGGCATGACCGGGTGCCAATAAAACTTGTCTATGATAAAAAGAAGCAGACCTATTTGGCCTGTAGGCCACAGTTTCCCAGCCCCTATTCTAACTTGTGTTGGAGACTCCTTCTAGCTTTAAGTATAAAAGGTCTGATGACCTACAGTGCTGTTGTTAGTGTCCTTTGACTCCTTTACACCATTCTAGAGCATCATCTCCATTAACAATACAGTGATGAGAATCACTACCACTATTTGTGTATCTGCGGCCCAAGCTTTTTTTTTGGTACTTTATTCATTTCTCCCAACGAGTCTATTAGGTGGATGCTATTATAATCCTCATTTTATGTAAGAAGGAACTGAGTTGAGAGAGGTTCCTTAACAGGTCCAGAGCCACAGAGCTGGTAACAGCAGAGAACAGGCCAGTAGGACTCCAAAGCATTTGTTAAGTTCTCTCTATCTCATGTGATGAGCACAGTAGAGAATTCAATTTTCCTGATGAGGAAAACAAATCTTAAATATACTAATCTAAAGATTAAGCTACAAAAATTTCATGTAGACTATTTTTTAATTGTAAATAAACAATTAGTTACCGACTTAAAATGTTAACTTTAAAATGCAAAGCCAGCAAAAGAACACATTGATGCCCTCAAAACACTCACCATCTGTCTGGCAAGACATATGAAAGAATCGTGAACATAATACAGTTTCAGATTAATTACAGTAGAAATGCTTTTAATTACTCTTTACCTACTGCACTTGCCAGACTGACTGTCACATTCCCTTGGTCCCAGTCTGCCCACAGCACTCTGAATGCTTCTCCAGAGCAACATGCAGGCACTGTGTTAGTTCCGTACAGCAACTGTACCAAATTACCATAAACATAACAGCTTAGAACAACACCTATCTCACAGGTCTGGAGGTCAGAAGTCCAAAATTAATCTCACAGTGTAAAGTCACGTTGTTGGCCAGAATGGTTCCTTCTGGAAACTCTAAGGGGAGACTCTCTTTTCCTGCACTTTTCAACTTCTAGAAGCTATCTGTAGTCCTTGGTTTATGGCCCCTTCTTCATGTCATTTCAACCTCTTGCTTCCGTAGTCACATCACATGTCACAGTATGGACTCTCACACTTCTGCCTCTGTCTTACAAAGATCCTTGTGATTATGTTGGGCCCATACAGTTAAACCAGGATAACCTCCCCAACGCAAAATCCTTAACTTAATCACATCTGCAAGGCCCTTTTTATGTGTAAGGAAACATTCACAGGTTACTGGGATTGGGACACGAACATCTTTGGGGAGCTGTCATTCAGCCCACCACCCAATCCCCCAACTTCTCCTCCCACAGGGGAATTGTACACTTACCAATAATTTCTTATTTCCAGACCTGCTTTTGTGCTTGTTCCTGTAACTAGCTAATTTATTGCAAAATCATGAAACAAGTCAAATCTGAGGGCAAAAAGAGAGTTGCAGTATCTGTGGAACACAAGTTAAATGAACCAAGGTAAATCATTTAAAAAATGTGGCCAAATTAGGTGAAGTCAAAATAATCTGTGAAAGTATGAGAAAAAAAATCAAACTCCAGAGAATATCTATAAATATATAAAAAGTATGTGATTGGGATGTGTGGGTCCTAGACCTGCCAGGTCTGGGTGTGATCCATGCTCACGGCTAGGAATAGGACCTGGACTGAGAACATTACATTAGTGTAGTAAGGGTGCCTGCGCCTAAAATATGTAAACACGCTCCAGCTTATTGTGTCACGCATGTGTAGCTGAAGGCCACTATTGTACTCTGCTATGTGTGGAGATGTGGTCTTTTGGAGAGCAGGAGGGGAGCACAAGAAGTGCGCATGATACTGTGCTCCCCCGCAACAGAGGTGCGCTCCCTGCAATAAAGTTGGTACCTGCCGTTTCATTCTCATGTCAGCCCCTTGTGTATTCTTCCAACTGGGCGTCTCACCATTGAAACTTCCCTTCTCAATCAGCTCAGTGCTGATAGGATGGCTTGTGTAAGAAAGATCACTCAGAACCCTTCTCCAGGATGACCTATTGGAACAAGAAGAGTAGGCCTCTCATCAAAAAAACTGGGCAACAAATGTGCATTTAAATGTTTTTGTTACAAGTTTAAAGTATTTAAATTATGACATCCCCAGTTTAACCAACATTTTGTTACCTAACCAACATCTTATCAGTCTTAATAAAAGAGGTCCTATTAAATTTGATTCACAGTTTCAGAGACAATATTAATCCCTTTGGGCTGCAAAAAATTGGGAAGAAGTTTTGATCGAAAGAGTGGGGCTTAAAGTACACTTCAAAAGTTATGTAGGATCTCAATAGGTGGTTGGGGGTTGAGGAATGTGCATGGATGAATAAAATAACATACAGTGGCCCTCCAGATCCTTAGGTTCCACATCTGCAGATTCAACCAGCTGCTAATGGAAAATATTTGGAAAAAAGTTAGTGTCGTTGACGTGTATATGTAGTTAGGCATACAATGGTTGCATGTCTGTAGCGAATATGTAGACTTTTTTCTCTTGTCATTACTTCCTAAATAATACAATATAACACACCATATTATATAAGGGACTTGAACATCCTTAGAGTTGGTATCTGCAGCAGTCCTGGAACCAATCCCCTGAGGATACCAATGGATGATCCAACTCACAATTGTGGGGGTAAAATGAGTAGAAATAATAATTTCAACCCATTTGGTTTGAATCCATTAGGTTAAGCCACAAAAATTCTACATAAACTATTTTTTAATAACAAAATATGGTTCTGAGTACAAATCCCATTCCAACAGCATTAGGAACACCTGAAAGCTGGTTAGAAATTCAGACTATCAGGCCTCCCTCCAGAGCTGCTAAGTCAGAATCTGCATTTTAGCAAAATCACCAGGTAATTTATTTGCATATAACCTGTGAGAAGAGCTGCTTTAGAGAGAACTAAATGGCACTGAAAAGTTACTATAGCACACGCAAACCAGAAGGGCAACTAAATTTATTAAGCACCTACTGTGAGCCAGGCAAACTGCACAATGCTTTTGTAGACTCTGCCCTATTTAATTCTCCCGTGTCCCAGTCTTGTGAAACAGTGTTGATGTTTATTTTCAATAATAAAATAATCTTCTCTTTTCTCTGTGATCCCTTTGGTTGAAGGTGATGTAAAGAATACATTAGCATCTCAAAAACCTCAAATAATCACTTTTTGAATTTCAATATGTAAAATATTTTGACATAATTTTTCTTCACTCTGTTTCCTGGGTTGCAAATTCTTACAGCTGGGATGATTTCAGATGCCTTGATAATTTTAACCTATATGAAAAGAGAGGCAACTCAAAAGCACTTTGCTTAGGATGGGGTAAAATAAAATAAATACATGCAAATTAGGTAGAAGTTGGGAATGATAAATCAGACTGAGCCAAATCTTGGAGCATTAGGAATGCATTCTGACCACTCCTACAGTACTGCATGCCTCAGCTGTTTATGCAAAAAAAGAGAGGGCTTTCTCAAGGAGGCATTGAGACAGTTTTCCCTTGCCTTGCCCAGACTGGAAAAGATGAAGGTCCTGTATCTTCTTGCTCCTCCCTCAGTTCATTGCTCAGCCCACACTGAACAGTTGCATAGCAGCAGCCCAGATGTTGTGTGCTGTGGAGAGCCATGAACGTGTGGGAGTACCTTGCTTCCTGGGTTGATTTTCAGTGGACCGCCTGTTCTGACTAAACTTTCAATGAGAAAGATTTGGTAGGTCCCCACCCAGCTCTTCTCTTCATACAGTCTGGAGGTTGCAGGCAGATTGTCCCTAAAACTGCCCCAAGTGTAAAGTGGAAGGCTGAGTCCTAGCACTCACTGGCTCACTGCCACTGGACCTGACCCCAGAACTAAACCTAATTGTGAAGGCGAGAGAGGTGCTGAGAGGATAGGAGGGTTGGGTTGTGTGGGACATTCCTTTTCCTTGGACTTTCACAGATCACATGTGTCATTCCAGAATAAGAAATCTGAGCGTGGGAAGAGGTGGGTTAACCCTGGAGAAAAGGAAATGAGGATTGTGGGTCTCTGAAAAAACTGGAAGCTAAAAAAAATCAGCCTGTGCTTACCAACCATGATTCAATGAGAGCTTTGCTGGCTTTCTATACAGCTTTAAAAGTACCTTATATCTAAGAAAAATTCCTACAAAACAAGGGATCTTCCCTGATTACTCTCTACTACCTGAATCCTTGCAGGGAGTGTAGTGTGTATTAATATTCTATTTAAAAATACTTTAAAAGTTCTACATATGTATTAACATTTAGTATTGTTTCGCACTTTAAAAACTTACCTAAATGATATCATAGTACAGGCATACCTCAGAGATACTGCGGATTTGGTTCCAGACCACAGCAATAAAGCAAAGATAGCAATAAAGTGAGTCACATACCTTTTATTTATTTATTTCAAGAACTTTCTTTTCCTTTGCATTCACAATTTGGCTAATTGTTTGGCATAACAGGCCTAGCTTTGGCATACCTTTCTCATTATGCTTAATCATTTCTAATTTTTTATTTAAAGTGAAGGACTCTTCCTTATACTTCAGCACTTAGAAGCCACTGTGGCTTATTAATTGGCTCAATTTCAATATTATTGTGTCTCAAGGGATAGGGAGTCTGAGGAAAGGGAGCGAGATAGGGGAATGGCTGGTCAGTGGAACAGAGAGAACATATACAATATTTATGGATTAAATTTGCTGTCCTGTAGCTTGTGGTGGTCCCCAAACAAGTATAATAGCAACATCAATGATCTCTGATCACAGATCACCATGATAAATAGAATAATAAAAGTTTAAAATATTGCAAGAATTAACAAATGTGACCCAGGCACATGAAACAAGCAAATGCTGTTGGGAAAGTGGCACTAACATGCCCACTCAACACAGTGTTGCCACAAACCTTCAGTATGTAAAAACCCTGCAATATCTGTGAAGCACAATAAAAAAGCGCAATAAAACAAGGTATACCTGTGTCTATTTATCCTGAAACTGTGTATTCAATGACTCGATACTATGTTTGGAGATTTGTACTGAGATTTGATACATAGTTACAAATTATATATTACATTATTATAGATTATATATTGTTTTAGCTAACTGTATGGTATTCTAATTTATAAATATATATAATT
Source organism: Cynopterus sphinx (assembly GCA_030015415.1). Classification (NCBI taxonomy): domain Eukaryota; kingdom Metazoa; phylum Chordata; class Mammalia; order Chiroptera; family Pteropodidae; genus Cynopterus; species Cynopterus sphinx. The sequence goes on along the minus strand of CM057389.1, from coordinate 23,348,180 downwards.
TTATTTGTCTATTGTCCAACTGAAGAACATTTAGATTGTTTGAACTTTTCACTATTTTAATTTTTCACTATTGAAAGTCTTATGTGAATAACTTTATTTTTTCTCCCCATCAGGCTGGCAGTGTCTGGACGATATGATCAGTACATCCCATGGTCACAGCCCATTTTTACACTGCCTTTCCTATTAAGTCCCCTGGTCTAACATGATGTTATCTGGGATCTGGTGCTGGTGAGTCAAAAAGTCCTCAGACAGTGGTGCTTTCTGAGGTTCTACAGGTAGAAATGAAAAGCTCTTACCCAAGATACATCCCTGTGGGAAAAAACAACTGACCCGTCCGAGATAAAAAGGGCCCTTCAGGGGCTAACTTTCTATCAAGTTTCCACCTGGTCTCACTGAGGAATAGAGTCACGTCACAGGTTTGGTGTTGATCTCTGTTGCAGACAAATCGGATGTTCGACAGTGAAAGTAGCTAGAGCGATCTGGTCTTGGTAAGTGTTGGAAGTACAGTTAGTCCTAGCTTTGCGTGGTTCTAACACACGCGACTTTCTGTTATCATGTTGAGCCCTGCAACAACATGGCTCAAATTCCAGTTACAATAGTGTATTAACTGCATAATTGAATAGAATACAAATTTTGCTTTAGCTTTTTAGTCCACAAATCACTATGCAAATGGAAGATGCGTAATATGACCAGTAATTGATTATGTCATTTCTTTCAAAGTCCATTGGCAGTCACTGCACATCTGTTGTTCAGTTCACACCCGGACAGCCAAGCATGTAGTTCTGTTGCCTGTTTCCTTGTGAATAATGGGTACTTGAAAGAGGAAATTGGCCAACAAAGATGTAAGTGCAGCAAAAAATCCAAAAAGTGATGATGCTGGAAGTGAAATTTGAAGGGAATGAGTTATAGAAAAAACAGATGATGTGGGAATGTGGGCATCACTGCCCTTCAGGAAGTCTAGATCTGCTAACTTAGTGGGGGCAAACTCCTTGACCTGAGTGAGAAAGTGGTGTGTCAGAAGAATGAAGATGTCCCAGAGGAAGTGGACCTGGCAAAACTTCACGTTGAAGCAATGCTTAGCGGTTTTTCATGACGCTAAAAGCACAAAGGATAAAATGTTGGAAGCTAATCCAGACTTAGAAGAAAGCACAAAAATTCATCGTAGAAGCATAGGAAAGCTGCACTCTCCATATTATAAATTATACAAGAAGAAAGTAAGCACCATCCACAGTACTTTTGCTATGTTTATTTACATAAAAACAAACCACTTTAATTTTCAGTGTTTCTAATATTAAAAGTTAAATCATACTAAAATATTAGTTATGCTACTGTTTTTATTTCCCTATACATTTATAACTGACAGTAAAACCGTTTTTAATATTTACAACTGTAATTTTCCCCAGTGATTAAGACTGATTCTCATGGTTGCAAGGTCCTTTTTACCACACTGCTCCACTGTGCAAGCGAGGACTGCCTTTATGCGCTGTTGGAAGTATATACAGTCTTCGTCTCTGTCATGGGGTCCACTCCATTCACACGCCCTTGGTGCCAATCCTGGGGTGGTCAGTAGATTAAGATGTTCAGAGTATGAATTGTTGAAATCTTCGGGGACATCCACGAGGATGTCGCCACTCCATTTGTTAGAGTTAAAAGTTTTTCTAACCTGACCTTGACAAAGACTCCTTAATTTTTTTTTTTCAGGTCAGCCTCTTGGCTGAAAAAGACCTAAATTTTTTCTGTCCTGACATTGCAGGGTGGAGGGAGCATCTCTGTATGCATCCAACAAGCCTTCTGGCTTTTACACCTGATTTTCATACTTGGCTTTCACCCTCAGCTGCTCCTTGTCTTTCTGTAGAACATCACTGGCACTTAGTAATAGTCACCCAATCCCCTTATCCTTACATCTATCCTTTTCCTTCTAAGTCTCAGAGGTCTGATATGTTGCACCTGTAGGTACTTTTGCTCCTAATGGTACACACGCCCAATTCCCCTGTAGCAGAAGACTTAATTGAACTGCCACCTGTGGTAGTGGCGTCTGGGCTCTACCTGCCACCAGGGGTCCTCACAGCCAGCCTGGTGATGTGTGATTCACTTCTAACCCCTCTACTTACTGGCTGCTTTCTTGAACTATTCCCAGCACCAAAGGTTGCAGGTTAGTGTCTCCCCTAACTATTGTAGGATGGAGAAAGCGGGATTGCATTGAAGAAGTTAACTGAGGATGTTGGCCCAACGAAGCCTTTGGCAACCCAGCAGGAAAATCCTGAGCAAGTATTGTTTATCAGAGTTTCTGCCCTAAAGCCAAAATGGCTATGCCTTTATACCCCAGTTCTCTTAGTCATTGGATTCAGACTGTCATGGGAAGAACTTTACCTTGAATAGAGCAGCTCAGGCAGCTGTTTACTGACCACACTCCCTGCAGCTGGGCAGCACGTCCTTCTCTGAAGGGGCATCTAGAGGGCAGGCACATTCTGTGTCTACCACATTTGTGGGGTCCCGTTCCTCACACCCAATTCTGCCGCAAATAACAACATTGGCAGAAGTTTATTCCAGGTGCCAACCAATTGTGGAATTCCATAAAACCAGAATACACATTAAACAGCATAAATCTCATCCAGAAACTAAAATGAAGTCACTTATTTACACATTTTCGAAAGAAATATTTGCTATTTCTCCATTGCTTCATAGATACAAAGAGAAAAGTCATTTATATTTCCCTGTATTAAATCTCCTAGAAAAAAAATCTTGAATGATTTTTCCTTTCCAGTATCATTGGAAAAGCAGAGTCATCTAGCAAACCCTGTTACTAATATAAATTAAACAAAATTAAACACATTTCACATGACTGTCATGGGTTCCCTCTGAAGAGCTGAATCACATACAAAAGCAAACTCCCCAAGAAGAATAACAGAAACATGGAAAAATGAGAGGAAGCCTCACTGTTAGAGGCCCAGTTGGGAGCCTGGATGTTAGCCACGACCTGAATTTTTACAGTGCTAAAATAATAAAGTGATTTTAGTTTCCCAATAAGTGTTTTCTTAGCATCTTCACTGTTGGCTCTAGGGTTGCACATGGTCCCGAGGGCCCCAGGGACTAAATGACTCTTCCAAGGTCATAACCGACAATATGGACTAAAGCCCAGGCCTCCTGTCTCCAGGAACAGTGCTTGTTCAGGTTGCTTTCTGCTCAGCACTGAAGGATATGTTTGGTATCCATAGGTTCCCTATGGTTTTAGCCACAGGGAAAGAAAGATTTTATTTTGCTTAGGGCAGCCACTTACAGACTCTGTTTTTCCTGTTTCCCCTTCACAGGTGTGGGAGATGGGCTGTTAGCAATCCCAGCAGAAACCTTCCTTTGTTCTGCAGGTTCCTCCTGGCCTGGCTGCAGGGCTGATCAGCATATCGCAGTCTCTGAATGTAGCCTGATTTAACAGTTTAGTTCTCTTGCCTCCTCCCTACACTAACACTTGCAGATGCTGTCAGTGTGCAATGGTTCTGGGCGTGCCCTTCACCACCAGCCACACCATCTCACCTGTGCTTCTAATGGTGATTATTCACCCTCCACCACCCCTAAGAGCTGCCCTTAATCCATGACTGGCAGGTACAGGGTGTAAACATTCCTGATAGGACAGCTCTGAGCTGAGATCCACCTCTTCAAGTCACCTCTGCTTGGTGTTACCCCTTACTTGGCTCTCCTTTCTTTCCTGCCCCATTTCCTTATTCTCCTCTTGATTTTTCCAGGGAACACTTTGTAATACATTATTTTCATACGAATTTTCTGTTTCAGAATCTGCTTCCAGGAAATCCAAATAAAAAACCACCAACTCTGAAATTAAACAACAACAACAACAAGCCTCTCGAACACTTACTATGCAGCTGGGCATCAGAGAACCTTGGTTAAAATCCTGCATTGGCTACTGATTGGTTGTTTGATTAGAGACATGTTATTGAGCCTCCTCTATTAAGTTTCTTCATGTGTAAAAGAGAAAATAATCTCTCTCCCAAGGACATTAAATGCTTGTTTTTATGCAGGTGTGGATTCGGGACTTGACACTCAGAGAAGAGACCAGGTCAGTGCCTCACTGGGCAGTTGCAGTCAAATAATTTGCTAAAGTGTCTATCACTGATGCCTCTGACCACATAGTGAAAAGAATTATTTCCAAAGCTGGCTGATCAGTGGGACAAGAGAAATGGTACTTTTCTGTATCTCTCATGGGGCTAGACCCGGAAAGGTTTTGTAAGCACTTGCTAAGCTCCCAGAGTGAACGGGTGCTTTGTAGGGGACACAGTGGAAAGTAGAAGGAACATCAAGCCTGAAATGGGGAGGAAAAAGGAAGCCTCGTCCAGGGAGGTCCTGGGGAGCAACTGAAGATTCCTCAGGAAAATGGTCTTGGGGTGGGAAAGACTGGGGGCTTAGTTGCATAGGTAAAACTCGATTAGGACAGGTAACCACCCAAAGAAGCCTCCAAAACATTGTAATCCCTTACTAACTGCCAAACAATATGGTGGAGAACTGTCAGAAACTTAATGGCTAAAAAGCCCACAACACACCCTATTTTGTAGACAGAGCCTGCATTTACCAGCTGGAATGACTGAAATTTGCATAATCAATCAAGCCATTTGATTAAGGCAAGATTTCTTAATCTGGTCCCAAGGCCCAAGGACCTTGAATTCAGGGGGTCCTTAAACTTGGATGAGGAAAAATTAAATCTTAATTGTCATTTTCATCTAACTGAAATTTTACTTACAAATGTAGTCCACAAACCTTAGCACTGCCTAAGACTTTGTCACAAGTAGAAATTATACATATATTCATATAACATTATAGTCGCTGTGAATATTTCAAAATATTCTGAGGATATCATTTATACTCCTCTTATTTTGAAATTAAGACAAGTACTAGAGCTGCCTCTGGATTTTTTTTTTTAATGTATTTATAAAGAAGAACATATTACTATCTCACATTTTAAAACATAATGAGAGCATTATTTTAATATACTTGGTTTCTTTTTATTTTATTTTATGTATTTAAAACCAGCATTCTGAAGAGGAGTCCAGGGAAAGAAAAAAAAAAATAAAGATATTGAAAGCCACAGATAATAAGAGCTCATGTGAGTTATAGTTACTGTTTCCCTCTAACACTCATCAGATGAGCTTCGTTGCCTAGTGAAGAAAGGATAACAGAAAAGATAAATTTTGATGAGGGAGAGAGAAGACAAAGATATGTTGCGGAGGACAGAGCTGAGTGTTGGCACCACACCTGGGGAATCTTCAGCGCCCTGGAAGGACCTGCTTCATAAAGAGAAAGGCAGAGGATCTGGCAGCACAACAACCTTCTTTCCGCAAACTGATTCTGGATTAAGGGATGAGTCAGCCAACGCAAGGGTGCGTTTGTTAAAAATACAGATTCCCAGGCCTTGGGCTGACCATGGGCATTTGTATTTTTAACGAATATCCCAGAGGATTTGGGGATAAAACATTGAGTAGGGGTCTTGCCTATATATGCTGGGTTTGAAGAAAACGCTGTAGCTTCACAGGGAATGACTGGCTATTCTTGACATCCTAATTCGTACCTGAATTCCCAAGAAATGGAGACTGAGATCCTGCGGGTTATAATTCAGCCTCCTACTGAGGCAGCTGGACCTTTCACTTACACAGAAATTTTAAATCCTATATGGTGCCATATTTTTCAAAGCCCCAGGTCTGGGCTTTCCTTGGAATAGATGAATCTTCTAAAGAAGGTCTGTGTCTAACTACACTTCCCACTTAAGTTTAATAAAGAGTGAAATATTTACTTATTAACATACACTTATTATGTAAATCACAATGTCCTAACTTTAGTGTAATTGAATGAAGAAGTTTTGGATTTTTTTTTTTTTTTTAATTCTAAAGGGTAAATCCACAGTACGTTTCAAAGAGATTTAAATTGCTAATTTCCCAGCACTGGAATGTGAGGAAGGATTGTCTCAGATTTAGCATGAAAGCCACGTATGTATTTAACATTCCTAAGTAGTAACTTGTCTCTTCAGTTGCATTTTGGTTTGAGAAACTGCAAGAACAAATTTAGCAGAAGGGGAAACTTTATTTTAAAGGGAAAGAAAATGTATGAAGAGCCTCTTGCCCCAGGGAGAGCTTTCTCTTTAGTCTCCCACATGATTTTGTACCTCTGATCACATCGGAAAGAATCTTTTTTTACCCCAGTGCTGTCTGAGTTCTGCATTTCAGTGCCAGAACAAGGAAGTGAAGGGATATGTAAGACACACACGTAATAGAAATGTGAAGTACAAGCACATCACCAGACAATGTATGTATATTGGAACAAAGACATTTTTGTCTAAGGCTTAGAGAGTCACGCCAGGGATGCTATAAGGAATTAGAACAGTGTCTCTTCTTTCCCAAACCCAGCGTTGCCTCAGCCACTTCCCTAGTGGTTATTCTCTTTTGAGTGGCCAAGACATGACATTTTGACTGGCGACAAAACCTCACTGTGACATTTCTATGGCATAATTAGTGACAATTCAGTCCGTTTTTATTGGACACCTTCCACATATCCCAGGATCTGGGTTTAGCCCTGTATGGACATTGGCTCACTGACTCCTAACAATAACTCCATTAGGTTGGTTTTATCAGCTGTATTTTGCAAGAATGGGATTTTAAAGTGGCTGGCATACAGTAAGCACCCATTGAATGGTAGCTATTGTTTTAAATTATTATTTGTCCTTCTAAGAAAGACTTGCAAAACAACAAGTGTTGGCAAGGATGCAGAGAAAGGGGGACTCTCATACATTGTTGGTAGGATTTCAAATTGGTACAGCCACTATGGAAAATGGTATGGAGGTTTCTCATAAAATTGAAAATGGATATACCTTTTGACCCAGCAATTGCACTTCTGGGTATTTATCCAAAGAATACCAAAACAATAATTCATAAAGATTTATGAACCCTAATATTCATGACAGTACAATTTATAATAGCCAAGATATGGAAGCAACCTAAATGCCCATATATAAGTGACTGGATAAATAAATTATGGTTCATATATATATAATGGAATATTACTCAGTCATTAAAATATGAAATTCTACCATTTGCAACGACATGGATAGACCTAGCGGTTTGATAGACCTAGAGGTTCTTACTCTGAGTGAAATAAGTCAGACAGAGAAAAATTAATACCATATGGTTTCACTTATATTTGGAATCGAAGGAACAAAAAGAACAAACTAATCGAAAACAGACTCACAAATACAGTGGACAATTTGGTGATGAACAGGAGGAAGGGGGGTTGAGAGGCTGGGAGAATGGGGTGAAGGGTTAAAGAAGTACAAATTGGTAGCAGATGGATCGTCACAGAGATGGGGAGCACGGCAGAGGGAATGCAGTTAGCATTAATATGTTGGCCAGGTGGAGGGTCAGTGGAGGGAGGGAGCAATTAGTGGGACTGTTTTATGAACATTATAGATGTCTAACCAATGTACTGTATACTTGAAACTAATTCAAATAAATAACAAACAAACAAATAAATAAATAAATAAAACTTCTATCTGTGTGATCAGGATGACTTCAAACTCTTACTAGATCCTTGGAAAAGAAGTTCAGTTTTTATAGATGAAGACGGGAAGGAGGCAAAGGGCAGTCTAATACAAACCCAAGGCTGAAGGAAGACAATTATAAGGAGTACTTGGGTAACGAGGAGTAACTAGCTTGTTTGAATGGAAGAGTTTGTATAGAGGTATATTTGGAGCCATGCCTGAAAAGATAACTTTGGGTCTAGTTTTGGAGCCTTGTTTGGCCAGTAGTTTGGATGTGAATTTAAAGGCAAAGGTAGCTCCATGGAGGTTCTGATTGGGAGCTGTTCTGAATTTGGTGGTGAAGGAAGGAGAATGAAGAGAAATGCTCTTTAGAAATATTGCAGTTTTGTAGGTATAAAGTGACAGAATCAGAGTCTGAACTAGGATACTGGCTGTGAGAAAGGAAAGGGTTTGTGTGAAAGAAATTATGCTAAAGAACTTATTAGAACATGCAGCCAAGTAAAAGTTGAGGAAAATGATGAAATCAAAGAGTTTGAAATCTTAATCTTGAAAGAATTATAGCATCATTCCCAGAAAAAGAAGATGGTTTTCAGAAGAAGATTGGTAGGCCTGACTTTGAACACACAGATTTTGATTAGAGTGAACCATCTAGATGAAACTGTCCACTAAGCAGTTGCAAATGTGGGATGAGTGAATAGTTTAAATTCTAGTGGAATGGAAGGAACAGAGAATGAAAAAGCCATTCTTTGGGGAAAAAAAATCATCTTTCAGGAATAGAGGAGGAAGGGAGCCATTGAATAAGGCAGGGGACATGTTTGACATGTAGAAAGAAAAACAACGTAGTAAGCAAGTGTCAGGTAAGCCAAGTGAGGAGACAGATTCTAGTCAGTGATGGAGGGTAGTCAAAAAGGAAGAGGACAGTGGTGGCCACTAGACATTTGTCAGGGCCACTCACCTCCTGACCTTCCTGCTCTGAATGGTATGTAAGAAGGTTGTAGGGACTTAGGAGAAAGGAGGAAGCTTTGCAGAGTAAAGATTACAGGTCTTGCATTGATATTTGTATTCACAGCCGCACAAATCAATCTCAGTCATGGTAGTAGCACCATCTTTGAACACAGCAAGTCCATCATTTCATTATTCAAGTCATTGTCAACATCATCTTGAACCATCTTACAGCTTGGGCTGCAAGTATAGAAACATGGACTCAAACTGGTATTAACAATAAATTGGAAGTCCTGAGGTAGAGTAGACATTGCAATTGGTTGATTAGGGGCTCTGCTAAATCATTAAAAACTGCTTTTTTTTTCTATTTCTCCTCTCTGCTATCCCCAGTGGAAGCTTCTTCATCAGGGAAGTAGCAAAATGGCTGCTACTGTTCCAGATACCACAACAGAAGTATACCTATTTGGAGGAATAGAAGAAACTACCTCTTTCTGTAGCTCTCTCCTGAGAGTAAGAAAACTTTACAAAACTCCCCCAGCAGACTTCCCCTCGTGTCTCACTGGCCAGAATCAGGTTACCTGCAAACACCTGACACAGTTATCGGTAAGAAATGGCATTGCCTTTGGAGGAATCAGACCCATTCATGACAATTTCTTCTCAAATATTTAGCTACATGAATGAATCCCTGCACAAAATTAGGATTCTGTATCAAAAAAAGAAGGAGCGAATGGGCCCTGGGTGGGCAACTCTTAAGTGGAGGGTACATTATTAGTCTCTGCGATTACAAGGAAATGTTTGCTTAGGATCCTTATCTAAAGGGACTTTTCATCTGCTGGGTGGTAGACACACCAACAAATGACAACAAAGGTTTTAATACAGTGTTAGCCACACAGTAGGCACATAAAAGTATATACTGAATGAACACATACTAGTACACTCAAAATGCTAAATGAATAATACAACTGTGCCACCACAGAGATTCAGAGGACTACTCAACAAGTTCTAGTACAATGATTTATTAAACTTTGTGAGGTTTTATTAAAATGCAAATATGTAGGTTACAACTTCAGAATTCAGTAATTTCCATGGGCCCCAATTATCTGCAATTTTTTTTTTTTTTTACGCATACAGCATCTGGTGTTCCTAGATGGTCTCCCATCCAAGTACTAACTAGCCAGGCCTGACCCTGCTTAGCTTCTGAGATCGGATGGGATCAGGTGTGTTCAGGTTGGCATGGCCACAGACAATCTGTATTTTTAATTAGAATCCTAGGGGAGTCCAGTACAAGCTCCTCTGGTATTAGGAAAGTTTTGGTTGGGTTAGATAAGCATGATTTTTTAAAAAATTGTTTACTAAATCATCAACTTAAAGAATTAGCAGTTTACTTTCTGATATTTATAAAGCAGTTGCTGGATCTTTAAAATAGCATTTTCTAGTTCTAATCAAAGAACCATATGTACAAAGAGAAGTCATGTACTTTTCTACTTTTGGGCCTGAACTTATTGACTGATGAAGAAAACATGAATTATGTCTGAAATTTTCCCAAATTTGAAGGCATTTTCTTTATTTCTTAATAGAATCCCATAAAATTATTAGGTTGCTTTTTAATAATAAATGGGAAACAGTTGCTTGTACTTATCCTTCCTTCCCACACCAATTTCACCCTTCGATTTCTTTATAATTTATTTTACCCAGCAAACCTACGGGTATAGGGACTTTCATTTCCTCCTTGTTTGCAGAATTTACATTTATTGAAAGGAAACCTTAGTTTGCTACAGCTTTTATTGAACTGTTTGAAATGAAGAAATACAGTCAAAATTCCAACCAGCAGTTTCATTCATGTTTGTTTTCATGTTGCTAATATCATTTTCATTTATATCCCATTAGTATTTTTCTCTCTTTCATAATTTACCCTTTACTTCTGGGTCATAGTCACTCCCTTTGTTTGGGGTATGTATGAACATGTGTATATTTTATTTTCTCAATGAATACACTGATATTTATGCACCATTTTGGATCGGATGTTAGTAAATCCTATTTGGAGAATCATATAATAATTGTAAACATAGTCATAATAAAAAGTATGTAAGAAGTATGATTTCAAAGGACTCTCACTTTCATTATCTCAAATCTCAAATTTTATGACATACTAATATTAATCTCATTTAACAGGTTAGGAGCTTGATATTTTCCCAGGACCATAAAGCTAGTAAATAGTGGAGTCAGGGAAAAAAGAAAAACTGTTTTTGGTATACCATGGTAGATTTGATAATGTCTTATAACCTGGATTTAATCTTATAGGATTATTTTTTAAAGTTAAAAGATCATCTCACATGCTAATAATACATTATTAGCTATATCTAGATGCTGTCTAAGCATATCGCTACTTTTGGGGTTTTATTAATGTCAGGATTGTTTTAGCACAATCTGAGTGATAGTACTTTAACTTTTAAAAGTGAAAGTTAAAGCTTCAAAAGTATACATGCATGCACCTGTGTGTAAACAGAAAGTCAGTTATGATTATTCACATGGTTTTTTAGATACTGCTTGTGTTCAGCTTCTGAGGCAGTTTTTTTGCTGGAGAATCGGAGCTCTGTATCAGTCTCTAAATCCAACCTTGAGGGAACAGAGGTGTGAGAACCTCTAGCTCATTATGCCGAGATTCATGATCATCACCCTGTGCCTAACAGACCAGCTACTGTTTTGGTAACTTGACAACTGCCTTTTGAGATCCAATTCCCCTCCATGTATTCCAGTTCTATTCATAAATGATAATTATCATTTTGTGGTGAGCCACTGGGTACCAGGTATTTGCTTAAATATATTATCTCATTTACTTGCTTAAATGTATTATTTCATTTAAACTTAATAAGCCTCCTGAGGAGTTTACATGTGAGAGAACTGAGATTCATACACAGTAGCAAATGACAGAACCAGGCCCACCATATTCATTGCATTGAGCCTCTGCCTAACACCTAGTCCTTCTAGGATCATGCTTTCCAACCCTCCTTCCCTTTATCCAGCCCATGCTCTCTCTTGATCATCACAAAACTCTCAAGAGCCCCAGAGAATCAGTTATGCCAACAATATTTTGCCAGATATTAATTTCTATAACTTGTATTAAATTCACTATGTCCTCTCTCCACAAATAAAATTAATCATATTTTTCAAAGTACATCTACACTTGGTCTGAGGATCCCTACTTTGGAATCCAGGTCCCATGTCATGCATGCCTTTTGCTACTGTACAGTTCAGGGCCAGAATCCTACTGCTAAACTCTAGGGCAAGAGCCAGGGTTCTTCCAAAGGCTCATATACCTCACTGAATATCTGCCAGGACCACCTGTCACTGTGCTATGCTGACATGACTTAGTGTGCAGTACAGTCCTCCACATCTACCCTCATGACCACATGACAGCAGTTCCTGAGGTCTGTTCCTGTATCCTCTGGTCAGGTTTTACAGAGCAGTCTAGACTTCTCTCCCACCTTGCAGATAGCTCTTACTTATCCAAGTCTCTAATGCTTCACTTTCTCTCGCCTTTACACTTATACTTGCTTTACTCTCATGGGCCCATACAGTGTGTTCCATTCCCTTTCATTTACTAGGCAAAGACTGATCATTATGACCAAGTTCTATGCAGATACCAGCCTGACCTCTGACCTTAAATTCACTCTAAACCATTGTTCAAGTAAACTATTTGTAAACATTTTAGTTTAGTTTAATATGTATTTCTCAAACAAGAACTTATTGCATGCCTTGAAGGAGCTGGCAGTCCTGTCGGGGGGAGTTGTTGTGGGAAGGGTTGTCAAAAAATGTGAAGAGTTTGGGATTTTATCCTGCTTACAAGCTAACAAGTTAGTACGCTATATTTTAATAGATTCTGTATAAAACACAAGTCTCTTGAGATAGAGAAAAAAGAGTTTATAATTCACAGTACAGTAATTGACATCATCTCCCTTTGCCTCTGAGTCCTCCAGGGTTACATGAATAGACTCACAAACAGTGGGTTGCACTACAAGAGAGGAACTTTGAGCTGAGGGAACCCAAATCTTTCAGACTAAATAGCATAATATACCTAGACAAACATACCATACTAATACAAGATCATAATAATAGTGGAAACTGAGTGTAGGGTTTATGGGAACTCTCTGCTACCTTCGCAAACTTTCCATAAATAAAAAATTATTCTACATAAATATTTATTTACCTAATCTTTACTCTGGAGAGAGATACTATATCTTCCAACACTGTTTGTTATATCAACTGCCTTGAAAACAAAGTCAGGAACAATGACAGAAATGCAAGAAACCCATTAAGCATGATTTTCCAGCAATAGCCACCCCCTCCTTCTACACTATCTGGCTTCTGGTGAATTTTCTCATAAATATGGTGCTCCACTGGCCACTCTGATTAACTCAACAGGCTGTGACCAAATCTATTCAATATGTCTCATGTAGATCTTATTAAGACCACTGTAAACAGGAATCTCAGCAGCAGCAGGAGGAGGCATCCTGCAGTCCTGGCCTCAGCTAAGTCTCCTGTGGTCTCAGAATCAACCCATTGACTAAATTCCAGAAACCACCAGAGTCTAATTTAAGAGAGGTCAAGGAACTCTCTCCTTCAATTTCAATACTGATCTTTCCCTTTGGTCCAAGCCATTCATTTAGGCACAGCAGTATATATTAGCCATTGCCTGAGCCTATAAAAAAGGACTTTGAAACAATTTTACCATCTTATAGAATTCCTGGCCTGTAAGTTGAGGCTGACCTGAATGTCTTCCATAGTTGAGTTGGTGACATTGATCACTTCAACTACATTCAGAGTTGCTAATTGGATGACCTCCATCGTAGCAATAACTGGTTGTCGATTGTGCATAAATAATGAATAACCAAAGATAATTAAAGGAAGTTTCATTTTGGAGAAATCTCTGCAGTCATCTGCGAACTACATGATTTACTAGTGTTTTATTAAACACTTGCAGGTCTCTTACAATCACTCCTAAGGTTCAAGACACCATGCTTTTAGAAGCGACTCAAGATAACGCCTGGCTTCCATGCAAGAAATATAGTCTTGGGGGAGCACATGGTAGTCCAGGAAAGAAAGTGTTATTTACAACTGTTGCCCCACCCCTCAAATCAGACCCAAACCATTCAGTGGGTGTAAGTTGACAGTACCACAAACACAGCCCCTCCTCAAGCTGTTCTCAGGTGGCTTTGAATAATTAAGTCCAGTCATTGTTTATGGAGGAGCTGCCTGTGGGTGGTCAGACTAAACTCTCCTGTTTGTCTATGTCACCAGGCAGTAGCGTTTATCCACCCTAAGGAATGACTGAGCAGTGTCTATAGGAAAGGGGGTGGGAAGATATCAGAGGTATTGACAGGTGTTTTGAGTAGGAGGTGCAGGAGCTGGGGCCATGCCTTACTGCTTTAGGTAGACATCCTGGTAGGGTTAAGAGGAATGGCAATCAAGCCTCAAATGGTGCTCAGAGCCATCTGGCATGGGATGGCAGACCCAGCAGTGAGTTAAACCGAAGGTGCTTGCAAAAGTTTAGGAGAATCACTTAAAGATGTTTCCTTCCTGAAAAAGCTTCCAGGGATGATTCTGTTTATTTGTTTGTTTTTTTGTTTATGCAAGGCAACCCTTCGTTGACCTCGCAGATTGAAAGAACATTGTCAGCTTACAATCCCTTATTTTTTTAGTTTTTACACCTACAGAACCTGGTCTTCCTAGGTTGTCTCCCTTGCAAATGCTAACCAGGCCCAACCCTGCTTAGCTTCTGAGATCAGAGGGGATTGGGCTTGTTCAGGGTAGCATGGCTGTAGACTCCAGGGATGATTCTCAAGGACAAAGATCCTTAAGGTCCTCCCTCCCCTACACCTGCTGAGGTCTAAAGTGTTACTTTCTCAAGTGCTGGGCTGTTGTTCTCTATCACCACAAAAATCAGTGTGTCCCACTCGAGTAGCTATACCTCCATATTTTCTCAATCATTCCATATTTTCACATAGACCTTTCATCAGGAAGAGTTATGCACAAGGCAGAGGACAGTTTTAGAAATTTACAGCAATTTATTATGTCTCCACTTTGGCTCATATGGTTCACTGTAGGAAAACTTGGTAAGTAGTACATTCAACAAAGAGGTCATTATCCTTATGATCCCTACAACTGTTGGTTGATAGGAGATGGGACCTTCTGCCTACTGAGGACAAATATTAGTACTTGTCATTTTAAGGAGCAAACTTGAGGATGACTGCCAGAATGGTGAAGAAATGCCACTGCCTGGAGGAGAGTTAGAAGCATAGTAAGCATGGGCCCATTTAGAGCCTTTGAGACAACATGAACAGCAACCACCTCCCCAATTCTTCTTTATTAACAGACAATAAAGCAGAGGACCATTTATTGTTCAGCAGACCATACAATTTAGCCTACAACTGATTCCCAGGGACCAAACAATTTGGCTTACTATCAATTTCTAAAATGTTTGAACTTCTTGAAAATTCCATGAGTTGGCCCATGAGATTTTCTCTTATAGACAGCTATATCTCTGATATATCCCATATTGTCATTAAGAAAGAGTTCAAGAACTGGGAATAGTTTGAGATTTTAAGTTAGCCTGGTTTGTCACAGTTTCATGGATACCGGTAACTGACACAGGATCCTTAGGCCAGAGACAGAGTACTTTTACTCACAGCACAGCAAGCAATATGAGCACCTGAATTTTTGCATTAGTTTCCCCTTTCCCCAGTTTCCACAGCAAAACATGAATGGGTCCAGATGGATGTGGGGACATACAGTCAGTTTCATTATAGGAGAATACCCCTGAACTCAGGGAACCCAAATCTTTTATACTGAATAGTAAGTGTGAGTATTCAGTAGTTCAGAGGGAAACTTTACCTCTCTTCCAATGTTGTTTGCTACACAAACAGACTTGAAAAGATAATCTGGAACAAAAGACAGTGTCTGTACTCACAAGATATTTAGAAATGTGAGAGATCCACGAGTAATCATTTTCCTACAATAGTCACAGTAATATTCAATCAAATACTAAGGGCTCAGTTAGAGATATTCAAAATGTCCTTAGAATGGTTGGTCATTAGTTTTGTTGATAATTTTTTAACTACTTCCTTCAGTAAATCAATTATTTTGAAAGATGTTTGTTTGTAAATCGAGAAATTAGGTGTAACAATAAAATAAGAGACTAAAGAGAAGATGTTTATAATTATTAAATATGTTAGGGGTGTTTTGTATATTTTTGCTTTTTTTTCTTTTGCTTAACTGATTATTTCATTATAGCTACTGAATGCTAACTTCCTGTGCTATTGGTTTTAGGCTATTTGTGTTAATAAGATAAAAATTAAATAGATTTTGTCCATAAGCAACCACTTCTTAGTACAGAACAGTAGTTGTTTAAAATCTTTCTTGCTGTCTCATTTAAAGCTGCTTTGAGCAAATTAGAAAGTAATAATAGTTCCAGTGAGTAAACTGGTGTAGATGATAGTGGCTTCGTTCATCCCTCTTGTGATCACACCAAAGTTGTGATGAAAACACGGAGGAAACAACAAGCAGAGTTACCTGAGGTCTAGATGAACAGAAGCCCTACAACTAGGGAGAGAGATAAGAAGTCACCCTGTAATGGTAGAAGTTAGGAGGGGCAAAGATGCAAGACTTCCTGGTACTGAGTGGCTGATGGGACAGAGGCAGCACCAGCGGCAGCCGGTAGATGCAGACGTCTCTTAAATGGACTAGGTCAGTGACTGAACTTTCGTGGTGACAAACCTGCTCACTCTAAGGGGATGGTAGGACACCATGGATTTATAAGGGGACACTGAGTTGTTGGAGTGAGGGCCAGAGGCAAGGCTTTCTCCCAGGCAGAAGTGCCGGTGGTATCCATTGTTCCTCTTTTGAGCCTGCCCCATTCCCCGGACATAGTGCCGCCATACCTGAGACATCATCAAACTGGATAACAGAGGTTGTTCTGCTCAAAGGATTTCCTGAAACTCCGCCTCTCTCAACTTGCGGCCCTACTCAAGCTATGTCCAGCTGCGTCCTCAGTGAGTCTAGTGCTCCTTGCTGAGCAGCTCCAAGACCCACACTGGTGGCAGCTGGCCTCGGTTTTTGGCATGGCCTCTTGAGGCAACTATAAGCACAACAGCTACAGATTGCTTGCTGAATCTTAACAGGTGGACCCGGAGGAGCACAGGCTGGGGCTAAACTTGGCCTGCAGCTGAACCCGTCTTGGGACTGTGCCACTGGACACCTACTACACAACACTGCACTAAGACCGGGAAACGTAGGAGCTTTGCTTAGTACATAGAAACAGACACAGAAAGATAGCCAAAATGGGTACACAAACAGAAACCACATAAGAGAACAGAATAGAGATCCAGGAATAATGGAGTTAAGCAATCTCATAGATGCAGTTCAAAACAGTGGTTATAAAGATGCTCAATAAACTTAGGGGAAGTGTAGGTGAGCTCAGTGAGAACTTTAACAAAGAGATATAAAACATAAAAATAGAAATGGAAACCAGTCAGAAAGGAAGAACACATTATCTGAGATGAAGAATATATTAGAGGGAATCGACAAAGTGATTGAAGAAGAGTACTGCACCACTAATACGGGAAATGGAGAACCCAAACAGAATGGCAAGAAAAAAGATACCAGGACTATAGTAATAACTTAAAAAGCTGATGAGACAAAATTAAATGTAAAAAAATCTGAGTCATAGAAGTTGAAAAGCTGTTTGAAGAAATAATGATGGAAAATTTCCCTAATCTGGTGAAGTAAATAGACATACAACCCCAGGAAGCTCAGAGAGTCCCAAACAAGATGAACCCAAAGAGGCCCACATCAAGACACATCATGATTAAAATGCCAAAGGTTAATACAAAGAGAGAATCTTAAAAGCAGGAAGAGAAAAGCAGTTAGTTACCTAAAAAGGAGCATGCATAAGACTGGCAGCTGGTTTTTCAAAAGAAACAATGCAAGACAGAGGGCCTGGCACAAAATATTAAATGAGATGAAAACTCAGGAACTACAACCGAGAATATTTTATCCAGCGATGCTGTCGTTTAGAGTTGAAAGAGAGATAAAGAGATTCCCAGACAAAAATAAGCTAAAGGAATTTATCATCACCAAGCCAATATTACAAGAAATGTTGGAGAGACTTCTTTAAGAAGAAAAAACATATATCAAAAACAGGAATAAAGAGTGGTAATAACTACATACCTAACAACAAGTACCTCAAATGGAAAAGAATTAAGTGCACCAACCAAAAGATAGGGAAGTTGAATGAATAAGAAAACAAGACCCCTATATATGTTGCCTACAAGAGACACACTTCAGATTAAAATATGCACACAGACTAAAAGAAAGGAGATGGAAAAAAGGTATTGCCTTGATGAACCTAGAGGGTATTACGCTGAAAGAAGTCAGATGGGCAAATACCACATAATTTCACATATATGTGGAATCTAAAAAACAAAATCAACGACAACAGAAACAAACTCATTGATACAGAGAATATTTTGTGGGCTAAAAGATGGGGGGGGTGAGTTGGGAGAATGGTGAAAAGGGCAAAGGGATTAAGAAGTACAAATGGATAGTTACAAAACGGACATGTGATATAAAGTGTAGCATAAGGAAAACAGTTAACAATGTTGTAATAAATGTGTAAGGAGGAAGAGGTATACTAGATTTAGTGGGGTGACCACTTTGTGAGTTATATAGATCTCTAATGATTATGCTGTACAACTGAAGCTAATATATTATTATATGCCAAGTATAATTGAAAACAATTCATTGAATTGTACAATGTAAATATGAGCAACTAATAGTCTATTATATTTCAATAAAGCCAGAAAAAAAAAGTAATAATAAAGGTAAAAAAGTCTTGAAATGAGGGTGGGAGGGCAGAACTACTTAAAAAATATTTTATCTTTCTATTTCTATGAACATTTGCTGCTCCCAAGAAAGTTTCAAAACGTTTCTAAGGAGATAATGACAAAGATGATAATTTCTATTAGCTCAGGGACCAAGCATACAGCAAACAGAAGAAAGGAACTGACAGGTTTAATTTCTCAGATAACCTCTTCCCCTCTCCTCTGTCATAAAGTGTTTGAAAATCTGGCCTATCCTTTAGTTGTGAAAGCTATTTTGTTATCACCCATTGAATGCTTACTATGTACAATACATACTTAAGACTCTGAGTGAAAAGTGATCTTAGTAAGGTTGATAAGATGTAAATAAAATTAGCTAAATGCCATAGGAGTACAATGAGACGGTGCAAGGAGAAGCTTTATGCTACAGAGGTTAAGAGTATGGACCTAGGAACCAGGTAGGACTGGGTTCAGAACTCAGATCTGCTAGTTACTAATTAGTAAAATTACATAATCATCCTGTGTTTGAGTTTCCTCATATGTAAATGAGAATAATAATAATACCTCTCTCAAAGGGTTGTTATGAGGACTAAATAAATTGTAAAGCCCACAGAAAAGTGCTGGGCACAAAGCTAAGTGCTCTAGAAGTCCAGTTGTTATTGTTGCTGTTATATGTAATTATGATGGTCAGAAAAGGATTCCTGAATGGGGAGGCATTAGTAGTGAGCCTGGTCAAAACAGGGAATGGAATGAAGTTCATGGAGACAGCCCATAGTTGACAGCCAGCTGAGGCACTAAAAAGACAAATGTCCTTGACTCCTGTTCTGGGGAAGGTTAGACACAGACACTCTTGACATGTTGCCCTGAGCCTGTGGCACAGGTTGCATATGTGCATGCATCTGAATAGAAATATTCTCAAAGGATGTACCCAAGTGATTTTCCCTAAGTCATGAAATAATGAATAATGTTTATTTTCTTCTTTTTGTTTATCTATACTTTCTAATTATTAAGTAATACATATTGTTATAACAGGGACATGTTTTATTAAAGCCATTATTCATTAAATACTTAGCATTTATTGATAAAAAATTTTGTTTCTGTTCTCCTCAAACAAGGGGCATGATATGTAGAAACTTGTGATGGTGATGAAATTCACTATACACCTGGTATGCAAGCATCAATCTCTGAGCTAGTCAGTGAACCTAACTAACATTTCAAGGTGGCAATGTGACCATAATTTATTACACAATTCTATCTAACCCTTAGCACAATACAGGTAAATATTATTGTTTCAATTTTAAAAATGAAAAACTGAGAGCATTATATGCTATGTTGTTAATCAAGAATTTGAGAAATTCTGGTCAAGATGGCAGAGTAGGTAACACCGTGCTTGCCTCCCTCTCACTACCACATTAAAATTATAACTAAACTATAGAATTATCACTGAGAATACCTTGAAGTCTAGTTGAATAGAAATTCTATAACTAAGGACATACAGAAGAAGCCACATTGAGACTGGTAGGAAGAGTGGCCCCACACCCACATGTGACGGTTAAAAATCAGGAGAAATATCTCAGCTATGGAGGTCTCAACTCCATACCAGGCTCCCCAGCCAATGGTTCTAGTGCCAGGAAGAGAAGTCCCCATAATTTCTGGCTGTGACAACCAGCAGTTTTTGTGGCTGAATGAGATGGTGAGTGGCTGGAGTACCAGGTGTTCCTCTTAAAGGGCCTGTGCATAGACTTACTCACTCATGAACTCAGTTGCTCTGGGCTCCAGCTCTGGGACAGCAGCATGAAAGTCTCCAGGGGCATATGAAAGGAACTTAATTGTCTGCTTTAGAGCAAGGGCCAAAGGGAAGTTTTCTCCCAGACAGAAGTGCTGACAAAAGTCATCATTCCTTTGTTGATGCCCGTCCCCCCACCAGGGCATGCAGATGCAGATGGGTGCCAAGTCTGAGTTTCCATCAACTTGACTAACATTGTTCGCTCTATACTGGTGATTCCCTGAGACCCCATCCCACCCAACTTACTGGCTCACTGAAGCTGCTTCCAGTGGCTTTTCCATAAATGGACTTTCGTGAAATCTCTCAAAGGTTCACAAAATCCATACAAATAGCATCTGGTCTCAGCATACCCCATACCTCTTGCTAACCAGCCCCAAGCTCAGCACTAGTACATCCAGCCACAGTTTACAGCTTAGCAACTCTCAGACACCTCTGAGCCCAGCACTTTGCAGCTCACTTTGTAACTCATACCAAGTGGCCCTGGGCAAGAGCACAAGAAGTGGGTTATCTTGGCCTGCAACAGAGCCCCTTCTAAGAAGCCCCAGAACCAACACATCTGGTGGCCAGCTTCAGATTACACCAGAGTACCATCCACACCTCCACCAAAGACACACCCAAAGGGCAGACTCAGAAGGCACCAGAACCCCACTAAAATGAATCTTCTTCCTTTGGATCAGCTCCTGCACAACAGCTCCTCCACTGTAGTCACAGGCAATCCTCACAACCAACCAATCTGTAAGAGTTCAATCTCTCTCACTGATGTGCAAACAGCAACAAAGGCTCAACTACAACAGAACGGCACACACAACCCATACAAGGACATACCTGGAGCACATGGCTCAGGTAACCAGGGAGACTGTGACACTGGGCCCCACAGGACACCTACTACATAAGGCCACTCTACAAAGACCAGGAGACATAGCAGCTTTACCTAATACATAGAAACAAACACAGGAAGGCAGCCAAAATGGGAGACAAAGATACATGTTTCAAATAAAAGAACAGAATAAAGCTCCAGAAAAAGAACTAAACAAAATGGAGATGAGCAATCTGCCAGACACAGATTCAAAACACTAGTTATAAGGATGCTCACTCAATGAACTTAGGGAAAGGATAGATAAACTCAGCAAAAACTTCAACAGAGATAGGAAACATAAAAACAGAAATTGAAAACACAAAAAAATCACTTATAAATGAAAAATACAATAACTGAAATAAAGAATACATTGGGAGGAATCGACAGTAGGTTAGATATAACGCAGAGGACCGAATCAGTAATTTGGAAGATAAGGTAACAGAAAACACCCAATTGGAATAACGAAAAGGAAAATTGTTTAAATGAAGATAATTAAGGGGTCTCTGAGACAACATCAAGCATGCCAACATTCTCATCATAAGGGTACCAGAAAGACATGAGAAAGAGCAAGGAATTGAAAACCTATTTGCAGAAATAATGAAGGAAAACTTCCCTAGCCTGGCAAAAGAAATAGGCATACATGCCCAGGAAGTGTAGAGTTCCAAACAAGATAAGCCCAAAGAAGCCCACACCAAGACACATCATAATTAAAATGCCAAAGGTTAAAGACAAAGAGAGGATCTTAAAAACAACAAGAAAGAAGCAGTTAGTTACTTACAAGAGAGTTCCCAATAGACGGAGCTGATTTCTCAACAGAAACTTTGTAGGCTATAAGGAGTGGCATGAAATACTTAAAGTGATAAAAATCAAGGACCTACAACCAAGATTATTCTACTCAAAAAAGCTATCATTTAGAATAGAACTGACAGATTAAGAGTTTCCCAGACAAGAAAAAGTTAAAGGTGTTCATTACCACCAAACCAGCATTATAAGAAATGTTAGAGACCTATTTAAGAAAAAGTAGGATAATAAAAAATAGAAAATATTAATATTAAAATGGCAACAACTACATATCTATCAACAATTACTTTAACTCATTTATAAATGAATTAAATTCTCCAATTAAAAGACAGGGTGGCTGAATGAATAAGAAAACAAAACCCTTACATATGCTGCCTAAAAGAGACTCACTTTGGATTGAAAGACACATACAGACTGAAAGTAAAGGGATGGAAAAAGGTCTTTCATGAAAATAAAAACAAGCAAACAAAAAGGCTGGGGTAGCATACTTCTACCAAATAGACTTTGAAACAAAGGCACTAACAAGAGACGAAGGACCTAGTAATCCCACTTCTGGGTATTTATCTGAAGAAACCCAAAACAGTATTTCTGAGAGAGCATATGTGAATCCATATGTTCATTGCAGCATTATTTACAATGACCAAGATGTGGAAGAAAGCTGGATGTGGAATCAATGGATGAATGGAGAAAGAAGAGGTGGTATATATGTACAATGGAATACTACTCGGCCATAAAAAGAATGAAATCTTGCCATCTGCAACAACATGGATGAACCTGGAGGGTAGTATGCTAAGTGAAATAGAGCAGAAAGACAAAGACCATAGTATCATACTTACTTATGAAATCTAGAGAACAAGAAACATGAACAAAACAGAAATAAGCTCATCGATACAGAGAGCACTTTGATGGTTGCCAGATTGTGGGGGAAGGAGGATGGGAGATGGGTGAAGTGGGAGAGGATTAGGCAGTATAAATTGGTAGATATAAAATAGTCATGGGGATGCAGAATATGACATAGGGACTATAGAGAGTAGTATTGTCATGACAATGTATGGTGTCAGACGAGTACTGAATTTATTAGGGTGATCCCTTTGTAAGTTATGTAAATGTCTGATCACTGTGTTAGATGCCTGAAACTATAATTGAAAAAATCCTTGAAAAATAAAGAAAAGTGGTAGTGTCTTGAATGTTAGTTATAATGTAGAATCTGAAATCATATCAATAAAATTTTTGCTCTGTTATGTTGAAAGAAAAAGAATTTGGGAATATGAGAACATCGTGGGTCTAGTCCTAGGGTTCTCAGCCTCAGCACTATTGACACATTAAATCAGATAATTTTGTGTTGTGGAGTTGTCCTGTGCATTGTAGGATGCTTAGCAGCATCCCTGGTTTCTACTCACTGGATGACAGTAGCATCCCTCTCCCCTTGGTTGTGACAAGAAAAATGTGTCTGAATATTGCCAATGTCTTTTGGTTGAGAACTACTGGACTGATGTATTCTATCCATTAACTGTGAACATTAAACTCTAAAAAGTCAAGGTATAAACCTCAAGCCATTTTCAACATTTAATTTCTATATGGGGCTTAGTTCTTCAACTAAATCTAATGAATGTTGTCGAAAATGTTGATGATGAAAATGGACATTAAGATGTAACAAACATATTTTGCATAAACATTTTCTTATCTTTTCTATTATTTCCACCTGAAGGTAGATCTCATGGAATGAGCCTTTTAAGGCTTCTCATCTATACTGGCAAATTGCTTACCATAAAAATTGTACCATGTTAAATTTCCACAATAGTGCAAGACTCTATCTTATCACACCCTCACCAGCATTGGTTATTGTGTATATATTTCTATCTTTGCTAATATAACCTATTTATATTTATTTTTATATATTATTTATTTTATAAACATATTTATAGTCATATTTTTGAGCACAAGTAAGAGTGAACATTTCCTTGTGTTTTAGCCAGTGGTATTTCTTCATTTCTCAATTATTTATACTTTTTGCTCATTTGTGCGTTGGGATCTTATCAATTGTTCTTTTCAATTTGTCTGAGCTCTTTATATCATATAATCTGGATAGCATAAATTTCTATCCTTCTAAAAAACTCATATAAAGCATCTGAGCTTAGAGTTTATTAAAATTTTGGGCAGATGGCAAAGGACTTACCTCACAACAACTGAAACAAATCTCTAAGAGTTCTAAACACTATTTTTATAAGACTTTTATTATGTCTCTTTATTCTTTCTCTTCTCTCCTTACTTCACTCCCCTCCCCCACACTTTCTGTTCTTTTCCAATTTGTATGGGAAACTAGTTCAGTTATGTCTTTGGTCCTTTGTCTCCATTTACCCAAACTCTCAGTTTATCATTAACCTCACTAGTTTATCAAGGTACTTTCTTAAACAAGGACATTTCCTTTTCTAAGGGGAATACCAGTATCAACTTTCAAGATAGTTTTAATATTGTAGAGGTGAAAAATTATTTTAATTCCAATTGTGCTATTAGTTTCAAATACTTTCCCCACTTTAACTAAAACAGTTATGTTCCTTCCTTGAAAAAATAAATCTTGTCTATGCATTTTTTCAGTGCTTTAAGCTTAAAAAGTGCTTTCAGATAGGGCGTATTTAGATTGTTGGAAATAGAGGAAAAGGTGTGGCATGCCTATTATGTACACTTAGATACCTAGTATGCTCTTAAGCATAGTATATAAAAGTGAGTTTCCTTTCTCTTTGTAAAAAGATTCTGTTAGAAGCCATTAGAAGGCAATCATGCTCTGCTTATAATAAACATGTCTGATAGATTTTCAAAAGGTATATACTCAGTCTAATAATAGCTAGAGCTAGCATTTATTGAGCAATACATTATACTGCCTCTTCGGTATAACATGGTGCTTAAAATATTGGAAAGTGTCAGGAGGCCAGGATTAAATGCACTTGAGTTTAAAAATTAAGAAACTAAGATGAGCATTGTTTTAGGCCCATGCACGAGCATAAAGAAACCTAAGATTTCAAATGCAGACCCTAAAACTGCAGTCTCCAAAGCAGTTACCATTGGCCTTCTGTGGATGTTTAAATTTTAAAATGATCTAAATTTTAGAATTCATTCTTCAGTCACACTAGCCATATGTCAAATACCCAACAGCCACACAAGGCTAGCAGGTATCGTAAGGGCAGAAGAGGATACCATTTTCATCATCAAAGAAAGTTTAATTGGATAGTATAGATTAGGTTCATTTTGTGATGCCAGATAAAGCCTTTGGGATTCATTATAAGTTTCTAAAGCTGAGTTATAGAACTGGTTATCGAAATTGCCTAAACTTCATTCAAAATTTGTAAAAAGCATCAGGTTGGTGATTGTTTGGTTGTTACTTTCTGTCCAACCTAATACTGGCACTCTAAGAAATTCTATGGTGAATTTCTGCAGGGACACAACAGAAAAGGTCAGAAAATCTGGGTCCTATAATATATAGTAATAATGGTGACGATCTACTGATTGTTTCCTATGTGCCAGATACTGTGCTAAAGGCATACTTTACTTAACTCTCATAATAACTCTATAAGAACGCATGACCACCATTTTACAGGTGAAGAGGCTCAAGGTCAGAGGCCTAAAGTCACACAACTAGTCAGTAGTGGAGGCAGGATTTAAATCAGGCATATCTATTCCCTTGCGCTAAACTCTAACCTCTGGGTCTTCCTTTTCCTCCTTTGTGAATCTAAAAGGACTAACTTAGAAAATCATAAAGTTCTCTTTTTACCATTTGTAAAAACTACGTTATAGATTAGAATAATACCACCTGTCTTCTCAAACCAACAAAAGACGTAGGGCTCCGAGGAGCGCCTTGCTACTCCCCTCCCCAAAGATATGCTTTCTCCCATCCTTGCCTTTGTCCTGAAACCTCACCGGATTTACCATTCTGAGGTTTCAACCATTCACGTTCGCCGCCCGCCACACGTACCCCTGAACTAGGTAACACAACTAGACAATATGTGCAAGGGGTAGCTGGTTCTGGCAGATAACCCTAAAACATCATCAGCACGATGCTTAGTGCACAGTAACGGCTCCACGGACAGCTGTGGAACTAACCTGAAGGGGGCTGGAAGGGAAACGCGGTTCGGCTGGAGCGAGCTAGCCAGGCTATCTACCACGCAGAGCACGGGGCTGCCCGAACCAACCCCCCAGGGGAGCAGCCTGCGTGGGGCCTGGATGCACGTTCTGACCTGCGGAAACCTGAAGAGGTGAGGGAGCCTCGGGCGCGGTGGCGGCGACGTTCCCAGGGCGCGGACGGGGCTCCGCCCGGACCCCGGCCGAAGCGGGAATCCCCGGCCACCGCGCAACGGCGGGGGCAGCCCCGACTCGAGGGCCCCTCGGATCCCGGGGAGCCGCGCAGCCCCGCCCCCGGCGGAGGTCGAGGCAGCGGCTGCGGCTGCGCAGTGGCGCGCGCGCCGCGCGCGACGCGGTCAGCTGACTGACGGGGCCGGCACGTGACCTGCTCCGTCCGCCCTGGGGTCGAGGAAGCGGAGCAGCCGGCGCCGAGGTCGCGCAGGGATGGAGCGCTGAGCCGTTAACGCCTGCCGGGCTGCCCGCCTCCGTACCTGCGCCTGCTGTCCGCTCCTCGTTGGACACCTTCCAGGGTCAGTGAGCGACGCGAACCGCGAGTGGGGAGCCCGGGCCCGGCGGAGGCTGGCGCTGCGGTCGCCGCTTCGGAGGGATGGGGGCGGGCGCGGGTGCCGAGGCTGTGGCGTTGGAGCTGGTTGCGTGGCTGTGTCCAGTTTGTGGGCGCCGGTTCTTCGCAACCTTGGGCCTAGGGTTCGTCTCCTGAAAGAAGGCAAGGGGGGTGCGCAGTGGCAGAGGCAGGAAGGAGAAACACGGCGGGTCTGGGACGTTTCTTCTTCAGTGAGGGTGGGGTAGCCGAGAATGCACGCCCCCTGGATCGGAGGGGACGAAAGATGACAGAATGGCCCAGGCGAGGACCTGGGGTGGTGTGCGTGAGGTCACAGCGAGCGCACGAGCCTTCACTGGGTGCGCGCGCTTGAGTGTAGGGGATGGAGGTCTAAAGCGGCTAGGAGACCCTCCCTGCAGGCAGGGGGCCCTCACAGAGGACGCTGGATCCTTGTAGGCAGGGGAGGAACAGGAATCCAGAGAATTCGAACCACTTTTTTTATATTGAACTGGGAGAAGGGTAGGCAAGAAACCCCTGAAAAGGAACTTGAGGGATGGAGTCACATAAGGCAAATTGAATCACCAGAGAAACAGGAGAAAGGGGAAGCTAATATTCTCTTCAGGGGAAAAGTCTGGTATCTTAGGGGGAAAAAAATTAAACATTTCAGTGAGTGCTAAATACTTAGCACTGCTCTGGGAGTGAAGGAATGGGGTGTAAACAGTCCGGCCTTAGGAGTTTGCACCAGTGTTGGGGATAAGTCACACACACATGACACATTGAGGTACTATGAGCTTATATGTAATTATCAAAAAGAATGCTAAGTGCTTTGGAATTGTGGAGCTGGTAGAGATGTGTGAACTGGCACTATCAGGAAATATCCTGGAGGAAAGATAACTGGAGTTGGCTTGTGGCAAGCCCATGGGATTTGAACAGGTAGAGAGAAATGGGGAGAACTTCCTAGGCAGAAATAGCCACAGAATTTGAAGGCCTGATGGTGAGGAAAAAGAGTGCCTCCAGGGGATCCACAAATCCAAGATTGTGGTGAATTTCAAGTTGGGGTCAGGTAATGAAGACTTTTGAATGATACTTATTTACATACTCATTCAACTAATATATGTCTTGAACTATGCACTAGGTACTATGTTGGTGCTAGGGTTTAGAAAATGCACAGGGTCTCATAGTGTCAAATAGGAGATGAATTTTAATAAATGTGCAATTTGCAAAATTTGCTTGAGGGAATAACAGTGGTGTGAAATAGTTCATAAAGGACGTGACCTTTAAAGAAGGTTCAAAGAAGGCTTTTGGGACAACGTGTCTTTTGAACTGACATCTGAAAAATTTGTGAAAGTGGTGGTGAAAACTCTCCAAGCTGAGGGAACAGCATATGTCAATGCCCTGAGATGTGAGGAGGAATAAAGGTTTTGAGGCATTGTGAGAGGACTAGCATGGCTGCATCAGGATGGAGCTATGTGAGAGAGGCAGGTGGGGGAATCGTGGAGTTAAGCCCAGCAGGCCTTTTCCTAAAAGCAGATAGAAGCCAATGAAGGTTATAGGTAGTGGAGTGAGTCAGGTGGGTTTGAAAAGAAAATTTTGTTGAGAATGTGGAGGATGCAAAAGTGAATGAGAGGAGATTGCCTCAGGAGGACATTGTTGTGGTGCCATCATTTATTTGTTGGAGAGATATCTGGGTGCTTATTAGTGACAGGCACTCTCCTGGATGTTGGGGATATGAGAGTTAAGAGTAGCATTTTAATAAACTAGCATGTAAGTGTATGTAGTCACTAGCTGTGTCCTTGGGCAAGTAATTTCATTAACTATTCTCTCATCTTCAAATGGGGGTGGTGATAATATCTTTGAAGGAATTAAATATAAAATTGCTTAGCATATTAAAGTGCTTATTAAATGGTCCATATTCAGTAAGTGTCGTTACCAGTCAGCAATCTCATACTTGCTAGAATGATGCATTGGGGAAAACTAAAACTAACATTTTTTGTCTTTAACTTGATGAATTTCAGGCTAGAAATCTTTGTGGTAGAGATATCAGCACCTTCTAGTGGAACACTGTATTGTCGTCCAGTCACTTTTCTAAAATATCAGCCTGAAAGTAAAGGGAAGTAACCTTCTGGGAGCCATGAGTGTAGATTCAGGGAATCCCCTGGCATAGAAGGAAATGTTTGCTCCTTGGGTCACTGAAGAGTTGCCTGTGGCAGTGAGGAAGTCTTTGGACTCAGAAAGTTCTGGTGATTACTTTCAGTAATAGGTGTACAGTGCCCGCCTTGCTGTGTCTACCAGTTTAGCTAGCTACCACAAATTACCAAAATTTACAGCATTTAAAATCCTCTGTCATCTGTCCTTTGTAAATTAAAATTGTGCATTTCTTGAGCACAGCGAGAGTTTATCCAGATTTTATTTTGCTCTGTACTTGATTTCATATATCATATTGCTTTTCTCTTTTTAAGTTTGTAAGTTTCCATTGAAAGCAAGTAAAAACTGAGTTGATATATTTACAGTTTCTAAACTCCATGGAACAAAAGTCATTTCTATATTGTAGGATTAGCGATAGTATGTGATTCTTGTTAATGGTGATATGACATTTAAACATCTTATTAAAGAATATTTGCCAATTCTTGTAATGTTCTCTCTGTAATCACTATTTACCTCACTATATAATCATGGAAATGTCTGTTTCAGTACAGTGGTTCTGAAACCTGATTGATCATCTCAATTACCTGAGGACTTAATGAGAAAATAGGAAAAAAAAAAAAAAGTCTTGGTCTCACCCAGTATAGATTCATAGAATAAAGGAGCAGAAAAGATCCTGAATATCATAATCCATTCTCTGAGATTAGAGTCCAAGTTTTCATATTCTCGTGCAGTGCTCTAGTCATTACATTGTGCTTTCTGTAGTTGGTGTTTGGGTTTTCTCTGGCTGTAGTTCCCAATGAGATCAAAAAGCTGTTACCAACCTTGATCTCACACTTGACACAGCTACCACTAATCAGCTTTGCCCTTCTCTTTTGTGTTAGGGTTCTATGTTACTGTGCCATTTAATGGTCTCTAGTTTTCAGTGTTTTCAAGTGTGAGGATACTGCTTTACTTTTTTTTATAGATTTTTTTGGGGGGAGGGGTTACATGTAGTAATTTGTTATTTAAAAATTAAACATATATACAGAAAGAATAAAAACATTCATAATCCACTCCCAGAAGATAATCTTTAACATTTTAAAAAATAATTTAATGTCTATACCTATACATGTCCTTGATTCCTTTCTTACAGTTGGAAAAGCTGAACCAAAAGGTGTGCCCATTTTTATTGCTCTTGATAAATACTGACAAACTGCCTTTCAGAAATTGGTCCCCCGCCCTTTTTTAATTACAAAATTTTTTCAGAGTTCTCATGTGATGCAATTTTAGATTGAGGACATATTAATGATGGCACGTCATTATATCTTTATTAATGCTTTTCAGTGAATTTATATTTTATCACCATGATAATATGCCATACATTTGTGAATTAATGACATGTGGAACATTTATTTAAGCTGCACCTCTTCTTTTAATTTTGTTTCCTTTCCCTGCCCCCATCTTTATTGAAATATAGTAGACAGTGTTGCCTGCATTTTCATTGTACAATTCAATGAGTTTTTTTCAGTTATATTTGGGATACAACAAATCAGCCTCAGCTGTACAGCATATTGATCAGAGAGCCACACAACTTGCAAAGCACTCACCCACCAAATCTAGCCTCCTTCTCCCCCCATATATTCATTTCAACATTATTAACCATCTTCCCCATGCTATACTATATCCCCATGTCCGTTTTGCAACCATCCACCTGCACCTCTCAGTCCCTTTGCCTTCTTCCCCACTGCCAGTCCTCCCATCTAGTATGCCTCAAAATATTCTCCATACCTATGAATTTATTTCCACCTTTGTTGTTGTTGATTTTGTTCTTTAGATTTCACACATACATTAAAACATGTGATATTTGTCTTTCTCTGACCCATTTCATTTAATGCAATACCCTCTAGGTCCATCAAGGCAATATTTTTTTTTTTTTTCATCCCCTTCCTTTCATTCTGTGTGTGTCTTTTAATCTGAGGTGAGTCTCGTGTAGGCAGCCACTCTATCTTTTGGTTGGTGCACTTAATTCTTTTCCATTTGAGGTACTTGTTGATAGGAATGTAGTTGTTACCATTCTTTATTCCTGTTTTTGATATATGTTTTTTCTTCTTAAAGAAGTCTCTTCAACATTTCTTGTAATATTGGCTTGGTGATGATAAATTCCTTTAGCTTATTTTTGTCTGGGAATCTCTTTATCTGTCCTTCAACTCTAAATGACAGCATTGCTGGATAAAATATTCTTGGTTGTAGATCCTGAGTTTTCATCTTATTTAGTATTTTGTGCCAAGCCCTTCTGTCTTGCATAGTTTCTTTTGAAAAACCAGCTGCCAGTCTTATGCATGCTCCCTTTTAGGTAACTAACTGCTTTTCTCTTGCTGCTTTTAAGATTCATTCTTTGTAGTTAACCTTTGGCAATTTAATTATGTTGTGTCTTGGTGTGGGCCTCTTTGGGTTTCTGGTTTTTGGGACTCTCTGAGCATCCTGAGGTTTTATGTCTATTTCCTTCACAAGGTTGGGGGCATTTTCCATCATTTCTTCAAATAGCTGTTCAGCATCTTGTTTTCCTTTGGTTACCTCAATGACATGGATATTTTTACCTTTAATAGTGTTCCATAGGCTTTTTAAATTATTATTGTAGTCTTGACTTCTTTTTTCTTGCAATTCTGATTGAGTGTTCTTTGCTTTCCCATCCTCTTTATAGGTCATTTGATCCTCTTTATTCACTTTGTTTATTCCATTTAATATACTTCTCATCTCAGATATTCTATATTTCAGACTGGTTTTCTTTTATAATTTCCATTTCCATTTTTATGTTTTTTTACCTCTTTGTTGAAGTTCTCACTGAATTCATCCTCACGTCAGATAAGTTCATCCTGTATCTTTATAACCAGTATTTTGAACTCTGCATCTGTTAGATTGCTTAACTCCATTATTTCTGGACCTCTGTTCTCTCATATGGTGTCTGCTTCTTTGTCTTCTCATTTTGGCTGCCTTCTGTGTCTGTTTCTATGTACTAAGCAAAGTTTCTAAGTCTCCCTATCTTACTAGTGTGGCTTTGTATAGTAGGTGTCCAGTGGCATAGTCCTGAGAGGGGTTCAACTGCAGGCCAAGTTTAGCTCCAGCCTATGCCCCTCCGGATCCACCTGTTAGGATTCAGCAGGCAATCCACAGATGCTGTGCTTATAGTTGCCTCGAGAGGCCACGCCAGAAACCGAGGCCAGCTGCCACCAGTGTGGGTCTTGGAGCTGCTCAGCAAGCAGCACCTGATTTGCTGAGGAAATTCCTGGATGTGGCTTGGGTGGGATGGTGAGTTGGGGAGGCGGGGTTTCAGGGAATCCCTTGGGCAAAGTGACCTCTTATTCAGTGACGCCGCCTCTGCTATGGCAGCCCTGAGTCCACACACTGAGAGGGCAGCAGGGGCCTGCCGCAGGCACTTCTGCTGGGGAAAGAACCTCGCTGTGGTTCTCACTCTGACAACTCATTGTCGCCCTGTAAGTCTTCACGTAGCCGAACTGGCGCTGGTGCTCAGAGGGAGCAAGTCCGTCACCAAGGAAGTCCCCTTGCCGTCGCGGCCCCTTTAAGAGGCAACTGCCGCCGCCACATTCTCCGTCCCACTCAGCTGTTCGGGCCTGGGCAGCCTTGTGTTCTCGCCTTGTCCTAGGTTCTGCCGTTGCAGGGCACTTTCTTAGATTTCTCCCTAGTTTTATGGCTTGTTCACCTAGATCCCAGGCGATTTTTCCTTGCTGTCTGCTCCTTGTTTCTGTCACAACTTTGATTTGGTCACCAGAGGGATGAGCAGAGTCTCTATCATCTAGGCCATTTTTTTCCTGTGCTTTTTATTTTTGACAAAAATGAACATTTTTTTCCTGTTAACAAAGCAATACATTTTTATTGTTGTGCTTCATTCTTCATGAACAACAGTATTACTACAGTCTTTTTAGCCTCAACTTGTTGCATTTTTCATGTTCTGTTGTTAATTCTGTTTTCTACTAAAGATTAAAACATTGGTGCTGAGAGAGGCTGGGAGTTTGTAGCGAAATCCCTACATAGAAACAAATGGAAATTAGCAAAACACAAAACTCAGGAACAATCCATACACCAAAACTAGATGAGGCTTCCAATTTCTGGCCATGATGGAATAACTGATACCATTCTTGCTTTTCCACTGTAAATAACTGGAAAACTGGACAAAATATATGAAAAAAACTAATTCCAGATTGAACAAGTGGTACAGGAACTGAGAGATAGGAAACAAATGATGTGAGCTCTGTAACCCCTCTGGCTTTCTGCCTGGAGTCACTCTCTGGACCATGGTCTAAAAAGGGGAAACCAAGCAGAGCATGTTGGTCTTGCTAAGTTGAAGAGACTGGAGTTGAGGAAGGCTTTTCTGGCTGGAATTTACAGGTCAGATTGGCAAAGAAGAGGGAGCTAGTAGAGGAAAAAACACCGGAAATCTATATAAAGGTCTCTGCAGAAGGACCAGTGAATAATCACTAGAGAGCTTTAAACTGAAAATTTCCAGGGCTCATGGGGCTGGGAGACATTTGAATACATTATTGAATACCTGGGACATTCAGTAGAATCCCTAGATGGTCAGATCTTGGTAGTAGAGCTATAAATTAGCCCTAGATTCAGCCTTACACATATCCAAACAAAGTTTAAAAACAGGCCTTGAATGGATTATGTTGATCCTCAACTGACTTAACTACCTGTCCGAACAAAGTACAACATTCTTAAAAAGGGAGATAAAATCCTGTGATTAACAGTGTAGCACTGTGGACTATATACATTATGCTCGGTGCTTTAACAGAAAACATGAATCTAATGAGGAAAGAGAAGGTTTGAAAAATGGGACTTACAAAGTTGAAAAATAGAGTGAAAAATTCACTTCTGAGATGAATAGCAGAAAAGGTCAGCAAACTAAAAGATTACAGCGAAGGAGTATCCTCACTGAAGCAGAGAGAGCAACTAAGAAAACGAATAGAAGCTCATTAACCTGCGGGACAATACAGGTGGTTTAACACACGATTTTTGTCTCCAAAGAAGGGAAAGGGAAGCAGAAAAAAATTGAAGAAAATAATGGATGAAACATTTACAATTTTGATGAAAACTATAAAACACAGATTCAAGAAGTTCAGTGAAGTCTATGCAGGATAAATCTTTGTGACCTTAGGGTAGACACATTTTTCTTATCGCACAGAAAGCATATATTACAAGAAAAAATTGATAGATTCAGAATTGAAAACTTGACAGAAGTGTTGGTGAGCATGTGGAACAACTGAAACTCACATACCTTGTTAATGGGAATATAAAAATGTTATAAATACTTTAGAAAACAGTTTGGCAGTTTATACAGTTAAATATATACTAATCAGTCAATTCAGAAATTCTACTTCTAGGTGTTTGTCCAAGTAAAATGAAGATATTTTTGCAAAAAAACTTGTGTAGGAGTGTTTATAACACCTTTGTTGTTAACAGGCTTAGATCATCCAAATGAAATCATCCGTGTGTCCATCAAACAGGTGATGGATAAGCAAACTAGGACATTCATGTAATGAAATACTAAGCGATAAAACAGAATGAGCTGCTGATACATTCAGCATGGACAGATGTCAAAGACTTGCTGAGCAAAAGAAGCTAGGTGCAAAAGAGTACATAATATATGTTTCCATGAATTTGCAATGAAATTCTAGATCAGGCAGAAGTAATCTATGATGTGACAGGGCTGGCACTGATTGGGACTGGGTGTGAGGGAAGGCTTTAGGATGACAAAAATGTTCTTAATCTTGGGTTTGGTGGTGGTTACACAGATGTAAATGTCATTAACTCTTGACACTGTACCCTTATAATGGGTGCATTTTATTGTATATAAATTATTTCAGTAAAAGTTGATTTTTGAAAGGACGAGGGAAGTGAAGGGAGCTAAACAATTATAAGCTGGCTACTTTATATTATCTCATTTAATCCTCAATTATTTATTCATTCAAGAATATTTAATAAATATTTTTTGAGGTTCTACATACAAGCATTTATACCAGGTACTAAAGATATAGTTTTGAGCAAAAACTATCAGGGGTTCCACTTACCCTAATGGACAGTTTATTTAGAAGAGAGACCTTAATAAAAAGTTTCCTTCAGGGAAATACTGAAAAGAAGATTCTGTGAGAGTATATAATATATACATCTTCAGCATATAATACATGTCCTCATATGATATATGACATGATACATATTACATGATATATCTCATATATGAGGCACATGCTGTGTCTTGGTATCTTGATTTGTAACTACTACTCATCTGATAGAGTCTTTTAAAAGTACCGAATGAGTTAATACATGAAAAGTGTTTTGACTGGTGCTAGTAGATAGGAAGTTCCCAATAAACATTGGCTGCTATCTTGATGACATTTGACAATTTTGATTGTCTAATGTTGCAGGGTTTGGTACACCTGTACTAAGGGAACACTGGAGTATGACCAGGTCTGGGGGAAGAGATTTTGAGCTTTGACTAGAAATGTTGGGTTTTAGGTACTTTTGAGATACCAAGTGGAGATGGCCTATAGTCAGTTGTGGAGACTGTGGATACAGCTCTAGAAAAGTGAAGGGGCCTGGGCTGGAGGTACACATCCGAGAGTTTGGTCAGCATCTAGACTGGAGGCACCTTCAGTGTAGGTAAGATCATCAGGGGTGAAACTGCATACGCACATTTACACACACATGTGATGGAGGGACTTACATTTAGATCTGAGTCCTGAAGAATTTCAGCCTTTAATTGGTGTGCCTTTTAAAGTAATTTTCTTTTGTTTCACATATGATTTGCCTCATTTTTTCCTGGCTTCCAAAATACAAGATGAAACAAAAAGAAATAATTAGGAATAAAAACAAGTTATTTGAAGTAGTTAGAGGAGGCAGAGATGCCCAGGTTCTTGGTGAGATGATAACCAGTGGACACCAATTATGACTCTTTGTGCAACTGCGAGAAGAAGGGAAATGTGTTTAGGAACATGGGTTTCATTTTCTGACCAAAAGAGGCATACATATTCATCTGCAAAGATAAATTGTTTGGAACTGGGGTTAAATTTTTCTTAGCTTTCAGGGAGAAATTTTTTTACATGACTTGCGTAGGTGACAAGGTAACAGTGGACATTGTTTAAAAACAGAAAACGGATTTTGCAAAGATTTATGCTGTCCTCAGGGGCAGTTTTTACATTTATCCTTGGATATTTAAGTAGCTTGTCTTTCTCATCAGGCTCTTTTCATAGTTTGTTCTGACTAGGAGATAGAAGAATTGAGGCTAAGGCTTTGCCTAAAGAACAGATAGTTGTGTTTTTTTGTTTTTTTTTTTCTCAAACCCTCTCTTCTATTTTTTTGACTGTATTCACCCTTAAAATAGCAAAAAAACAGAGGCTTAGTAACCTGCAACTTACCAATTTTTGAATTTGTTTTCTAAAAGACTCTAAGTAAAAAAAAGTGATTTTTCTTGACCCTTATTTTTTTCTCTACTCAGACTTTTTGATTATTTCAGTCATTGTTATAATTACATTTCATTTATTCATAAAACAAGCCTTTATTAAGTTCCTGCTGTTGGCAAGAATTGGATATGCTGGCTTTTAGGACTTCAGAGAAGAAGATAGAATTCAGGCCCTTCAGGATTTCTCAGTATAGTGGAGAGGAAAGAATATTATTAAAAAAAAAATGGGGGGGAGGATAGGATAAGTGCATAATTAATGGCGTTTGTAAGACATTAAATAAACAAGATATTTCCCACCTGGGATATTGGGAACACCCTTTGGAGGTAGGATGAGTTAGAGCAGCAGATAATATAGTCACCCCTACCCACGGAGAAGGGAGGTTGAATGAAAGTGAGATCTAGGTATATCATTTTATTCATTCCTTCTAGCAGTTCTGTGAATAGATTTAGTATATAGTATTCCACTTTACAGATGAGGAAACTAGTAAGGGGATAGAGTTGGGGTTTTAACTGTTGTGAGACTCCAAAGTTTGTGCTCTTGATTGCTAGGTCTCTTGAATCTCGAATTAAAAAAAAAATTGCTTTTCTGTTGGGAGGAATCATTGTTTCTTCAAGGAGATAGAATTGTTTTGGATGCTGGGCGGTGCTGTTTTAGAAATTGTGATGATTCTGGATGAAAGGAAAAGGGAAAGGAAGCCCAAATCCCTTTATCTGGCAGAATACACTGGGCCTGTAGGGTGCTCTGAGCCTGGCATCAAACATAGGTTGAAAGTGTTTATGGTTATATGTGGATCTCTCTTCAAATACGAAAGCTCAGGGGGGCCTGAGTGTGGAACTTTCTCTTCTAGCATGATAATAGAAAAAGCATGGTCTTTACTGTAAAATATGACAAGATTTGAACCCCATCGGCTAGTTGTGTGACCTTGGTAAATCACTAACCTCTCTGAGCATTACTGCCTAGCTTACAGGGTTGGCATGAGAATTAACATAATGTATGAGAAGAATATAATGCAATACCAAACATAGAAGACATCTTTTTCTCCTTATTTCCAAACAAGCTCTAGAGAGGTCTCCAGAAAAAAGATGGAATTAGAGAACTTTCTATACATTTCTAAACATTTCTACACTCTAGTTTTGTTTAGAATTATCATGACATTACTTCATTTGATCCTGATAGAAGCTCAGTGAAGTAAGATAGGGCAGGTATTTATAGATGAGAAAATGGGATCTCGTTTCTAATTTCATGAAATCCTTTGGAAATCGGTTGGATGAAAAAGATTTTCTAGTGCTCTAAATGGTATGATAGTGACATCTACTGTAATAGCTCATATTATTACAGTCTTTGAAAAAGCTGCTGTTTAGATAATTTCATAATATCATTAAGAACTTAATTGCTTTTATCGCCTGTCATGTTTGGGAGAGAAGGTATAAAAATGTGTCATCAAATATGTTTTGTCTAACAGAACTACTTGTATAAATATTTACAATAACCTCAGTTTTCCAAAAGTGCTATCAATTAGAATATCAGGATTATTAAAAGAGGTTTAAAGATGTTATTGGACTTAACTGAGAATTTTAAAGTTCAAGGTAGTCCTGTGATTGGTGTCTGGTCTAAAAAATTTGATAAGTGCAAGAATATTGGATAGAGGAGACCAGAGAAAAGGGAACAGCCAAGGTCAAAGTGGCCAAAGGAAAGTGAAAAG
Organism: Cynopterus sphinx; assembly: GCA_030015415.1. Classification (NCBI taxonomy): domain Eukaryota; kingdom Metazoa; phylum Chordata; class Mammalia; order Chiroptera; family Pteropodidae; genus Cynopterus; species Cynopterus sphinx. The sequence goes on along the minus strand of CM057389.1, from coordinate 23,310,419 downwards.
GTAGCAAGTGTTGGAGCAGTTTAGGTGAGGTAGTCCAGGTGCAGCGGGGAACAGGAACAGCGGATGACAAGAAGGCAGGTGATAGACCCACACCATAACATTAGGAGGAATTTAATTTAAAAAGCGACTTAGATAGATTCTGGCGTCAGTACAGGTGTAGCCCGAGATCTTACCTTTGCAACATCATACAATTAGAATTGTAAATATAGTGACCTGAAAATACGTCTCTAAAAAATCCTGAAACATAAAAAAGTCTGTGTTTAGAATATTACACTTGGTCACTAGAGGCTGTAAACAGAGTGGAATGCATTTCTCTAGGGTTAAAACTGAAAAGTTTTACTTAGAGAATTGTTAACTAGGCTATTCTCTGGCTATTCCATTTGAAAGTGTACTAAACTTGTAGTTTGTATAATTTTTAAAGCATTGTTCTATATATCATAAATTATTTTCTTGTAACAGGTTTTAAAACATTTGATTTTGAAATATTTCAAGTATACAGAAAAAGTTCAAGTATTTCAGAACAGACATCCACATACTCACTACCCAGATTTAACATTTTGACATATTTGCCCCAGATATTTTTTAAATAAATAAAATCTTATGTGCATAGCTATGCATGTTTTTGTACTTTTCTTTAAGTATATAGTTATTAACAATGGATACCATCATGTGGGAATTTACGTTGTTAGCTGCTTTGGAGAACACTTTGACAATACCCAGTGGAGTCTATGATGGTCTTTGTAAATTATCTCATGATTCATAATAAGCCACCCCCAAATTTAGTGCCTAAAACAGTGATTTCTTATTTTTCCTGGCTCTGTGGGTTGTCTTGGTAGTGGTTCTGCTGTGCTCATTGATGGGGCTGCATTCAGCTGGGGCATTAGCTGGGCTGAGTGTTTCAAGATGGGTTTACTCACATGTTTGGCAGTTTATGCTGGTTGTCAGCTACAGTGTTGTCCTTTCTCTGCCTTTTATCTTACAGTAGGCTAGACTGCCTTCCTTCCATGGTGATCTGAGAACAGCCACCAAGTAAACAACTAGAAGTTTTCAAGGTCTCTTAAGGCCTGGGCCCAAAACATAGAACTTCATGTGTTTTGTTGGTCAGAGCAAGTAACAAAGCTAGCCCAGATTCAAGGTGAAGGGAAAGAGGCTTCTTCACCTTTTGATGGCAGAAGTGGCCGTCACATTGCATAAGAGCATGGAGTGACTTGTTACCTCCATCTTTGAAGACAGTCTACCATGTTGTTATTTTCTTCAGTTCAGCTGTTTTGTTCCTAACTGTTCTAGAGAACTCAAACAGATATGTACTACAAAGTTGTTCACTGCAGACTTGTTTATAATAGCAAAAAAGTAAAACAATATAATTTTCCTTTCAGAGGATAATAAATTTTAGTTTGCGCATAGAATTATAGCATTTAAAATTAATGAAGTACATCTGTATGAATAATAATAAAAATAGATTGAAAAAAATTAGGTTGGAAAAGAATACAAGTAAAACTATATTTGTATAATAGTTTTGAAGTTTAACATTTGAAGTTTCTCATATAGGCTAGTGAGGATTTTGGTTTTTGCTTTTCTTTTCAAATGAAAGCTTTTCTTTGGGTAGCCTCCTCAGAACTTGGTGCTTTGAGTGGCTTCCATCCTTGGATGGCCAGTTAAGCTGTATTGTTTTCTGGCCAGACTGAGTGCTTTTTCTGGTCTAGCCATCATTAAAAGGTCTGTGTTTAGTTTAGTTTGACCATTTGAGTGTAGCTCTTAGTGCAACTTTATCAGTATTATTGGAAAAATCATCTTAGAGTATGATTCTTGATATTCATTTAATACTACTATCTAAATTTATACTAGTTTCCCTTCTCTGAGTTTCTCATCTGTAAATGGGGAGGATGATATGCATCTTGTAGAGCATGGGAAAACAAAGTACATTTAGCAGTACCTGATATATGGTAGATGCTTTACAAACTAAAGTTCAAAAAATAAGTGTATAGAATGGCATCTATGTGAAGTTCACTTCCAATTATGTAATGACTAGGTAGGATTACTTTAATTGCAATGGGCTTCTGAAATTATGAAAGTCCATTATGATTAACTATAATTACATTTCAAGGACTTTTAAATTTATCAAGTTCTTTATGAAGTTTATTAACTGATTTTGTTATTAAGACAACTTTGCTATCCAAGATAGACTCCAAGTTCCAGGACAAGTTAAACAAGCAGTGGTAGTAGAAAGCTTATAGTGTTTCGTTTGTTCTAATGAAGGCACATTAGTGGAAATATGATACTGTTATGCTTTAATTTTTATGAGTTCTTTTGGGTTTCTGTGCTTTACTTAGATTCTGAATAGATTTGGCTCAGGACTTTTTCATGTGGCTGGGGGATGGGGGAAGAGAGAGCAAGACTATAGAAGAGGGTTCGTTATATCTTAGTGGAAATCTTTGGAAAAGGAGATCCACAGCTTCTCTCACTCAGATACGATAATGTTGTATCCCCCGCCCCCAAAGGTCTTATTTCTAAATACACAGTCAATTGGCAAGATTTTTTTTTTTTTTTTTTGCAAATTTATAAATGTTTGATGGCACCTAAATATATTCCAGGGATTTAAGAAGATTCCCTTAGGTTGAAAATTAATTACCAGTTTGGCTAACTTTGTAGGATTTGCTAAGCCAGATGTGGCAAATTTATTTGGTAGCTACTGTTCAAATGCATTGATTCAATTCTTTCTCAAAAATAAAAGTTATGCATTTTTAAAATTTTCTGTTTTGGTTTATGTTTTGAAAGTTTAAGATAAACCTATAAATTTGTGACTCACCAACTTTTGTGGAGTGAAACTATTGATGGTATTTTTTTAATAATTCTAATTTTCTAATAAGTGTAATTTTAAAAAATAATTCCCATTTTAGGATCTTTTGAATTTTTTTTTAAATAGATACTTCTTGTATTAGGTCTTTATGATCTCTCTTTCATAGTATCATAAATAAATCATCTTTTACCACTTATATGAATTTACTTCCAGGTAAGTAAATTTGATTTTGCCTAAGATCATATTCAATGTTAGATTGATTTTGAAGTAGATTATAATTATCACTTATCCTGTGACTCTGAAATACTTTAGAGACAAATGATATTAATTTTTGCTTGTTTTATATTTCAGAGTCTCTGTTGATTTTGGAAGAAATACCTGGTAACAGACATGACTGAGTTCTGGCTTATATCAGCTCCTGGAGAGAAAACATGTCAGCAAACATGGGAGAAATTGCATGCGGCAACTACAAAGAATAATAATCTTGCTATTACTTCAAAGTTCAACATTCCTGACTTAAAGGTAAAACTGCACCGTGCAAAATAGTGTATGAGTTCATGGTGAAAGGGAGAACAGTATATCTTTTGGTAGAAATTAGATAGCCAGGTTTCTTCTCTGGCCATCGTCATGATTTAAAACCTATCTTGTTCTTTCCAACTTTCAGCTTTAGATAAGGAGAAAATTGAGATTTTAGAAGTAAACTACCAAAACAAAGTAGTTTTTCTAAACTTTTGTGCTTTACTAAGCTGCAATTTAAATCGTAATGAGAAATCTTATGAAAATATTTGATATATTACACTTATAATATGCTTTTCACAAGTGAAAAATGTTAGTAATATATATTCTTAAATATCACAGTGAATTCGTTTTTCTGTTATTAAATTCATATAATGTTTACTAATGTTGTAAATATTTTATCATTGCACCTCTTTAGTCATACTTTGCAAATTGAACCTAATTATTTAATCTGTTAATCTATTTAACATTTATTAAAGGTCCATAACCTAGCAGCCTCAAAGGGAAACAGGCTGCCAGTAATCCATTGATTGAATTTTTCTAAAGAATAGAAGAGATTGTGATATTTATATTTTGCTGATTAAGTGAGGCAGTTATACACAGCACTCATTTATGTCAGAAATATTTAAAATTGCTGGTTCTCAATATTTTTGGAGTTATGAATTCTTTTGAGACACTGATATAGACTGTGGACATTTCTTCCAGAGTGTGTTCATTTACACACATACAGTTTTACATATAAATTCAGTTATTGACTCCGATGCATAGTCATGGACCCCTGCTTAAGAGCCGCCATTGTAAACCATGTCTCCCGATGATTCACCATCACTGGACAGTACAGGCAGAGGCACAGCCTGCCACCGCAGAATGTTCATATCTTAAATGGAGGCTGTACCCATGAATTAGAGGATTATCTTATAAATAGCTTTGAAATGTCTGGCAAACATTTTTTAAACACGTTGTACATTAAGAGATTAAAAATAGAACATAAGATTTATGGGCCCTTTAAATCAAGATGTTGTATCATCTTGTAAAAAAAAGAAGGGTGAAACCTAGGTAATAAAATGCTATATTTCCCTTCTAGGTTGGCACACTAGATGTCTTGGTTGGTTTGTCGGATGAACTGGCTAAACTGGATGCATTTGTAGAAGGGTAATGTACTTATATGCACAGATTAGAGCAAAACGAGAGTCACTATTGTCAGGTTACCAGGACATTGGCTTTATTATCGCATATATATTCTGCTTATTGGAATGGTTTTAGAAATTGATGACTTTTTTTGTAATCAACTTTACAAGGTACAATTTTTTTAAAAATTAGTTTGAAGTATACGGTACATTGGTTAGACATCTATATAGTTTGTAAAATGATCACCTAATTGCTCCCTCCCTCCCCTGACCCTCCACCTAGCCATTGTATTAATGCTAAGTGAATTCTCCATGCCATGCTCCCCATCCCCATGACCATCCATCCATCTGCTGCTAATTTGTACTTCTTTAACGCTTCACCCCATTCTTCCAAGCCCCCCAAACTCCCCTCTCCTCTGTCCATTACCAAATTGTCCACTATATTTGTGAGTCTGTTTTTGATTAGTTTGTTCTTTTTTTCCTCAGATTCCACATATAAGTGAAATCCTATGGTGTTTATCTTTCTCTGTCTGACTTAAATACCTTCTAGGTCCATCAAAGCAATATCTTTTTCCATCCCCTTCCTTTTCATATGTAGGGCTCTTGTTTTCTTATCCTTTCAGTCACTCTATCTTTTGGTTGGAGCACTTAATTCTTTTCCATTTAAGGTACTTATTAATAAGAATGTTGTTGTTACCATTCTTTATTCCTGTTTTAGATACATGTTTTTTCTTCTTAAAAATGTCCCTCCAATATTTTCTGTAATACTGGCTTGGCGGTAATAAATTTTTTTAGCTTATTTTTGTTTGGGAAGCTCTTTAGTTGTCCTTCAACTCTAAATGGTAGCTTTGCTGGATAAATTATTCTTGGTTGTAGATCCTAGGTCTTCATCCTGTTGAATATTTTTTGCCAAGCCTTTCTGTCCTGCATAGTTTTTTTTTTGAGAAATCAGCTGCCAGTCTTAAGGCTGTTCCCTTATAAGTAACTATCTGTTTTTCTCTTGATGCTTTTAATATTCTTTCTTTATATTTAACCTTTGGCATTTTAATTATGATGTATCTTGGTGTAGGCCTCTTTGGATCCCTGATTTTTGGAATTCTCTGAGCTTCCTGGAGTTTTATGTCCACTTTCTTCACCAGGTTAGAGAAGTTTTCCATTGTTATTTCTTCAAACAGCTGCAACATCTTGATTTTCTTCAGTTATGCTGATCAGATGGATATTTGGACCCTTAATAGTGTCCCATATTCTCCTTAAATTATTTTTATGGTCTTGGCATCTTATCTCTTGCTGTTCTGATTGTGTGTCCTGTAGATAGGGCATTTGATCCTTTTCTTTATTCACTCTGTTTATTCCTTTGTTTGTACCATTTAATATACTTCTCATCTCAGTAATGTGTTCTCCATTTCATACTGGTTCTCTTTTATAATTTCCATTTCCATTTTTATGTTTTTTATCTTTTTTTGGAGTTTTGTATGCTTCCCAGAAGTTCATTGAGCATCTTTATAACCAGTGTTTTGAACTCGACTTTGTTATATCTGGATCTCTATGCTATTCTCTCATATTGTTTCTGTCTTCCCATTTTGGCTGCCTTTCCATGTCTGTTTCTATGTACTAAGCAAGGCTCTTAAGTGTCCCAGTCTTATTAGTGTGGCTTTGTATAATAGGTGTCCAGTGGCACAGTAATGAGAGGAATTCAACTGCAGGCCAGTTTAGCCCCAGCCTGTGCCCTTTTCGGGGTTATCTGTTAAGATTCAGCAAGCAATTCACAGATGCTGTGCTTATAGTTGCCTTGAGAGGCCATGACAGAAACCAAGGCCAGCTGCCAACAGTGCGAGTCTTGGAGCTGCTCAGCAAGGAGCTCTAGACTCACTGAGAACACTACTGGTTGTGGCTTGGGTGGGGCCGTGAGTTGGGGAAGGCGGGTTTTCAGGGAATCCTCTGGGCAGAGTGACCTTTTACCCAGTTTGATGACATCATGGCTATGGCAGATGTCCAAGCACTGGTAGGGAGAGGGTTCAACGGGAAACAGTGGATACTGCCAGCACTTCTGTACCTGCAAGTCTTGCCTTGGCCCTCACTCCAACCTTATCTCCCTGTAAGTCCCTGCACGTGCAGCCAAATCTGCACTGGTGCTCAGAGTGAGCAGGTCCGTCACTGGGAAAATCCACTTGCGGACGCGGCCTTTTAAGAGGTGTCTGCCTCTGCCACAGCCTCAGTCCCTGTCTCTCAGCCACTCCAGACCGGGCAGCCCTGCGTCCTCGCCCCATCCTACCTTCTGCCGTTGCAGGGTGATTTCTTGGATTTCTCCCTAGTTGTATGGCTTGTTCATCCCAGGCAACTCTTCCTTGCTGCTACTTGTTTCACTTGCAACTTTGATTTGGTCACCAGAGAGATGAACAGAGCTTCTATCATTTATGTCATTTTTTTCCCTGAGCTGTGAAGGTACAATATACATACATCAAAATATACCTGTTTGAGGTGTGAAAATACACTTTTTGTTGAGATATAATTTACATATTATGCAGTTCACCTATTTAAAATGTACAATTCAAAAATTTTTGTATATTCACAGAGTTGTACAGCCATTGCTGCAGTTGACCTTAATATATTTTCATCACCCCCACCCATTGTAAACATCCTGTTTCTATTAGCAGTCACTCCCTGCCCCCTACTGTTCACTAATCTACTTTCTGACACTAGTTTTGCTTATTCTGGACATTTTGTTACAGTCATACAATATGTGGTCTCTTGTGACTGGCTTCTTTTTCTCAACAAGGTTCAACCATGCTATAGCATGTACCAATATTTAATTTCATTACCAAATAATATTCCATTGTGTAGCTATACCACATTTTATTAATCCATTCCTCAGTTGATGGACATTTAGGTGGTTATTTCCACTTTTTGGCTAATATGAATAAAGCTGGTGTGAATATTTGTGTACAAGTTTTTGTATGTTCATATGTTTTTATTTCTCTTGGGTGTGTACCTAGGAGAAAAATTGCTGGGTCACAAGGTAATTCTGTTTTTAACATTTTGAAGAACTGCCAGACTGTTTTCCAAAGCAGCTACACCATTTTACAGTCCCACTAGCAGTGTATGAAAGTTCTAATTTCTTTACATTTTTGACAACACTTGTTACCATCCATCTTTTCGATTATAGTCATTCTGGTGTATATATAGTATTTTACTGTGTTTTGGGTTTGTATTTTCTTGATGGCAAATAATGTGTTGAATATCTTTGCATGTTTATTGGCCTTTTGTGTTTCTTCAGAGAAATGTCTATTTTGGATCCTTTGCCCATTTTTAAATTTGCCTTTTTAATTTTAATTTTTTTGTATTTTAGATACTTGTAAATATTTTCTCATCCAGTGAGTGGTCTTCACTTTCTTGATAAGTGCCTTTGGAGGCACAATTTTTTAATTTTGATGTCGTTTGTCTATTTTTGTTGCTTATATTTTTGATATCATATCTGAGAAACCATTGCCTAATCCAAGGTCACACAGTTTTATGCCTATATTTTCTCCTAAGTGTTTTATAGGTTTAGCTTTTACATTTAGGTTTTTGATCCATTGACTTAATTTTTACATATGGTGTGTAGTAGTAATCCCAGCTTTACTTCTTTGACTATGGATATCCAATTGTCCTAGTACCATTTGTTGAAAAGACTATTCCTTCTCCATTGAATTGTCTTGGCACTCTTGCCAAAAATCAGTTTAACATAAATGTGAGGGTTTGTTTCTGCACTCTCCATACTTTTTATTCTATATTTCTGTTTTTTATGCTAGTCCCACACTGTCTTGATTATTATAGCTTTGTAGTAAGTTTTTAATGAGGAATGTGAATTTTCTGGCTTGGTTTTCAAGATTATTTTGAAAATTTTGTTTCATTTCCATATGAATTTTAGGATTGTGTCAGTTTCTGCAAAGAAGTCAGCTGGAATTTTGATGGTGATTGTGTTGAATCTGTAGATCAATATAGAGAGTATTGCCATCCTAATAATATCGATAAGTCTTTGATCCATGAACATGAGGTGTTATGCCATTTATTTGGTGCTTTTGTCTTTAAAATTCAGTTCTATTGGAAGATTTTTTTCTGAACTACAGTTTTAGTTACTCCTGAAATTCAGTTACTGTGTATTTTAGCCAAAGATGGATATAGGATCCATCAAATAATTATGATATTCTCAAAGGACCAATAGGTGGTAAGAATCATCTCTTGGTTTCTCGAGTAGAGGTTTTTATTAAAAAGGTTTGAGGAAACTTTGTGGGTTCCATCCCTCAGGTGGTTGTCCTCCCACTGTCCCATCTACCTCATTACAGTGTTCAGGTCATGATGACCAGACACATGGAGAAGGGCGGTTCCTGAGAACATAATTGTTAAACACTTATTTTGATCCTTATTAATTACCTCGATGGCTTTATAGGTATGTCTTTGAATTGTCAGTGGAATGTCCTGAATGTAGTTTAAGGTTTGGTCACATTTTTTAGGGAAGGAATCTGAAAAGTATTTAGGGCAGATGTAGTTCATTTAGTTAATAGAATTGAAAGTTACCTGTGCAGTTTGTTAGCTATTCTTTTGTGCATTGTTATGCAATCTTGTCTTCATTATTCTTCCTGAAAGCTATGAAGCATTTAAAAATTATGTGGTTGTTAGACCTTGTTAGAATTGACAGATGGTAGCTTAGTGACTTAAATGTTCCAGGTTTTAGAGTCTGAACATTGTGCTGTGTAGAATAAATTATAGTTTATTCTTTTTCAGTAATCAGTAGAGCAGATTTAAAAAATATATATTTTTAATTCTTTAGTGTCACCACATATTTGACTCCTTTTACCCTCTCTACCTCCCTCCACCCCCACAATTTTTTTAAAGGTGACTATGTGTATTCTGACATGGATAGCCTTGTAGAGATGCATAGGGAGATCACAGAGTTCTGCGTCAAAGTTTATAGGTCTGACACCAGGCAGTTCTACACTCTGAGCTATTTCTTTGGCAAACGTATGCATATTTTTTAATGTTCACATCAAGTGGCTCTGTTTACAAGATCTTCGTCAAGTTACATGAGAATAATGGTTTGTTTCCTTTGAAGGAATAGGTGAATTTTGGAGACACAGCTAAGTGTATGTACAAATCCCAAATTAAACCTGTTGAAGACTTATGGCTCACATATTTTGTGAAATCGTTCTACTTTCTTAGGTTTGAGGTCATTCAGTATAGGATTATCATTCAAATTTAGCCCTTCGGTTGCTTTCTGGTTCTTACTAGTTCATGTTCAGGAGCTTTTTAATTCACCTTCCAGTCTACCTTACCTGCCATTGAGCAAACAGTCATCAGAGTAAGTGTGTGAAACCCTGTTTGACCACATTACATACCTCTTTTTAAAGTTTGATACCAGAGGCTATCTACCTGCAGTCCGGCCCCAGCCTGCCTTCCTAGCCTAATGTCCCCTTCACTTCAGCATGACACTCTGGGTAGTATGGACCCCTCATTATTCTCTGACTGCTTATTGCTTTTCTACGTCTCCTGATCTTGACTCATCATACCCTGTAATAAGGATATACTTTCTTCCTGTCTAATCATTCTCTCAAAATCATTTCTATCCTTCATTTCCCTGCTCAGGAGCCATTACGCATTCTTAATTACAGTAGCTAGATGTGATTCCTTTTTCCTTCTTGCTCCTCTGCAGGTAACCTGGTAATCTAAGCTGGCACTTACCACACATCGCTATGTATTTAGCCATTTGTATTTTTTGGTAGCTTTCCAATTCAACTTGAAACAACGTGAAGCTAGTGATTTTGTTTTATATACTTTTGAATCCCACCCAGGGCCTAGAGGCACACATGGAATGGGGGGGAAAACACCAGACTCCAGGGTCAAGACACCACGTTTCTGGTCACAGATGTGCCACTAACTAGTTTTGTGACTCTGTGGCTTTTGTAACTAGACTTACTCTTTTTATACCTTGGTGTCTTTACTTGTAAAATGATGCGATTGACAAGGGAACATCTAGGTGCCTCAGTAGTTTTGGCTCTGTGGTTTCCTGTATGGGATTGTTCCTTGCAAAAAGTAAATGTTTAATAAATAGTTAATGAATAAATGATGTAGGACCTCATTCTTTATCATTGCTGTTGCTTATATTCTCTTGCCTGCCCGATCCTTTCATCCTGACTGAAGGCATATAGTTAGTGAATGCTAGCTCCCTGCCTCCTTTGTTCTTGGTTTTTGCACTCAGATCCATTGCCCAGTTTTTCACCTTATAAAATATAGCTATTTACAGACTTCTCACTAGTTTCTTGTCTTTTTTTCCAGACTAATAAGCATATTTAATGTAGTCTCTTTAAAACTTTAGTTATTTAGTTTTGCATAAAACAAAATTTTGGTCCATTTTATATTGAAAACATTATTTATAGAAGTTAGGATCCATTTGTTCTCTATAGATAAGTATAATGAAAACATATTGTAAATTTCATATCTTTGTGTAATGTGTTCATTGTATAACATGGAACTTAGGTCTTTTTCTTGAAAATGATTATTAATTTTTTTTTTCTCCCAAGGGTCGTTAAGAAGGTGGCTCAATATATGGCTGATGTATTGGAGGATAGTAAAGATAAAGTTCAGGAGAATCTGTTGGCCAGTGGAGGTAAGCTAATCTTTCATGATTTGATACTAACTTATATAAAATGAATAACTTAGCTATAAAAACAGGTAACAAGGTAAAAAGAAAATATCTATAAATAAAGATATTAAATACAATAGAAGACCACTAACATATAATTATTGTTACTGAATTTGATGGTACTGCTAGTGACATCCTGTCCCCTGAAACACAATCTCATATAAGACAATCTTATATATAATATAGCTTATGATATAAATGTCAGTTTCTTCTAAAAGCAATGCTATAAAGATTTATCGTAGGTCGTTCTGGGATCTATTTTTTTAACTCACATTTATAAATGTTTTTCCAAGTTATATGTCTTAGCATTGTTCCAGGTGAATACTTACTGTCTTCTCTAGATTTTTAACAATTTAATAGTGCCCAACTGCTAAAACCTTAGAGTAAAAATTATTTATTTTATTGAAGAGTAATGCCTCCTCCCCTTAAATTTGAATGTGGCATTTTTTTGTCTTAGTACCTACAGAATAGTCTACTACTAACTTCTCTGTACCTAGAAACTAATATTTACATAGTTTGCTCTGTTATAAAGGCTTTTTAAAGATGGTTTTGACATCATTGTTGTGGTTTATACTTCCATTTGTTGTTTTCTTAAATATTATTTCAGATTTGCCTTATTTTAAATTAGGCCTGTCATTAGTGATATGTCATTATAATACAAAATAACCCTTATCTGTATTGCCTGTTAAGCTAAGGTCACTGTTGTGATTTTGTTACACTTGATCTTGGCCAAAAACTGAGCGGGGATTGTTGTGACTTTGTTAAAATAACATTGGTTAAGTAGAGCCCTAGGGTGTCATGTGGTGGGGGTGTCATAGGATGACAGTCACTGTTCATCAAAAGACCTCAAGGAGGAGTGAAATACAGAAGTTTATTACAGGTCCTGGAGGAAGAAGGGCTATGTGGATATCAAGGCAGGGTATAGGCAGAGAGTAGCAGGACCTAGGGCACAGGTCTTTATTAGGGTTTGTGGTTGGAGTGCTTTGGGGTTCCCAGGCCATGTCTGGATTAGTCAAAGCACCAGAGTGGGTTGGTAGCTTCTTATACAAAGGGTACACAGGGGAAGGCCCTGGGCAGTGGGGCAGAGTCCTTTCACGAGAGTCCTATCAGGGGCAGTTATATCAGGAACTCTGCAGGATATGAGGGGAGGAGCTAGTATAATTTCTAGACTACACAAAATGGATTCTGAGGCAGTAGTATGGAGTAAGTAGTCTGGTTAAGCTCTCAAAAGTAACTTTTAAATCAAGCGTTTCTCTAATCTCATTTCTTCTTGCAAACAATACATGTTCAATAAATACCTAATCAGTAAAAACAATTAGTAATTTATCTTGCTCTTGCTTATAATAGTGCTCCTGATCTCATCGTTTACCGTTTCTTTTAATTTGTGTTTGAGACAGAAGGTAGATGTGTTTATTTAGCGTGCCTTTCTGTTCTTTGGGGTATTTGATGAACTACGCTAAGGTGGAATGGGCCTTGACAATCTAGAGGACAGTACATCTAAAATTGCTTCTGGAAATACCATTTGTGTTGTTGACTTGTTGGTATTATGTAGGGAGAAGTTGAGAGAAAGATTTTGATATGAATTACTTTGCCCGTTAGCCATACTTGACATTGGGTTCCCTGATCTTTGTCCCATCAGATCAAGTCACTTTGATTACTGAACTTTTAGGGAAATAACTTGAGTCTCTTTGGCACTACAGTTTTTAAACTTTCCATTTGAAGATTGTTGGAATATAGACCCCTAGAAACACTCGCCATGTGGTTTTAACAGATAAGTTCATTTTCAGTTTGGGTAAAGCTGACAAAGAAAGAACATACTTTTGTCAAATTCTACTGATGGAGGAGACAATTTGAAGTAGTTTTTTAATCTTTGTGTCTCTTTCTCCTACATATAAGGCATGTCATAGGTATGTACATGTTTTATTTAAATAAATCATCAAATTAGAGCATTTTAATAGATACTGAATTTTGAATAAAGAGATCCAATCTGATTAACAAGGTAAAATTTTTGATTAATTCATGTTATTTAATGTAGTCTCAAATTTATTTAACCAGGACTTTGGAAATAATGACATCTTTACTGATTTTGTCAATGCATTCAGCATGCAATTTATTACTGTGTAGCAAGCTATGAAAAATTCTATTGCTTCTCAGTAATGAATTTATTCCTTTGTTTCAGTTGACTTGGTTACTTATATAACAAGGTTTCAGTGGGACATGGCTAAATATCCAATCAAGCAGTCCCTGAAAAATATTTCTGAAATAATTGCTAAGGTAAGATAAAAAATGACACAGGTAGGACACATTGATTTATAGTGGCTTTATTTATTTTATAAGTATTTAGCTATGAAATACTTTTAGGTTTTAACAAGGCAACTTAATTATATGATTGATAAAAACAAGGTACCCTTACTTCAGCTTTACTAAAAAAAATGGTAAGTATAACATTATCATGTGTAGATTATTCAATTGTGTAGTTTCCTTATTTAATTTATGTAGTTAAACTTTGTGTCAACACTTTAAATAAGAAATTTTTAAATTCTATAATTATTTATACAAATTTTTAGAGTAACTGAGATCATGTAGAACAGGAAATTAGAGTCTATTAAAGATTTATGAGCCACATAGATGACAGTGGACACTTAAGTATGTTTATGCACAGTACTGATGCAGACATTAAACTTTGTGGGTTCTCTCAATTGATACTCATATTCATGTATTACATAATTTTATGTATAGTTTCAAGGAGCACATAGATCCTGAAGCCCATCCATGAATTCACTGATTTAAAAGCTCCTTTTTTATGACAGAGCCCTCGAGCTTGAGGGAAAATGTAAAAGTCTTACCTGAAATTATAAAGAGGCAAAATAGACCAGGATCTATTGTTTGTCAATATTTTTACAACCTGGCTAGGGTGAAAAGTTATGGTTTAAATTACTTGGACAGACTCTCCTTGACTTCCAATGACTATTTGTATAGTGTGCTCTATAGTTAAATGTAACTGAATAGACCATTAAGAATTTTGACTAAAATCATCATATAATTTATTGAAAAAGGATAGTCTGATAATAGAAAGTGATGCTCTTACTCTGAACCTTATTTTGATCCTTATCAAGGATTTAGTTGTCTTCTTCCTGATGCTATAAATAGATGATGAAATAGGCTCAGAGAGGTGAAGTGACTTATCCCAGTAGAGCTGAGTTGAAACAAGTTTTTCGGATGTTAAATCTGGGGGTCAGGATGGCCATGGCCAAATGGTCTAAAGACCAGATGTTAAAAGTGTTCAGATGTTAAATCTACACTTTGCAGTTTTCTCCTAAATTGCTAGTGGTTTTAGTCATCCTTTTAGAAAAATCAACTTTTGTAACATATATAAATTCAGATACAATTAAAATTAGATTGAGAAAATATTTTGTATAATAACAGTGGAGTTGTGGACAACAGAACTCTATGTAATTTGGTTCCTTTTGGAAATAAGGCCTTCAGCCTCATGAATTAAAGCCTTTTAATTGGTAATCTCTAAACCCAGTAGCATAGACTCCATTTACATGGTTTAAGAACTAATACAGTAAATAATTAAAATATATGTGGACTAAAACAGTATCTTTATAGAAAGAGACCTATGAAAATTATCATGGTTATTTTTTAAAACAACCCTTTAAAGTTGTGCTTTTAAAGTGGAATATTTTTATATCAGGAATTAGTAGTTTTTTTAAAGTTAATGTATAAATACAGTTATTTTCATTGTACTAGTAGAGACAGATTAGGAAAATTTTGCCCTTTTTTTTTTTTAAGGGAGTGACTCAGATTGACAATGACCTGAAATCTCGAGCATCCGCATATAATAACCTGAAAGGGAATCTTCAGAACTTGGAACGAAAGAATGCGTAAGCATGTCAATTATTTGTGAATATCAAGAATTAGGGAAGTGCTCTAGCATACACTGAATAAAATGCTGTTGGGTTTTAGTAAGTTGCATCTCTTTCTTTGATCAAAATGGTATTTTTTTTACTTTATGGAGAAAAATTTAATAATTTAGGCTAGTCAAAACAGATGGGAGGCTGATTTACTATTATTATCATTTATTATATTTGTTTCATAAATAATACTTGTGAATACTTATGAGCTCAGCCATTTGATCCCTTACCATTTGATGTTTCACTGAAAAATTGTCTAAAATTAATTATTTTAAATCAAAGCATAGTTTAATTATATAATGTACTGCTTAAAAGAATTTTATAGACCAATCTTTTTATAATGTAGTACTCATTCTTCATCTGTTTCCCAAGTTTAGATTTTTTGACACTAGATTTTCTTAAAATCGAACACATTTGTTTTGGTTAATTGACTCATAGCACAGCTACTACAGTAAAGCTTTAACCTGTTGAAGTTAAGCATTTATATCCTAGAGGTAAAGTTGCTTGGATACTATCAGAGGTGCAAATAAGGCAAGACATTTTCATTATGAAAAGATCAGTAGTGGGAGACTAAATGAAGACTGATTTGAAAGCCTTGATTATTGGGTTAACTAACCAAAATTGCCTGGTATCAAATGATACCCAGGGAGAGGGAGGAAAACTAGAGGTTGTGCTTAGATGATATAATTTCATAATTACGATGGAATAGACTTTAATTGATATCTAATGAATAACATTTTCTCAGTCAAGATATGTAATCAAGAAAAGAGCTGAGTTACATTAATTAAAGCAAACACAAAGAAGGACACTAGGGGCAAATTTTGATAAATGTCGACATTTCTTTTGTTGCAGGGGTGAAAAATAACTCAGCTAAATTTTGATGACTTATAAAGTAAAAATGTTAACTAGACTAGTCCCTCCCTTGAGATACTTATATAGTTTATGTAAATATAATTAACTTGCTATTTCTTTATATGTGTAATGAAAGCACATAGTTATCAGCCTAATGATTTTTTTCTTCTTCCTCAGAGGAAGTTTGCTAACTCGAAGTCTAGCAGAAATTGTGAAGAAGGATGACTTTGTTCTTGATTCAGAGTATCTCGTCACGTTACTGGTCGTAGTTCCCAAGTATGTCTTTTTATTTCAAAGGTTTTTGCTTGTTAAAATATAAGAAAATGTTAGTAGCTGGTTGTGATTTGGATTTTTCCATTAAAACCCAAGTGTAAAGGGAATACTCATTTGTCATTCATTTTGTAAACCAGCATGTACTCATGTGGCATATACAGTAGAATTTAGTTCGTAACTTGAGATTTTAATTATAAATTGAGATTAGTAGAGTTGGTTCATTAAAAAATTGCATAATGGTAAATTATTTGATTTAAAAATTTTTTCAATAACAGAAGCTCTTTGTGTTTGTGTTTTTGAAAAGTCTTTATGATAGGTTAAGATGAATTAAGCCCTATAAGAAGCAAAGGTTGGAGTAGAACAAGACTTAGAATATGTTTTCTATAAAAGGCCAGAGAGTAAATTTTTTAGGCTTTGCAATCTATATGGTCTCTGCTATAAAATCTTAACTCTGCCATGTCAGCTTTGTGGTTGTGACTGAAAGCAGCCATGCAATGTGTATACATACACACAATGTGTATGCAAGTGGATATGGCTGCGTTTCAGTAAAACTTTACAAAACAGGCATGGGCTGTGGGCATAGTTTGCTGGATTAGATAACCCTTCACAATCTCCTTTGATTAGTCCTTTTGTGCTAATTAACATTTGATCATAGTTAATCTTGATAAGATGAAACGTTTGGACAGTTGGAAGATTAGAAGGGCGCGTGCGCACGCGCATGTGTGTGTGTGTTAAACACTGTTAATGTTTTCACTTCTGACTTATACTGAAGTTTTGCTATCAGAGATTCTTTGGAGGATTCAGACTAAGATGGGAGATTTGGGGATGCTTCAGAGCATCATTGCGTAATATCTTCCTTTGCTTTGCCCTCCATTTTTATCTGTTTATGAAACAGAGTATTGGGAAATGATGCCTTCTGGAAAGGGGTGGGAAAGTACCTCCCTCGAATTTATGGTAGCTACAATATTTCGGGACTTCTGCTTTTTTCCCTCATACTGCGGAATGGATTCTTCTTTGCTAATGGAGAAGGGCTTAAAAATAAGGATTTGGCTGCTCCTAGAATTATATTTTGTGTTTTAGTTATATAACTCATTCCTATTATACCAGAACACTGATTTTTTTATAATAAATTTCTTTGTACTTGTGTTTTTATAATGTATAGGAAAATAACGTTTGCCCAGATAAAAAAATTTGTCTCATTCAACCTTTATTTAAAGTTTGTGTTTAAAACTAGAAGTTTTCATAGTTTTCCATACACTGTAATTGAAACATAGGACCTAGAGTACCTTACATAATGAATTAATCTCTATCCTGGCCTACAGTTACAACAGTTCTTTATTTTAAATTACAAACGTAATTGTCTCTTTCCACACCCCCAAAGCCAGTGTTCTCTAGGGAAGATTGTTGCACAATGTTCTATGGCAACATAGTTTACGGTCACTTTATTTACTCAATATTTCCTGGTACTCTGTGCTTTTAATAAATATATAGTTTCATCCAGCCTTTCATAATGGCTGCTGAAAAGAAATGATAGTGATTTTGGCATGGCCTTTTTTGTTCTTTTTTATTTTTTAAATGAATTAATATATATATATCAACCTTAAAATTTGAAAGTAATTTAGTATCTGTACTTTGCCTTGCTTCCTTTCCAAACTTAGTTCTAGGATGTGCCTCTTTTGCAATAGTTATTGTATCTAAGAGGGTGGTGAACTGTAGTTCCTGCTTCACTCAGTATATTTGAAATTCTTTCTCAATAGGAAACTTGAGGGGTTTTTAGTTGTTGTTAGATTTGAGGTATATTTACTCTAGCCAGATTTCTTCTCTCTGGATATGGCAGGAGGTAGGACTTGATTTTCTTTTCCAGTGCTTATTGTACATTTTCTGCAGGTTAAACCACAACGACTGGATTAAGCAGTATGAAACACTAGCTGAAATGGTAGTTCCAAGGTCTAGCAAGTAAGTAGTAGTCTTTGTAAAACCGTTTCTTTCCTAGAATTTGTTTTAAAGTTTGGATGTTGGATTAGGAAATATCTTTGTTATCTTTCCTTTGTGGTAAATTTACAGTTTTAAAACCATCCTTTTCACCTTATAAATGAGTTATTAACTTTAGCCATCATAATTTTAGACCTAGAGGGGACTTTGCATAGTCTAATTGACCCACTCAGGTTTATAGATGTAGAAGTTTGAGGCCACAGAGGTGAAGTGGTTTGCCCAGAGTCACACATCTAATTAGTGGCAGGGCTAGAACTAGAACTGAGGTCTCTGGTGGCACTTTTTCTTCTACACTGTGCTACCTGCTGAGAATTCTTCAATTAATATTTTTATATACCTATGATGTGTCTGTAATTCCTCATTTACCTTGCAAAGGAAGTGTACCAAAATGGCTACTACAGTACTGTGTTGCTATCTAAACACTCACCATCACTTTTCAGTGAACATAGATAGATTCTACTAATCTATACTCTCCTTTAAAAAAAAAAAAACTCTTATTAAATACTTTCTAATTTATGGAATAACATACATTGTCTAATTTGATATTCATAATAATTCTGTGAAGTAGTTTGGGCAATTATTCTTGTAGATGAAGAAGTCAAAATACACAAGACTTGAATAATTGCCTAAGGCACCTGGCTATAGAGGTATCCAGCAGCAGAGTAAGGACTAGAACTCAGGTCTTTTAACTCTAGCCTTGTACTCCTTGACTCTATACCATGTCATTTTCTCTTATATTCTGTTATTCCACACAAAATATTCTTTGAAAAACTATTAAATGCGATGTATATGTGGCCCAAAGGATTCTTTTGTATGTATATACCTCAAGAGGTAGCATCGTGGTGAAAGAAAAGTATAGGAGATAGTAAGGAAGTGTTTGGTGTTAGTAAGGCCAGGCCCATGAAATATTTTCTTTTCCAGTTTCATTGTGTCATATGGGAGGTAGCTTAGTGTAATGGAAAGAGTCCTGGACCCAGGGATCTGAGTTCTATTGCTGGTTCTGCTACCAACTTGCTGTGTGACCTGTGGTAAGTCTTTTAACTTCTCTGGGCCTCATTTTCTTTGTCTGTAAAGTGAGTGTGGCACCTTCCCTGTACATTTTATGAGGTTACTTTAAGGCCTCATACAATTTACAGAATATAAGGTAACATGATTATTACTGTAGTTTCACAGATGTTGAGTTTTTGAGACCTAAACTGCAGACCTATGTTCATCATGAATTTTTTTTTTTTTTTTTTTTTTTATTATTTTTTGGTGGATGTGGTGGTGGGGAGAATACCTTCCATTCACACTACCCCTTCACATGGTAAACTGAAGACTAATGTGTCTTTTGATAGTTTTCAACTGAAGCTCTTTATTCTGACAGATAGCACCTCTTATACCTTTCTGCTCCATAGGGCATTAGAGCCATAGCGGTTAGCTGTACATCTGGGGGTAGGGGAATGGGAAGAGTAAGAACCCTGTACATACAGCATGTCCTCCCAGGTGGTACATATGTCAAGCCTGAATTCCACGGGAGTGGTATGTAGGCTAGATAAGTAGGCCTGATTTACTCTGAAAGGAGGACTTTAAAAGAGATTTACTATTTTTGAAAATCATTGATTAGTTTCAAGGAAAAAGTGTCAGGCAGTAACAATTTAGTGCAGGAAGTACCTGTCTTCTGACTGCCATTGACCTAAGTGTTCCCAGCCTTTTCTCGCTCAGTACAAACATCTGTTCTACCTTTTTCCCAGTTCAAAAGACATTTAGAATCACTGACTTGAAAACCTATTGTTTAAATGTAGTTGCCAAGAACAGAGCGGTCACTCAACCAGTACCATGAAGAGGACAGTCACGTCACGTGGGACAGACAGGCTTTCGTGGGTTAGTCTGGAATTTTGTCCACTGTTTAGGAAAGGTCTCCATGACTTGATGCTGGGGGTTTTTTTTTTGGTTATAATAACTGACATTTTTGAGTAATTACTAAGTGGTAGTCATGGTTCTAAGTGCTGTATTTTTAAGTCATTTATAAGTAGTAATACTTAGACTTATTGCTTTTTGGCACAATACTTGAGTGACTACTCTTGGGAGGAATGAAGATGAAAGTGGAATTCCAAGGTAGAAGAAGAGATTGAAAAATACCATCTTCAAACCTGAAAGAAACAGTTACATTTAAAAAACACATAACCTAGCTATTTGGAAAATACAAGACTTCTACTTAAGTCTTAAAAGACTGGACAATTTAAAATCCTGCCATTACTGTGTGGTTACATGCAGGGATGTGTATAAATGCCATGTCAGTGTAGCGGCCGAAGAAGTGGAGGCTGGGCTGCTGTCCTGTTTCTTTTTGTTGGAAAAACTGTTCAGAAAGAGGTGCTGCTCACTGGGACTTGCAGAATTACCACTCTCCTTTGTGTCTGCCTTCTTGCATTTGTTAAGGTGGTCTGATTGGGTCTGACCACTGGTTAGCTCCCACCCTTCTCTGTTGTTGGAAATGGTACGACACACTCATTCGTGCTTCAGAGAGGTTTTTATTCAGGGAACTAAGTCCAGATGAGGCACCAGAAGCCTACATACGAGAGCCTCAGAAACACCACACTAGCCGTTGTGCAGAGGAAAATTTCTCTTGTGTTTCACAACAGAGATTGGAAAGATCACTTCTATGAAGAAAAGTAGGGAAGGTGTCTTGAGCATGAAACAGGTAGGTTGATTAGGAAGCAGAGAAGATGGCGGATCTTTCCAGTAATATCTGTGAGAACTATGACTGGGTAGAAGTGTGTTTTTTCAGAGGTTTTTTTTAATAAGTTGTGTCAGGTTTTGATCAAGGGTATGATGGGAGAAAAGGAAGGATCTGAGGTAGGAGATACTAGAAGTGCAGTGAGGATAAGCCCAGCCTCGGGGCGTTGGAGAGAGGAATAGAGAATTAGATTCCCAGAAGAGAAGAAGATGCTTAGCAAGGAAGCAAGGCGACTCTGGAAACAAACCAGCTGCAGGACAGTTTTGCCTGGGTCAGCTTGGCACTGACATAGATTGAAAAGCGTGGTTCTTAGAGTTTAGTTGCTTGAGTCAGCGTTTTATATTATTGGTTAGAGAGAGTAAATGTACTATAGGGCTGTTAAGGCATCCTAAGCAAAAATGTCAAAGCACTCAGTGTCTTCAGTGTTAGAGGCAATGCAGTTGAATAGCACTGAGATGGTTTGGGAAGGGCTGCCATACCCTACTGTTTCACCTCCTCCTCCTCCTTGTTTCTGAATTCGTTCTTCAACATGAAAGCAAGCAAATAAACACAAAGCTTTAAATGGACTTTGTCTTTTTTTCTAGTGTTCTCTCGGAAGACCAAGATAGTTACCTTTGTAATGTCACCTTATTTAGGAAGGCAGTTGATGACTTCAGACACAAAGCCAGGGAAAACAAGTAAGTTTATTTTTTGGGTTTTTTTGTTTTTTGTTTTTAAATTGTTAAACCACTTATACATGGTGTATACTATTTTGGATATTTTCCCCAAAATTTAGATTTATCGTTCGTGACTTCCAATATAATGAAGAGGAGATGAAAGCAGATAAAGAAGAAATGAACAGGCTTTCTACTGACAAGAAAAAGCAATTTGTATGTTTTCTTAATATTTAGTATTATCAGTGTTAGAGGAGAAGAAGAACTGGTATTGCTTTTCTTTGACTTAAAAGAAAGCAAATCTCTGATTTTGCTTTTAAGCCATTTGATTTTAATTATTTTTTTCTATTAAATAATCAGAATGAACTTTCTCTAAACAAGCTTAGCTTTGTGGATAGTTATCTTAAAATGCATACCTTAAAATAATTATTCCAGCTAATTCCTTATCAGAAATTAATTTTAAATACATATTTTGGTTAATGCCCTGTAGAGAGGGATTATTTAAGCAATATTTTTCTCTTTTTAGTAAGAATGTTCCTTGAGGCAAATTTTTTTTAATGCCACCATCTTTTACTGAGGTAATTTGTCGTTTAAACCATTGGGGGATTGGTGTGTTTTAGGCAGAATGCGAAGCAGGGATGGAATTGGGGTAAACTTTCTTGCTATCTTCAAATGTAGGACTATTGTGAAGACCAAAAGCTTGTATGGAAGGGGAGACATGATGAGTGAAAAGGTGTTTTTTTGTAATGCAAAAGGAAGTAAAGGCAAATTCCATTTAAAATGATTTCTAAGTACTTTATAAACAATTATCTCAGTTGGGAGGAAACTAACCCTAACCAAGTAATGTTCAGTAAGGCTGGTTGGTTTATCTACTTCTTAATTGCCATTTTCAAGAGCAAACTTAAGATTTTTTTTTCCCTTTTATAGGGACCACTTGTGCGGTGGCTGAAAGTGAATTTCAGCGAAGCATTTATTGCATGGATTCATGTGAAAGCGTTGAGGGTTTTTGTTGAGTCTGTTTTAAGGTAAAGTTAATTGAAAAACTTAGATCTGAAGAATTCATAGTTCCCTTTATATTCAACCTTTTTATTATAGCACACAATCCAGTAATAGGAGTTGACTTGTAGAAACCAAAGAGCCAGTTGTGAGGAAAAGATTGTCAGTATCATACAGCTTATTAAATGTGTGTTAGTGGTGTCCCTTAACACCAGGTTGAGGAAAAGAGATTCATGCTTCTTTACTCTCTGATTATTCTCTTATGAACTTATTTAAGTTAAAAATAGATCATAAAATATTAGCTTATGTTTAAAAGAAAAGATCCTTCAAATGTTTATATGTAGTTTGGTACACATTATACTAATGAGTTGTTTGAAACCATTTTTCATTTAACCTAAAATATTTATTATTTTGGCATACTTAATATCTAAATTATCTTATCCTCTGTACAGTTGCTAATATTAGAAATTGTTAAAAATACTCATACAGCTATGCTTACTATTTTTAAATTACTTCGAATTTCAGAGTAGATGTGGGTAATCTCATGTTTATCGTGAAAGTATTCACTAAGTTTACATATTATGACTATTTACTGAGGGTATTCATAAAATACCTTACAAATTAAAGTAATTCCTAATAGACAGTCGACTCTCAAAGAAAAATACCTAGTGGATAGTGAGGATCAGAGAAAGTTTGAGTTTCTATGTATTTTAGTTGAACTCGTAAAGGTGGTCATTAAAATGAGATACCATCTCCTCATTAGCTATGATTAAAGAAGAGTATGAGATGTTTGCTTTAAAAAGTGTCTTTATGTGTTTGCTTGTGTTACATACTATATTTTTGCTTTATTATAAGGTATGGCTTACCAGTGAACTTCCAAGCAATGCTACTTCAGCCCAATAAGAAAACAATGAAGAAACTGAGAGAAGTATTATATGAACTGTATAAACATCTAGACAGCAGTGCAGCTGCTATTATTGATGTAAGTATTTATTAGAGAGCCTTGTAGAATAGAAACACATGAATTTCAGAAGAAATTATTATAAAAGGAAAGACAGAAAAGGGATAGTGAATATTGTGATACTAAGCTCTTTTATTTTGAGATTCTCAGTTTGTTAGATAAACATAACAAGTAATTTACCTGTTTTCCCTGTCTTACACTAGTTAGAAGTTTGCTTTTGCTCTATCGGATTTCTAAAAACCAGTCATCTTGCTATAGATCAGATGTTTATAATTGCAGAAATACAGGGTCAACCAGTGATAAATAGTTGTTTACAAAAATTATAAATTTCAGAGAAGAAGAAAAGTAGTTATTTAAATTTTTTTAAAGAAGTAAAGGAGTTAATAGATGAGCATTTTAGCCCATTTTCTGTTTAGGAAAAAGAAGCGAAGCTCGCAGCCAGCATTAATTTAATTTTACATAAACACACTCTTTGAGGCTGAAGCAGACTTGACTGGGTTTCAGTGTGAAAATAAAATTAAAAAACTGTTCTTGGAGTTATTTCTAAACAGAATTTGTCTCTAATCCTAATGTAACAGAAATGTATACATAAATCGGATTCATCAAATGAATCTTCGGCTAACAACTGTTTGAGAACAAC
Organism: Cynopterus sphinx; assembly: GCA_030015415.1. Taxonomy (NCBI): domain Eukaryota; kingdom Metazoa; phylum Chordata; class Mammalia; order Chiroptera; family Pteropodidae; genus Cynopterus; species Cynopterus sphinx. The sequence continues at coordinate 23,286,303 of CM057389.1, read as the reverse complement.
GTTAACATTACGTGTAGGAATGGTAGTTTTCTAGGATTTGATGTTTTCAGCGATCGAGAATTAGTATATTTTATAAATGGAAATACTACTAACAGAATGCTGTAAATAGAATGATATCATTTGTTTCTAAAGACTATTGATATACTATGAAAAAACAGTAATAAAAGTGATATTTTGTGGCAAACTTTGGAGATAAAGTTAGGACTGTAATCCACAAGTTATCTCAGGGTAAATGCTGCAGCTGCAGGCACTGCCAGTGAGTATTCTCAGGGCAAACAGGCTAAAGGGAATTACCATTTTTCTAAAATATAGTATGTGTTTATATATTTTAACAGAAAATATAAACAAAGTACATATAGTTTTTTCTTTTAGCTGTTTAAAATTGTAGTGGTCTTTTATATTTTTTATTTCAAATATCTTGATTTTTTTCCTTGTTAGGATAGTAGTATCTCACATATGCATTAGTTAGAACCCATGAAAAATCAGGGGTTTTTGGGTTTTTTTAGTAAAAAAAATTACTTTCTGCACTTTCATGGAATTGTTGATAAAATACGAGGTCTAAATATTTGATACATAATTTCCTACCAGTGAATTTTTATCACATGCATGCATAATACATATCTTTCAAACCACACTTGGTTTATTTTTATCCAACATTTTATCAGCCTTGTATCCCATAAATTCAATACCTCACACCTGAGATTAAAAAATAATTTCTTACAGCATACATAGAAAAGGATGATAGAGCCATTGTTAAACACAGGCTTCAGAGTCAGACCATGCTTGAAGCTGGCCTTCCTCCTTGCTGTCTGTGTTTCCAAGATGCAAGTCAGCCTTTCCGAGATTGTTGCCTCATTTGCAGAATGGAGGTGATAATGTCTAACTCAAGTTAAATTAGCATCAATGCTTAAACTTAGTGAAGAGTAGGTATTTAGTAGAAAGGAAATGGCTATCCTTTATTTCTTTGTTTGTCTTCTGTATCTACATAATTGAGTAATTTGTCTGATTTTTTATAGGCACCTATGGATATTCCAGGCTTAAACCTGAGTCAACAGGAATACTACCCATATGTGTACTACAAGATTGATTGCAACTTGCTGGAATTCAAGTAAAAATGAGCTCCTCCAGACAATCCTGTCCTTGTTTTGGTATATGCTAACAAACAGGTTACAGTATGACAGTACTTTTAACTATTATCCTTTGCTTGCTTCTGACCCCTTTTCCTAGGTGAATTCTCCCATTGTGGTCCATTTCCAAACTTTTTCTTTTTAAAGGAAAATCTGTGTCTTGTTTCTTTTTATTGATCAGGTCTGTAAATGTGTACTAAAAAAATCAGAGTCTATTTATAAACAATAGTTTATTTAAAGAGGTCTTTCCTCATCGATATTGTGGTATGCATAATTCTTTTTGTTACTATTGTGCACAAAAGCCTTGTTTACAAGGGAATGGTGTAAACATTTATACCATTTTGTTCACTGTATTTAGTAGACATAACTGTTTAATAGTTACTGAATCGTGATGTAAAGAAATGTGACAATATTCAGGTATGTCCTTTCTGAATGTTTCAAATTACAATCTATGAGCACTGTTGACACCCACAGGAGAGAATAAAATTACCTGTGCAAAGATGTATTGTGGTGTGTGTAACTTCAGAAGATTATAGCTCGAGAGTTTAAAAGTGGTATCATAGCTAATGTGCTATGTTACTTCCAGGGTTTTGTCACATACTGGCATGTGACCATTTGTGTCAAATTTGGGTCAGCACAAATTTGAAGATTACTTTTCAACATGTGATGAGACTATTTACATTTGGGCACTAAACTTTGCATTTTCATAATTAGGAAGTAGGGCCAATTTTGAATAAAGTATAGCAAAACTATGCAGCTTTTAGTCTTGTTTTGTGTAAATATTTTACGTATTTTTTTAAGATCTATAATTATAAAAACCTTCATTTTGACATTTATGCCATTAGAGGCATTTCTAGCTTAAAAATCTCTGGAGTGAATGACTTAGTTTAGCATCCTGCAAGAGTTTTTAAAAGAAGCAGTGCTACCCTTTCTATGCACTAACAGGCTTGTAAATGGGAGAAAAGTACATTTTATTTTAAAGTTATTTTAAAAATATTCTTTTTTCTCTAGAAAATTAGTCTCAAAGATTTTTTTTATTTCAAAAATTTATACTGAAGTTAAAGTAATTAACTTCAAGCAAATATAGAATTTCTACAAAGAAAAACATGAGGGATGATACCTGTCCCCGCCCACCGGCCCAAATATAATTGCTTCTTCCCGAGGAAGTTTATGTATTCTTCCAATCCTTTTTCTATAACTCTATATCCCCCCCACCCACACACACACACAGTTTCTTTTTAAATATAAGATTATACTGCACGTATTCTGTCACTTCCTTTTTTGCTTACTATATATCCAAGCTACCTTACATATTAGTATGTCTAGAGCTACCTCATTCTTTTAACCAGCTTCATGGTTCTCTGTCATGTGTTTGTGCCAAATTATAGTTGACTAGATGGATATTCAGGTTTTTAGTTTTTGCTTTTACAAACACTGCTTTAGTAAACATCCTTGCACAAATATCTTTGTTTCCTTATATTCATATTTCTGTAGGAGAGATCCTGGAAGTGGGATTCGTAGGTCACAGGGTGTGTATGTTTGAAATTTTGACACACACTGCCAAGTTTGCTATCAATTCAGGACATGTTTGGAATGTGGATTTCATTTTTTAATTTTTCTTTGGGTGAGAGGAAGCTGAAAAGTTTTGATTCTGATGTCAGAAAATTCTGATTCTGTCTTTTGTGATTTTTGAGTCCTAGTAGCTGTAAAATGGTGATCTCTCTATCATGGGTTTTTGGTGATGTATTTTGATGATTATTACAGTAAAAGTTTTGTAAGTCTACATGATGATTTTAAGGTGTTATTTTTAGACTTTAATATTGTTCTGATTCCAGTGGATTAGAATTGTGTCAAGTTTAAAATCCCAGCATATGTTTGGAACTGTGGGACTTCCACAATAATTTTTCTCAGGGATGCAGCAGTACAGCAGAGTGGCTGAGAGGGTAGCTCTGGGACCAGACCTCAGCTCTGCCACTGAATAGCCTTGTGATTTCCACACCCAGGCCCTCTTCTGTGGAGTAGGGGTAACTATAGTGCTCACTGCATGGGGCTGTTGTGCTGAGTAAACAAGATACACGTGCACGTAAAGTACTCAGAAAGGTGCCTGTAACCCTTTCATACCCCAACTTACAATTCTGTAGGAGGACCTGCAGCAGCTTTTTCACTCACTCAATCTGAGAATTTCATGGTATGTGTCATTGTGGAGCCTGAAGATTAGAAAGATGTAATTGTGTATGTGTGTGGTGGGAGGAGGGCATGCGGGCAGGGTGAATACTGGAGTTTGTGTCTGTAACATTCCAGCACTTTGAGTGTCTCTGAGTTTAAGTATGGGATTATTTATATTGTTCGTGGCAGCTCTCATTCCTGGGAAGGGACTGTTCCCATTGCTTTTCTTGCTCTGTCTGCCGAGGAGTCTACTTGTTCTCCTCTAGGATAGAGCTCATATAACTTTGAGATTCATTAAACATTTACTGAATGTCTGTTAGAGACCATTCATCCAGTGCTCACATTATCTCATCTCTTCCCAGGTTGCTCAAGCTAGAAGGACTGGTGGTCCCCATTCTGCTTATGCAGAGGCTTAAGGTCAAAGAAGTCACGTGATATCAATGTTAAAATTGACAAATTTTGAATCGGAATCAGAATGCAAACATGAGTTCCAACTGCTGGGCTTTTTCCTTCATACTATGCCTCCTTCCCTCCTCTAGGTTCTTAGCTATGAGTGAGCCATCCCTCTGTATCTATGAACTTGTTTCTGTTGTTTATCCTGTTCTCCAGATTCCACATGTGACATTTGTCTTTCTCTGTGTCTGACTTACTCCACACAGTACAATACCCTCTAGGTCCATCTGTTTTTGCAGATGGCAAGATTTCATTCTTTTTATTGCTGAGCAATCTTCCCCTGTGTGTGTGTATGTATGTATATGTGTGTGTGTGTGTGTATACACATATATGTGTATACACACACACACCCACCACCTCTTCTTTATCCATTCATTCATTGATGGACACCCAGGTAGCCTTCATATCTTGGCTATGGTAAATAATACTGCAATGAACATATAGATTCACATGTCCCTTCAAAATAGTGTTTTAGGTTTCTTCAGATAAATACTCAGAAGTGGGATAACTGGGTTCTTCTTTGTCTCTTGTTGTAGCCTTTGTTTTAAAGTCTATTTTGTCTGGTATAAATATTGCTACCCCAGCTTTAGTTTGTTTCCATTTTCATGAAACATCTTTCTTCATCTCTTTACTTTCAGTCTGTGTGTGTCTCTCAGTCTGAAGTGTCTCTTGTAAGCAGCATATGTGAGGGTCTTATTTTCTTATCCATTCAGCCACCTTATATGTAATTGGAGCATTTAATCCATTTACATTTAAATTAATTGTTGCTGGATATATAGTTATTGCCATGTTATTATTCATATTTTTATCTTTTTTACTTTTTTCTTTTTAGAGAAGTTCCTCTAACATTTCCTGTAGTACTGGCTTGGTGATGATGAACTCCTTTAGCTTTTCCTTGTCTGGGAAGCTCTTTATCTGTCAGTTCGATTCTAAATGTTACCTTTGCAGGGTAGAATGATCTTAGTTGTAGGTCCTTGCTTTCCATTGTTTTGAATATTTCCTGCCAATCCCTTTTGTTCTGCAAGGTTCTGTTGATAAATCAGCAGAAAGTCTCACAGGAGCTCCTTTGTAGGTAACTAACTGCTTTTCTCTTGCTACTTTTAAGATTGTTTCTTTGTCTTTAATCTTTGGCATTTTAATTATGGTGTATCTTAGTATTGGCCTCTCTGGGTTCTTCTTATTTAGGACTCTCTGCACTCCCTGGACTTATATATCTATTTCCCTCACCAGGTTAGGGGAGTTTTCAGTCATTATTTCTTGAAATAAGTTTTCAATTTCTTGCACTCTTCTCCTTCTGGTACCTTTATGATGTGAATGTTGATATGTTCAGTGTTGTTCCAGGGACCCCTTAAATTATTTTCTTTTTATATATATATATTTTTTTTTCTTATTGCTGTTCTTATTAGGTATGTTTTACTTTATCTTCTAAATCACTAATTCAGTCCTATGCTTCATTTAATCTACTGTTGATTCCTAGTGCATTCTTCATTTCAGTTATTGTATTTCTAACTGGTTACTTTTTTATGCATTTTATCTCCACTTTTATGTTTTCTATCTCTTTGTTAATGTTCTAAGTTTGTCTTCTCTTTCCCTAAGTTCATTGAGCATCCTTATAATCAGTGTCTTGAACTCCGCATCTGGTAGATTGCTTGTGTACATTTTGTTTAGTTCTTTTTCTGGAGCTTTGTTCCATCTTTTCATTTGGGGGCATTTCTTTGTCTTCCCATTTTGACTGCCTACTTGTGTTTGTTTTCTTGTATTAGGTAGGGCTGCTCTGTCTCTCAGTCTTAGTAGAGTGGCCTTATGTAGTAGTTGTCTTGTGGGTCCCAGTGGCACAGTCTTCCCTGGTCACATGAGGTGGGTGCTCCAGGTAAGTCCCTTGATGGATCATGTACCCTCCTGTTGTAGTTGAGCCTTGGTTGCTGTTTTCTTGTCAATGGGAGGGTTGACCCTCAGGCTGATTGGTTTTGATGACTTGCTGTTATCAGTGGAGGAGCTGTTGGGCAGGGGCTGACCCTACAGAGCAGGATTTACTTTGGCATGGCTCTGGTACTTGACCTTTAGCTGTATCATCCTCAGATGTGATTACCCCTGGGTGATGCTCCAGCTCAGACCACAGCTGAGCACTGGACATGCCAGCTGGGGCCTCCTGAGAGGGTCCCTGCTGCAGGCCAAGTTAAGCTGCATCCTGTGCCCTGCCTGGGGCCATCTGGCAGGAGCCACTAAGCAATTCGCAGGTGGCTGCCACCTATGTCTGGGTTTGGATGTGCCTTGAGAAGCCAAGCCACAAAGCAAGGCCAGCTGCTGTTAATTCTGGGTTTGGGGCTGCTCAGCAAGAGGTACGGAGCACACCAAGGACAGATGTTGCTTGTTTAGGTTTTATGAACCTTTGCAAGATTTTAGGAAAGTCCTCAGCATGAGCCAAGGTGTGTTGTTTGTATGGAAAATCCACTGGAAGCAGCTTGGGTGGGGCAGCGTCTCAGGGAATCACCAGGGCAGGGTGACCTGTGTTAGCCCTGATGATGGAGACTCAGATGTGGGGGTACATGGGTCTGCCTGCTGGGAGGCATTGGGCTCAACAAAGGAATAATGAATGCCCTCTTCCAGCCCTTACATCTGGGAGAAAGCCGCCCCTCTGACCCTCTCCCTGAAGCCAGACAGCTCAGTTCCTTCCCATATGTCCCTGATGCCTTTCAAGCTGCTGCCCCAGAGTTCATAATGAGTGAGCCCCTGAAGAGAAATGTCTGTAACTTCTTCAGCTGTCCATCTCACTCTGCCACAATCTTTGTTTTTTTCCACAGTCAGAGGTTGTAGAGAATTCTCTTCCTGGTACTGGAACTCTGGGCGTGGGAGCCCGACATGGGGCTGAGAATTTCTCTCCTTTCTCAACCAGCACATCTGGGTGTGGGACCAGCCCATTTTGTGTCTCTATCCCTTCTACCAGTCTCAAGGTGGCCTCTTCTGTTGCCTCTTCTGTTAGGTCTTTTGCTTAGCTAGATATGGCAACTCCCAATGAGTTTATTTGTAATTTAGTTGTTATTTGATGTGCTTGTGAAAAGAGGCAAGCACAGTGTTTACCTACTTCGCCATCTTGACCCAAAGCCTCAGCTGCCTTTTTTTTAAAGTCAAAATAACATGCACAAGATTAAAAACCATATACTCAAATATTATAGAATAGCCTATAATGAAAACCTTGCCTTTAGAAAAATTTTTCTGTTAAGATCAGTAAAAAATGATTAGTCCTAGAATGTCTAAAACAGTTGTCTTATGTTCTAGAGTACATGTATTGAGAACTTTCCTAATTTGCTTCTTGTCTCTGAATTGAAGTTTACCCATTTCAATAATGTAAACTTATGGTTCTTATTTTAATCGCATAGATAGTTTTGGATTAATATATGAATGTAATTCTGGATTAAAAACATAAGACATCAGAACCATTTTATTCACCAGTGATTTATCCTTAGACTATTTTTAGATCTGAGCCTCATGACTTAGGTGAGAAAAAAGGGAAGAGAGAGAAACCATGGAAGTGATTAGTACAAGAATACCTCTTAGGATTGTTTAGCTAGAAAATAATATGAAACCGAGAAGCAACAAGACAACATCCTTCTTACCAGGAGTAGTCAAATAATGCAGGAAGAAAAAAGTTTTAAAACGGAGCAGAAGGTAGTCAGTAAACACAAACAGGACATTTCCTGACAGTTGCTCAGTATTGAAATTGATTATGCCCACAGTGGTTCTTACTTGGGGAATTGAATAAAAATGTAAATTCATTGCCAAACTCCACAGAGATGAGTTTTATAGTCTTGAGCGGATCTGAGAAATCTACGTTGTTAACAAATATTCAGGCGATTCAGATGCTAGTGGTCAACTAGTTATAATCTGAGAGTGCCTTTTAAAGATTCTTCCTCTGAACCCCCAGATAGAGTCGTTGACTTATGATTCATGAGCATCTTGGGGTGTCATTCAAATAATGATTCTTCTCTTTTTCACACAGACCACACTTAATGGGGTCATTGTGGATAAATCAGTTTTTCCTACCCTGTCAACTGAAGGAGCAGTCTGTGTCATTAACCAATAGAACCAAAAAGTTCTGCCTCAGCAGAAACTGGTGTAGGTGCCTGTACCTTTGCAAAGCCATAGAATATCAAATTGAAATTTGCAAAAACTCTAAAATGATCAAGGTCACAATTTTATCTTGTAATTCAAAACCCACTTTGGGCATTGTTTATCACTGCTTATAATGTTTAAAAGAACAACCAAGACAAAGACCTTTAAAAAAATAGTTTGAAGAAACAAAAAAGATCTTAAATAATGAGAAAAGAAGTTGGATGCAGCAAAGATTGTTGATGTTAGACTGAAAAAGGAATTAACTGTATGTACAACACTACTTGAACTTGAAGGTAATTGTTGTAACCAGAAGAAGAACGAAAATAATCCAGGCTATCAAATCCAAAGAACAGTTTTCATGTATTCCACCATATCCTAAGTATGTGGATGACTATTGGATAGTTCTGGGACAAATAATCCTTAATTTATTTTTTTCACCAATATAACTTGCCAAGTTTCATATTTAACTATCTAGGTACACATTAGGGTTGATTTTCAGAGTAATTACAGGTCAGCACAGGTTTTAATGTGTTACTGGAAACATAAAGTACCTTGTTTTTTGAAAGAAAAATTGTGACAACCATACACCAGTACTATACTTTACCACAAGAGGGCACCCTGTTGCCATCGAAAAGCAAACAGGTTTTTTCCCCCCCTCACTCCCGGTCACGGTTACTTATGGAATATACAGCCAGTCAGTTCATTACAAATGTCTATTAACATGAAGCTCTCAGAAAATGTTAGACCAACGTGTGCGTGTACATGTGCATACGTGTTTGTGTAGAACTCAAACACCTTTCAGGTGACTGGTGCAAGCCAGTGACAGAGTTTTTAGTCAAAGATAAAATGAAAACAGTAAGGGTATCTGTGTGTGTGTGTGTGTGTGTGTGTGTGTGTGTGTGTGTGTGTGTGTGTGTGTGTGTGTGTGTGTGTGTGTTTGCATATGTGTCTGTGTTTGTGTACATATATAAGCACTTATTCATCAAATAGTCACTGATGGGCTTTATAACCTACAAATCCAGTGGTAGCCTAACTTGACAAAATATAAACTTGGGAACACCAAATTAGAAAAAGTATTTTACTGATCTGTGAAATCCAGTCTGAAAACATATTTACAGATATCTGTCCAGAAAGGTCAACCTATGATATAAGTTGGGGTGTGTGTGTGTATACATATACATACATATATACATATACATATATATATATAAAATAATTTTCAAATCTGAAAACAGTTGGTTTGGGTCAGCACTGTCCAAAGATTTTTCTATGATAGTGGACATTGTGTATCTACATCACCCAGTGTGGTAGTTTCTGCCACATGTGGCTGTAGATCACTTGAAATGGGGCTGGTCTGACTAAGGAGCTGCATTTGAAATCTTATTTAACTTTAATATAAATAGCTACATGTGGCTAGTGGCTACTGTGTTGGACAGTGTAGGTCTAGCTGGCCATTTTGCCTTTGAGTTTCCAATATGCCCATATCCTCTGGCTTTTTTGTTGTTGTTTCTATTACTGGAAAAGCCAGCCTAGCTTCTGTTCACTTTGATTACCATATTTAATTCTTCCACAAGTCTGAGAAACAAAGAGAGGAAAGGATTGCTCTCTGAATCATCATTGACATGCCTCAGATTGCTATATAGACAGCTTTTCCTTCGATCACAAAAGACAGCTACACACATTTGGTGCCTTTTTGTGCATGAGAGTAAACCGATTGCAGTATTGAAAGACCAGAAGCTATTTCTGATGGGAAATATTGAATCAGCAAGATTGAAAACACAGCTGTGTGGTTTCAGGGGGAACATAATTTCCGCTGTCAATCAGCGCTCAGCACTCATTGTGTTCAGGGCATTCACTATGTCAGGCTGTGCAGGGAGGCAGCAAGGAGACGCTCCGCACGTGTTCTTGAATGACGTTATTTGGTTCTATTATCTCTATTAGGAATTTAAAAGCTTTATAAGATAGTGAACCCTTGCAGGTCTCTAGCAAGAAGTCTAGCACCTTATGGGAGCCCTTGGAAAGAGGCAGATAGTATGCAAGAGGGACAGCACCCTGTCTACAGGTTGTTTTCATCAGTGGTGTATTGCATGGCTCCTACCTCCTCCTCCAGCCCAGTAGTACTCTCTGCAGGACAGCTGGCCCCGGGGTGGGGGCTGGGGAAGGAGTACGGCCATTGGCCAAGCCCCTACCTCTAGCCTGGGCAAGCGCCTCTGCTCTGTGCTCATCATCTGTCTCACCATTTGCATCCAGGCCCTCGAGCATTCTGGAGGGCCCTCCTCCCTACCCTCCACTCTCCTTGTCCTTGTCCGTCGACAGCCTCCCAACTGGCCTCTTGTCCCCGCTCTGCTCACCTTTGGTTCACCACCGCACCGCTGCCAGAGGAGTGTCGAGTCACCGTTCACATCCTGAAGAGCTGCTCCTTTACCTACAGAATAAAGTCTCTTTGTTCAAGTTGAAATTTTTCCTTTCTAATTTGCTTTTCTCTGTCTTTTCTGAAAGCAGAATGTTGTTTAGTGTTTCTTTAGTTTGACTGGAGTCTGTCCAGTGGGGGGGAATTAGACCATGGGTGTTTGTTACGAATGCTCCCATGGTTGGAGTCTGATTTTCCCTCCCCTCAGGGCTGGCCATATTTGTCAGATCTGTGCTCTATCTGAGCATGACCTTGGGCAGCTGACATCCTGGATTCTCAACCCATTTCTTCATTTGTAGGAGAGAGAGAATTATGGAAACACCATAGTATTATTGTACAGAGTGAACCTTATGGTACACATGGATTTTTAGCAAAGCAGTTGGCACAAGGAAGGTTCTAACATATTAACTGCTATTTTTGTTGTTAGTGTTATCCTTTCAAATACTGATTTTTGTTTCTTGTTTGCTTCTTGTCTTCTATATCTTATGTGACATTAGTTTCCCTTTAATTGCATCTGTTTAGAAGACACAATCCCCCATTAAAAACCCTCTGGGATCACATGACTGATGATTTCACTTTAAGGTATATACCCGAGAGAATTGAAAACATACATCAGGACAAAAGTGTGTACATGAAGGTTCATAGGAGTATTATCAATAATAGCCCTAAAGTGGAAACAACCCACTGCCCATCAACTTGTGATCAATGAATAAATAAACAAGTATGGTATAGCCACACAACAGGATATTATTCACCCATCAAAAGGAACGAAGTCCCAATTCATGCCATAACATGGATGAACCTTGAAAACAATAGTCTAAGTGAAAGAAGCCAGGCACAAAGGGTCACACATTGTACGATTCCATGTATATGAAATGTCAGGAGTAGGCAAATCCAAAGATACAGATTCGTGGTCAGCAGGGACTAGGGAGAGAGGAGTTTGAGAGTGACTGCTAATGGGAAGAGTTTCTTTTTAGGGTGATAAAACTGTTCTGAGGTTAGATAATGGCGATGGTTGCACTGTAATTTAAAAAAAAAATGTGAATTCCTTTTTGAGAAAGGTAAGGAGTTTTGCACTTTAGAGTTTACTCTTGCTATTTATGGTCTCCTTTTCTGTCGTTTTCTTTTTATCTTCTGTGTTTTCCTCTGTTCCACTCATCGTCCCAGTTAGACTCAGCTGCAGCCATCACGAAAGCTCAGCTCCACTTCTGGGGCTAAGTCACACACATGTCACACACAGCATCACTCATTCCCAGCATTCTCGGAGGAAAAGATAAATTGTCTGAGACTTTACCGGTCTGGTGGTATCTTTCTGTTACTTTAGTATGTATGACACTGACAACTTATCTAGGTAAAAGTATCCTTAGTTCATTCACTCAACAACCATTTACTGAAGGCGTACAAGTTGCTTGAGGGCAGAATCCTCATTCACTCAGCAAATGTTTCAGTTGTTGAAGACCTGGGCGTTGGGGCAAGGGCAGTTAAATGGGAAAAAAGACCTTGTCAGCTGGAGCTTTGCCTGCTAGTGGTTGAGAGGCGATAAACACATAACAAGACTTTCACCTCTGAACTTGTGAGGTGATAGAGTGCGAACTGGGCTGGGAAGGGGTGAAACGAGCTCCTTTAGACAGGGTGGTGAGTTGCCCTGGAAGATGCCAGCCATGTGAAGAACTTGGGGAAGAATATCCCTGGCTGGAGGAAAAGCAGATGCATAGGCCTCAAGAGGGAACCAGCTCAGAAGTTTGTGCCACAGATGTCAGCATGGCAGTAGCCTAGTGAGTGAGGAGGTGTAGAAAGTGCAACCAATGCAAGTGAGGTAGGGTCCTATAGGAACCATTATAGGGTCTAATTTACACTTGTCAAGGATCACGCCAGTAGTAGTCTTACTCATGGGTTTGTAACCCCAATTTCTTACATTGTATTTAGCACATTGATGGTAGGTACTGGGTTCACTCAGTGGATGGATTTATCGAGTAGATACTATGCCAAGAAGTGTGCCAGACTCTGCGCCTGAAAGCCCTCCACCTTTTCCTTCTTTGAAGAGTGTTTTGCAAACATATTTAATACTCTCCTGCGAATGCCCCAGAAGATTCAGGCGCAGCATTTCATAATGTGTATACTTTATTACTAGTTTCTTTTGCAGCTGCTCCAATTTCTTCAAAATCATCATCATTGTGCGTTTATAAAACTAGTTGGCATTTCAAATCATATTTGATACATAAACAGCTAACTGCAGCCCTGTGCTAGCCACACAGTAGCCCTTTGGTAATAGCCGCTGTATGACATCAGGGGTTTTTGAGGGTAGGGGACATTCTGATTTCCTTCTCATTTTTCCAATTTGCCTATATTTCTCACTCACTGGTCCTTAGAGGTGACAGTTGATTTTGTGCTTCAAACTGTTATAACATTTTGCTAGGAGATGAGAGGCTATGATCTCTGCTCTATAAGAAGGGTAAATCTATCATATAAATTGTTGCTACTCTAACTTCTCTGTTGCCTCTGCCTCTAAAGTCCAAGGTGTTCATTTATCTCAGCTAAAATGGGTCCCCAACATCCTTTCAGGGGAAAGAAATATTGCAGGCTTGGAGAAACATGAACATTGGACTAAATGAAATGTTTGCTCGAGTTGCATTAGCGTTGAGTTCTGGAACGGGGCCTGTGTAGTTAGGTACTTACATCGAAAGGAAGTGTCAAATTTTCCATAGTCATAGCTTCCCAGATTTTAATTGGCTGCTTGCCCTTGCATCAGAATTTCTTTTCTAAAATAAATGATTTGGAAGACTCTTATCTTTACACCCAGGCACACAGCTTCAGTTCCTCCTACTTGGGAAAGTTAACTGTCCAGCTATAACACAGTACACAGTGTTGTCCTGGTTTAATCGGCCTCTGAAAACTCATTAAATCCTGCATTAAAATTGTAAGGCAACAGTGACATTTATTAGACTCCTCTTTTTTCTTTTCCTTCTTCGATGCCACTGTTTATTCATTTATTTTACTTGCCTTTTTACTTTCCTAGTTCTCCCTGCCCCATTCTTTACTACTTAATTTTTGTATGGTCAAAAAATTTTTTCACATTCTGGTTTTCTTTTGACTATTTCATCAGGGTAATTCTTCTGTTTATTTCTTTTTATTTTTCTTCCTCCATTTCAGAATCCCTTTCCAATGAACCTGCTATTTTTCCTTTGAGAGTTTCAGTTTAAAAGAAAGCCTACTTGCCTGAAACTTCATGTTGCTGAACAGACATTTCAAATCTTTTCTAAAGTTCAAGAATGATAAAATCATGCAATTAGGCAGTGTATCAGAGTTCTCCAGAAGAACAGACCAATAGGAGATATATATATATATAATTTCGATAATGAGTGGGCTCACAGGATTACGAAGGCTGGGAAGTCCAAAATCTCCAGAGTCAATGTCCCAGTTCAAGTTCAAAGGCCAGAAGCTGCTGTAGAACCAGGCTGAGCTGATGTCCCGGATAGAAGGCCAAAAGGCAGAGAATTCTCTCTTGCTAGAATTCTCTCTCAGCTTTTGGTTCTAGTCAGGCCTTCAACAGATTGAATGAGGCCCACCTACATTAGGGAGGGAAATGTGCTTACTCAAATTCACCTATTCCAAAAACACCCTCACAGAAATACCCAGAATAATGTTTAACAAACAATCTGAGCACCCCATGGCGCAGTCTAATTGACACATCAAATTAACCCATCTCAGGAATCCCTTGTTTACTTAGTAACCACCCAATCCTGGTCTTGGGGTTATTGTTGTTCGATATATACAAAGCTGAACCAAAAGAAAAAAACTGAAATCACAGTTCATGGAGCTGTGAAATTGCCTATTTACCATTTTTGTATGTGCTTTTTTTTTTTTTTTAACGGGTCTCTGGTCAACTGTCTCCCATTCCCAAAAGGAATTTTTTGAATCTCTCCATTTTTCACAGTCCTTTCCCAACTCCTGCCCCTTTGCTCTCTGCTTCAGATCTGGCTGCTTCTTTTACAGATGAGAGGAACAGACTCATACTGGTTAGTTACTTTGCCTGAGGTCACACAACTATTGAAAGGTCAATCTGGGATTTAACTGGAAGCAATTAGATTTACTCCTGGGAGCCGACTGGGTTTTTATGCCATCTGCTATATGCCTGTGGTTTCTAACACCTCCAGATTTCTCTATGCCTCTGTCCTCCCCATTTCTGGAAAAGCATGTCCTGCTCCAACAGGTATTTCCCTGCCGCTCCACATGCAACGCGCTGCTCCAATCTTACCATCCAGTGCCCACCCTTGGTGCATAGGCTTCTAGCACCTTTTTCACTCCTCTAATTTTCTCCTCTTTCTGGTTTATTTTTCCTCTTTATATTTGTATTAGATAAGCTTAACTGTTCTTTCATCGTAAAATTCTCCCTTGGCCTCCGTCCCTCTAGTACTGCTGATTCTTCCTGTTGCTTTTACTCCCCATTCTTCATTCTTTTTTAACTTCAAGTAAGCCCTTAGCCTGCTGAAAACCACCTTCAGCCCATCCATTAAAATTGGTCTTGGTAAAGTCATTGAAAGCATCCTGTTTAATCAAATGTAGTGGTTGTTGTGCTTGACTCCATAGTGTTTATCACTTTTTATCACTCCCCCCCCCCCCCAGAATCTCTCATTATTCTCTTTTCTTGTACTGTTTGCCTCCATTTTTTCTGTCTAATCCTTCCCCCAGAATTTCTCACACTTGATTGCATATCAGAATCACCTGGAGGGCTTGTAAAACCACAGTGTTGGTTGTTGGCCCCACCCCAAAGCTTCTAATTCAGCAGGTCTAGGGTGGGGCCACAGATCCATCAGCCTAACCAGGTTGCAGGTGAGGCTGATGAAGCCTAGGTAATGCTGCCGCTGCTGCTCCAGTGATTTCACTTTGATACTGACATTGCTGTTTTTTCAGAATGTTCTCTTACTGTGAACTCTCCCTGTCATCCTGCCTATCTCATGGATTCTGTCTCTCGTTCCTACATCTCTCCAGTCTTGCAGGTAGATGTCCTTTTGAGATTAGTATTTCTCAGAAGGGGAACTTTAGGCATTTGGGATGTGACAGTTTTCTTTTGAGCAGACTGTCTCTGTCTCTTGAAGGATGCTTTGTCCCGCCCACTCTGCCTCCCTCTGCTCTTAGCTCCTATTGTGTGTGATGTGTGTGGCTCTGTTCTGGTGTGTGTGTTGTCCTTAGCTGATTTCAGGTTTCTCCTTCACTTGCTGGGTATGACATGGTAGAAAGAGCACACCTGGGAATACACACACCTTAGACTGCATTCTGACTCACTGCTTCAGAGGGATGTGACATTGTCGGCACGGAGCCCCTTTGTTCATGAGTAGCATGTTGTGGTCCTATCTGCCTCACCAGATCTGACAAGGTCACATCTTTAAGGCACTTGTTACAATTCCCAGGAGTAAATAGGTTTGGCAAAACAATGTTGAGGGCTTTCCACTTTCTTTAGACCTCCTTTGAGTCACAACCCTGGGCCATAACTGTAGTACTAGTTTTCTATTGCTGCCATAACCAATCACCACAAACTCAGTGGCTATGACAATGCAAATTCATCATCTTACAATATGGTAGGTTAGAAGTCCAGTACAGGTCTCATCCAGTAAAATCCAGAAGTTGGCAGAACTACATTCCCTCTGGAGGCACTAGAGGATGAGCTATTTTCTTGCTCATTTGAGCTGTCGGTAGAATTCAGTTCCATGAGGTTGTAAGACTGAAGTCTCTGTTTCCTTGCCAACTATTGGCTGGGGCTCCCTCTTAGCAAATAGCAGTCTCTCTCTGGTCTTTGCACATGGCTCCCTGGAGCTTAAAACCAGCAGCGGGGCATCAGATCTGTCACACTCTGCCACCTCTGATCCACCCTTCTGCCTCCCTCCACCCTTTATAAGGACACTTGTGCTAACGGCAGGCCCACCCCTGTAAAAGAATCGGGGAAAAGATGGTAACTTATAAGAAAATCTATTAGATTATTATCAAACTTTTGAGCACAAACCTTACAAGCCAGAAAGGAGTAGAATCAAATATTCATTTTATAAAGTGAAAGGAACTACCAGCCTAGAATAATGTGTCTAGCAGAGCTCTCCTTTAGATACGAAGGAGAAATTAAGACCTTTCCAGACTTACAAAAATTGAGGGAATTCTCCACTATGAGGCCTGCATTACAGGAAATACTGAAAGGGGTCAGCTCACCTAAAATGAAATGACAAAAAAAACAAAAACAAAAAAACATAATTAGGAGTAAGGTGACTATCAGACAAATAGAAGCAGAGAAGTGCAACCCTTACTAAGAACAGGGTATTATAAGCTTAGATAATAATAAGAGAATTGCTACAGCAAGATAGCAATGAACGTTCAGCATACATGGGGACAAACTGAGACAACAATGACTAAAAAGGGGAGGATTCAAAGATCCAAATTTGCAAAGTGGAATGGAGATAAGGCACGTGCAGAAGAAAATGGATGACAGTGTGTGTGTGTGTGTGTGTGTGTACACTTTACATATTTGTAATGGTAAGCACACGCCAAAGATTCAGAACTGAACCTCATAAAACAAGAAGTACCAGAGGGAAAACCCACAAAAGTCAACCAAAATAAAGAAAACAGAAACACAAGGACAAGGAAACATGGAAACACCAAGCTACCAGAAAGCAAAAGATAAAATGGCTATAAGAAGACCTCATATTTCAACCATCATCCTAAATGTAAATGGTCTGAACTCACCAATAAAAAGACACAGAGTTGCAGAATGGATCAAAAAACAAAACCTAACCATATGCTGCCTCCAAGAGACACATCTCAGCTCCAAAGACAAATATAGACTCAAAGTGAAAGGGTGGAAAATGATATTTCAAGCAAATGGCATTCAGAGAAAAGTGGGAGTAGCAGTACTAATATTGGATGAAATAGACTTTGAAATAAAAAAAGATAAAGAAAGATACTGAGGGACACTTCATAATGATAAAGGGAATCAGGCACCCAGAAGTCATAACACCTATTAATATCTATGCTCCCAATCAGGGAGCCCCGAAATATGTAAAGCAATTACTAACAGAACTAAAGGGAGAAACAGACAAAAACACTATCGTAGCAGGGGACCTAATACTTCCCTATCGGATATGGACAGATCATCCAAACAGAAAATCAATAAGGAAATATTCTTAAATGACACATTAGACCAACTGGACATAACTGACATTTACAGAGCCTTCCATCACAAAACAGCTGATTATACATTCTTCTCTAGTGCACATGAACATTCTCAAGGATTGACCACATACTGGGACACAGAGATAGCCTCGACAAATATAAGAGGATTGAAATCATACCAACCATCTTCTCTGATCACAATGCTTTGAAACTGGAGATCAACTGCAAATAGAAATCAGGAAGAACCACAAATACATGGAGATTAAACAACATGCTACTGAAGAATAATTGGATCAGGGAACAAATAAAAAGAGGGATCAAGAGATACATAGAGATGAATGATAATGATAATACAACATATCAAAACTTTTGGGACACAGCAAAAGCAGTGCATATCATTACAGGCCTACCTCCTAAAATAAGAATGAGCCCAAATAAACAACCTAACGCTTCATCATAAAAAACTAGAAAAGGAAGATCAAATGAAGCCTAAAGTCAGCAGAAGGAAAGAAATAATCAAAATTAGAGTAGAAATAAATGAAATTGAAAACAACAACAAAAAGAAAAAATAAATGCAACACAGAGCTGATTCTTTGAGAAGGGTAATAAAATTGACAACCCACTGGCTAGACTCACTAAAGAAAAAAGAGAAAGGACACAAATAAACAAAATCAGGGATGAAGAAGGGGAAATTAAGACAGAAATACCAAAGATCATACAAGAATACTATGAAAAAGTATATAACACCAAATTGAATAACCTAGAAGAAATGGACCAGTACTTAGAAATATACAATCTTTCTAGATGGAATCAAGAAGAGCTGGAAAATCTAAATAGACTGATCAGTAGTATAAAAATTGAAACAATTATCAAAAACCTACCAAAAAGTAAAAGTCCAGGACCAGATGGCTTCACCACTGAATTCTACCAAACATTCAAAGATTTAATACATATTCTCCTCAAATTCTTCCAAAATAGCTAAGAGAAAGCAATACTCCCCAACTCATTTTATGAGGCAAATATTACTCTGATACCAAAACTTGATAAAGATACCACAAAAAAGAAAACTACACACCAATATCTCTCATGAACACAAAAATTTTAAATAAGATGCTGTGAACCAAATACAGTAACATATTAAAAAAATTATACGCCATGAGCAGCAAGTGGGTTTCATCCCAGGGGCACAGGGATGGTTCAACATATGCAAATTGTTGTGATACACCTCATAAACACATTAAAAAAAGTCATATCGTCATATCAATAGATGCAGGAAAAACCTTCAACAAGATGCAGCATCCATTTTAGATAAAAACACTTAACAAAATCGGTATAGAAGGAAAGTACCTTAACATAATAAAGGCCACCTATGACAAACCCTCAGGCAACAGTATACTTAATGGTGAAAAACTAAAAACCTTCCCTGTAAGAACAGGAACAAGGCAAGGCTGTCCGCTATCACCACTGTTATTCAATATAACATTGGAGGTCCTAGCGAGTGCAATCAGGCAAGAGAAAAATATAAATGGCATCCAAATAGGAAATGAAGAAGTCAAACTGTCACTATTGTAGATAACATGATTCTCTATATAGAAAACCCTAAAGACTCCACAAGAACACTACTAGGAACAATAAGGAAATACGGTAAATTTTCTGGATACAAAATCAATGTTCAAAAATCCATAGCATTCCTGTACTCTAATAATGAAGTGTCAGAAAAAGAAGTGGAAAAATAATTTCTTTTGCAATTGCAACAAAAAGAATAAAATTCCTAGGAATACATCTAACGAAACATGTGAAGGAACTATATAATGAAAACTATAAGACCCTATTAAAAGAAATTGAGGAAGATACAAAGAAATGGAAAGATATTCATGTTCTTAGATTGGAAGACTCAATATAGTTAAAATGACCTTATTACCTAAATCATTGTACAGATTTAATGCAATCCCCATGAAAATCTTATTGGAATTTTTTAAAGAAATAGAACAAAAAATTATCAAATTTTTATGGAAGCACAAAAGACCCTGAATTGCCAAAGCCATCAGAGGAAAAAGAAGGAGGCTGGAGGCATCACTCTGCCCAACTTCAAATTATACTACAAAGTGACAGTAATTAAAACGGCATGGTATTGGCAGCAAAACACACACAGACCAGTGCAACAGAATCAAGAGTCCAGAAGTAAACCCACATTTACAAGGGCAAATGATTTTTGACAAAAAGCCAAAAACATACAGTGGAGAAAAGAAAGCCTCTTCAATAAATGGTGCTGGGAAAACTGGAAAGCCACCTGCAAAAGAAGGAAACTCGACTGTTGTCTATCACCACACCCCGAAATTAACTCAAAATGGATTAAGGACCTGAATAAAAGACCTGAAACAATAAAATGCATAGAAGGAAACATAGAAACTAAACTCGAGGACCTTGTACTTAAAGAGGATTTTATGAATTTGACTTCAAAGGCAAGGGAAGTAAAAGTAAAAAAAATGAATGAGACTACATCAAACTAAAAAGCTTCTGCTCAGCAAAAGAAACCATCAATAAGGTAAAGAGACAACCATCTGAATGGAAAATATATTTGCAAGTAACACCTCCGATAAGGGCCTAATATTTAAAATATACGAAGAACTCGTATGACTCAATAACAACAACAAAAAAAAAAACCACAAATGATCCAATCAAAAAATGGGCAGAAGACCTGAACAGATACTTCTCCCTAGAGGACATATAAATGGCCAACAAATATTTGAAAAGATGCTCAGCATCGCTAGCTATTAGGGAAATGCAAATCAGAACCACAATGAGATACCATCTCACACCTGTTAGAATAACTGTTATCAACAGGAAAAGAAATAACAAGTTTGGAGAGGATGTGGAGAAAAATAGTGGTACAGCCACTATGGAAAATAGTATGGAGGTTCCTCAAAAACCTAAGAATCAATCTATCATATGATCCAGCAATCCTTCCACTGGGTTTTTACCCCAAAGACTTGAAAACCCATATCCGAATGTTCATAGCAGTATCCACAACAGTCAGGACATGGAAGCAACCAAAGTGTCCTACGATAGATGATTGGCTAAAGAAGCTGTGGTACCTATATACGATGGAATATTACTCAGCCATTAAACAAATGAAATCCTACCATTTGCAACAACATGGATGGACCTAGAGGTTATTATGCTGAGTGAAATAAGTCAAACAGAGAAGGATAAATACCATATGACTTCACTTATGTGTGTGTAATCTAAGGAACAAAACGAGGAAACCAATCAAAAACAGACTCATAAATATAGAGGACAATCTGGTAATGGCCAGAGGGCGGGGAGGGTGAGGGCTGGAAAAGGGGTGAAGGGTTAAACGAGTACAAATGAGTATGTGATAGCTGGTCACGGGGGTGGGGAGCACGGCATAGGGAATGCCGTCAGCATTAATGTAATGGGTAGGTGAAGAGCCAGAGGAGAGAAAGAGCATTAAGGGGGATGATTTCATAAACTATATCAATGTCTAGCCAATGTAGTATATACTTGCAACTATTAACAAAATTAAATTTTAAAAAAGTGGTTGGACCAAGGATGGAGACCTGACCCACACCAGGCCAATAAGACACAATTGTGGGATTTTTGCTGAAACTACTGGGAAAGCGGCTTTTCTCCTTCCGGTGGGGTAGACCACTGGCACTGGATAGAATGTCGGCCTGGAAATGGAGGTGCTTATCTTGACATTTCCAGAGTAGGGGAGCACCCTCCCAAGGGAGGCCAACACAGATCAAAGCAGACCTAAAAAAATGAAAAATACCTGATTTGAGGCCCTGGATTCAGAATTATCTGAAGCCTGATGAGTATCTGCACTTGTGAATTATATGTGCCAATAGATTCCTTTTTTTTTTTTTTTTTTGCCGTGGCAGGGTTAAGTTTGGCTTGTGATGACCACGCATCTTGCCTAAAACAGTGAGTGATGGTGGAATCACAGGATGTACGTGTTCAGATCATGTATTATCTTCTAGGTCTTCACCGAGATTTTGTTCAATGACCTTATACTACTTCTGGTGCTTGTTATTATTTCTCCGGAGTTTATCTGAGGGTCAATGGCTCCTACAACTTAGTGAAAGAAACTCTCTTTAGCAACACATCTAGTTTCAGTGGTAGGTCATTCATTATTCTAATTATTCTGTTCCAAGCTGCGGTGACAAGATGTGTCAGTAAGATGTGTCTGCCTCTAGGGAGATGTCAGCAGGACACTGACTGCTGTCCTGTGAGGCAGGGCAGGGCTCTGAGGGGCTCCAATGCCCAGCAAGGGGGAAAGGAGTCTGGCCTACTCCTCACTCTGCCTACTTCTAAAGTGGTCTGCTAAGCGGACGCTGCACTCACAGACAGACCTAGAGGGACACTCAAGGACAAAGATAAACTTGCACACAGAAACACACTAGTGTTTGAGAAAAAGCAACATAATAAACAGGAGGCCCCAAATGCAGCAAACAAACAAACAATAGCATGAATCAAATAAATAGGGTAAAACTTGAATAAATAGAAGAGGATATTATATTCATGTTTGTAGGTAAAAGCTAGGGATCTTGGGAATTGTTAAACATTAAAAAGTGTTGATTGCTTTCTAAGAAATAATTTACTCAATCTAATTTAACATTTCAACAAATTCTCCTAAAGCAGGTGAATATAGTGTGTTAGCACGGTGGCTTGCATATACGCTCAGTAAACGTTAGCCATTATTCAAGATGGTGAATGAAGAAAAGCAAGCTGAAGAGCAATGTTACAACATGTGATTATATTATTAGAACACAGAGCAAAACCCCCAACTTTCTCTATAGACCTGTGTGTGTATAAATGCTCAGGAAAAACCTGGAAAGAGTCACGACTGCGACAGGCCCAGGGTGGGGAGTGAGGAGAGGCCGGTGAGGACTTTTGCTTTAGCTGCATGGCGTGTGGATTTTACAAAGAGACTAGATTCGAGGCCAGTATTGTTCTTTTAACTGAAGCAGGTTTTTTGTTTGTTTGTTTTTTGGTTTAAGGAAAGGAAGAAGTTATAAAATCCTACAAAACCCTGCTATTAGTCTATAGCATGGGAATTAGTTTTGTCCCTTGAGCACAGTATAAGTAATTTTAAAAATATTCTTTTTGTTAATCCTAGTTAATTTGTAATCATCTTTTAATTCAGTGTTTTTCAAGATAAAGGCCAAGATCCATTGAAGGGTTGTAAAACCAGTGCATAGTGTTTCAATTAACCCTTTCTTTAAAAAAAGAAAGGAAGGAAGAAGGGAAGGAAGGAAGAAGGCATGGGGAAGGGAGGACAGGGAAGATCACAGAATAGAACAGAATAAAATACATTAGTGCACTTGATGAATTTTAAGGCTAAATGTTGGCTTGTAAAATTTTGTGATGTGAAATGTATTTCTTGCTATGGCTTGAGGCCCAAAATTTTTTTTAAAAACCCACTAAATTAACCCATTTTCTTCCTGACTTTCTGAGGCTTCTTAACAAGACTGAAATTTTTCTTTTGTTCTATACATTACTTTGAATAAACACTAGAAAAGAAAAAAGAAAACACTAAAGATTTATTCTCGCCATTTTCTTAGACAATTCGGCTTTAAAAAGCAGAACCAAAAGAAGTTGTAAATGTTGATGTAGGAGTCACTCCTTACATGTGCTCGTTCATTAGCACGGTCAAAGGTTCTCCCCAGGTGAGGGTCAAGAGGCTTCTCCTGGGTTCTATAACGCAGGACCTGTACCAATCCATGGCCTGTTAGGAACTGGGCGGCACAGGTGAGTGGTGGTGGGCTAGGGAAGCTTCATCTGTGTTTGCAGCCGCTCCCCAGCACCAGCATCGCCACCTCAGCTCCACCTCAGATCATCAGGCACTAAATTCTCTAGGAGCACCAGTCTTCCGTGCCAAAAAGGTTGAAGACCACTGCCTATAATGCATCATTCTTTTGGGACTCAATGAGCGAACGAGGCAGCAACAAAATGACCTGTCAAGGACTTCTTTTAGCCTAAATTTCCTATTGCAAAATATCAAAGAGAGACATTTAGAATCAGATTTCCCAGTAAAGAATTAAGAAGTCATATCATATAAGTGGAAGAATTTAGGTGCATGTCTCAAATAGGGATGCAATTTGTCTTCTTTGTGCAACAATATAGTTTTAGTTTATCCATGCAAACCTAATAAACTTTATTAATCACATAGAGTATGTTTAGGGAAAGAAGTCTTCATTTGCTTCATCGATTTAAGAAATATTTTTAGAGCCAAGATCTAAGTTCCAGGGATATAGCAGTGTACTAAATAGACAGAAATCTCTGCCCTCAAGAAGTTTACATTCCGGAGGTGGGAGACTGACAACAAACAAACACAGTAAAGCAGAGAAGGTAAGAAGACGAGAAGCGCAGTGGAGACAAATGAAGCTGGAAGACGTGGGGAGGGGTTATAGTTTTAAACAGGATGTCAGAGTTTCCTGAGAAAGTGAGGGATTTGAACAAAACGAATGAAAGAGGAAGCCATACAGATGCCAGAAGTAGGACACTGCGGCAGAGGGGACGACAGCAAGTGCAAATAGCCCGGGGCAGAGAATGGCTCAGCCTGGATGACAGTTTATGTCCGTGGGGCCGGAATGGAGTGAGCAAGGGCAAACTGGAAGACCCAGTTCCAGAGCTAATGGGCAGACAGACTGTGGAAGACCCTGCTTTGGACCAGGAACCTCAGAAAAATTCCTCTTCACTGGTGCCCCCCTGACCCACAGGCTCCTTGAGGTCACGTTCACTACAATGGGCTGCAGGAAGTGCCAACCTGCCTATGGGCGGATTCTTCGCTGCAGTAGACAGCAAAGCGGAGAGGGCTGCTGTTGAAGTTCCCTGCACATCAGGCAGCTGACGTGTATGTATTTCCGGGGAATCCTGAAAATTCAGAAGGCCTTCCCTCTGGTACTGGGCAGTGGAATGGCATCTGGCTTCATTGGAGCTCAGCCTCCGGTGCGCACCTGTCAGTAACCTTTTCCCATCCCCAAAGGCAACACTGACATTGTAGGTAAGACATTGAATATTTGGCGGTTGCGGATTAAAGAAAACCAAAATGTACATTTTAAAAACTTGATAAATAATATTTCATCAAAACCATACTTTATCATTACTAATTTCATAGGCGCACCCCTTCACTCAGCATCTCTGGTGCCTTCAACTCTCTATGACAATGGCGTTTGGGGTCATTCTTCTCCCTCCCTTTCAGAAGAACAAACTTAGCAGGTAAACCTGCTGCTTTCTACCTGGTTCATCTCTGCCTTTGCATTCTGTCTCCACGGGTCTTCCTCTCAGGTTCTGCCTGCAGGAGATGGATTCAGGGCTGTGGAGAGCTCATTCCGGGGAATCACATAGGTTTGACAGCACGGAGAGCAGCTAGAACTTTTCTTCTCCCATCGTGGGTTACTGACTGTCAGGGAGAGCTTCTGAAATTTTGCCCTGGTGTGAACTGACAAGGCCTCGAACTGTCCTTGGAAGATGGGCAAAGGATTTATAATTCCACCATGTCAACTTAGTTCTCTCACCTTAGTTACTGGTATCGTGTTCTGGTTAGAAATCCCCACCACTGTTCATGAACTGCACACTGAACCCTGATATTCTCGAAGGGACATTTGGGTGTGCTGAGTGGGAGAGCTTCATCATTCATTTCTTTCCTGAGCAAGCATTTACTGAGTGCCTGCTGTGTGTCGGTCACTGTTAACTGTAGGAGATTCGGAGGGAAGGAAAAGTTCTGACCCCAGAGAAGCCCGTGAGTTTCTTCTTTGGCCATATTATTGAAAGGACTCAAAATCTTCGACTCTCTACCGGAGGGGTCCATTTCGGACTTTTTCATGTGGACTAAGGATCTTTATGTCCTACCGGGTTCAGAGGACAAAGGTGACTGACTAGGTTAGAGATGCTGATGATGATCTAGGAAACTGAGTCTACTAGAAGGCAAATGTGGCCTCGGGGCCACCTGCTGGTCCGCTGATGGTGTTGGGGAGGGACACCCGGCGTTGTAGGAAAAAAACACATGGGGGATGCCTGACTTCT